>CM019065.1:21970074-22570074 GCA_009667805.1 Leptobrachium leishanense
AGGCGCTAGGCTCTGCGCTCAGGCGCTAGGCTCTGTGCTCAGGCGCTAGGTTCTGCGCTCAGGCGCTGGACTCAGGCGCTGGGCTCTGCGATCAGGCGCTGGGCTCTGCGCTCAGGCGCTGGGCTCTGCGCTCAGGCGCTGGGCTCTGCGCTGGGCTCAGGCGCTGGGCTCAGGCGCTGGGCTCTGCTCTGGGCTCTGCGCTCAGGCGCTGGGCTCTGCGCTCAGGCGCTGGGCTCAGGCGCTGGGCTCAGGCGCTGGGCTCAGGCGCTGGGCTCTGGCGCTGGGCTCAGGCGCTGGGCTCTGCGCTCAGGCGCTGGGCTCAGGCGCTGGGCTCTGCGCTCAGGCGCGTGGCAACCTCCGTAACAGGCTGTTGCGGATGGATGCGCGCGCGCCACCTGCCGCAGCACGCCCAAAGCGTCCAACGGAGGTTGGATGCGTTCGCAGCAAACCTCCGTAGGACGCTTTGGGCGTGCTGCGGCGGGTGGCGCGCGCGCACCCTGCTGCGCGCGCATCCAACCGCCACAGCACCCCGTGGGCTGCGCGCATGCGCAGTCCATATATATATATATACACACATATATATATATATATATATATATATACACACACACTGTAACCCCATGTGGATATATATACACACATATATGTTTTTTACAGTGTGTGTGTGTGTATGGCCGGCATCCAGGCTCAGGCAAGCCCCCGGTTCGGCTGGGCCTCTAGGCCCAGCCGGGGGCTCGCCTTAGCCTGGATGCCGGCCAAGCAAGTAGCTCGGGCGGCATCCAAGCTTAGGCGAGCCCCCGGCTTGGCTTGGGCCTAGAGGCCCAGCCGAGCCGTGGACTCGCCTGAGCCTGGAGGACGCCCGAGCAGGCAATTCGGCCGGCCTCCATGCTT
Organism: Leptobrachium leishanense; assembly: GCA_009667805.1. Lineage (NCBI taxonomy): Eukaryota > Metazoa > Chordata > Amphibia > Anura > Megophryidae > Leptobrachium > Leptobrachium leishanense. Next base: position 21,970,966 of record CM019065.1, read on the forward strand.
AGGTGAGTCCCCGGCTCGGCTGGGCCTCTAAGCCCAGGCCAAGCCGGGGGCTCGCCTAAGCTTGGATACCGGCCGAGCAAGCAGGGTGGGTCGTGGAGAGCACATACTCACCTACATCGGCCCTCCAGCGATGGCAGTCCCGCTTCCAATGTCTTTTCTCTGTTGGTCACCGGTATGACATCACAAAAGCCTTTGACCCAGGGTCAAAGGCTTTCGTGACGTCATACCGACGACCAACGGAGACACAGAGGATGCTGGAAGCGGGACCGCCATCGCTGGAGGAGTTAAGGGCCGATGTAGGTGAGTATGTGTAGGCAACATCCTCCTACATTGGCCCTGAGCTCCAGCGGTGACCGTCCTCCGGCTGTCGCTGGCTGCTCGGCCGGCCTCTAGGCTTAGGCGAGTCCCCGGCTCGGCTGGGCCTGTAGGCCGAGCCAAGCCGGGGGCTCGCCTGAGCCTGGAGGCCGGCCTAGCAGCCAGCGACAGCCGGAGGAAGTCACCGCTGGAGCTCAGGGCCAATGTAGGGGAGTATGTTTTGGCAACTTCGGCCCTGAGCTCCAGCGGTGACCGTCCTCCGGCTGTCGCAGGCTGCTCGGCCGGCCTCCAGGCTCAGGCGAGCCCCCGGCTTGGCTTGGGCCTACAGGCCCAGCCGAGCCGGGGGCTCGCCTAAGCCTGGAGGCCGGCCGAGCTGCCTGCGACAGCCACCGCTGGAGCTCTGGGCCAATGTAGGAGGATGTTGCCTACACATACTCACCGACATCGGGCCTTAGCTCCTCCAGCGATGGCGGTCCCGCTTCCTCTCTCTTCGTTGGTCGCCGGCATGATGTAACGAAAGCCTTTGACCCCGGCATTTTGACCCGGGGTCAAAGGCTTTCGTGACGTCATACCGGCGACCAACGAAGAGAGAGAGGACGCTGGAAGCGGGACCGCCATCGCTGGAGGAGCTAAGGGCCGATGTCGGTGAGTATGTGTGGACCGGTGGAGGACTCGAGGCCGATGTAGGTGAGTATATGCTCTCCACACCCACCCTGCTTGCTCAGCCGGTTACCAAGCTTAGGTGAGCCCCGGCTTGGCTTGGGCCTAGAGGACCTGTTGAGCCGGGGACTTGCCTGAGCATGGAGGCCGGTCGAGTTGGCGTCCTCCAGGCTCAAGCGAGTACCCGGCTCGGCTGGGCCTCTAGGCCAACACCAAGCCGGGGGCTCGCCTAACCTTGGATACCGGCCGAGCAAGCAGGGTGGGTGTGGAGAGCATATACTCACCTACATCGGCCTCGAGTCCTCCACCGGTCCACACATACTCACCGACATCGGCCCTTAGCTCCTCCAGCGATGGCGGTCCCGCTTCCAGCGTCCTCTCTCTCTTCGTTGGTCGCTGGCATGATGTAACGAAAGCCTGTGACCCCGGCATTTTGACCCGGGGTCAAAGGCTTTCGTGACGTCATACCGGCGACCAACGGAGAGAGAGAGGACGCTGGAAGCGAGACCGCCATCGCTGGAGGAGCTAAGGGCCGATGTCGGTGAGTATGTGTAGGCAACATCCTCCTTCATTGGCCCTGAGCTCCAGCGGTGACCGTCCTCTGGCTGTCGCAGGCTGCTAGGCCGGCCTCCAGGATTAGGCGAGTCCCCGGCTCGGCTGGGCCTGTAGGCCCAAGCCAAGCCGGGGGCTCGCCTTAGCCTTGAGGCCGGCCTAGCAGCCTGCTCGGCCGGAGGAGGTCACCGCTGGAGCTCAGGGCCGATTTAGGGGAGTATGTTTTGGGAACTTCGGTCCTGAGCTCCAGCGGTGACCGTCCTCCGGCTGTCGCTGGCTGCTCGGCCGGCCTCTAGGCTTAGGCGAGTCCCCGGCTCGGCTGGGCCTGTAGGCCCAAGCCAAGCCGGGGGCTCGCCTGAGCCTTGAGGCCGGCCTAGCAGCCTGCTCGGCCGGAGGAGGTCACCGCTGGAGCTCAGGGCCGATTTAGGGGAGTATGTTTTGGGAACTTCGGCCCGCAGCTCCAGCGGTGACCATCCTCCGGCTGTCGCTGGCTGCTCGGCCGGCCTCTAGGCTTAGGCGAGTCCCCGGCTCGGCTGGGCCTGTAGGCCCAAACCAAGCCGGGGGCTCGCCTGAGCCTGGATGCCCGCCGAGCAGGCCGCGACAGCCGGAGGACGGTCACCGCTGGAGGATCGGGGCTTGCGGCGTTTAAACACACGGGTAGCTGCGCGCGGCTCGTGCCGATTTTTTTTTTTTTTTTTCTTTTTTGCAGGCGGCCGGCACACGCAGCTACCTGTTTGTTTTAACGGCCACTTTCAAATGTCCGTCGCGCATGCGCAGACCGCTTTTGGCGACGAACACTTGAAGGCTTACTCTTTTATAGTATAGATTATTTGCCAACCAGGAAGGGACAGGAGGAGCAGAGGAGCATTAGCAAATAAAGTTATGTGTGTTATTTTACCAGTCTACTCTGCATGTGGTTTTATGGACAATTTAGGAAGCAAGCACAGCAGCACTGACAGGTAATAATTATTAAATATATTTGGGGGGTGTCAAGGCAGGGGGTTCACTTACTGGTGGAGGGTAGAATATGTGTGTGGCAGGCTGCTCAGATTGGATGAGGGCTCCTCCAGGGCTCAGGCTGCTCTCTGCATTGTTCAGGCAGGGTGCGGCTGCTTTGTTTGAACCTCCAGGGATGGGGCTGTGTATGTTGTGTCTCTCTCTTGGCAGAGACGGCAGCCCATCAGACGGCCAGCGCGGCACTCCCTCAGGCGTGTGGCGTCGGAGGAGGGCGGGACCAGCCATCATCTTTGAATCGGCTGCAGGGCCGCCGCCGCACAGCAGCCTGATAAACACGGCTTGGCTAGTTGTAAGTGCGTGGAGGTGGCGCCGGACGGCAGAACAGATTATGGCCCTGAACTTGAAGGATATTATATATAACATGCTACATGGGCTCCATGGCTGATGATGAATGATGCAGATGGCTCCTGGCGTCAGTGGGCAGTGGGTTACTTTGGTGTCACCCTAAGGGCGGGTGTCACCTGGTGCAGGCTGCACCCCCGCCCCCACCTTGCAACGCCACTGCCTCCCTTCACCCCCACATCCCTGTTGCTCCACCACACGTCTATGTCAGTGGCAGCCTATAAGAAGGCCATTCAGCTCCGTATCCTGAATGTTGCATGGGGCTGATCCCCTTGTTTTGGAGACAGGTTACCCCAGCCCCTCCAGGTATGGTTTCGGTGCATGGAGGAGCTTAGAGCGGGTAGAGCACTTTCACATGTCGGCCACCAACCAATTCCGCCTTTATCTGTCTATATGGTCCCACTGATCTGCTAACTTCCCACCCGTCTTGGCCCTGCCTTGCCGGTTGTTGACCCGCCACCCATTCTTCCCTGACTCCGCATACCCTCCCGAGTGTTCTGCACCCTCTGAATATGTGTTTGGTTTACCCTGTCTGGTTTTAACCTCACAAAACCCCCCTGCATTTGCCCGGGAGTCTGCATGCCCCGCACCCTACTGTGGGACCTGCGTGCCCCCCCCCATTATTTTACTGCTTGACTTGGTTGCTGGACCTGCGTGTCCACCTATGGTCATCTTCTTGTATTCAAAGCAAAAATTTCAATAAATTGATATTTACAAATAAAAAAAAAATGCCCATGTGAGAAGCAGTCTTCCCTTTGGTCAATCCCCGCTGCCTTCAAAGTCTGTCCCTGAGATTTGTTGATGGTCATCGCAAAACAAACCATTAGGGTGAACTGAAGTCTTTTGAATTGAAATGGATATTCTGAAGGAATACGAGGTAATCGTGGTATGAATACAGACTCCCCCAGCCAGTACCGATTAGCACCGTAGCCTCAAATCTCAATCACATTTCCATGGAGTGCTTTTACTTGCAATCTAGTGCCATTACAGAGCTTAGGTTGGTTGAGGTTACGCAATAATATCACATGTTCTCCCACTTAAAGAAGTTTGTGTTCGGGAAGAGCAGGAGGATTTATAGAGCGCAAGATCACTTCAGGGTAGTGCAATGTGTCATCACTTTAAACCATTGAGTCTACAGATTTGTACTCCATTTGTACTAGACATGTGCACCGCAAAAATGTTTTTTGTTTTTTTTTCGTTTTGTATATTTCGTTCCATTATTTTTCGTTTCGGATCATTTTGTTCCTTTTTTTGTTTCATTTTGCTCATTATGTTACCATGATTCTGTATTTTCTGATTGATTTGTTGATTTGGACGATGGGTAATTTATATTTCGGGTTGATTCGTTATTTCATTTTTATTGGTATTTTGGTTTTCTGATCAATTTCTATTTCTATATTAGTTATTTCGTACAAACCTACTCTGTACAAAGGACAATGGCTAGTCTAAGTGCAGAATAGGTTTAAGAATCAAGAATAGCCGCTGTCCTTAGTACTGAATAGGTTTCTGCACGATGGAAAGCAGCTCCACAGGGCTATGAAGCCCCACCGTGCTGCAGTCCTTCAAATTGAATAGGTTTCAGCATTAAGAATAGCTGCTGTGCTTGGTACTGAATAGGTTTCACCACCATGGAGAGCAGATCTGCAGGGCAATGGAGCCCTACGGTGCTGCTGTCTTTCCTATTGAATAGGTTCCATCATTAATAGCTGCTGTTCTTGGTACTGAAAAGCTTTCAGCACCATAGACAGCCCGCGCTGAAGGCAGCAAGACTGAGGGAAAGAAAAAAAACATGCTGCACTCGGCAAAAAAAAAAAGCCTCACTGAAGGCACTGAAATCTATAGAATTAGATTTCTAGGGTCAGAAATTAGGGTTAGAAATTCTATCTCTAGCGTCTAACCCTAATTTCATACCCTGTTTTTCGGTGGTTCGTTCGACATGAATAACCCTTTTAATGTGGATCTCGTTTTTACCATTCTGCACTTCATGTACTCTAATCTCTATTTAGCCTCACCTAGTGTGTCACCCCTCTCCTCTTAGATTGTAAGCTCTTGAGCAGGGTCCTCTCTCCTACTGTTCTGTGTGTGTAACGTGTATGTATATTTGTTATTCTGCCTCCTATTGTACAGCGCTACGGAACTTGTTAGTACTTTACAAATGCTCTTGGTGCACCCACCACCGGATATAAGGGGCAGAGGAGAGAGGAGGGTTTGTCTCGCTCAACCCTCCGCCCCCTCGCAGCGGCTTCTCATTGTCCATTCACCTCGAGAGGGCTCCAGGAAGCCCCCCACAGTAACTGGACATGAGGACAGCTTCTGACATGCCTCCCATGGAAAGTACTGCTTTCTGCCAGGCCAAGTTACGCGTGGAGCAAAGCCACTCTGGAAGATCGCAAGTGCTGCGTTCTGCTAGGGCAAGTTGCGTGGGGAGCTAGAAGTCACTGAAAAGTGCTAGTTTCCTTGGCCCAGTTCCGTGGGCAGGGAGACTACAGTGAGAATCGCACTGCGTGCTGCTTTTGTCGAGGCCGAGTTGTATTGTATGAGATTGTGGGTCATATTCCATAGTTGTTGTTAAAAGTTAAACACTAATTTAACTTGTCCTCCAGCTGTTTTCCATTAGCGTCTCACTTTTAACACCCGTATTCCGACCGAGCCACTTTATCAGTAGCTAGAGTCACAAACCTTTTGAGGCACTTTAGGAAAACGGCAGCACCGCTGCTATCAGCTGCAGAAGTCCAAAGGACTCCATATAGACTGATGCGACCTTGCTGGAGATCTGCAGGAGCTCGTGCAAGCGAACCTGGCCAGGATGGAAGAAGGATTCACACAAGAACCCCGGGAACTATTTGTTTCCAGTGTTCTGCTGCGTTTCAAGTAGCACCTTTACTCCAGATGGGCACGTGACTCGGCTAAGTGGACGAAGGGTTAAAAATCACTATTTGTCTGCGCTAGACCCAAAATAAAGACGAAATAACCCCACAATCACAACCTACTGCATAAAAAGGAACCAATTAGCTGCCACCACAAGTCAGTCATCATATATTAAATGGTGGTGACTTGAGTCTGCCCATTCAATTTAGCCCACAAAACCACTGTTTAGTATACCTTCCACAAACCCAATCCAGCAGATCTCCTAGAAACTCACAGCTATTTCGAAAAATGTCTCTTCAGGTAACACGTTTCTTGTATCAGACAAAGGCAGAGCTTAATAAAGAAATCTTTATTCTGAAAAGAAAAATTGTAACAGTGCATATACAGGATAAAAATAGAAGGTACAAGAATATTTACAACCACAAAAAAGAAGTAAACAGAATAAAAAATAATAGAAACCCTATGTTACTTACACTGCTAGAACTGGGAAAACTGTCCCGGTGGCTGCTGGTTGAAAACAAGGTATTCACTGCAATTAGACTGATCACCAAGTAAAAAGCACATGGCCCCTGTGTATCTCATACTTTATACAGTTCTTTTTGCTCTCAGAATTCAGGGCAGCACAGTTGGAGTTTCAGGAGTGACCCCTTGACCTCCCATGTCACCAGTACCCATTAAATTTATATCCAAAAATATACAAGCAATTGGATTGTTAAATATATTTTTGGATCTGCTAAGTTTTCCTCATTCATCGGACACCTCACATGATAGGGCTACGATTAAGAATGGACTTGGTTCCATTTCTCGAGAACGGTTCCATCCAGAATAGTCATGTAGGATATCATTCTGTAGGACAAATTCTGGGCTTTGCAAAAATATATAGCATGAACCATCCATATGCATGTCTGAGAATAAACTGCATATTAGGATAGAACTCTGAGAACAAAGAACTGCTTGGTTTAATAGGTGGATGCTGGCTCCAACACAACATGGAACGTGTTGTATTCTCCACTTATGCCTGGCCAAATGCTACCATGGTATGAACTGAGGCACCTTTCTATATCAGCCATCTTCTTGGTTGATTAAAGCACAAGCCTTTCACGCTTTTGCAGTTCCAAGCCACTCCTTTGACAAGTCAGGGACCAAACACAGGAATTTTTTTTTAGATTCTTAACACCTATGCTTGGATTGTGCATCCTGGTAATATCTAACTCATGCAGACACACACTTTATTAATATTTCATAAAGTGAGCCAAGGACATAGTCCCTACCCGTGACATTGCCTATGGTGAAAGGGAGAATCATAATGCACCACTCTCTTCACTGAGGGATTTAAGGTGAGTATTGGATTTTTTGGTGTGTTTAGGTTACTGTGTAAAGTGAACTCGCAAAAGTGCCACCACTTAACACTAGGGTCTAAAAGTCATTATACATTACTGAATAACGCCAGGTGCAGATGAAGGACAAGCTATGTTGGAATAGTTCATTCTTCATCTGCAAGCTACACATTACTGTTTCCCATATACAATATAGGAGACGTTAACATTCAGTAAGCTGCAGCAATGTCCAAGAAGCAAATAGAGCTGGCACCTCCGATGGAGCAGGACATGAAGAACTTTAGCAGGCCACTCAACTATTTCTTTGTACAGCTCAAGCGTTTAGCAAAACACAATTAAACGATTGTAGCGGAGTTGAATGTTCTGTTCTGATTTGATACAATGAAAGAGCGGTCACATAAAAGTAAGCCAAGTATGAGACGGGTTTTAATTTCTCTTTATTTCATGTTCTGGCCTTTTTTCATGACATATTCTCTTGAGTTCATACTGGGTCTGAACAATATAATGAAACATTTTGGGGCAAACATACAAAACACTATTGCCCAGCTGGAAGCTAGGATAGCAAAGACCTCCATGGCCACCGTGTACTTGCCCTGAGAACTAAGTGAGGCCGGGATATACGACACCCAGACACTGAGGAAGGCCAGCATGCTGAAGGTGATGTACTTTGCTTCATTGAAACTGTCAGGAAGTCTCCTGGCCAGGAAGGCAACAACAAAACTGATGGTAGCCAGGAGACCAAGGTAACCCAACATGCACCAGAAGGCAGTGGATGACCCTTCATTACACTGCAGAATGATGAGTCTAGGTTGGGTTTCAATGTTCTGTTCAGGAAAGGGAGTATTAAGAGCCAACCACATGACGCACAAAATGAACTGCAGAAACAAGCAGATACTAATAATCATGTAGGACATCCAAGGACTTGTCCACTTCTTCAGATTACTACCTGGTTTAGTGGCCATGAATGCGAAAACCACCATGACAGTTTTGGCTAAGATGCAGGAAACACAGAGGGAAAATACCATGCCAAATGCCACTTGACGTAGAAGACAGATCCCATATTTGGGGAAACCAATAAACATCAGAGAGCAGAGAAAGCAAAAAGATAAGGACAGCAGGAGCAAACAGCTCAGAGAATAGTTGTTGGCTTTCACGATAGGAGTGGCTTTGAACTGCACAAAAAGCTTCAGAATGATAACTGGAACCAAAGAAGAGAAGGTGCTCGTGCAGGTCAGTGTAGTGCCCAATGGTTCTTCATAGGAGAGGTATTCTATAGGTTTTGGAAGACAGATGGATTTCTCTGGATTTGGCCACATGTCCCATGGACACTTAATACATGTGAAAGAATCTGAAAAATAAATGATGTGGGAAGAACTTATCAGACTTTCGTGTTTTCACTTAAAAAATGTGACAAAGTCTTAAGTATTTCCAACCAATAGCAAAACCAACACAAGACTGAAAGGCAGTAGAACTGAAACCGATGTTTGCTATGTTATAAACTTGCCTGTTTGATTGGAGATCTCCCCTTGAGGACATGGGACACAATCGTAACAGCAGATAGGTCGTCCTCTCCTGGCTGCCTTCCAAAAACCAGAGGGGCAGCTTTGACTACAGACTGAGTTTGGGACCTAAAGTGAAAAATAGAGACTATTTTCACACTTACACAAACCTACACCGTTCACCTGAGTTGGATGTACATACCCTCAAATTAAAGCTGACAGTCTGCAGTTAAAGTACATTGTCTTTGTTTTATTCCAACTCCATTGTGGTGGTGGTGTATAAAGCCAAAGATGTTAGAATTGTGTCGATGTCCCAATATTTCTGGACTGACTGTATATCCATGGGAGCTGGGGGCAATATATATATATCCATGTGAGCTGGGGGAAAATATACCCATGTGAGCTGAGGGCAAATATATATATCCATTTGAACTGCCTGGGGGCAATATATATGTCCATGTGAGCTGCCTGGGGGCAATATATATATTCATGTGAGCTCGGAGCAATATATATATCCAGGTGAGCTGGGGCCAATACATATATCCATGTGAGCTGGTGGCAATATATATATATATCCATGTGAGCTGCCTGGGGGCAATATATATATATATCAATGTGAGCTGCCTGGGGGCAATATATATCCATGTGATCTGGAAGCAATATATATATATCCATGTGAGCTGGGGCCAACACATATATCCATGTGAGCTGGAGGCAATATATAAATCCATGTGAGCTAGGGGCAATATTTATATCCATGTTTACTGGGGGCAAATATATCTGCCTGTCACTGCGAACCCAACAACAGCTCTTGGCCAAAACTGGTAGAATCCCCCCCCCCCGAATCCTGTGTCTGGATCTGCCCCTGTCCTGTACTATATGTAAAAGCAATGGGCCTGTTCCAATGGAACTGTCAACATTAACAAATTAATTGCTAATGTGTTTGTGTTAGCACTCATGTTGTATTCTTAGTGGTCACTGCACTAGCTTAATCTACATTTACTCCTCATTGTATAATCTGCACAGGAACCACAAATGTATTTATTTATTTATTTATAAAGGATTTTACCAGGAAGGATACATTGAGATTTCTCTCGTTTTCAAGTATGTCCTGGGTTCAAGAACATTGAAGTGTTACAGTTACAGACATACAAAGTAATACAATGCAAGATATAAAAAAAAAACAACACAAATATACAGATTAACAGAAAATAAATATGTAGGAAATATAGTCACTAGGTTACATGTTTACAGGTGCATTCTGTATTGAGGTATGTTAGTAAGGAGCTCTTGAGTGACTTAAGACTGGGGGAAGATTTGATGGTGTCTGGGAGGTTATTCCATAATTGTGGTGCTCTGTAGGAAAATGAGGACCGAGCCACTGTCTTTTTGTATTGTGGTATTGCAAGTAAGGTGCTGGTCCTGGATCGGAGGTTATAGGATGAGGGAGCTGCTGGGGGAAGCAGTCTATTCAGGTAGTATGGCAGCTTCCCAGAAATGCTCTTAAACACCAGGCTGGAAAGGTGAAGGGTGCGTTTAGACTCCAGCGAAGGCCAGTTTAGCTCTTTTAACATGTCACAATGGTGGGTCATGTAGTTACATTGTAATGCAAAGCGGCAGAAGGAGTTATACAATGTAGTAAGTTTCTGAAGGTGTATTTGCGGGGCTGCTGCATACACTACATCTCCGTAATCAATAGCCGGCATAAGCATTTGTTGTACAATCTGCTTTCTTACCGCGGGGCTCAGGCAGGATTTGTTTCTGTACAGGGCACCTAGTTTGGGGTAAAGTTTAGATGCAAGTTTTTCAATGTGGGGCCAAAGGATAAATTAGGGTCCAACCACATACCTAGATATTTGAGAGAAGTGACTGTGGTCAGTGTGCCATTTGATTTTGTCCCAACACATAGATGGGGATTTTGCAATTTGTGTAGTTTAGGTTTTGTTCCAAAGAGCATCGTTACAGTTTTGTCAGTATTTAAAAAAAGTTTGTTGTGTTTGATCCACTTTTCTACCTCTGTGAATTGTTCTTGCAGCACAACCTCCAGCTGTGGGAGATTTGGTTTGCTGGTATAGATTACAGTGTCGTCTGCGTACATATGTACAGTTGAGGCTTTGCAGACGTTGGGCAGATCATATATGAATATTGTGAATAGCAGGGGGCCTAGTATTGAGCCTTGGGGTACACCGCAAGTGACTGGGAGTGGGAGGGAGGAGCTGCCAGAAATTGACACATATTGTGATCGGTCGGATACATATGATTGAAACCAGGTTAGTGTGCGATCACCGATGCCAGAGTTTTTACGTTTTTCTAACAAGATGCCATGGTCTACCGTGTCAAAGGCCTTGGCAAAATCAAGGAAGATGGCTCCAGTTAGGCTTCCTTGTTCCATCCCAGCTTGGATATCATTGTAGACTTTTAAAAGGGCGGTTGTAGTTGAGTGATTTGGACGAAAGCCTGATTGATCCGGGGTTAAGTAGTTTAAGTAGTTTGAGTATTGATAATAATCACGTAATTGTGTGTAGATGCATTTTTCTAAGACGTTTGACATTACAGGGAGCAACGATATCGGACGGTAGTTGGATACCAAAGTACTGTCACCATGTTTATGGATAGGTACCACTCTTGCAGTCTTCCAGAGCTTGGGTATGTATCCAGTCGCCAGTGATTCATTTATTAGGGTTGCGACAGGATTTGCAATTGCTGGCGCACTGATTTTCAGCAACATTGCTGGTATTTGATCAGGTCCAGACTGGTATTTCATTCTTTGCTTACGGAGAAGTTTAGTAACAACACTGACAGGCACTGGTCTAAAACTGAATTCCTGTCTGATACAGGGACTTTGCACAGTTGGAGGGGCCTGACCTGCATGAGGCCGCTCTGATTGCATGTCATTTCCTAGCTTGGCAATCAAAGTGGTGGCGCATCCAACAAAATAATCATTAAAGGCATTTGCTACATCTAGGGGGTGTAGCAGGGTTTGGTTGTTTACTTTGACAGCAGCTGGCTGGGAGTGGACTGGGGGTGCTTGTATGTTACTTATGGTTCTCCAAAAGTTTCTAGGGTTGGATATGTTATTGTTTAGATTTTCATTGATGTAATGGGCTTTGGCCATTTTTGTTTGTTTTTTTGCATTCATTCCGGCATTTTCGGTATTCGTAGTGATCGTTCATGGAACCAGTACTCTTGAAATTTGACCATAGTGAATCTCTAAGCTGGTACATTAGTGTAAGATCAGCTGTAACCCAGGGGAGATGGGTCCCTTTTACTTGCACTTTACGCAGCGGGGCATGGGAATTCCAGACTTGCAGGAGCTCAGACTGAAAGTATTCAACTGCACAGTCTAGGTCTGGGATTAGGTTTAGCCTGTACCAGGGGAGCTGTTTGAGATCACTTAGGAAGGATTCAAGAATAAATTTCTTGAAAGACCTGGTGGTTATCACTTTTGGGGGAGATTTCAAGGCCTTTATTTTGCGCACGCAGTACACTAGACAATGGTCACTAAAGCTATTAGCAAAGAAGCGCCTGCCTCCTGTATTCTATCAGGAGATGAGGAGAGAATCCAGTACAGCAAGGTATGGTTAGGGCTTTTCATATTAATGCGAGTGGGGGAGGAGATCAATTGAGTTAGCTGCAAAGTTTTAAACAGTGAGCAGTGTTTATTGTTTTTAGGATTTAGCCAATCTGTATTAAAATCGCAGAGGACCAGTAGTTCACTTTTTTGGTTTTGAGCAAGTAGGTTATTAAGGATTTGAGATATGTCAGAGAGGGAGTGCACTGGAGAGCTCGGTGGACGATAGAACTCAGCAACAATGATTGATTTACTGAATGGGATCTCAATTATACCAGAGAGGAAATCAAAGGTGACAGGAGAGCTAGAAGTCTGTAAGGGGGTGAACTTTATGGACTCCTCAACATAAATAACAATTCCCCCTCCTCTCTTTGCTCTGTCTTTTCTATAACATGAATACCCCTGTATTGATATGGCAGAGTCTGGTACTTTTGGGGTTAACCATGACTCTGTATGTATTTGGAGTCTGAGAAAAAATAAAACGAGCTGCCTCATTTGTGGCTGCATAAATTTAAAAATTATAGGCTCCAAAAACCTTCTGCTTAGTGATCTTACATAAAAACAATTAAACTTCATTACTTAGTTCTCCCTAATAAAGAAGAGACCGTTTTCAGTTGCTCAATCTTGAGGCAAAACAAAGGACACGAAAAGAAAGAATTCTCCATTGTTCTTCCAGCAGCATTACTCGATCCTGCAAGATCATGTGGTCTTTGGACTCTGCTAGAGAATACCAATGGTGGCACATGACACCACTACTTGTATTCATTAGCACCTCCCTAAAATTATGAGTTGAACTGCACCGCTGATGTAGTGGCTAGTTCATAATTCAGATGGTTTTAAAGACCTCTAAGCTGTTTTTTTGTCCAGGTTCAGCCAGAATAGGGGCCTATATGTTTACAGAAAAAAGTCCAACCTACACAAGCAAACATTCTAGTTCTGTGTCATTTCTGACCTTAAAGGCTCAAAATCATATTGAATGGATTAGCCTTTCCACTGACAAGTGACTGACCAACCAAGAATATGGTGACTTTGTGTTTCTCTATCAACAGCTCCTCAGTAAACTCCAGACATTTATCACCGTTGTTTTCCCTCTGCTCTGCCTTCCCGCCCACCAGCCCCAACCACCCTGCATTTTTGGCTGTACCTGTGTTTCTCCAGAATTCCATAGGATGGAAGTCATGTTGATGGTGAGGATGTTACCAGGAGGAGCTGCAGTGTCGTAGCTGCCCACCTTGACAAATCTCATATCACCAGTAGGACTCAACTGCCAGTTCACAATGTCATAGACAGCTGGTGGGTCTCCATTTTTATCAAAGAAGACTTCCTTTCTGCTGCTAAGTCTGAGCCTCATGCTTTTCAGATAGTACAGCAGCTGTAACACATGAAATACAAAAGTTAATAAATCCTATGACCATACAGAAAGAACTTTTGGTTATTTTGGCTATTATTAAAACAATTACAAAATCCTCTAAACTTATTGGGCCTTATTCCAATCCTGGGTTTATGCTACTGGCTTGAGCCATTACTGTTGGCATCTGCAGTTGCAATATTTAAACTATGCCGCCAGGAGCTCCTGACAGTAAGGCGATATCTCTATGTCTCGGGGCGGCATAGTGTGTCCCGCTTGTACCGAGGCCGGCCTACAGCATGCCTACATTGCGAATGGGATGATCACATAACTGGCTATTGCCAGACATCTGTCCGGTAGGAGCTAATGATGCGATACGCAAATCACAATGTAGGCGGGCTGATTGCAACTATAGGCAGGCCGTAGGGCGTGCTATGCTGGCCCATGGTATTTAGGTGCACCTGCCACGGGGACAGCATATCTCGCCGCATGGCGTAAAAGGGTTAATGGCTCAAGTCGCTGCATTCTATAAGTTAAGGTGTCCTAACGGCAATACTTTGTTCTTTTAATCTAGGGGTTCTCTGCCATCAGAGTGGTGGGTGGGCCAGAATGCTGTGTGGAGGCATAGCACAACCCGCCACTCTCTGGTAACTCCTCTGGCCCACCTCCTTTCCTGGCAGCTGAGTATCATCATCAGCTGCAGGAGGAGAGCCTGACTTTCCTCACAACGTTCAGGCCCACCTGCCTACCTGACCTGCGCTGGTGTTAAAGGGTTAATTTGCGACCAGCCAATAAAGAACCAGCTGATACAGCCTCACTTGTTCTTCTCCATCCAGCATGACCACCCTCACATGAGTTTATGCACAGCTTGTGTAAGGTCAGGCTTAATCCCATAGAGTCCTATGGATTCCAGAAGATGATCCCAACAGCATTGCCTTTGCCAGTATTGATCAGCGGCTCCCAATTATTCCTACTCGAGCTGTTAATACAGGGGCTCACTCAGAAAAGATTTGTTAATAAAGAGCTCATCCACAATTTTTCCATTAGTGACGTTAACGGCTTGTTTGGAATACCACCATGTTTTTCCCATCGTGATTTTTCAGCTGATATTTTTGGGGTGTATGTTGCCCATCATACACAAACATCCTATTAGTAACATTTTATTTATTAATTTCTGCCCTTCGCGCATAAAATCTGAAAAAATAATGCTGCTCCACCAGTGGGTGATTTATTCAAGAAAGGCCTCTTCTCCACCACCAGGAGTGAACCCATTTATTAAGGCACATTTTGGATAAATTACTCATTTGTGCTATTATTTATTTTTTTACTGTTTGCTTCTTGATTACCCTGGACCAGGAGTGATGGTCCAAAGTTACTTGGTGTGAGCTCTTAAGTTTTTAGTATGAAGAGATTCACTCTGAGCCATTGGGCTTTGGTCCATTAAAAATCAAATTAAACTAAATAAGAAATCACTGAAAATGAGAAAATACACTCAAATTATGGGCATGTAGGGTGATTTTTAGGTTGAAGAAAATGTCTCATTAATTTACTGCTAAATGTTATCTTGTTGATTTCACTTATCAGTATTGGTATCAAATATTATTTTTACTTGTGCAGATTTCTATCACTTTCTGAGTGTATATTGATTGTCAACTAATCCTGGAGATCTACCTCAGATATTAAATTCATTAGATGCAATACTTGGTTCATGGAAGCTCATTCAAATTAAATACAAAGGGCTCTGCTCCATAGTTGGTGCTGATGTAGCATCTCAATATGTAAACGTTAGCACTAACGTATACATGTCTCAGCGGAGGCGAGAACATAAGTAAAATAAAGGCCACTACAAAAAGAGGCCATAAAGCATGCTTGGGAGTATGCTAGATTGGAGATACTAGCACAATACCGGACCCTCCCTGGAAACTGATATAAGGAATAAAAGGCAGTGTGGAAACATTGCAAATATCAAATATAATGAATGGAAACAGGCCTTCAAGGGTCTGTGGGTAGAGGAAACCATGAGAAAACACACAGTATTTATGAAGAGCCCTATCAAGAACAAACAGTGCAGGCTTGAAAAAAAAAAAAAAAAAGCCTATGCAATAACTAGGCTGCACTTTCTGCTCCTGATGACGCTGGTTTACACCAGGGAAACGCGATGAGCCAATAGAGATGTTCATTTATTTATTTTTGTTTTAGGGACCCTTTAATCCTTGCTTTGGAAACTGTGTTTTTTTCTGGCTTGATAGAAATATTCCTTACCTACTGGGAGAGCTCCCAATTTAGGCAACTAGCTCAGTTTCAATGCACTGAGGCCATTTTTTTTTTCTGGTTTATTTTCATGCCCGCACTGTTTGTTCTTGATAGGGCTCTCCATAAAGGCTGTGTGTTTTCTCATACTTTCCTATACCCACAGACCCTCGATGACCTGTTTCCATCTATATAATAAAACAGTTTTAAAGTCCGTCGCCGTCAAGCGCTGAGTGCGCATGCGCGATGGACATTTAAAAACTGTTAGAAAGAAAAAAAGCGGAGCCGTTGGAGAGGCGCGCGCCTCTCCCTGTCTCACCTCCTCATAGCTCAGTCACTGAGGAGGTGAGAGAGGCGCTTTGCGCTTTCTTTTGTTTTGCCTACCGACCGGGCCCTCAGCCCTGACTGCCAGCGTGCATCCCTGCTCGCCGAGGCTGGGCCCATGTGTGCCCACCGGCGAGCAGGGACTTGAAGTTAGCCGCCGACGATGTCAGAGGAAGCCCGCCGGCGGCCATCTTGAAGTCCCTGCTTGCCGATGGGCTCAGCCTCCGGCGAGCAGGGACTTCAAGATGGCTGCTGGCAGGCCCCCTCTGATGATGTCATAGGAAGCCCGCCGGCGGCCATCTTGAAGTCCCTGCTCGCCGATGGGCTCATCCATGTGAGATGGGCACAAATATATACATGTGAGCAAGGGGGAAATATACCCATGTGAGCAGGGGGCAAATATATTCATGTGAGCAGGGGGGAAATATACCCATGTGAGCAGGGGCAATTATACCTATGTGTGCTGGGGCAAATATATCCATGTGAGCAGGGGGCAATTATACGCATGTGAGCAGGGGGAAAATATACCCTTGTGAGCAGGGGGAAAATATACCCATGTGAGCAGGGGGAAAATATACCCATGTGAGCAGGGGGCAATTATACCAGGCTATGTGTGCTGGGGCAAATATATCCATGTGAGCTGAGGGAAAATATACCCATGTGAGCAGGGGGCAATTATACCCATGTGAGCTGGGGGAAAATATACCCATGTGAGCAGGGGGCAATTATACCCATGTGAGCTGGGGGCAATTATACCCATGTGAGCAGGGGGCAATTATACGCAAGGGGCAATTATACCCATGTGAGCAGGGGGCAATTATACCCATGTGCACTGGGGCAAATAAATCCATGTGAGTTGGGGCAAATATACCCATGTGAGCTGGGGCCAACATATCCATGTGAGCTTGGGCCAAATATACCCATGAGAGCTGGGGGAAATATACCCATGTGAGCTGGGGGCAATATATTTACCCATGTGAGCCGGGGGCAAATATACCCATGTGAGCTGGGCGCAAATATACCCATGTGAGCTGGGGGTAAATATACCCATGTGAGCTGGGGGTAAATATACCCATGTGAGCTGGTGGAAAATATACCCATGTGAGCTGGGGGAAAATATACCCATGTGAGCTGGGGGAAAATATTCTCATGTGAGCTGGGGGAAAATATATATCCATATGAGCTGAGGGCAATATATAACCATATGACCAAAAAAATTGTCTTTCCTTGATGTTGCTGTGCTTTCTTTTCAGCGAACATTCATGCACACCTCACTTAACAATAGACTGCCCTCTGGGCAGGCTTTCCACCTAGTTCATTATATTTGATACTTGCAATGTTTCCACACTGCCTTTTATTCCCTATATCAGTTTCCAGGGAGGGTCCAGTATGGTGCTAGTATCTCCAATCTAGCATACTCCCAAGCTTGCTTTATAGCCTCTTTTTTGTAGTGGCCTTTATTTTACTTATGCTCTCACCTCCGCTGAGACATGTATATGTTATGTTTGTCCTAGGTAAGCTCTGCGACTGTGTCTGCCTGCCTACCGCAATACAGCTTTGAAAGCATTCTTTTACTGCATCTCTGTTACATGAGACCTTGGCCCCTGCAGCGCTTCCCGGGGGGTCAGGGCACCAGGTGGCATCGCTGGCTAGCCTGTTGCCAGTAGTAAGGGCTGGCAAAACGGCATCTGAGGGGGCGGAGCCAAGCATAAGTCCAAGGAGCCATCAGCCTTTAAAAGAGGCTGAGAGAAGGTGCTCCTTGGACTGTTGTGGTGTCTAGTCTAGTGGAGTCTTGTTCCTGATAGAATTCTGATTGATCTGTTGATGACCTGTTTCTGTTCGAGGACCCTGATTTCGTTTTGACCTGGCTATCCCTACTGACCACTCTCTTGATTATCCCTTGTGTACTTTTGACTAAGTACTTCTTGTTCTTTTTATGTTTTGCCTTTATGGTTCATGTCTGTCTTGTTCATGTTTATGTTTTGCCTTGCGGTTCATGTCTGATGTTCGGTTAACTGGTAGTGAGTCCTAATCGCAAGGCATCCAGTTCTGCGTGCTTCTAGAGTCTAGTTGAAGTCCTGTCCTGCTTCTTGTATAATATATCCTTTGTCTGGTTGTCCGTCTAGAATCTGTGCTAACCTCGTAGAGATACAGTATCCTAGCTCTGCTTCTAGGCCTGTCTTGCAGGCTATTGAATTGTGTTCCCACTCTTTATGACTGGATAATACAGAGTCCAGTCACTGACTGAAGGCCTTCCTTGTAGGCTGAATAACACATATATTCCTACACTGTATGTTCTATCTAGTAGTGTGTTGCACTAAGCAGTATTTTGGTCCAGAAACCAATTGAGCTTAGTTGCTTTGTTAGGTCTGTCCACGACTATCTTGTCCATTCTGTTCATGTATCACGTTTATGTTTTTGTTCAAGGATCACGTCTCTGTATCTGTTCACTTTGAGTATTTGTGTTTTGCACTAAGCAGTCTTTTGGCCTTGAAGAAAATTGAGCTTAGTTGCCATTTCAGGTCTGTCCAGTTACTCCCTGGCTTGGGAGATCAGGTTATAGCCGTTATTACTCTTTGGGTCTTAGAAATCTGTCCTAAAGGATCCTCATACGCTTTTTGAGGTGAGTGCTATAGCCCACCGTTACAATCTCTGATTAAATGCTAAGTTTTATTTTATTCTTTGGCTATCTGCACTATCTTTTTAAATTGATAAATTGGAGTTAACCCTCGTCACTAGGGATGAGCTGTTCGGTTCGATCAGTTCGGAGTTCGATTCGAACTTTGGTCTTTCGCAAGTTCGCGAACTTCGAACTTTTTAGCGTGTTCGGTTCGAGTTCACAGATTATTTTTTTTTAAAAAAAGTATGCTTAAAAAATACTAAAAATTCTAGAAATAAAGAGACTCTTTACTGCAGAATATTATAAGCAAACGGTTTATTAGATATTGAATTAAAAACTAATGTGTACGTGCAAAGATTCTCACCTCTAAATGACCTGTGTTCTCAAACGGCGTAAACAACAGGTGTTTTTAGTCTGGTCTAATCAATTTGATACATTGTATGTATGTAGACTATACTGAGGGTGTGGTGTCTCCAGATGTATCAACCAACAACTGTGCTTCTGAGAAGTGTTAATTTCTCTACTAAATCTTCCTCTGATATGCTGCATTTCACTGCTGTGTGCTCAGCTCAATTTTACCGCTTTCGCTCATCATGTTTAAACGCGATTTGAAGCCACATTTTATTTAATGACCCAGACATATTAGATATCGTTCTTTCCGGCAGACTCCGCAGATTCATAATATATAGTTTTTATATGTATACGTCATATCCTGCCTGTATATTATGACAAAAAATGCAGTAAAAATAAAAAAAATGTAATCATCTGCAGTGTGTAAAGTTTTTTTTTTCACATTCTAGCACATGAGCGTTTGCTGTTATGTTTTCTATGGGGTGCGCTTGTACAAAAATTAGAAATGGGGACTTGTTACATTTTGTGGGGGGAATTACGTGATTTATAGGAAACGCACCACACAGAAAAAAATCATTAGTGCAGCATCATTGTTCACATTATAATTGAAATGTGAACAATATTGCTGCATTAATAAAAATAACACACAAAAAATATATATATATATTTTTTTACTTTATACCTGGTCATGTTGGGTATCATTCGAAAGGCCATGCTCAGGCCTTTCGATTGACACCCTCCATGACCCCCTAGCTGCCTGGAGATATCGGGGTTCAAATGAACCCCCTATCTCCACCAGGAGATTCCGGGCAGCTAGGGGTTCCCCGGCTATCTGACATCATCACGCTATACGTGAGGACGACAGGCAGTGAGGGGGGACCCAGGGGTGGAGCCGCCATCCAAGATGGTGGCCCCCACCAGAGCTAGGCTGCACTTCGGTGCCGCAAGGCATCTCTATACACAGCCCCATCAGCATCTCTATACGCAACCTCACAGCATCTCTATACACAACCTCACAGCATCTCTATACACAGCCTCATCAGCATCTCTATACACAGCATCTCTATACACAGCATCTCTATACACAGCATCTCTATACACAACCCCATCAGCATCTCTATACACAGCATCTCTATACACAACCCCTTCAGCAACTCTAAACACAGCCTCACAGCATCTCTATACACAGCCTCACAGCATCTCTATACACAACCTCACAGCATCTCTATACGCAACCTCACAGCATCTCTATACACAGCCTTACAGCATCTCTATACACAACCCCATCAGCATCTCTATACACAAACAGCATCTCTATACACAACCCCATCAGCATCTCTATACACAGCATCTCTATACACAACCTCACAGCATCTCTATACACAACCCCATCAGCAACTCCATACACAGCGTCTCTATACACAACCCCATCAGCATCTCTATACACAGCCACACAGCGTCTCTATACACAACCCCTTCAGCATCTCTAAACACAGCCTCACAGCATCTCTATACACAGCCTCACAGCATCTCTATACACAACCTCACAGCATCTCTATATGCAACCTCACAGCATCTCTATAAATAGCCTCACAGCATCTCTATACACAACCTCACAGCATCTCTATACACAGCGTCTCTATACACAACTCCATCAGCATCTCTATACACAGCCACACAGCGTCTCTATACACAACCCCTTCAGCATCTCTATACACAGCCTCACAGCATCTCTATACACAGCCTCACAGCATCTCTATACACAACCTCACAGCATCTCTATACGCAACCTCACAGCATCTCTATAAACAGCCTCACAGCATCTCTATACACAACCTCACAGCATCTCTGTGAACCCTCAAATGAACCCCCTATCTCCACCAGGGGATTTCGGGCAGCTAGGGGTTCCCCAGCTATCTGACGTCATCACGCTATGTGTGAGGACGTCAGGCAGTGAGGGGGGACCCGGGTGTGGAGCCGCCATCCAAGATGGCGGCCCCCACTGGAGCTAGGCCGCACTTCGGCGCCGCAAGACATCTCTATACACAGCCCCATCAGCATCTCTATACACAACCTCACAGCATCTCTATACACAATGTCACAGGCAGCATCTCTATACACAGCCTCACAGCATCTCTATACACAGCCTCACAGCATCTCTATACACAGCCTCACAGCATCTCTATACACAATCCCATCAGCATCTCTATACACAGCATCTCTATACACAGCCACACAACATCTCTATACACAACCTCACAGCATCTCTATACACAACACCATCAGCATCTCTATACACAGCCACACAACATCTCTATACACAACCCCTTCAGCATCTCTAAACACAGCCTCACAGCATCTCTATACACAGCCTCACAGCATCTCTATACGCAACCTCACAGCATCTCTATACGCAACCTCACAGCATCTCTATACGCAACCTCACAGCATCTCTATACACAGCCTCACAGCATCTCTATACACAACCCCATCAGCATCTCTATACACAGCATCTCTATACACAACCTCATCAGCATCTCTATACACAGCATCTCTATACACAGCCACACAGCATCTCTATACACAACCCCATCAGCATCTCTATACACATCATCTCTATACACAACCCCTTCAGCATCTCTAAACACAGCCTCACAGCATCTCTATACACAGCCTCACAGCATATCTATACACAACCTCACAGCATCTCTATACGCAACCTCACAGCATCTCTATACACAGCCTCACAGCATCTCTATACACAACCCCATCAGCATCTCTATACACAACCTCACAGCATCTCTATACACAACCTCACAGCATCTCTGTGAACCCTCAAATGAACCTCCTATCTCCACCAGGGGATTCCGGGCAGCTAGGGATTCCCTGGCTATCTGACATCATCACGCTATGCGTGAGGATGTCAGGCAGTGAGGGGGGACCCGGGTCTGAAGTCTCCATCCAAGATAGCGGCCCCCACCAGAGCTAGGCCGCACTTTGGCGCCGCAAGGTGCCGAAGTTCGACCCGGTGCCTAAGGGGTTAAAGCCAGGCACCGCTTAAAAGGGTAGACTCTCTCCTTTTAAGCGGTGCATGGCTTTTTTTTGTGGGACCTCCTGATCGAGAGGGAGAGGGATCCGAACGGATCCCCCCTCCCTTCCACGCGATCTCCCGGCATTGCCGGGGGGCCGCCTGGAAATGACGTCATCGCGCATGGCGCGATGATGTCATTTCTATTGGGAGGAGCTTCACTTCAGCGTCTGAGGACGCTGAAGTCAGCACACCGCGGGACCCCGGACAGAGAGGTGAGTATCTCCGCCGGGGGTCCCGCAAAGCTGATGATGTGTGGGACACGTCCTCCTCAGCATACAGTGGGAGAAACTGAGCCCACACGTCGTCAGCAGTGAAGGGGTTAAAAATGTCTTTTTTTTTAACTTTTTGTCCTTGTTTCCTGTCCTCCAGGTCACTACCCGGACCCGGACATTGTTTTTAAATGTTTCTATACATCCTAGAAATCCACCACTTCACAGGCAGGTTATGGGGACCTCCTAGGCACGATATTTGAAGGAATTTTTCTTTTTTCTTTTTAACCCTTATTTCATGGAAAACTCACTGTCCCTTTAAAAACTTATTTTTTAACTTTTTGTCCTTGTTTCCTGTCACCCAGGGCACTACCTGGACCCCCATACACCTTTTATGGCAAATATCTAGCATACAGTTGTGTTCAAAATTATTCAACCCCCACTGAAATTGAGTGTTTTGGCCAGTTTGACATTGATTTTGATCATTCAGTCATCTTGCTTACAATTAAATAAAAGAGGCACGTGTAGGTCAGACAAATATAACATAACATTTATAATGAAATAACCACAAATGTCTTTTCTGTGCTCACATCATTATCAGTTTTATTCAACCCCCAAGTGACATTCAATCTTAGTACTTAGTTCAACATCCTTTTACAGTTATAACAGCTTTTAAACGTGAAGCATAGCTTGACACAAGTGTCTTGCAGCGATCTACGGGTATCTTCACCCATTCGTCATGGGCAAAAGCCTCCAGTTCAGTCACATTCTTAGGCTTGCGCACTGCAACTGCTTTCTTTAAGTCCCACCAGAGGTTCTCAATCGGATTTAAGTCAGGTGACTGCGATGGCCACTCCAAAATGTTCCAGCCTTTAATCTGCAACCATGCTCTAGTGGACTTGGAGGTATGCTTGGGATCATTGTCCTGTTGAAAGGTCCAACGTCTCCCAAGCCTCAGGTTTGTGACGGACTGCATCACCTTGTCATCCAATATCTCCTGGTACTGAAGAGAATTCATGGTACCTTGCACACGCTGAAGCTTCCCTGTACCTGCACAAGCAAAACAGCCCCAAAGCATGATTGACCCCCCGCCATGCTTCACAGTAGGCAAGGTGTTCTTTTCTTAATAGGCCTCCTCCAAACATAGCGTTGATCCATGGGCCCAAACAGTTCTAATTTTGTTTCATCAGTCCACAGAACACTATCCCAAAACTTCTGTGGTTTGTCCACATGACTTTTGGCATACTGCAGTCGACTCTTCTTATTCTTTGGAGACAGCAAGGGGGTGCGCCTGGGAGTTCTGGCATGGAGGCCTTCATTACACAGTGTGCGCCGTATTGTCGGAGCTGAAACTTCAGTACCCACATCTGACAAATCTTTTCTCAGTTCCTCAGCAGTCACATGGGGACTTTTCTCCACTCTACGCTTCAGGTAGCGCACAGCAGTCGAAGTCAGCATCTTCTTTCTGCCACGACCAGGTAGCGTTTCAACAGTGCCCTTTGCCTTGAATTTGCGAATGATGCTTCCTATGGTCTCTCTTGGTATGTTTAACATCTTTGCAATCTTCTTATAGCCATTGCCCTTCCTGTGAAGAGTAATCACCTCTTCTCTTGTCTTCCTGGACCATTCTCTTGACTTCACCATGTTTGTAACCACACCAGTAAATGTCTAGACGGAGCTGAGTATCACAGTCATTTTAAAGCTGCCTAATTGGTGCTTATTATGCTTTATTGCTGCTCCGTGACATCCACAGGTGTTTTTAATACCTGATTGAAAACACTTGAATGAACCTCTGTTCTTCAGAGTGGTAGTCTTTAAGGGGTTGAATAATTGTGTCAATGAAGAATTCACAAAAGAAACATTTACTACTGTATTACAAAACCAATTGATGTCATTTTAGTTGCATATGGTTCTTTAAAAAGTCCTTGTAGGATTTCATTCTGAATACAATTACAAATGTACACTAAATTCCCTAAAACCCTTTACAGCATTGGGGGTTGAATAATTTTGAACACAACTGTATATGCCCTCTTGGAGGGCACTCTAAAAATCGAATTTTGAGTCTCATTGACTTGATTGACTTGTATTGAGTTCGTGTTCGAGTTCGAGATCGAATTCGAACTTCTGAAAAGTTCGAGTTCGAATGCGAACCGAACTTGGGGGTGTTCGGCTCATCCCTACCCATCACCAGCAGTGGCAAGAATCTTTTTTCTCCATTCAATAGATTGCTTCCTACAATCATCTCGTTACACCCTGCGAGCGTTGTTTTTGTCTAAACGTTAGCACTAGCACAAGTAATTTTAACGTCTGCTATACTATTATTACACATATTGTTATTATTGTTATTCTCTATATTGTCCACACACCCCTATGTCCATGTCACCCTGAGAATATATGGGTACAGAGTGTCTGTGTTATGCGTTAATGTGATATTGTTATTCTTTATGTTTATATGTTACTGTAATTATTGCAAATATCATTGTTCTGTCAATCACTACAGTCTTTCAAGCCCCTCTTTATAGAATATGTTTCACACCTGTGACAAGCCTGATTGGTCTTTATTTGCCAAGCTTTGTGTTGGGAAATTAAAACTGGAGTTATACCTGGAAGTGGCAGATCACTGGGGCGGCACAAGGGTGTCACCTTTCATTGGTCTCCAGGTCCCTCCTTGCACTGTTTATACTTGTTTCATATGTTTCATTAAAGTCTGTCTCTCTGTCTGTTTTACCCCAACACCAAGCGCTGTCTCACGTCTGTGGAATGCTATAACTGACCTTTCATTGTACTTGTCCTTAATCTTTAGATAAGGTTAGGAGACGGCATGCAAGATCGCTGGTGTCGGTATGGATGTCCTGCAAGCTAGCAGATGTAACCCTTTTGGGTTGCTGAGATCAGTTACAAATACATAAAAGAGAAACATCAATGACACTGCCTGCATTGTCTCCACAAAAAGTATAGAACAGTCATTCGTGTAAGATTACTAGGGATGTGCATGGCTGAAATATTTGTTTCAGTTAGTTTCGTTTCGTCAAGTTTTTAAATAATTTAGTTTTTGGAATTTCGTAACTAATTTCGTTTCGTATTTCGTTTAGTTTTGGATCGATTCGAAATTTTGAATCGATTCGAATTTCATATATCAATTTGATAGTTGATATTAATTTGAATTTTGGATCACTAAATAAAACCCCAATTAATCAAATTTTGCTGTTAAAAGAAAAGCTAGGGTTACATTTTAAGCTGCATCACAGATTTAGTATTTGAGTCAAATTAAACAGTGAAACAAAATTAATTTGTTTCATAAAGTCCTTTGCTGACTATTACTTGTATTGTAAGTTCAGATCAATTCGATAGTTGATATCAATTTGATAGTTCATTTCAAATTCAATAGTTGATATCAATTATTAAACTTTTTCTTTTATGATGATGACATAGTGTAAAACGAAATAAATTTGTTATATACCATTTTGTTTCGTTTTGAATTCGTATCGTATCGATTCATTATTCGGAAGTAGTTCCGAACTATGAATTATCAAATTTCGTTCCAAATTCTGAATTTTTCCGAAACAAATGCACATCTATAAAGATTACCCCTTTTTATGTTTATGTAGAGCTGTCACATGTGTTGAACCAACTGGTGGAGACCACTTGACTGGACTCTGAAAAAGGCTCACTACATACACAATTTGTGTGTGTTTATATAATTTGTCATGTTATTGTAAGGCAATATCAAGGAAAAAGTGCATTTTCTTTGTGTCAGTTAAAAGCCAAACGACTCATGTTTAATGAGTGATGCTGGGAACAAATGAAAATGACATTCACTTAAAACATAGGAGTGGGAAAAATCCTCAATAAAGACTCTTTCTAGGTGGTGAGTTGTGCTGTTATTTCTGCCTTACTTGAATCATAGTCAATAAGTAGCATACGATTAGGAAGAAAATACAATAATAAGAATGGCCAATTTATGAACGAATGACGCACTTTTTGGCTCATATGTGATTAAAGTAAAGCTTACCTGCCATGGCTTGAAATCCTTAATATTTGCACATAATCGTTTGGAAAATGGACCGTCTCCTTTTTTGCAGTTATTCATGTTTCTCATAGCATTTGCCACAACAAGGACTGCAGTGTACATGCTATATGTTCCTCTTAATTGAGAAACATCATTGTAGGCATTTTGGAGGTTTTCTAGATTTTCTGATCCAGTGCACTCTTTCACGTTTGTAACCAAAGATCCTGTTTCATTTTTGTCACTAATGAACCTGCAATTGAATGCTGACTCCCAAAAATTATTTATCCAGGCTCTTCCCAAGGACATGGAAGGATTGATTGCGTTGAGGAATTGTTTAAGCCCAGGTATTGTCCCACTTTGGAGAGCTAGACCTATTGTACCTGACAGAAGAGTCGAAAACTTGTCCAAAGAGAATACGGTTGTTGTAGACCACCCTGCATTTGCAACAAATGTTTTTCCTGTCACATTCTGTTTTGCCATCTCATTCAATATGTGTACTAGGTCATAGCTGGCAGCATAAAGAACCACAACCTTAGCCGTTGATGTCTTTATGATCTTAACAATATGAGGAGCATTGCGATCTGGGTAACTTGTCAGAATCTTCTCATTGAACGCCACACATGCTCCGGCTTTGACGATCTCTTGTTGAAGAAGCTGAACTCCCAGTTGTCCATAGTCATTGTCTGCAGCTACTAACCCAACCCAAGTCCATTGTAATTGTACCACTAGATCTGCAAGTCCTTTAGACTGAAATATATCACTTGGAATAGTCCTAAGGAAGGAGGGAAACCTAATGTGGTCACTGAGGATGGCGCTGGATGCATGATGGCTGATCTGTTGATAAAGTAAAGCTAGGTATAAAACAAAATATGGTTTTATAGTACAGTGATTCAACCCTTTGAGTTACATAGTTACATAGTTATATAGGCTGAAAAAAGACATGCGTCCATCGAGTTCAGCCTCTCCCACATAACCTACTGCTGTTGATCCAAAAGAAGGCAAAAAACCCAGTCTGAAATGTTTGCCGATATGCAACATACTGGGAAAAAATTCCTTCTTAACCCCAGAATGGCATCAGATTTCTCCTTGGATCAAGAAGCTTTTACCCACATATTAAATATTATAACCCTTAATATTCTGTGTCTGCAGGAAGTCATCCAGTCGTTTTTTAAAAGTCTGTACAGACTCTGACCCAACCACCTCAACAGGCAGAGAATTCCACAGCTTTATTGTTCTCACCGTAAAATAACCCTTCCTATGCTTTAAGCTAAATTTTCTTTCTTCCAGTCTAAATGGGTGACCTCGTGTCCTGTGTATAGCCCTGTTAATGAATAGGTTATCAGACAATGGTTGATAATGGCCCCATATATATTTATATAAGGTTATCAGATCCCCTCTAAGGCGCCTTTTCTCTAAACTAAACAGGTTTAAGCTTGTTAGTCTTTCCTCATAACTTAACCCTTCCATCCCCCTTATTAATTTAGTTGCCCGTCTCTGCACTTTTTCTAGCGCTATAATATCTTTTTTTAAGACCGGTGCCCAAAATTGCACGGCATATTCAAGGTGCGGCCTGACCATTGATTTATACAGAGTCAAAATTATGTTTTCATCCCGTGAGTGAACTCCCCTTTTAATGCATGCCAATACTTTGCTTGCCTTGGCGGCTGCTGTTTGACATTGCACATTGTTACTTAGTTTGAAGTCTATGATTATTTCCAAATTCTTCTCCTGCTTGCATTTCCCTAACTCCGTACCATTTAAGGTATAAGTTACTTGTGTGTTCTTCACTCCAAAGTGCATAACTTTGCATTTATCTACATTAAACTTCATCTGCCATTTAAGTGCCTAGTCCCCCAATTTATCTAAATCCCTCTGCAGCGAAGTAACATCCTGCTCACATTGTATTACTTTTCCTAGTTTTGTCTCACCTGCAAACACTGATACATGGCTTTCAATGCCTATCTCAAGGTCATTTATAAATAAATTGAATAGTATTGGTCCTATAACAGACCCCTGAGGGACACCACTTACCACTGGTGTCCATCTTGAAAATGTACCATTTATGACCACTCTCTGTACCCTATCTTTTAGACAGTTTTCTATCCAAGAACAAGTATTTTCATCTAGACCAATTTTTCTTAATTTAAATAGTAACCTTTTGTGTGGAACTGTGTCGAAAGCTTTGGCAAAATCTAAGTAAATCACATCTTCCAGTTTATCTGTCCGATAGAAACCTCATTATGAGTCGAGCAATAAATGTCTTGTGTAAGAAAATGCTTATACTCTAGTACTTATACTCTAAATCTTCTTGCAGTAGCAAGTTACTGCACACGTGTCAGCACTGTCATCACCATGTGTCAAGTCAAGTTCAATTAAATTTGAAGTGAATGGTTACAAAGTGGTTTTTGTAATGCTCTCTATAAACACGACTGGTCCTCTTAAATTTTATTTCCTAGCAGAAGACAAGTATCTTTTACATGTATATAGACACAAAGTAAAGCAGAAGCTTCATACAATACAACTTCCAAACCTGTTGTCAAACCGTCAGGAGAGTGAAAAGGAGAATACCACAACTAAACGGTGCCGGCTGGTTGGAGTAGAAACATAGAAAAATGTCGGCATATAAGAACCTTTTGGCCCATCTAGTCTGCCCAATTACATGGATACTTTACCTGGATTTATCTTTTGTTTAGGAAAGCCTTATGCCTATCCCATGCTTGCTTAAATTCAATTACTGTTTTGGCCTCTACCACTTCAACTGGAAGACTGTTCCATGTATCCACCACCCTCTCAGTAAAAGGTAACATCACTGCTCTATAACCATGGAGAGAGACTGTGGAGATACAGGTTTGATCCTGTCAAGAGCACATTTCCAGTAAGTGTCCTTGGGCAAGACACCGAACAGTACATACTCGACACCCAGGACATACTTGAAAACGAGAGAAATCTCAATGTATCCTTCCTGGTAAAAATCCTTTCTCAAAATACAGGATTAAACCCACAAATAGGAAAAACGAAAGGAGACTATTGGAGGGCATCCAATGCAGGAAAAAAATCCTAGTAAGGGTAAAATTGCACATTATTAGTAACTATATCACACTATATAAAGCAGAAGCTTCCCCTACGCATTTCACAGGATGATGGCAGAAGATAAAATTGGATGAATTCATCAAGCTGTTTTTCTTTTTAGCCATTTCCCTTATTTTTCTCTAACCCTAGCACTTAGAATTTGAAATCAGAAATATTTTCCCATTACTACTCTATGTTATGAATTAAACAATTGCGTTTATTTTCAAATGAATTAAGATTGGTACGAATTTTTGAGCAAGAAGTTGTTTTAAACATTACTCAACAAAAATACTTGTCAACAATTGAAATATAAAATGTATCATATAGGAAAAGGTTTCATTGGTATTTTCATTTGTTTTTACAATTTGCAGTTTTAATGTAATAAATTAAAATCAGAGCCCCTGACTTCCACTCCTCCCTCTCTCATGCCTATTGGATGTGAGGTTAAATCCGAGTAGGTGGGTCTTTTCACTTTGTCCAATTAGTTCATCTGTCCATCTGCGTTCCTCGATTTATTAATTTCCCTACAGACCAGGGGTTGGGGTCAGAAGTGGGAAGGTATTTAAGGCAAAGGGCAAGGGCAGTAATAAAGGGGACAGGAGTACCCAATGTCATTGTGCTCCAATGGCTTTGAGAGCAAATGGGTTTCCTGGGAACCCATCTGCTCTTGCAACTCCTCACCAGTTGTCAACAGATGAGGTTTTGCTGATGTCATGTATCCTAACAAATGTCCAGGTACTCTGGAAGAAAAGCAGCCCCAAAACATTAGAGCCACCACCATATTTAACCATGGGCATAAGGTACTTTTTTACAGGCCTTTGTCTCTATATGCCAAGCCCTCCTCTGGTGTTTATTGCCAAAAATCTCTGTTTTGGTTTCGCCTGTCCCGAGAACACCAATCCCATCTGAAGTTCCAGTAGTCTGGCAAACTGAAGATGCTTGAGCTTGTTTATGGATAACAGTAGAGGATTGATTATTGTAACCCTTTGAAACAGCACTTGGTGATGTAGGTGACCTCAGATTGCAGTTTTGGAGACTTTATGACTGTCGAGACGCAAGTAACTTCTGCAATTCTCCAGTTGTGATCCTTGAAGAATATTTGGTCACTAAAACCACCCTTTTTCAATGTGCTAACACTGCTCTTCCATGCTGTTTCATAACAGTTGCCTTGGACTTCTTAATTATTGCCTTAATAATAGTGGAAAAGAGCATTATAAAAAAAAATTTTTGCAAAATTTTGCAACACATCACAGCTATATTCGTTGGTCTTACCCATTGTGATGAATGACTATGGGGACATAGAAACATAGAAACATAGAAAAATGTCGGCAGATAAGAACCTTTCAGCCCATCTAGTCGGCCCAATTACATGGATACTTTACCTGGATTTATCTTTTGTTTAGGATAGCCTTATGCCTATCCTATGCTTGCTTAAATTCAATTACTGTTTTGGCCTCTACCACTTCAACTGGAAGACTGTTCCATGTATCCACCACCCTCTCAGTAAAATAATGCTTCCTGATGTTACTTTTAAACCTTTGCCCCTCTAATCTAAGACTATGTCCTCTTGTTTTGCTACTTTGTTTCCTTTTAAATATACTCCCTTCCTCTACCTTGTGGATTCCCTTTACGTATTTAAATGTTTCTATCATATCTCCTCTGTCTCGTCTTTTTTCCAAGCTGTACATGTTAAGATCATTAAGCCTTTCCTGGTAACTTTTCTCCTTCAAGCCGTACACCATTTTAGTAGTCATTCTCTGAATGACATGGCCTATGTTTTACCTCATACTATTCCCCTGTGAAACAGGAAGTCATGGTTGAACTATTTCCTGTTCCTTGTCACCCAGGTGTACTAAAAATGTAAAATATCAAAGAGAATGTATTTCAAATATATTTTTCTCATATGATTACATAGAGGTGAATATAATTGTGCCCTACATATAGTTAAAAGATTTGTGGATAACTCTGTAATGTGGTTGCAGTTGTTTGACATTCATGAGAGCAGAGAATGGTTGTCTATTTTTTGAACAGAAGGTTGAAAGGTTAAAAAAACAAAGAAAAATTTTCACAAGCTTCTTTTGCTCATGTTTACCATTTGGGGCAATATTAGTGGAGGGTTCTGTGTACCTAAAAAAAAAACACTTACCTGAGGAAATTTGTAGATTCCTAGGATAGAAGCCAGAAGAACTGAATGTGTGGAGATGGGAGTTCCTATTATGGAGCTGAGAGGAGCATCTGTAAGACATCTGTAATTGGGGATGTGTCTGTCAAGCCCCGTCAACATTTGTAAAGTTCCCTCCAGGTCATACTGAAGAAGTGCACACGAATCATATGCTCGAAACCCAACGGTGATATTCGGAAGGATTTCATCATTTTTATTTATCTCATCCAAAGCAAATCGTACAGTTTGGAGCTGCTGGAAACCCTCGAAGTAGAACCTTGTTGAAGACACATTTAAACATCACGTGGTTAGTACATAGACTGATCACAAACCTATTATTTCTATTACTTTGGAAACCTCAATGCTTTAATGTAATGAATGGAAATACCTCTAAACATGATTTTACTAATTTATAAATACGTTCACCTCATTGTAATAATTAATGGAAATCTGTTCAGCTCAGGTTTTGTGAATTAAAGCAAAAATTTTGATTTCTCAATTAAACACTGGGAAACAAGGCCCTACTAATATGGAGGCTTTGGTGTGCCCATATCTGAATCGTCTTGAAGATCCCATGATGGGGACTAATACTCAGATGGTAAGAGATGTGTTTCGGGTGCACGTGAGGGAAATGGACAATGCCTGCTTAAACAACTTAATGAACTAGAAACAGCTCTGAGGCAAGAATGTCATAGACTAGCCCTTGATGTCAGAAGAGGTTGGTTCCATTTTTTGGGCCAAAGCCTCTAGATCTCCAACTGAGTGAAATGAAATCCATTAGTACTGTTGGAGATTTAAAGGAAGGGATGCTGTAACGGATCCCGCTACTCGGGGTGAGTAGATCCGCCGTCAGCGCCGAGTACACCTGGAGGTCGGTAGTGTGGTAGCGAGGTGCCGCTGGTGCTCGTAGGATACCCCGAGTTTGCAGCGCTGTAGAGAGGTCCTTGAAGCGTCCCAGTTCCCAAAGCCCTGTTATCCCCAATTACTAACCGAGGCAGGAGTAAAGGTTCAAACGAGTGATTTATTTTTCATGGAGAACACAGGCTTATTTATGGGGAAAAAAGACATTGTTCTCCCCTGGTCCGCCCTCAGCCCTCCCGGGGTGATTTCTGCCACTGCCTAGCCATGGCCCAATTTCCCTTTGTTCACCTTGGGCCCCCCTGGTGGGTGCAGCCCTTATCTTGAGGCTCGGTGCCAGCTCGTCTGGTGAACTTTCTGTGGCTCTGAATGAGCGGGGAACAGGGGAACAACAGGGAAAATCATATTGAGGTACTTATAAAAATAAGGGCTAACAAACTTTTAATAACACACAAATAAATAAATACTTGAACTGTTGTACTGCGCTACAGCGTAGTGGCGGCCGTCCCGTCACAGATGCTATCCAGAGAGTGTCATTTGTGCCCAGTCTCTTCCTGAAAAGGATGCAACTATCAAGCCTGATGTAAATATTTACGAAATAGGATAATGTGTTCTAGTAACTATTCACAATCGACCAACAATTGAGGTATGCATAGAACATTGTCAGAAGCTTGGGGTAATCCACCTTTTAGAAGAAGGAAGACCAATTGCAGCTTTGAGATTGGTTTTAACCAAGATTCTTCTCAAGAGCTGAATTTTGAGTTAGAAGGTAACATTCTACATACAGAATAGAATGCTAGATTACATAAAGACATTCCGGCCAGAAAAGGAGTTTTTTCTATAAAGGATGTAGATGTAATACGTTCCAAGAGCGCCCAGCATATAATTCGGCCTACAGGGTTATTCAGATGCTTTCTGATTTGCCACCATTAGGCGAATCCGATTCCCTGACGCTGCGGTGAATTCAGCTTTCACCGCAGGGTCCCCGAAGTGCAGCGAAACGGCTGCCGAACGCCACCAACCCTTTAGACAATCGCCGCCGCCAACCCGCCGCCACCAACCCACCGGACATCCACTGTAAACTCGCCGGACAACCGCCAAACGCAGCCGACCAGTCGCCGATCAGCCACAGAAAAAGCCAACAGGTAAAAAAAATAATTAGCAAAAGTGTCAAATTTGAAACACTTTTTGCAAAAAAAAAACCTACCCTACGATAATGTCTGGAATTTACATATAAGGTCATATGAATAATAATAAAAAGGTCTTTTACAGAAAAAAAAGAATTAAAAAAAACTCTTAAAAAAATTGCCAATTTGTTTTTGAAAAATGCATAAAACATCCTAAAAAATAAATAAATAAAGACATTTTTTGCTGCAGATTAAAAGAATAAATGGTTTATCAGATATTGAAAAAAAAGGGAATATTTTTAACATTGAAGCCTATGGGATTCGCCTGAATAAAGCTGCCGAATGAAACCACGAACATCAGGGCATTTCAGCAACTTTTCTCTGCTCTTCGGTGTTCTCTGAATAGATTAACCATCGCTTCTCTATGGGGATTTCACTGCCTTCGAACAGGCACCGTGTTTGCAGGCAATTCGTCAAAATTTGACAAACTGCCTGCTTTCTGAATAGCCGAATAGCTACGAAAGTGCACCTTACGGGGATATTCTGTGTTCGGTGCTATTTCAAGGCCAGATTGACTCTCTCTGAATAACCCCTTAGTGCTTTTACCCCATTTAGAAGCAACACATCTCAAAAGGATTGTTCCTCAAGACATTGAAGATGTTAGGGATATAGTTTGTGAGGTGGAAGAGGGAAGGATTATTCAAGAATCGAGAAGCCCTAATGCATCACCCATAGCTTTGATCAGAAAGAAAAATTGATCAGTACGACTTTCATTGATTACCGTACATTAAAAAAGAGTGATTCCCAATTAACATCATTCATCATATTTACTCACATTCATCAATGGGTTACAGGAGCTGCTGCGACTTTGTAGCGGATAATGAAAACGACACTAGGAGACTTGAACCCTAAGATATGTTTAGTTTATCTGGATGAAATAATTGCATGTGGAAGAACCATGAAGAGCACGAGGGACATCAGTTATATGGATTTCTTATTCTATCAATGGAAGGTCTGAAGTTGTCTCTGGATAAGTATACATTTGCTCCGGATTTTGTAACATAGTTGGACATATTGTAACAGCAGGTGGTGTCGCCACTAACCAAACCAAAGTAGAAGCAGTGATTAACTGGCCTAGGAAAAATATCACAAAACAATTACGATCCTTCTTGGGATCTTAGAGCTACTACCGACATTTTGTTGGGGTTGATCATAAGATAGCCAGAAGACTCCACGTCTTCCTGAAAGGTGACTCTAGGAAGGGGGATCATAAAGAGTCCCCTTCTAAGGACCCTATAGGAGAAAAATGGACTGAAAAATGCTTTCCAACCTCTCAAAAGAAAGATGATTGAAGCACCTGTGTTAGTTTACACTGACTCCAATAGGTCGTATACTCTCCATGTAGGTGCAAGTTTGGAAGGACTGGTGGTAGTCAGAGGCTATTTGCATATATTGGTCAGAGTCTTACTGAAAGTGGAAAGTACACAGTACTCAAGTAGGAGTTTCTTGCTCTGAAAAGGGCTATTGGGGAAAAGTTGTACGATTGCTTGTATGGAGTTAGGTTCCGCATGACAACAGACAATAACCCTCTTACATGGATCTTAACCACAGCAAAGGTCCGACACATCACTTCTGGAAGCGACCAATGCAATTCCAGATATATACGCACAAGGTGGAGCGCACGGAATCGGAAGCAAGTGCAGACCCCTGAGGATAATGATCCAGGACACAATTTAAGGATGCACCGAGGACAGTCAAGTATTTTATTTTCCTCCTGATGAAGTCTAATCTTTGTCTATAGACGAAATGCGTTGCGATTTCCTGTATACTGCCTGTGTTACCAATAAATCCTTTATCGATCAGAGCATCTTATCTTGGTTTGTCCTGTCGTGGCAGGGTTACCAGGTCAAGGGGTGAGGAATCCATTGGAGTGATAACATTGAAGCAGTTATATGTTTATGTACCTACAATTATCTTGAATTCTGGGAGTGCATTTCCACAGGGCCTATTATTTATTAGTCATTATATGAAAAGTCTTTGTGCTTTATCCTTTTAGAGTGTACTCCCTGTATTCCTTTTTATTACTGTCTTTGAATGGTCTGTTATCAGCTCATAGGAGCAAATGCAGACTCGAGTTCAAGACAGCTTAATTGTCCGTCTCATAAAATGCTAGAGAAATGAGATTTCCAGTATGTGAACACTTTACCTGTTGAACTATAGAACCATCTTAGAAAGGAAAGGAGTCAATTCCATTCTGGAAAAGGACTCCTACTTGGAGTAATACAACAATATTATCACCCTGGCTGAAAACAGTTGGTCCTTCCTCAAAAGTAAGAAGAGATAGTTCTTGGATCACTGTATGACTTCCACTGCTATGTAGGGATTGACAAGACTTTCGTTCTATTTCAGGATTTATTCTACTGGTCATACATGAGAGAATCTGTTGAAATGTATTTTTGAAGGTGCAGAAGATGCACCTGCAGAGTAAGACTACCTACCCATGTTGTCCCTATTGTTCATCTAAAAAAGGTCTCTTGCAATTTTTATGAGTTTTTGGACTTACAATGTATTGACAATTATTTAAGTGTAGATTTAAATGTCCTGGGAGCAGCAGCATGTTAGTGATTACAGATCATTTTACTTGGTATGTTAAAGCCAAACCCACTAAGAGTGAGAAAGCAACTGCACTTGCAAAAGTGTTACGGCAGAATATCTTTGTCAATTCTGAATCTCCTAAAATATTACATTCTGATCAAGATTGAGATTTTCAAATCAGAATTTTAAAAGAAATGATTAAACTGATACAATTTGAGGAAACTAGAACAACTCCATATCACCCTGGAGGAGAAGCTCTTCCAGTTCAATCGGACTCTGTTGGATATGTTAGGCACTCTCACAGATGTACAGATGACGAAGTGGTGTCAACATCTAGAAATTCCTAAATATTGTAGTTATGAGTGGGACGGTGCTTGAAAAAACCAAGATCATACCATACATTGGACTAGAATAGTGCTGTTTTCACCACAATGTGTATCTC
Source organism: Leptobrachium leishanense (assembly GCA_009667805.1). Lineage (NCBI taxonomy): Eukaryota > Metazoa > Chordata > Amphibia > Anura > Megophryidae > Leptobrachium > Leptobrachium leishanense. The sequence continues at coordinate 22,007,581 of CM019065.1, forward strand.
ACATACAATACTATTATAATCACTTAACTCAGAGAAATTTCACTACCAGTGCTGATATCCAGTGACAATATGTAGTGACACCTAATAAAAACCAGGACGTGTTTCACCTAGCTAACTGTATGCTTTCTCCTCTGCGAAAGCCTACAGTTAATTAAGCGGAACACGTCTCGGATTTTACTATATTGTCATTTTTTTATTTTATTTGTGTTTTTATGGAATATATATAATTTTTGGACTAGAAGGCTTGTTTTTCTCCCACATCTTTTCCCCTTTTTTCCCTTCCGTGGCATCTGCAAACTGATTCTGGCTGGATCCAATGAGGAAATGGGTGACTAGTAGAGGTCCAGAGAGAGGATCGCAAGAAAAAGCCTTGGAGCCTCCTACCCCTATACCCTCTCCTTCTGATTTAATCTCGAGAGTCCCAGCTTTGTCCATCTTTCACTAGTTATAGACTCTAGTTCTATAGGATGAACTGTACCTGCGTCTACAGGACCCCTTTACAATGGTGTGGGTGCAGAAGAAATAGGGATATAACCAAGATTCAGACTCATGGCAACATTGGTGAACCCACTGATTTTCAGAACTCCTACTCGTGTTCTAAGTTGATCAATGTATTACATACTTAGTAATATTGACTGATGGATTTTCCATTGGTTTGTACCATGTTATATCTAAATGGCTAAAATAGTCTTCTCATGTAAGTGGAGGCAAACATTTTACAGGGGGTGGATGTAACAGATTCATGATATTCTCCTCCACACTGAGCTGCTGGGTAAAGAGATTGTTGTTGCCTGTATTAATCACATCCTTCTCCTGGAACAATGATGTAAATGAAGGGGAAGCTTAGGGCACTACAGGGAAAAGACGTTAGAGACTGTCATTTCTGATTTGCTTGTGTTCAGGCCCACAATGACCATTGGGCAGAATGTACATTTGCCGGCTGGGCCGTCAGACTAGACAGCAGGGACAATCTGCTGAACTCAACGGTTGTAGCCTTAATGGCCAAGAGAAAATGTCCAAATGAAGGTAAAACAAACTGCTGTTTAGGGAATTAAATGTTTCAGAGAAAATATATATAGCTAAAGGCATTCACATCATAAAGTAGTGGTACATCATTATAAATCCCTTACATTGTACATTTGGCCCTTGGTGGCTTCTCCTTGAAGAGGGCCTTTTGATAGACCTGCCCAAGATGTAATGGAAGCAGGACTCCTATCATCAAATCTCCAGGTTGTATCATTCCACTGAGCTCCGTGATGGGAAGCCTGCATTGCTGGTCCTCAGAGTAAAACAATGGAATGAGGAGGAACACAACCAGGTGTGAGATTGTCTTATGCATTGAAGACATAGTGGGTCTAAAATGGAGAAACCTGTGAAGAGAGCATGGAATTAATTAGATCATTTAGTATCAGAAAGGGACTTTTTGCCACAAACACATAAATGGTTGGTGACAGAATGAATAGACATGTAACCAAAATAAAAATAATCAATAGACAAGGAAAGATCAGACAGAGAATTATCAGACAGACGTTTGAGTATTATCAGGTGGTGACAGGATCGTGCACCTCTCAGATATTGTATCTTACTCGCTCTCTCCTCATTCACTGAGTGTAACCAAGCAGCAGCATTTCCCAAAGAAGCTGTTTATAAAGCTACGAACATGTTAAGCATTAACCCCCATAGGGAAAAAGAAGGGTCATGTTTTCCAGTGGGATATTCGTGTGAGTGGTCTGTGGAGAGACAGCATTTTATATCAATGGTTCCACAGAGGGTTCCTAAGGCTTGGCCTTCTTGAACTGTGATAGCAGTAACATGGGGAATTTAACATCTCACTCCTGAGACTAAAAACTTATCAGTGAATAATATGCAGATCCATGTCATCCCTGAAAATACAATCACCGCTTTATGATATACTAGCTTTTGCCCGCAGCTTCGCTCGCATGGATTTTGTTATTTGTTACAATTGTTTCAACAAAAACCACATGTTTCTTTTAAAAACTGTATGAAACATAATTTACAGGTTGATGTCTTAAATAATAAGTCATGTTTTTGCACACGTTAGTCAGAACGTATTGGCTACAAAATAAAGTTGTTTCATTCATGTGTCCATTCATTTTTTTGTGTTGTAAATATAAACAGACAATGAGATAAATAAAAATATTAATTTTGGTGTTGTTGGCATCTGGAGCACAGAAAAAAAAACTGATTTGAGTACTTCTTTGTAAACTACATTAGTGGTCCTTCTTTCAGATGCTGGGTAGGGATGAGCTGTTCGGTTCGATCGGTTTGGAGTTCGATTCGAACATTGGACGTTAGGCGAACATCGAACATTTCTGCTTGTTCGCCGCTTGTTCACCTACAATGCAGCACAATGGACCACAATGCACTTTTCCGCTGGCCTGAAGCTTGTAATTGGCTACAGTCTTGCACCTGACCATAGGTCAGGTGCAAGACAGGTGCAAGACTATGCCGATCAGGACTCAGAGTCCTGATTGGGCAAATTTTGCCCAATCATGGACTCACAGAGCTAAGTCCCGCAGCACACTATATAAGGGTTCCCCGCAGCCCCAGCACGTGTTTTTTTTACAGGAGTGAGAGGAGATTGTTCTTTTATGTGTGTCTCACAGACGTCTAGCAGATTTCCGTGAATTGTAATCTGTGTCTTTTTACTGCCAGCTATTGGGGTCTCGCTTTCTTCTGGCAGATATCTGGGAATTGTTATCTGTGTCTTCTCACTGCCAGCTATCAGGGGGTCCCACATAATTCTATCAGATATCTGGGAATTGTAATCTGTGTCTTCTTACTGCCAGCTATCAGGGGGTAACACATACTTCTAGCAGATATGTGGGAATTGTAATCTGTGTCTTCTCACTGCCAGCTATCAGGGGGTCCCACATACTTCTAGCAGATTTCTGTGAATTGTAATCTGTGTCTTATCACTGCCAGCTATTGGGGTCTCACTTTCTTCTAGCAGATATCTGGGAATTGTTATCTGTGTCTTCTCACTGCCAGCTATCAGGGGATCAAACATACTTCTAGCAGAGATCTGGGAATTGTAATCTGTGTCTTCTCACTGCCAGCTATCAGGGGGTCCCACATACTTCTAGCAGAAATCTGGGAATTGTAATCTGTGTCTTCTCACTGCCAGCTATCAGGGGGTCCCACATACTTCTAGCAGATTTCTGTGAATTGTAATCTGTGTCTTCTCACTGCCAGCTATTGGGGTCTCACTTTCTTCTATCAGATATCTGGGAATTGTAATCTGTGTCTTCTCACTGTCAGCTATTGGGGTCCCACATACTTCTAGCAGATATCTGGGAATTGTAATCTGTGTCTTCTCACTGCCAGCTATCAGGGGGTCCCACATACTTCTAGCAGATATCTGGGAATTGTAATCTGTGTCTTCTCATTGCCAGCTATCAGGGGGTCCCACATACCTCTAGCAGATATCTGGGAATTGTAATCTGTATCTTCTCACTGCCAGCTATAAGGGGTCACACATACTTCTAGCAGATATCTGGGAATTGTAATCTGTGTCTTCTCACTGCCAACTATAAGGGGGTCCCACATACTTCTAGCAGATATCTGAGAATTGTAATCTGTGTCTTCTCACTGCCAGCTATTGGGATCTCACTTTCTTCTAGCAGATATCTGGGAATTGTAATCTGTGTCTTCCCACTGCCAGCTGTCAGGGTCTCACAGACTTCTAGCAAATATCTGGGAATTGTAATCTGTGTCTTCTCAATGCCAGCTATCAGGGGTCCCACATACTTCTAGCAGATATCTGGGAATTATAAACTGTGTCTTCTCACTGCCAGCTATTGGGGTCCCACATACTTCAAGCAGATATCTGGGAATTGTAATCTGTGTCTTCTCACTGCCAGCTATTGGGGTCTCACAGACTTCTAGCAGATATCTGGGAATTGTAATCTGTGTCTTCTCACTGCCAGCTATCAGGGGGTCCCACATACTTCTAGCAGATATCTGAGAATTGTAATCTGTGTCGTCCCACTGCCAGCTATTGGGGTCTCACAGACTTCTAGCAGATATCTGGGAATTGTAATCTGTGTCTTCTCACTGCCAGCTATCAGTGGGTCCCACATACTTCTAGCAGATATCAGAGAATTGTAATCTGTGTCTTCTCACTGCTAGCTATTGGGATCTCACAGACTTCTAGCAGATATCTGGGAATTGTAATCTATGTCTTCTCACTGCCAGCTATCAGGGGGTCCCACATACTTCTAGCAGATATCTGGGAATTGTAATCTGTGTCTTCTCACTGCCAGCTATCAGTGGGTCCTACATACTTCTAGTAGATATCTGGGAAATGTAATCTGTGTCGTCTCACTGCCATCTATAAGGGGGTCCCACATACTTCTAGCAGATATCTTGGAATTGTAATCTATGTCTTCTCACTGCCAGCTGTTGCCAGGCTATCAGGTTGTATCACTGATTTATACCAGAGTTGTGTGGATTAGAATTTGTGTGTTGCCTCTGCAAAGGCTATCAGGCTGTATCACTGACTTATACCAGAGTTGTGTGAATTTGAATCTGTGTGTTGCCACTGCAAAGGTTATCAGGGTGTATCACTGATTTATAGCATTGTTCTGGAAAATCTGTATATATTTAATCTATATATCACTCACCATGTCAGAAAGACCAAAAAGGACAGGCAGACGCTCCCAGACACAGATAAGAGGGCAAGCAGCCTCTGTGTCGGAAGGCTGTGCCCCTGGTCGTCGTGGAGGTGTTGCAGCCTCTGCAGGGGCGCGCTTGCCCTTTCTAACTGGTGCTGGCCGTCTTAAGCAGCAGCAACATTCAGAGAATTTGCAGGATTGGCTAACCAGGCCATCCTCATCCTCCGAGTCCTCTGCCAGCCAGGCTTGTAGTGGTTTACAGTCCACCTCAGCTGCCAAAACATCTAATTCAGACTCCATGTCCACAGCTACTCCTGCCGTAGCCTCACTATCATACACAGAGGAGTCAACTGAATTGTTTGACTACAATGACAGTGACGTGCTGCTTGAGGATGCGCAGCAACTCTAGTGCTCTGATTCAAACTCTGAGGTTGAGGAAGGGAGTATAATCAGCCTAGAGGGTGGGGGTGCCAGTGACACACAAAGAACTGGCACTTATGTTCCCCCAGCAGCTGCAGCATATTGCGAGGTTGGCTCCAGTGATGAAGAGATAGGGGGTGATTACAATGATGATGAGGTCACTGACTCCACCTGGGTGCCTGATCGAACAGAGGAGTCAAGTGAGGAGGAGGAGGTGGAGGCACAACAAAAACGAGGAAGAACGTCCTCTATGAGCAACCGTAGCCAGTCCAAGGCAGCAGAGGGCCATCAATGAGTACCTGTGTGAGTATGGCACAAGGACAGGTTCAGGTCAACTTGTTTCCCCCCCACAGTGGCTGATGATCAAGGATGCATGCACTGTACTGTCACCATTTGAGGAAGCAACGAGGATGGTGAGCAGAGACGGTGCATGGATCAGTTAAACAATTCAGTTAAACAATTTAGTTTTCCTGCTGGAGCGCACTCTGCGGGGAATTATAGATGTGGCACTAGAGGCAGAGCAGCGGAAGGAGGAGGAGGACTTCCCTAGCTCTCAAGGCCCCAGTCTTTACGCCGACAGCATTCCTGCAGGTCCTCAGATCAGACAGGATGAGGATGAGGAGGATGAGGAGGAGTAGGAATATTTAAGTTGTGGCGACATTGAAGGGGGGATTCCTCAAGGGAGGGTTTTGTGTCCCCAGAAACCCAAGGACTAGTACGTGGCTGGGAGGATGTAGTGCACGATACGTTCATCTTCAGTGACCAGGAACACTCTGAAGCTAATGACACCTCCAACCTACGCTGCATGGGCTCCCTTGTCCTGCAAAGCCTGCTAAAGGACCCCATAATTTGTGCTATCAAGGAGAGGGATCTTTACTGGTTGGCAAGCCTTCTTGATCCACGATACAAGGGTATGGTTGCAGAGCTCATCCTGCCCTCACAGAGGGAGCACAGGATGAAACAACTTGAGGACGCTCTAAGTGACACTTGTGTATCACCTTTTTAGGCACTGGTAGGTTACCAAGTGATGACACAGGTGCTTCTGAGGCTGCGGATGATCAGAGGAAGAGCGGTGAAGGCCGGGGCCGCTTGACTGATGCCTTTTTAATTTTTTTAGTCCACGACGCCCAGGGATGTCAAATGTAGGAACCCATTGCCAGCGTCTTCACCGTATGGTGCAGGACTACCTAGGGGCAAGGGCAGACCTGGATACCTTTACAGCACATGATCCACTGGCTTACTGGGTGTTGAGATTGGATCACTGGCCAGAACTTAGCCAATATGCTATGCAGCTACTAGGTTGCCCCTCATCCAGCGTGCTTTCTGAAAGGACGTTCAGTGCCGCTGAAGGTTTTGTCAGAGTGCATTTGTCCACCGACTCTGTAGACCGGCTGACATTTATAAAAATGAATCAGTCCTGGATCAACCGCTATCACTCCACTGATACTGATGTAACTGAATAGATCGGGGATCTTTTCTGCACTCCCAAAACCTCCACCACTGCACTCTTCCACAATACCTCAGAGGGGTTACGGTTTGAAGGCACTATCTGGCACCAAAGGCCCAATATTTGGGTGCACTAACGCATGTACCAGATTCCATTCATTTTAATATTTGAATGCCGGGTCCACCCCTGCACTCTTCCACAATACCACAGAGGGGTTACAGTGTAAAGGCACTTGCTGCCACCAAAGTCAAAATATTTGGGTGCACTGACGCCTGTACCAGATTCATATAATTTTAATATTTGACCACAGGGTCCAACCCTGCACTCTTCCACAATACCACAGATGGGTTACTTATGGTGTGAAGGCACTTGCTGCCACCAAAGGTAAAATATTTGGGTGCACTGACGCGTGTACCAGATTCATATAATTTTAATATTTGAATGCCGGGTCCACCCCTGTACTCTTCCACAATACCTCAGAGGGGTTACGGTGTGAAGGCACCAGCTGGCACCAAAGGCCCAATATATGGGTGCAGTGACGCATGTACCAGATTCCAATCATTTTACTATTTGAATACAGAGTCCACCCCTGCACTCTTCCACATTACCTCAGAGGGGTTACGGTGTGAAGGCACTAGCTGGCACCAAAGGCTCAATATATGGGTGCACTGAAGCGTGTACCAGATTCCAATCATTTTACTATTTGAATGCAGAGTCCACCCCTGCACTCTTCCACAATACCTCAGAGGCGTTACGGTGTGAAGGCACTTGCTGCCACCAAATGCAAAATATTTGGGTGCATTGACGCCTGTACCAGATTTCAATCATTTTAATATTTGACCGCAGGGTCCAACACTGCACTCTTCCACAATACCACAGAGGGGTTACTTACGGTGTGAAGGCACTTGCTGCCACCAAAGGCAAAATATTTGGGTACACTGACGCGTGTACCAGATTCATATAATTTTAATATTTGAATGCCGGGTCCACCCCTGAACTCTTCCACAATACCTCAGAGGGGTTACAGTGTGAAGGCACTAGCTTGCACCAAAGGCCCAATATATGGGTGCACTGACGCGTGTACCAGATTCCAATCATTTTAATATTTGAATGCAGAGTCCACCCCTGCACTCTTCCACAATACCACAGAGGGGTTACGGTGTGATGACACTGTTGCTGACACTAAAGGCCCAATTTTAAAGCACCTATTGTTACTTTCATCCAAAGCCTGCATAAGTTTCACCATAATTTAGCCCAAAAAATCACTAAACTTGATCTGCGTGTCCTAAAAAGTCTCCTCTTTTCATACAGGCTGCTGCCCCAAGCAGTTGTTTATGAATAGATTAACCACTTTCGCTGCTACAGATGCACTGAGCGCGTCCAGGAAGTTCCCGCTGTTGTGCGGAGGACACGCTCAGTGCGTCCGGTCCTCCCGGCAGCGAAGTGGTGGTGTGGCGGAGATCCCCGGCGGCAAACAGTGAGGAACTGACATCCGGGATGTCGGCCCTCACTGTGGGATCATGGGAGTCGCGGTGATGTCATCATGCCTGGCGTGATGACGTCACTTTCAGCGGCCGCATAGACAGCCCTTAGGAGGAGGGGGGAGAGGTCCTTAGGACCTCTCTATCTCCTCATCGGTAAGGGCTGCAGAGATAAATGAGGCACCGATGAAAAGCCCAGAGCCTGAGCTTTCCAACGGTGTGCCTCATTATAGTATAAAATGTAAAAAAAATATTTTAAAAAACACAGAATATAAAAAACACCACACACAGGGTCTCTATGGGTAGTAAAAAAAATCAAAACTGCCCAGAGGCCCCCAAACCCCACATTTAATAAAATTACAATCCCCTTTTTATTATTTTATTTCACATTTTATTGTTACAGCTATGTGATCACTGTAGTAACAATGATCACTTAGCTGTCACAATTGTCACTGCCACCTCCAACATGGCCACTGAGGATACAAATATAGCCCTAAAATGACCCCGTAACCTAGCGATTGACCCTCCAGCCAATCACGGGGGATGAATTTTTCAAATCTTGATAATCTTACATTTATATCTTCAGTCTGCATGTGGATTGCGAGGTGTTAGTGTCGCAGAGGCTGTCTCCATAAAATAGGTGATAAATTGCTAATACACATATATATATATATATATATATTGTGGTAGGTTGCTCAAAATATGGCCCGGACAGCAGGAGATTGCGGCTCAGGTGTACGTTTATTATAAAGCAGAACACAGTCTTTTTCAGCAGTTGGGGAGGCTTCCCCTTTTATGCACAAACAAAACTAAACAAAACAATCGGCCTACTCCTGTCAGGAGCCTACCTCTTTTCCGTAGTGCCCTTACTACCGGTTACTGGGCCAGCTACCCGGGCCCAGTGCAAAAACAAACAAAGTAAATCACGCATGAGAGATTCTCACCAGTCTCTTTCCTGCAGAGTACAGCGAAGTCACGACCTCTCTCTCCCAGGGTGGATTGCTACTGAGAGAGAGATCCTCCCCTCTCAGTCCTGCTAAGAAGACCCAAGAGGAAACGCCTACAGGTGTGCTAGCTGGAAGGGTGTTAACCCTTCCTACCAGGGATATACTGCCCTCTGGAGCCTCTGGCTCACAAAAACATGGTCCAGGACATGGTTAGAATAAACAGGGCCCCGGACCCTGTTACACATCCCACCCCCCAGCTTAACACAGGAGTGGGAAGCGGCCTCCGCCGCAAGGCCGTGAGCCCTAGACAAAGCATCGGCATTGCCATGAAGGAGACCTGCACGGTGTCTCACCACAAAACTAAACGGCTGCAAGGATAAAAACCACCTTGTGATTCTCGAGTTCCGGTCCCGGTTGGTATGCATCCATTTTAACGGGGCATGGTCAGTGACAAGGGTGAAACGCCTGCCCAACAAATGATACCGTAAGGCTTCCACAGCCCACTTTATCGCTAAGCACTCCTTTTCTATCGTGGCATAGCGCTGCTCCCTGGGCAACAGCTTCCTGCTCAGATAAAGAACGGGGTGCTCCTCATCGTCAACAAACTGGGACAGCACAGCACCCAACCCAACCGCAGAGGCATCAGTCTGGAGGAAAAACTCTTTGGTAAAGTCTGGCGCTATGAGCACAGGCTGAGTACATAGAGCCTCCCTTAGGTCAACAAAAGATTCCTCCGCCTTGCTATCCCAGCGTACCATGTCTGGACTCTTCGCTCGCGTAAGATCGGTGAGGGAGCAGCCCTCGTGGCAAAATGGGGGATAAACCTTCGGTAATAGCCCACGATCCCTAAAAAGGCTCTCACCTGCTTCTTTCTCAGAGGCCTGGGCCAGTGTTGTATGGCACCTATTTTGTTAAGTTGGGGCTTTACCACTCCCCTACCAACCACATAACCTAAATACCTGGCTTCAGTCATACCAATAGTGCATTTAGGGGGATTTGCTGTCAGCCCAGCTCTTCTAAATGTGTCCAAAACTGCCTGCAATTTCATCAGATGCGTTTCCCAGTCGGAGCTGTGGATGATGACGTCATCCAGATACGCGGCGGCATATGTGGCATGAGGTCTAAGTAGCTTATCCATCAACCTCTGAAAGGTTGCTGGGGCTCCATGGAGGCCAAAAGGCATTATCCTATAATGAAACAGCCCATCAGGTGTCGCAAATGCAGTTTTCTCTCTCGCTTCCTTGGATAAAGGTATCTGCCAATACCCCTTCGTCAGGTCTAGGAGAGAGAGGTATCTGGCTTTCGCTAGCCTCTCCACCAACTCGTCCACCCGAGGCATGGGGTATGCATCAAATTTAGATACCTCGTTCAGCTTTCTGAAATCATTACAGAACCTGATAGACCCATCAGGCTTAGGTACTAGGACGATCGGGCTAGACCAGTTGCTCTGGGATTCTTCTATTACCCCTAATTCAAGCATTTTTCTTACTTCCGCCCTCACAGCTTCCCTTTTTGCCTCAGGTATCCGGTACGGTTTTACCCTTACAGTGACCCCAGGCTCTGTAACGATATCATGGGCAATTTCTTGGGTCCTACCCGGTGTTGCTGAGAAGACATCTTCATTCCTCTCGACCAGCTGTATAGCCTCCTCTGTTTGCTTGGGTGTTAACTCAGGGGAAATTGGAACAGACTGTCCAGTGGACAGGGAAGTCACATCGCCCACAGCGACAGTACAGGCCTCTCTATCCTGCCAGGGTTTAAGGAGGTTGATGTGAAACACAGCCTCCTTCTTACGGCGTTCAGGTTGACTGACCCTATAATTCACTGGGCTTATCTTATCCAACACCTCATAGGGTCCCTGCCAACGTGCTAGAAGCTTACTTTCGGCAGTGGGGACTAGAACCATTATCCTGTCACCAGCTTTGAATTCTCTCACCACGGCCCTCTGGTCATAGTGGAGCTTCTGAGTACTCTGAGCCAGTTCCATGTGGTGGCGAACGAGGGGAACAATCCGGGATATACGCTCCTGGATTTGTTCCACGTGCTGTACAGTACTGACCCCGGGGACACCTTGTTCCTCCCAAGTCTCTTTCAGCACATCTAGTATGCCTCGGGGGTGCCTCCCATACAAAAGTTCAAACGGGGAGAAGCCCGTTGAACTTTGGGGAATTTCACGGACCGCAAACAGCAAATACGGAAGCAGCAGGTCCCAGTCTTTCCCATCTCGACTGACTACCTTTTTTAACATCCCCTTCAGGGTACGATTGAATCGCTCCACCAGCCCGTCTGTCTGTGGGTGGTAGACTGAGGTTCGCAAAGGGTGAATGTTAAGCAACTGACACAACTCTTTCATCACCCGGGAGACAAACGGCGTCCCTTGATCGGTCAGGATTTCCTTGGGTATGCCAACTCGCGAGAATACCTGAATCAACTCCTTCGCTATGGTTTTGGCGTTGGCCTTGCGCAAGGGAACGGCCTCAGGATATCTGGTGGCGTAATCCAGGAGTACCAGAATATATTGGTGCCCCCGAGAAGTTTTGTCCAGCGGACCTACCAGGTCCATGCCAATCCTCTCAAAGGGCACATCGATAACAGGGAGAGGTATGAGTGGGGCCCTTAACCTGGGTTTCGGGGATGACAATTGACATTCCGGGCAGGAAGCGCAGTACCTTTTGATCTCCTCATATACTCCTGGCCAAAAGAACCTTCTGAGCACCCTTTCCTGAGTCTTGTCTACCCCCAAGTGTCCCCCCAGGAGGTGAGAGTGGGAAAAGTTAAGCACCTTCCGAGTATACGAGGAAGGAACAACCAGCTGCTCAATCTCTTGGCCTTCATCTGAAGTTACCCTATAAAGGAGATCATTCTTAAGGAGGAAATATGGGTAGGTACCTTTGGTGCTACCCTGCACAGTCACCCCATTCACCTCTACTACCCGGCTTCTAGCGACCTGCAACAGTGGATCGTTTGCTTGGTCTCTTCCAAAGCTACTACTGGAAAGATCCAAGGGTATTGGGTCCTCCACCTCTGTCTCAACGTCTGACTCAAGGTCATGCACCCTTTGTCCAACCTCTATATCGTCTTCGGTACATTGGGTGGCTACACCTTTACTGTTACGCTTTCCACGTTCATTCAAGAATACCTCATTTACAGCTCTATTAAACCGCTGTTTGCTCTCCCGGCATGCTCGTCTGGTTTTACCTATTTTCGGGTTGTCCACATACAGATCGGGATCAGTAAAGGGAAACATCTTAAGGATATCACCATCCCCTTGTTCAACTTCAGGGTCGGCTTTTTTCGGTGTTCCCGGTGACTGTAACAGGGTGTGGAAGTCAGGAAAGTTCCTGCCTATAATTAGGGGATAGGGTAACCGCTTTACCACTACCGCTGACATTTTAATCAGTCTGCCCTGCACAACAACCTCTATAGGGGCAGTAGGGTACCGTACCGTGCACCCATGAACACAAAGTACCCCCATGGTTTTATGGTTTTGTACATGATTGGGTTTGACCAAACCACCTGCGACCAAGGTTAAGGCACTGCCTGAGTCGACTAATGCCCCTGTATCTTGGCTGTTCAGTTGCACCTTCATTCTAAAGGCGTTTGAGCCTTCCACCATGCCCGATATCAGTCCACAAAAGTTTAGGGGATTTTCCCCCAGTCCACATTGCATTGGTTCTGCGCGGTTAGGGCAGATTGCCCTGACATGTCCTTTCCCGCCACACTCGAAGCAAACTATGGAATTTCCCCCAAAGCGATCCTCTCTCACAGACACTTGGTCCCTAGAGTCCATTTTCTGTCGGCGCACTCCCCCTCCAGACTCCGCTTCAGGCTCATTCCGGCGGTTTCTTGGTCTCGGGAGCGAGCTGTACGGCATTGAACATTTCTCCAAGTCTTTTGCAGACAGATAACGTTCGACGTGGGCTATCATGCCATCATAGGTAGTGGGGTTTCCCTGACTGACCCATTCACGCAGGCCACGGGGAAGTTCTCTCAGGTACCGGTCAAGCACCAGAGTTTCCAGCATTTTTGCAGGGCTTTGGTTCTCCGGTTTGAGCCATTTCCGGGCCAGATGAATCAAGTCAAACATTTGGGATCTGGGGGCCAGACCTTCTTTAAATCGCCATTTATAGAAGCGTTGGGCTCTCACAGTCGCCGTCACTCCCAACCTGGCCAATATTTCTGCCTTTAGTTGTGGGTAGTCGGCAGCCGCTTCCTCTTCCAGGTCGTAGTAGGCTTTTTGTGCTTCCCCCACGAGGAAAGGAGCGATGATCCCTGCCCACTGTGTTGGAGGCCAGGCTTCACGAGTAGCAGTTCTCTCAAACGCCAGTAGATAGCTTTCCACATCATCCTCTGCAGTCATCTTCTGCAGACAGTTGCTTGCCCGGATCGTGCCATTACCTTTTTCTAGTGCAGGAACTGTCTGGGAAGTAACGTTTTCCAGGACATTCTTAAGCAGGGCATGCTCCATTTTTTGTGTCTCCGCCAGGGCCCCAATCTGCTGGGCCAACAGTCTATTGCACTCCTGCTGTGCTGCTAAAGCTTGCCTGCTTGTTTCCTGCTGCACCGCCGTGGCTTGGACCAGGGCCTTCACAACGTCCTCCATTTTCTGCGGGTCCTGTACCTTTAAGGCTATTGTAACAGCGGAGCCGGTACGAATGAGAAGATCCCACCGCTGCCACCACTTGTGGTAGGTTGCTCAAAATATGGCCCGGACAGCAGGAGATTGCGGCTCAGGTGTACGTTTATTATAAAGCAGAACACAGTCTTTTTCAGCAGTTGGGGAGGCTTCCCCTTTTATGCACAAACAAAACTAAACAAAACAATCGGCCTACTCCTGTCAGGAGCCTACCTCTTTTCCGTAGTGCCCTTACTACCGGTTACTGGGCCAGCTACCCGGGCCCAGTGCAAAAACAAACAAAGTAAATCACGCATGAGAGATTCTCACCAGTCTCTTTCCTGCAGAGTACAGCGAAGTCACGACCTCTCTCTCCCAGGGTGGATTGCTACTGAGAGAGAGATCCTCCCCTCTCAGTCCTGCTAAGAAGACCCAAGAGGAAACGCCTACAGGTGTGCTAGCTGGAAGGGTGTTAACCCTTCCTACCAGGGATATACTGCCCTCTGGAGCCTCTGGCTCACAAAAACATGGTCCAGGACATGGTTAGAATAAACAGGGCCCCGGACCCTGTTACAATATATATATATACACACACACACACACACATATATATACATATATACGCACACACACATATATATACATATTTACGCACGCACACGCGCGCACGCACGCACGCACACACACGCACACGCTTGTATATATATATATATATATATATAGAATATATATTATATACGCACACACACGTGCATATATATATCTATATATACGCACATATATATATATATGTAGATACTATCAAACGGCGTAATTTTCTTTTGAAAATACATTTTCAGAAAGCAAATTATGGCTAAAAGATTTCTAAGCGCTGAGGAAGCAGCTGACATCCTTATGATGTCAGACTCTGATCCCAGCGCTGATGAATCTTTTGAAGATTCAGGCAGTGACTTTGTCCCTGGAGCATCATCAGATAGTGACGGTTCCAGCGACGAAGAACTACGTGATGAGCCACGGCGTGGCCGCACGGAGTTACCAGGGTGCTCCCGTGGTAGTGCAGGGACCGCACGGTCTGTAGTTGCACTACCTGATCCTGCACCGGCCCAACGGCCTATTGCAGGGGTATCTGCAACACAGGCTGTGGCGATGCCTTAACCAGGATCTGACTGGACCTCCCCTAATATGGTCCAGCTAGAATTGCCACAATTTTCTGGCAATCCTGGTATACTAGTGGACACCACTAATTTTGAACCCATCAACTTTTTTCAACTATATAGATGATGGGTTCTTGGAATTTATTGTTCAGCAAAGCAATCTGTATGGTGAACAATATTTTCAAGGTCTAGGGGCAGAATTGTTGCCAAGTGCGAGGGCGCGTAAATGGACCCCAACCAGTTTGCCAGAGATGAGGAAGTTCTGGGGCCTCACTCTGCAGATGGGGATTGTGCAAAAACCCAGCATAGCCTCATACTGGTCAAAAAAGAGTACCCAAACCACCCCTATCTTCCCTGCTACTATGAGCAGGGACAGATATTTATTGCTCCTGCGGTATTTGCATTATAATGATAATGCAAATGCTTTGCCCCGTGACCACCCAGATCACGACCGACTGTACAAGTTGCGGCCACTTCTTGACCATCTGATGGCAAGATTTTAAGAGTTATACACTCCAGGCCAAAACTTGTCAGTCGACGAGTCCTTGCTGCTTTACAAGGGACGTCTTGTTTTCAAGCCGTACCTCCCTTCGAAGCGAGCTCGGTATGGGATAAAACTTTATAAGCTGTGCGAAAGCTCCAGTGGATACATGTATCGCTTTCGTGTATACACTGGCAAGGACTCGCAGCTGGCCCCTCCTGACTGCCCCCCCGCCCTCTCCACCACTGAAAAAATAGTGTGGGACCTCGCTTATCCACTATTCGGTAAAGGTTACTGTATTTATACAGATAACTTTTACACGGGTGTGCCGCTGTACAAATTTTTGTACAGCAATGGTACTGGAGCCTGTGGCACGATCCGTTCGAATAGGAAAGGCTTTCCAACAAAACAGTTTGGGAAGCAAAAGAGAGGATAAACATCTGCCTTGCGCTGCGGTGAACTGCTGGCTGTGAAATACACAGACAAAAAGGATGTGCATTTGCTTACAACAATACATAATGAATGCACATCTGCAGTTCACGTCAGATGGAGAGATTCCCCTATCATGAAACCCCTATGTGTACAGGATTATAATCGATACATGGGGGGAGTGGACAAGTCTGACCAGATGCTTGTACCATATCTCGCTTCTCCCAAGGCATATGTATGGTACAAAAAGCTGGCAGTCCATCTGATACAGATGTCAATGCTTAACGCATTCATCTTGTATCAGGCCACTCATGCCCGACAGATAACATTCCTAAAATTTCAGGAATCTGTTATCGAGTCCCTTCTCTGTCCAGAAGAGAATGCTCCAGTTGTTGAATAGGTGGAAGATGTAATTAGGTTGCGTGACCGCCACTTTCCTGGCTACATTCCACCAACTGAAAAAAAGAGTGACCCAATGTAAAAGGTGTCGGGTTTGTGCGCGCCAAGGGCGGCGTAAGGAAAGCCGCCTTCACTGCCCTGACTGCCCCTCCAAACCAGGTCTTTGTGTGCCTGATTGCTTCAAGATTTATCATATAGTGACACATTACTAGTGGCATACCGGGACCGAATTGTTTCTCGGCTGAGAATAAACAGATTTCAGGTTGAGGTATGCCACTGATTTTGTGCTTCTTGATAAATCTGGCTATAGCACCGTTAAGATCTTTACAGATCTTGATGACATTCTGATGGACACAGTGCAGTGTAATCTGAACAGAGCTTGCCCGGATCATGCTGGCATTTATTCCTGGATAGTGCTATTCCTCTAAATTTTCCCAAATAAAAAACAAACCAAAACCAGCCCCATTATTTTATAGCAGTGTTAACCCCTTCACTGCTGAGCCATTTCGGGTCTAATTTTTCTTCTTTACTTTAAACATGGTCATGTTTGGTATCATTGGAAAGGCCATGCTCTGGCCTTTCTACTGATAACAAACATGACCCTCTAGCTGAAAACAGTGGGGAGATATCGTGGTTCAAAACAACCCCCTATCTCC
Organism: Leptobrachium leishanense; assembly: GCA_009667805.1. Lineage (NCBI taxonomy): Eukaryota > Metazoa > Chordata > Amphibia > Anura > Megophryidae > Leptobrachium > Leptobrachium leishanense. The sequence continues at coordinate 22,024,247 of CM019065.1, forward strand.
GCCCCTATCTTTCCTTAGGAGTCAATGAGGACTTTCCCCACACGTCCTCAGCAGTGAAAGGGTTAATTCAAGCGTTAATAAAAAAACTACCCACCACGTTTCACTACCCACTCCGGTTCAATACCCACCACGTTTCACTACCCACTCCGGTTCAATACCCACCACGTTTCACTATCTACTCCGGTTCAATACCCACCACGTTTCACTACCCACCTACAGTTCACTACCCACCCCCAGTTATAATGTAATTCACCCCACATACAATAAAATAGGTTGCCCCATCCCCAACAATCTGATGTCCTCCGTACGTCAGATGTAGAAAGAAGCCTCTGAAGACAGATTTAACTGCGGTGTTAATGGTGTGTCTTCAACTTCTTTGTCTCTGCCCTTTTCTTTGCCCCTTCCCTTCACCCACTTCCCTTACCTATCTTCTTTCATGAATGGTGTGTGATTCAGTGAGTGAAACAGATGTGAAAGATGTGTGAATGGTCAGTAACCTGGTCGGGGCCTTGACGTGGCGTTACTGCTCACATAGATGCCCCATGTGCCAATCCAACTGATTGAGTGAATGTAAAATGTGTGGCGGGCTTGTTGTGTGTTTGTGTAGCATTTTGAGTCACTATACAATTGTTGATAGACTACATAATTGTTGAGCACAAATTCATGGGGAAAATTTTGTGAATGTTTTTTTTTTTTAGGCATACCTGCAATTAAATGGCTCTAGCTCAACAGGAAATTAAAACAGACCACATAAAGTATATATTAGGAGAAACTAGACACCCAGATGAATCAAATGAGGGGTTAAATAAAATTCTATCATAAAAATAGAGGGCGCAACAGCATGTGGAATTTACATTTATTTATTTTTTTAGCACAAATCCAAATTCCACAAGTTGTTGCGGGCTCAATATTTATGATAGAATAATAAGTAACCCCACGTTTGATTCATCTGGAAGTCTACTTTGTCCGGATATCTACTTTATTTGGCATATTGTAGATCCCTGTTGAGCTAGAGCCATTTAATTGCAGATATGCCTCCTTTCAAAAAACGGCATAAAAAGCTTCTCTAAATTTATTTTGCGCACGGTGCAAATTAGCACCTCCAACGCTGCCTAAACTTGATCTGTGCAATCAAATTGAATCTATTATTTTATAGGAGGGATATATTTATATAGTTAAGCAAAACAAAAATATTTTACCCCAAAAAATTATATGAAATTATGCAATATAAATCTTGACCTATTATGATTTTTTTTACATTAAATATGATGTTTTTTGAATAAAGTTATGAATAACAAAATAAATTTAAAAATGTGTCATAAAGGTCTCTTTTTTTGCGGAATTTTGTCTAGTTTCAGAAAATATATAGCTTTTCCATTTCAATTGGTTTAGATATACTAATTTTATGTATTACACACAATGAGTCATGACATAAGAAAAAAGCAGATTTTTTTGATTTTTAGAAAACTGCATATTTTTATACAAAAAAAACATGAAATATTCTCCATTACACCATTTTTAAAAAGGCACCTAATGTATCAATATATAACCACAAACGTTCTGGTCATAAAGTGTAGATAGAAAAAAATATGCAATGTTTTTCTTCTGAATTTTAACAAAATTTTACTTTTTTTTCCCCCTTTTTTTTTCTAAATCTTTACTTATACACATAATAATGATATATTTAGAATCTGTGGAGTCTGCTGAAAAAAAGGATATATAATTTGTCTGGGTCATATAAAAAAACTTGACTTCAAATCGCATTTAAACATGATGAGCACAAAACGGTAAAAATGAGCTCAGCACACAGGCAGGAAATGCCTCAGCAGCGAAAGGGTTAAAGGAAAATCATTTACCGTCATTTGAAATGTCATTTTTTTGTTTTTAAATGTTTCTATACATCCTACAAATCTGCCACTTCCCGGTTAGGTTATGGGGACCTCCTAGGCACGATATTTGAAGGAATTTTTCGTTTTTATTTTTAACATTTATTTCATGGAAAACTTACTGTTCCTTTAAAAATGATTATTTTTTTACTTTTTTTCCTTGTTTCCTGTCCCCCAGGGCACTACCTGGTCCCCCATACAACTTTTATGGCAAACATCTAGCATATATGCCCTCTTAGAGGGCACTCTAAAAATCGAACGTTCGAGTCCCATTGACTTGCATTGAGTTCGGATCCAGTTTGCGTCCGAACTCGAACTTTTGAAATTGTTCGAGTTCAAATGCGAACCAAACAGGGGGGTGTTCGGCTCATCCCTAGTGCTGGGATCAGCATAGAGTTAGGTGAGCTCCCTCTGGAACAGGCAACAAAAAACTGCTCATGTGAGAAGCAGTCTTCCCTTTGGTCAATCCCCGCTACCTTCAAAGTCTGCCACAGACACCTGTTGATGGTCATTGCAAAACAAACCATTAGGGTGAACTTAGTCCTTTGAATTGAAATGGATATTCTGAAGGTATACGAGGTATTCGTGGTATGAACACCGACTCCCACACTGGGCCAGAACTGGTCAGCACCATAGCCTCGATCACATTTTCGTAGAGTGCTTTTACTTTGCAATCAGGCATTACAGAGCTTAGGTTGGTTGAGGTTCCGCAATAATATCACAAATTCTCCCACTTAAAGAAGAATTTGTTCGGGAAGAGCAGGAGGATTTAAAGAGTTCAAGATCTCAATGGGGTAGTGCAATGTGTCATCACTTTGAACCATTGAGTCTACAGATTTGTACTCCATTTGTACTAGACATGTGCACAGTAAAAATATTGTTTTGTTTCAGATCATTTCGTTCTGATTTTTTTTCATATCTTTTTTTTCACTTGTTACCGTGATTCGGTATTTCGGATTGATTCGTTGATACAAAAGATCATCAATTTGTGTTTCGGGTTGACTCATTATTTTGTTTTTATTGGTATTTCATGTCTTGGGTCAATTCGTATTTTGCTTTTTAGTAGTTATTTTTTATTTCGTTTTTTTTAGTTATTTTGGAATGTGAAACAGTTGAATTAGATTAAGGTGTAAAAAAAAACCCTAAACTGATGTCTTTTGTGGTGAAACCTATTCAGTATCAAGGACTGCAGCAATTCTTTGTGCTGAAACCTATTCAGCGCTGTGACAGAACACAATGTCACTGTGCGATTTGGAGGGGGCTGTGCGCTAGTCTCCTGCCCAGGGACTATGGCCCGTGAAAGAGACTATTGGGGGAACTGGTGGGCCTTTTAAATATATTTGGTTTTCACTATTTTTATTTATCTGCCAGTTAACTAAATATTTCTGATGTCTGTGTGTTATTCCCTTGTGTAGTTATTGTATAGTCTCTTGTTGTGTATTTTGCGTACATTCCCTCCAATATCTAACCTTTTCTCTGTAAAGTATGATCTCTGTATAGTACCTGCTTTCTCTATTGTGTTAGTTCTCTCTGTAAGAAATTCCTTTTGTTTTCCCCGCTTTCTCCTTTCCCCATTCTCCATTGTTTGACGGTCCTGAGTAGTTATCTGATATGTGCAGCTATCTGCTTGATTGTATGCAAATAAGGTTGATGGTTGAGTGTATCTCTGTGCTGTGTAATAAACAGTCAGTTCTATTCTGACCAAGCTTGAAGTCACGGCTCATGATTTGATGTACCAGGAATCTTCTGCTCGCTGTGCCAAGGAAAGGTTCCAGGTCTACAGTTTCGGCTTATTCCTGGGGGTGCTAGCCAGGCTCTCTACATGCACCGGGCCTTAAGCTGTGGCTAAGGTACTAGAGAAAGGTGTGAGAATCACGAGGAGAAACTGGGTGTCAAGCGAGAAAGCGGCATTTGGCAGATGTGACCCTGTCCGGGCACAGAGATCTGTTACAGTGGTGGCAGCGATGATGGTTTGGATGTCCTTAAACTGTAGTAAGCATCGCACACATCATTTTGGATCATTGGGTGAAATTGCTGAACATTTTTGGAGTGCACCATGAAATACAACGAATTGATTGCGAAAAACAGAATCAATTTGTTGTATTTCATTTAATTTCATTTAGTTTCATTCAGTTTTCGTCTCATTTCAATTAGTTTTTTGTTTTTTTTCCATTTTCGTCTCGTTTTAGAAGGATCCGATTTGTATATTGGAAGTGCTTCTGAAATCCGAATAGGGTAAATTTTGTCCGAATTTTGATTCGGAACGAAATGAAATGCGCATGTCTAATTTGTACTCGTTCGACAGAATCAATTAGTATCAAGCTCTTGCTGACTACTTCATAAGGAAAACACTCACAAATTTGCAACACTATCCTGGCACAAGCATATAGTACTCCTGCTCCCCTAATCAACCCCAGTTCGACTCTCCGCTTCTTCGCCCCAGCCATAGAGGATGAAGTGCCTTCCTCAAGCCCCACTACCGGCCCACTAGACCCTATCCTCTCACACATACTATCTTCTCTGTCCTCATCTATCGTTCCTTCTCTTACTCAAATTTTCAACCAATCCCTTCATCCTGACTCATTTCCCTCTCCTTTCAAGCATGCCACTATCACACGCATTTTCAAGAAACCCGCCCTCGACCCAAATTCTACTGAAAACTACCACCGGGTTTCACTACATCCACCTGTGTCAAAACTGCTAGAAAGACTAGTCAATAACTGCTTAACCTACTTCCTATTCACAAACTCTTTGCTTGACCTCCTACAATCCAGCTTTTGCTCCCAACATTCTACAGAAACTACTCTCACAAAGGTTACTAATGACCTCCTCTCCGCTAAATGTAATAGCCACTACTCCATACTGATCCCACTTGACCTCTCAGCTGCCTTTAATACAGTTCCCCTCCTCCTAAAGACAGTCTGCTCTCTTGGTCTCTGTGATACCACCGTCTCTTGGCTGAAATCTTTAATCTCCAATGGATCATTTTCAGTATCCCTTGCTGGCAATTCCTCCTCTTCAAAGCCTATGTCAGTCGGCGTACCCCAAGGCTCAGTACTAGGTCCTCTGCTCTTCTCTATCTACAGTGGCAAGAAAAAGTATGTGAACCCTTTGGGATTATGTGGAGTTTTGTATGAATTAGTCACAAAATGTGCTCTGATCTTCATCAAAGTCACAACAATTTGAAAAACACAGTCTGCTTAAAATAATACAACACAAACATTATATGTTTTCATGTGTTTATTAAACAGAACATGTAAACATTCACAGTGCAGGGTGGAAAAAGTATGTGAACCCCTAGCCTCATGACTTCTCCAAGAGCTAATTGGAGCCAGGAGTGAGCCAACCTTGAGTCCAATCAGTGTGATATTATTGGATGTGTTTCTGAAAGCTGTCCTGCCCTTTAAAAACACACACCAGTTTTGGGTTTACTGGTTTCAAGAAGCACTGCCTGATGTGAACCATGCCTCACAGAAAAGAGCTCTCAGAAGACCTACGATGCAGAATTGTTGACTTGCATGAAGCTGGAAAGGGTTACAAAAGTATCTCCAAAAGCCTTGATGTTCATGTGTCCACGGTAAGACAGACTGTCTACTAATGGAGAAAGTTCAGCACTGTTGCTACTCTCCCTAGGCATGGTCGTCCTGTAAAGATGACTGCAAGAGCACAGTGCAGAATGCTTAATGAGGTAAAGAAGAATCCTAGAGTGTCAGCTAAAGACTTACAGAAATCTCTGGCACATGCTAACATTTTTGTTGACACATCTACAATAAGGAAAACATTAAACAAGAATGGAGTATATAGGAGGACACCACAGAGGAAGCCATTGCTGTCCAAAAAGAATATTGCAGCACGTTTGAAGTTTGCAAAAGAGCACCTGGATGTTCCACAGCACTACTGGCAAAATATTCTGTGGACAGATGAAACCGAAATTGAGCTGTTTGGAAAAAACACACAACACTGTGTGTGGAGAAAAAAAGGCACAGCACACCAACATCAAAACCTCATCCCCACTGTAAAACATGGTGGAGGGAGCATCATGGTTTGGGGCTGCTTTGCTGCCTCAGGGCCTAGATGGATTGTTGTCATTGATGGAAAAATGAATTCCCGAGTTTATCAAGACATAGATACATAGAAACATAGAAACATAGAAAAATGTCGGCAGATAAGAACCTTTCGGCCCATCTAGTCTGCCCAATTACATGGATACTTTACCTGGATTTATCTTTTGTTTAGGATAGCCTTATGCCTATCCCATGCCTGCTTAAATTCAATTACTGTTTTGGCCTCTACCACTTCAACTGGATGGCTGTTCCATGTATTCACCACCCTCTCAGTAAAATAATTTTGCAGGTAAACGAAAGACCATCTGCCCGCCAACTGAAGCTCCGCAGAGGATGGGTGATGCAACAGGACAATGACCCAAAGCATAGAAGTAATTCAACATAAGAATGGCTACAACAAAACAAAATACGCCTTCTGGAGAGGCCCAGTCAGAGTCCTGACCTCAACCCGATTGAAATTCTGTGGCATGACCTTAAGAGAGCGATTCACACCAGACATCCCAAGAATATTGCTACACTGAAACAGTATCGTGAAGAGGAGTGGTCCAAAATTACTCCAGAATCCAGATCGTTGTGCAGGTCTGATCTGCAACTACAGGAAATGTTTGGTTGAGGTTATTGCTGCCAAAGGAGGGTCAACCAGTTATTAAGTCCAAAGGTTCACATACTTTTTCCACCCTGCACTGTGAATGTTTACATGTTATTTTCAATAAAAACATGAAAACATATAATGTTTGTGTTGTATTATTTTAAGCAGACTGTGTTTTTCAAATTGTTGTGACTTAGATGAAGATCAGAGCACATTTTATGATCAATTCATGCAAAACTCCATGTAATCCCAAAGGGTTCACATACTTTTTCTTGCCACTGTATACCTCCTCACTGGGTAAACTCATCACTAACTATGACTTTGAGTATCATCTATATGCAAAATGACACTCAGATCTACATGTCCATTTCCGATCTCTCCCCCCTCTGCTCTCTCTCAGGTCAGTGACTGTCTGGGATTTCTGTCTGGATGGTCTCTCGCTACCTGAAGATCAATATGTCCAAGACCGAGATCTTTTTTATTCCCCATTCCAACGTTACTCTGATTTCAGACTTTTCTATAAGTGTTGACTCTTGACTCCAGTCTTTCCTTCAGCCCCGGCATCCAATCACTTTGTTCATCTTGCCACGATCAACTCCACAATATTGCCAACATTCGTCCATTTCTGACTGCCAACATCACAAAGCAACTTATTCACTTGCTAGTTATCTCCCATCTGGACTATTGCAACGACCTCCTGACTGGCCTTCCTATCTCCCGTTTTCCCCTGCAGTCCACCATAAACACATCAGCCTGGTTTATCCATCTCTCCCATCGCTCTGCCTCTGCCGTTCCTCTCTGGGAATCCCTACACTGGCTCCACATCCACAGAATATGAATCACATTCAAAATACTCATCCTGACTGGCAAAACCCTCACTATTGCCGCTCCTCACTATCTGTCCTCACTAATCCCAAAATAAACCCCATCCTGTCCTCTGAGATCAAACAAAGACCTGCTCTTGGCACCCTCCATCATTACCTCATCACATGCCAGACTGCAGGACATTTCTCATGCGACACCGACCCTATGGAACGCGCTTCCTCACAATATCAGACTGTCTCCAAATCTTACTTAATTTAAACGCTCCGTAAAGACCCTAAATTTGAATTTCTAATCATCTACAGCATGTAAAGTGGTTTTTTTTCACATTTTATCATCTGAGCCTTTGCGTTTATATTTTATATGGGGTGCGCTTGTTAAAATAAGTGTGCAGGGAGGAGATAAAAACCGCTGATCTGACTTCGTGGAAGTCAGATCAGCCAGGGAGCCGCTGGAGGAGGTGAGTATTGGCAGGAGGGGGCTGCAGATGCCCTGGCCGTACTATTACATCCTGCGGCATTAAAGCCCACCTAATGCAGGACATAATAGTACGTTGGTGTCTTTAACCCTTTCGCTGCTGAGCCTTTTCCCACCTCTGTGCTGAGGTCATTTTTACCGGTTTCGCTCATCATGTTTAACCGCGTTTTGAAGCCTTATTTTAATATATGACCCAGACATATTATATATCGTTCTTTCCAGCACACTGTGCAGATTCATAATATGTCATTATTATATGTATACGTTATGTCATGTCTGTATATTATAACAAAATATGCAATAAAATTTGAATTTTCAATAATTTACAATGTGTAAAGTGGTTTTTTTCACATTTTAAAATGCGATCGTTTGCGGTTATATTTTCTATGGGGTGCGCTTGTTAAAAAAATTAGAAATGAGGAATCGTTACTTTTTTTGGGGGAAATTACGTGTTTTTTAGCAAACACCCCCCATAGAAAAAATCGTTAGTGCAGCATCATTGTTCACATTATAATTGAAATGGGAACAATATTGTTTATTTACAGTTTACATGGTCATGTTTGGTATCATTGGAACGGCCACGCTCTGGCCGTTCCAATGATAGTAAACATTAACCCCTAGCTGTCACGGATCGGGAGATAGGGGGTTCATTGGAACCCCCTATCTCCACTATAGGTGGCAGCAAGGGGTTAATTTAAAAACTGGCGCCATCGCGCTCTGCGCGATGACGCCAGTCATTAGGGGGATATCCCGGAAGCTTGGCCGACGTCTTGGATGTCGGCCAGCTCCGGGAGGGGACCACGATACGGCGCATGTTGGCACCATATCGCGAGCCAGCCCCCTAGGGGTTAAAGACAGCCGCCGCTTGGAAGGGCAGGCTGTGCCCTTCCAGGCGGTGCCTGCCTTTAACCGCTGGCATGCACGGATGGGGAGGGGGAGAGGTCCGAAGGCGGGGGGGTGCCTGAAATAGACGTCATCGCGCATGCGCGATGACGCCTATCGTGCCCGCCGGGGTCCCGGAGGTTGGGCTGCACTAAGCACCACTGCGCGCATGAAGTCGATAGGACTCCATTGAGCAGACAGCGCCGGTCACATGACCTACCCTACTCGATCCTAGTCCTACCATGAGGGAGCACATGCTGCTGCGGATCCAGGAAGGCACTCACCTGTCAAGGGGGCCACAGCGGTGAGTTCCAGCCCTATGGCTAAGATGGAGGTGCTGAAGGTAGAGGGTCCCGAGCTGCTGGATGCAGATGCTGCTGTGAGGTCTCTGAAGATGACCCCCTGGTACAGCTGGAGGGGCTCCCCCAGCAGCTGAAAGTGAAATGGGTGCCGAGTGTAGCGGTGGATGAGCGGCGGGAGCAGTGGTGGTGCCCTCCTGCGCCAGCAGGTCCTAGTTTGGGGTCTGACAACCATCGCTTTGGGGTAGTGCTTGAGCCGTGGCTTCTGTGGGTCCTAGGCCATGAGCCTCTGCCTGAGGACCGAGCTGACCCAGAGGAGGTGCGGCCCGCCTTGTTTCGAGACGCAGAGTGAAGCTGTTATCCTCCCCCCCATGAAACGCCCTCATTTATTTTCCTTTTCTTTTTGTTTCATATCCATTGCTGGCCTCTACTGCATTCTCAAGCCTGTTTATTATTTTTGTTTGAGACACTCATTGAGGACGTTGTACAACTCAGCGGACTTTTTTTTTTTTTTTGCTGTTATTTTTTGCTGCAATGACCTTTTTTACCTGTTTTTGTTTTTATGATAAGTACATGAGTCTTTCTATGATCTCTAGATCTCTATGATGGCCCTGCGCGGCCGCTTATTGATGTTGTTGTAGCGCTGTGTTTAAAAAGAGACTGTTCTGCTGCATTTACTTGCAATGGCCACCAGAGGGAGACAGAGACCATGCTAAGACATTTCCTAAGAGACCATGCTAAGACAAACACAGAAACCATTGGGACTACATTTCCCGGCATGCTTTGGGGGCAGACACAGGAAGTGGGTGGGACACAGACACTTACATCCTGAGCCTTGTGGAGAGAGCTGGCAGAGCGCGCCAGGGAGTGAGAGGAGCAAGACGCAGAGCAGCAGAACGAGACAGCGACTAGGCCGGAGCACAGCTGGGGCCTGACAGAGCTAAAGACCGGGTGATTCAGCCTTACCAGAGGAATACCCAGAGATTCACAGGACTACCCGCGCTGATATTGAGGAAGCCGGAAGACCCTGAGTGAGGAGTACCGCAGATCGATTGGACAGGGAGAGCAGGCGGTGAACTGGATATCTTGCGGCAGCCACAGAAAGCCAGACAGCGGATCCAGTAACCAGGAGAACACCAGTCAACATCGAGCAGAGAGTCGTCCTGGGTCGAGCGGAGCATCAAGTATCTGGCGGATTGGGTGAGAGGCCTTCCAGGCCGTTGTGAAAATAAAGCACGCTGCTGTTTGTTTCCAAAACCCACAGGGCCCCAACTTGACTAGTCGAAGATACCTCATAAGCAATTCACTGGCCAGTTGAATATTGTACCCGGGTACCACAACACACACGTACATTCTGGGACATAACCTGTGCGGGACTCACTCCCCAAACACAAAAGGGGTTAAAGATTTATTTTTCCTTTCTTTTCCGCTGCGCGTTTCTCGAATTACGAAGCATCGTATTTCTTTTCCGCTGCGCGTTTCTCGAATTACGAAGCATTGTATTTCTTTTCCGCATTACGAAGTACTGTAAATATATATACGAACACCGTGTTATTCATTATATGCCATTTGTTCTTGTAAACTATATAATTTATAAAATCCACAACGGTGCTGGAGTATATTTATTCCCTAGTGCAGGGAGACTGACCCGAGGTTCAATTTCAGCGGCTCCTCCGGGAGTGAGCGCTACATTGTTTTCTGTGACTTTTTCTGTGAAAAAAAAAAAACGACAAATTGAACGGAAAAACCACCACAAAACTGCAGAAAAACACCGAACACATCCAAAAAAGCGGACCAACCGCTGCAAAACTGATGAAAAAACCGCTACCGCATCTGAAAAAAGCCGACGACCCACCAAGCACAGCATCGACCAACCGCTGGAAAAAGCCAACAAGTCGATGAACAGGGTTAAAAAAAAAACAACAATTGAAAGTTTCTAATTTTAAATGCTGTTTGCAAAAAAATCTACTGGACCAAAATGTCTGAAATTAACATATAAGATCCTATGAATAATAATAAAAAATCCCCAAAAAAATCCTGATAAAAAAATAAAATAGATTTTTTGCTGCAGATTAAAGTAATAAACGGTTTATTAGATATTGAATAAAAACAGGAAATTTTTAACATTGAAACCTATGGGATTCGCCTGATTAAACCTGCCGAACGAAAGCACCGAACACCACAGAAGAGCAGTGTCTTTATTCTTATTATATGATTTTCAGGGACTCAGACATAAAAACAGTGGAGCAATCAAAACATTAAAGTGTAGACAATAGTGAAACAATCAAAACATTTTGTGCTGAATGCCCAATATCAAGAATAATGAGAAATTTGCAAAAGAACACTTGACATTAGACAAAAATTATATATTTTTATTTTAACTTTCTGAAACTTATAGATAATGGGCTACATTACAATCTTGTTGCTAACGTTAGTGCTCACCTGCGTGAGCATTATTAACGTTAGCCCTGGTGGCCCTAACGCGGGCACACCATATTAGAATCCAAACGCTAACGGGTTAAGAAACCCGTTAGCGTTTGCAATCTTGCGCTTTTCAGCACGAGGTTACTGTACTTTGTGCTCCCTATGCTTAACATGGGGAGCGCAAAGCAGGGGCTGACGGGCAAATTTTGGCCCAGGGGCCAAGTATGACCCAGAGGCCCATAGTGTAGCAACTCAGACCCTTGTGTATGAGCGTTATCACAGATCTCCGGAGCAATATAACTTACTCTCATACACAGCGCACATTACAGTGAGTTGTAATGCTGTAGAGCTCTGTGATACGCTCATACACACCGCACATTACTGTGCTTTTTATTGCTGTGGAGCTCTGTTACGCTCAAACACACTGCACATTACTATATCAGAGCTCCACAGCAATAAAACTCACAGTAATGTGCGGTGTGTATGAACGTATCACAGAGCTCCACAGCAATAAAACTCACTCATACACACCGCACATGGATATATTGCCCCCACCTCACACATGGGTATATTGCCCCATCTCACACATAGGTATATTGCCCCAGCTCACATGGATATATTGCCCCCAGTTCACATGGATATATTGGCCCCAGCTAACACGGATATAGTGCCCCAGCTCACATGGATATATACTGCCCCCAGCAGCTCACACATGGATATATACTGCCCCCAGCAGCTCACACATGGGTATATACTGCCCCAGCAGCTCACAAATGGATATATTGCCCCAGCAGCTCACATATGGGTATATACTGCCCCCAGCAGATCGTACATGGAAATATATATATTGCCCCGGCAGCTCAAACATGGAAATATATATTGCCCCAGCAGCTCACACATGGAAATATATATTGCCCCAGCAGCTCACACATGGATATATATTGCCCCAGCAGCTCACACATGGATATATAATTGCCCCAGCTCAAACATGGATATATATTGCCCCCAGCTCACACAGAGATATATATTGCCCACAGCTCACACATGGATATATATTGCCCCCAGCTCACACAGGGATATATATTGCCCCCAGTTCACACATGGATATATATTGCACCCAGCTCACACAGGGATATATATTGCCCCCAGCTCACCTCTCCTCTGCCAGGCCACTTCTGCACAATATTGCCAGCCGGCACATGCTTCTTACTAGTGGCCACCGGCTTTTAACTCTGCCAATACCGTGGGATCAACAAGCCAGCCGCGATCTAGCGATCACATGGCTGGCTGGTGGAACACACGTGAGCAGCAGAGTTTCAAGCCGGCGGCCGCTCGTAGGAAGCACGCTGTGGCCGGCAATATTGTGCAGGAGAGGCCTGGCAGAGGCAGCCCGAGTGGCACTTGTCCCCCTGCCCCCCTGCCGGTCCGCCCCTGCCGCAAAGTGTTAATCAGCATTAGGATTACGAAGTCCTAACACTGATTACCGACCGGCTGTGGTTAGCAAAAAGTTAACCACAACCTGGACTTGGTGTTAACGGATTCCACTGCTGCAGAATCCATTAGCACCAGCCAGAAACCCCCCAAAATAAATCAGATACTCACCTCCTATCCTTTGCGAGGACCGCGGCTCCAACTGCCTCCTCCATCAGGCGGGAGCAGGGAGAGACTGGGGGAAAAAGTCCCCCAGTCTCTCCCTACAGATCGCTACGCCGACCAAGGGTAGGTCACCTTGGGCCAGCAATGGCCACAGCCTCCGCTCTCCTCCAGGCCCGGTTCCATATCTCTTGAAGCAGAGAAGTGCAAGTCCAGGCATTGTTGGCTTTGAATCTCCTAAGCCAGGCCGCCGTTCGGGTAAATTGCACCACCCAGGGACGGGGCCCACCATTGCCTCGAGCCAAGCTCAGCTGCTCCCTGCTGGCCACAGTGAGGGGTATGGACGCGGCCCAGCTAGGCTTCAAGGAGATTGTACCTCAACTGGAAGGTAAGATGGTTGCTATTGACCCACCACAGCAGAGCAGCATCGGCTCCCAAGGCTGCAGGGCCTGCATGCAGTTGCATAGTTGGGAAACACAGGAAGGCAGGATGCAGGAGACAACCCACAGCGATAGAGCCGAGGTGAAGGACTAAAATCTCATCAAAAATGGGTAAAACTCAAAAAGCCAGGCATAGCAGGACAGAGCTCCTGCAGCTTGCAATCTCTCCCCTTGGCATCCAGCTACGCCCCCCCAATTTTTGGGTTTTGCGGCATATTTTCAGAAGCGGTCATCAGATTTTCCTTGCACTTCGGGGACCGCAGGGTTGGGGAATTTAATTCCTCAAAGTGCAGGTTACTGGAGAGCACCGAAATGTTGGTGACATTTCGGTTCTCTTTGAATAACCCCTTTTGAACAACCCTGTATGTTAAAGACACAGGGTCCTTTGGAGTCGGTCAAGAGTAGAGGGTGACATTTGGTATCTTTGGAAAGGCCAGAGCACGACTTTTCCAATCATACCAAACATGACCAGGTTATATGTAAAAAATATATATATACAGTATATAATAAATACAAATAAAAATTAATAAAAGTGATTTTTTTTCTTATAATGCAGCAATATTGTTTACTTTTTAATTGTAATGTAAACAATGATGCTACATGAATTCACCTTCTCATTTCCCCCCAATGAAAAATGATCTAGTTTTTTCTTAGAAAAACACAGTAACAGGTTCCCATTTCAATATATTTTTAACAAGGTTACCCAAATGAATATATAACAAAGGCTTGGATGATAAAAGGTAAAAAAATATGATTTTATATGCTGTAAATGATTGAACTCTTAATGGAAATTCACATCTTTTTACATTTTTGTTATAGCGTTCCGACCGGGATTTATGGCAGAGGAGGTGGGTTACGAGAACATGGCAGAGGGAGTAGGGTAAGGCATTGGGGACCTGATCACCAACCTTTCAATTATTTGCATTTGTCTCTTTTTCCATTTTATTGTATTAGATTGCAGATCCTTTTCCATGGTTGTCGTTAAAAGTCAGACATTAGCGTCTCACTTTTAACACCCGTATTCTGACCGAGCCACTTTGTCATTAGCTCGAGTCGCAATACTTTTGAGGTGTTTTAGGACAATGGGTATCAACTGCAGCAATCCTTAACACTCCATATAGCCTGATGCGACCTAGCTGGAATTCTGCAGGAGCTCGTACCAGCGAGCCCACACGGGACGGCAGAAGGATTCACACAGGAACACCGAGAACTATTTGTTTCCTCTGTTCTGCTGCCTATGGAGACACGAAGCGGCATATTGCGCCTATCTGTTCACTGAAAGATTTGAGGGGAGTATTGGATTTTTTTGTGTATTTAGGTTACTTTTGAAAAAGTTAATATTTCTTTGCATTAAAAAATGTTAAAAGAGATCTTCTGTAGAGAAAATATTTGCTTGTACCTTTCTTTTTGTTATCAATCCATGCTCCCTGCATGTCTTCGGCGCCTATCTGAAGCCAAAGCTGAACATCAACCACATCAGACTGACATCTTGCATGTTAGCCCTCGCAGTGGGATTGGCCGATGCTGAGGGTGTCATTGCATGTGTGCACGCTGACATAATTTACAGGTGCTACCCCGGCATGCCGGGAGAGTGCCTGAAGGGGAGTGGGGTCCTTTGGACCCCTCTATCGCCCATCGGTAGCAGGGACGTGCTGCTAGGGCGTTGCATTAAGTGATAGTGAATGGCAACTATACATGGTCAGTAGTGATGGGCCGAACAACCCCGTGTTCAGTTCGCAATCGAACTCGAACATCCGAAAAAGTTTGACCTCGAACACAATGCGAACACCATGCAAGTCATTGGGGCTCGAACGTTCGGAAATTAAGACAGGAAGGATGGGGGACAGGAAACAATGAAAAAAAAAGTAAAAAAAAAACATTTTTAACCCTTTCACTGCTGAGTGTTGAGCCATTTCACTGCTGTGCGCTGAGCTCATTTTTACCGCTTTTGCTCATGTTTAAACGCAATTTGAAGCCATGAGAAATGTTTTATCCCCAACGAGTGGGAAATGTTTGACCAACAATGAGTGGGAAATTTTTGACCAACAATGAGTGGGAAATATTCCCGTTTTAATTCAGTATCTAGTAAACCATTTATTATTATATTCTGCAGTAAAGAGTCTCTTTATTTTTAGATTTTTTTAGGATTTTTTTTTTTTTTTAAATTTAAAGTTTATTGAATTTTCAAGAAAGGAAAGGATAAGGGTACAAAATAAAAGGGGGAAAACAGGGAAATAAAGATAAAGATATGCACCACAATACATGACATAATAGAATACGAAAACATCACCTAACTCTATGGCAGCGACGTATATAAGTCACTGAGGAAACCTTTGACATGACATTAAAGTGTGACTGTAAGTATCCCAAATAGTCCAGTGATCTTTTCCGACCCCTGTCAATCCCATCAAAGACCTGGCCATGGCGTCTAGGGATCTTAGTTCCCCTATCCTAGTCTAAACCATGCCCACTGTGGGCACCTTATCTGATTTCCAGTTGGAGGCTATTAAGTTAGTGGTGACAGATAAGATATGAGCTAGGAGTTGTTTCTGGAAATGGGTAAGGAACGTGGGAAACATTTGAAGGAGAAAAATATCAGGAGATGGGATAATGTCCTCTCCTAGGACCTCCGAACTCAGAGTAGCGATCTGATCCCACAAAACTTTAAGACGGGAGCATGACCACCAGACATGAAAAAACGACCCGTCCTCCTCCTCACACCTCCAACAGGTCTTAGAAATATTAGGTTTAAAATAGTGTTCCCTGTCGGGGGTAATATACCAACATAGAAACATAGAAAAATGTCGGCAGATAAGAACCTTTCGGCCCATCTAGTCTGCCCAATTACATGGATACTTTACCTGGATTTATCTTTTGTTTAGGATAGCCTTATGCCTATCCCATGCCTGCATAAATTCAATCACTGTTTTGGCCTCTACCACTGCAATTGGAAGGCTGTTCCAACGATACAGAACCTTCTTCCTAGCCTCCACCAGTGAGATACACCTAAATTTTTTACAGTCCAACAAAAAACAATCTCTCCATTGGTCCGAGGTAAAAGTTTGATTCAAGTCTCGTTCCCATATCACCTGCAATCTCCACTGTTTAATCTGGGGTCTAGTTAATAACTGTTGATATATTAAAGATAAGAGACAAGTCTCGAGAGTGGGATGCAAACAGTAGTTTTCAAACAGAGTTAGGAGGTCAGAGCTGGGGGGGAGATGTAGTAGACCATATTGTGAGAGACAGGAGTGTAGTCTCAGAAAATGAAAGCCGAGGTTAGAATGTAAAGAGTGAGTCTCTTGAAGCTGTAGGAAGGGAAGAAGGTCATTTGAGGCATAGAAATAAAATAATTTGCCAAGCGAAGCAAGGCTCCACGGGCAGGGGTCAAAATCAGGGATCAGATGGGTAAACATCGATATGGGGGAGGCCATAGATAGTGAGTGTATCGCCGTCAGGGCGGGACGTGTCACATCCCAGACACATTTGAGAAGTGCTGCTAGGTCAGGTAGTTCGCTTAGTACCGGTCTGCGGGCTTTTGGTGTCCACAATAGTCAAAAAGTCATGGGGGAGAGTACAGGGCAGGAGCAGGGCGGTCCACTGGGGGAGATTTGTGCCCGTAAAAAGGCGGCCAAGGCTCGTCATCAAAGCTGCCCTAAAGTACAACAATAAGTTAGGTAAACCCAGACCCCCTCTGGCCACAGGTTGATGTAAAAGAGCAATTTTAATGCGAGGTCTCCTGCCTCGCCAAATAAAGTTAGAGAGGGTTGAGAGAATAGTCGCAAAAAAGGACATTGGGACTGTCAGCGGCAAGGCCCTAAAAATATATAACAGCTTAGGCAGTAACATCATCTTTATCGCATTAATCCGTCCTGCCCATGAGATCTCTACAGTAGACCATTGTTGACACAGGTTAGAGGCTAGGGCAATAAGAGGTGTATAATTAAGCGCAAAAAGTTGTGATTTGGTAAACGTAAATTTGATCCCCAAATACGTCAGGGAGCGAAGCCGCCAGTCATATGGGTAGTTGCATTTGAGGGAGGATAGGTCAGAGTCCGGAATACCGTATGGCAGGGCTTGGGTTTTATGAACATTAATTTTATGATAGGACAGTCTCCCATATTCTGCTAAAATGGAGTGAAGGGCAGGCAAGTAGGTAAGGGGATTAGTCAACGTGAGTAAGATGTCATCAGCAAAAAGACTTCATTTATAGGTAGAAGGACCCACCATGAGACCCTCCACCTCATCGGCCTGTCTAATTGCTTGGGCAAGCGATTCTAGTGCTAATGCGTATAAAAGTGAGGAAAGAGGGCAGCCCTGTCTGGTGCCGTTCGTTATGGGAATTACGGAGGACTGAAAACCTTCAGTTAAGACACGGGCATTAGGAGAGGAATATAACGCCAAGTTAGCCCCAATAAATTCAAGGGGGAAATTAAATTTCAGTAAAGTGTGCTCTAACAACACCCAATGGAGTCGGTCGAACGCCTTTTCGGCGTCAAGCGAGAGCAACAGAGTCGGTGTGTTGGATCGTATAGCATGGTCCATCAAAGCCACAGCCTTGATGGTATTATCAGGGCCCTAAAACATGGGCACTAGGCCCGGTGTGAGCGCACTTAACTTCAGTGGGTAACCCACTAAAGTTAAGTGCGCTCACACCGGGCCTAGTGCCCATGTTTTAGTCTTCTGTTTTACTGTATAGGGTATACATAGGTGTTTTTGAGCTGCCACCATACCATTATATATTAAGTAGCGCCACCTGTCTCTCCATTTCTTTCTTCATTCCATTATCAGGGCCCTGTCTGGATGTGATGAACCCAACTTGATCATCAGCAACCAGTATGGGCATGACCTCGACCAGTCTGGTAGCCAGGATCTTGGCATAAAGTTTAACATCGACATTTAGAAGGGAAATAGGTCTATATTTGGAACAGTGATCCGCAGGTGGGGATGTCTTAGGGATAGTAACGATATTAGCGGACAACCAATAAGTAGATGTATTCCCTGACTGAAATATGTAAGTAAGTGCAGAGAGAAGAGGGGCATTAAGGCGAGCAGGAAAGGCTTTATAGTAGGCTGCTGTAAAACCGTCCGGGCCAGGCGCTTTGTTAGACTTAAGGGAGGAGAGGGCCGCGGTGAGCTCTGTCAGGGAGGGCGAGGAAAGTAGACTGGGAAGATATGCGTTAGGCAGTGAAGGTAGGTTAAGTCACTGGAGGAAAGGAAAAATCTCTGATATAGTGGGCTGAGGCAACGTGGACTCTTGGCCTAAGTTATACAAAGTGGAATAATACGTGGCAAAACAGTCAGCAATCTGCTGAGGGTGGTAGCGCATCGACCCATCTGTAGCAGTCAGATGATCAATCCTAGACTTCGCCACCCTCTTTCGCAATCTGTTGGCCATAATCTTACTCTCCTTATTATTGTAAAGATACATCTTAGTTCGTAGTCTGCGCGCCGCCCAAACATAATCCCGCTTATCCAATTCCGCCAGCTGTAGTTGGAGCCCAACTAAGGTGGATCGGGTAGTCGGGTCAGTTTGTTTCTTATGTAGGGTCGTGACTTGGTGGATTTGATGTAGTAGGGTCAGTCTATGGGAGGAGTATTGCTTTTCTTAAAGTATGAGCCCCGTTTAATTAATACGCCTTGCACTACCATTTTATGCGCTTGCCATATAGTAAGTGGGTTTACGTCGGAGGTAGTGTTCTCTTTAAAATAATTTTCTAAGGTGCGCTGAACATCCTCCATGACCTCCGGACGGGCCAAAAGGGATTCATTTAAACGCATGGGCTATCGTCCCACAGGGGCGCGGGATTCAGGGAGTCGTAGAGTAATAGGGGCATGGCCTGACCAAGACATAGAACCCAATATGCAATCAGACACCAAATTCAGCAAGTCTGCGGTAACAAAGAAGTAGTCTATTCTGGAGGTTGTTTTATGCGCTCCTGAATAGAAAGAATAGTCACATTCATCAGGGTGCAGAATACGCCAAATATCAAATAGTTGAAACTCCGCCAAAAGAGCCGCAAAATTTCAAACCGCGGAGCGCTGTGCCCTGGTAGGTCGGGGCGGCAAATCAAGGGATTGATTAAATTCTCCACAGATTACGAGTCTCCCCAGGGAGACTTTAAGCAACTTAACCATTGCTACAAGGAGGAAGGAGAGTTGACCGGTATTAGGACAATAGAAATTAGCAATTGTATATGGGGTTCGATTAATATCACAAATTAGGAAGAGGTATCGCCCATTAGGGTCGGTGATCACTCTGTGCAGATTAAAAACCACATTCTGATGAATCAGGATGGAAACTCCTCTCGCTTTAACTGCAGTCGTGCCGTGGAAGTGATGGGAGTAATTTGGGAGGTACAATTTAGGGTGAGCGGATCTTTTAAAAGGAGTTTCCTGAAGACACACCACTTCAGGGGGTTGGTGTCTCAGGTCAGCATACAGAGAGTGTCGTTTATGTGGGACATTCAGACCCCTCACATTTAACAAAACAATTTTAAATACCATCATACATTCCGAGAAAGATCAAGAAGAGCAGGTAAAGTACACATCTCAGGATCCTGGACTCCCACCGGTCAAACATCAGATAAGGAGCATTTAAAGACAAACAGTGAAGCTCATAATCCCAGAAAAATCGGACATGTCCAGAACAGCTTCTGTGTATCAGGTGAAGCTTAGAGAAAGAATACTGTGGTGCAATCAAAACGGGAAAAAAAAGGGAACAGAGGGTAAAAACTGAAAAAAGAAAGTTCAGTGCAAACGGCACTGGAAAAATATTTACAGTACCTCTCCTAGGCCACAGAAGACTCGGGCCAACCCTGGTCATACCAGGGGGAGATGGGGGGTGTGTTCGGATAGGTATGGCAGGAATAGAGCGTCCACCAAGCGGCGCTCCTGCTCTATCCAAGTCGTAGTTCGGTGCTCAGGACAAGATAAACCTCAGGATCTTCGGGAACTTTCAAAAAAGGAAAAACAGACCCACCGGTCAGCAGATGTAAGCCAGCCAAGCAACTCTCACTTTGTCGTGTTCACTCGATGCCATTCCTGCGACACCTTTTGCGGCGATGGGGAAGCTTGGTGAGGTGGCATGAATTCACCCAACAGGTTCCACGACTGAAGAGTAGCCAGGCCTTCGCTGACGTCCCACAAGACGGTCATCGCTCCATTATGAGTCACCAGATGCTTTAGTGGAAATCCCCACTGATACTGAATCTGATGATTTCGGAGAATTTTGGTCACAGGTAGGAATTCCTTGCGCTTTGACATAGTAGCAGCGGACAAGTCAGGAAAAAACAAAAGGTTGGCGTACGGCGCAGGCAAAGCTGCTGCGGTTCTCATAGCGGATATAAGGGATTTTTTGATCCTGAAGAAGTGCACTCTCATTAAAACATCCCTAGGCACCGTTTGGTCTAGATGTCGCGGCTTCGGAATACGATGTACCCTGTCGAGTTGTAAATCCGTGTCCAGCGCGTCCGGTAGCAGAGATCGAAACAGGGCCTGTAGATACGTGGTCAATTCACCAGTTTTAACCGTTTCAGGGATTCCTCGCACTCGTATATTATTTCTTCGGGAACAGTCTTCTAAGTCGGTCACCTTCAGTAATAGAGACTCATGGGTAGATTTTAGCTGCTTATAAGCGTCTACAAGGTCATTATGGGCTAAGCACAATTCGTCAGTTTTTGTTTCAAGTGCATCAGTACGCTCACCCAGATCTCGAATTTCCTGGTGGAGATTGGCTGTGATAGAACGAAAATCCTCCTGGATAGTGTTTCTGAGGTCTTGGAGCAAGGATTGGAGCTGGAGTCCAGAAGCATAGAAACATAGAAACATAGAAAAATGTCGGCAGATAAGAACCTTTCGGCCCATCTAGTCTGCCCAATTACATGGATACTTTACCTGGATTTATCTTTTGTTTAGGATAGCCTTATGAATTTCCCATGCTTGCTTAAATTCAATTACTGTTTTGGCCTCTACCACTTCTACTGGAAGACTGTTCCATGTATCCACCACCCGCTCAGTAAAATAAAATAAGCAGCGGCAGATGCTGACAGGAGCAGGGGATGAAGATCCCCCTCCTCCGGCGGGATCGATTGCGGTGATCTGGAATCGCGGGAGGTCCGGGTGCCATCTTGCGGCCTTTCCCGGGTTTTCCCGAGTCACGACACCTCGGCCAGTTTCGGCGTTTTGCTGGGTGCCATCATGTGCTAGGGTCTGTACTGAGGCGATTGAGGCCGTTTGTGTATCAAACCGCTGCTGCATTGAGCCGCTAGAGCAGGAGATTCAGCCAGTGAAGGGAGAGCCCAGGTCACCCGCGGCTACTCAGTATGGCTGCCGGCCATGCCCCCCTTTTTAGGATGTTTTAAGCATTTTTTGGAAAAAAAAAATTAAAAAAAATCCGAACTTACCGCGAATGTCCCGAAAAGTTCGAAGTTCCCGAATTTCGAACAGGCGATGTTCAAATCGAACTTCGAACCGATTCGAACCGGCAGCCCATCCCTAATGGTCAGCAGTAAAACCTATTATTTATAAGTTTTTGAAAGTTAAAATAATAAGATATATATTTTGCCTTATGTCAAGTGTTCTTTTGCTAATTGCTCATTATTCTTGAAATTGTGCATTCAGCATTTCTAAGAAAGTATGTCATGCAGAATGTTTGTGACTGGTTTGCTATTGTCTACACATTAATGTTTTTGATTGGTCCACTATATTTACCTCTGAGTCTGTGAAAAGCATATATTAAGAATAAAGATGCTGCTCTCTTAGAGCTGTGAAGTAACAAGTTGAGTCTGTCCTTTATTGGACTAAACTCCTCTGTGTGATCTCCAGTATCTTTCCAGGTGCCAGAGGGCCCAGTCAAGCTCAGGGAGAGAAGGCAAATGTCTGCATGCAGCTGAATAGCCACCTTGCAAAAGTGCCATCACTTACCACTAGACTTTAAAACTTGTTATTAATTACTGAATAACGCCAGTTGCAGATGAAGGCAAAACTAGTTGGAAATAGCTCATTCTGAATCTGCAGGCCACACATTAATGTTTCCCCATATACAATATAGGAGACATTAAGATACAGTAAGCTGCAGCTATATCCGAGAAGAAAACAGAGCTGGTGCCTCTGATGGAGCATGCCGTGAAGAAATTAAGCAGACCCCTCAATTCTTTATGTTGGATGTTCTGTTCTGATACAATGAAAGGGCGATCACATAAAAGTAAGCCGTATGAGATGGGTTTTCACCTTCTTTTTATTTCACGTTCTGGCCTTTTTTCATGACATATTCTCTTGAGTTCATACTGGGTCTAAACAATATAATGAAACATTTTGGGGCAAACATACAGAACACTATGGCCCAGCTGGAAGCTAAGATAGCAAAGACCTCCATGGCCACCGTGTACTTGCCCTGAGAACTAAGTGAGGCCGGGATATATGACACCCAGACACTGAGGAAGGCCAACATGCTGAAGGTGATGTACTTTGCTTCATTGAAACTGTCAGGAAGTCTCCTGGCCAGGAAGGCAACAACAAAACTGATGGTGGCAAGAAGTCCAAGGTAACCCAACATGCACCAGAAAGCAGTGGGTGAACCTTCATTACACTGAAGAATGATCAGTCTAGGTTGGGTCTCAATGTTCTGTTCAGGAAAGGGAGGATTAATGGACAACCACGTGATGCACAAAATAAACTGCAGAAACAAGCAGATACTAATAATCATGTAGGACATCCAAGGACTTGTCCACTTCTTCAAATTGCTATCGGGTTTAGTGGCCATGAATGCCAAAACCACCATGATAGTTTTGGCTAAGATGCAGGAAATACAGAGGGAAAATACCATGCCAAATGCCGCTTGACGTAGAAGACAATTCTCGGGTTTGGGGAAACCAATAAACATCAGAGAGCAGAGGAAGCAAAAAGATAAGGACAGCAGGAGCAAACAGCTCAGAGAATAGTTGTTGGCTTTCACGATAGGTGTCTTTTTAAATTGCAAAAAGAGCTTCAGGATGATGACTGGAACCAAAGAAGAAATGGTGCCCGTGCAGGCCAATGTGGTGCCCAAAGGTTCTTCATAGGAGAGATATTCTATGGGTTTTGGAAGACAGATGTATTTCTCTGGATTTGGCCACATGTCCCATGGACACTTTATGCAACTCAAAGAATCTAAAACATAAACAATGTAGAAAAAACTTATCAGACTTCTCATGTTTTCACTGTAACTTTTGAAAGTTTAATACGATGATGTCTTTCCTTCCAATTGCTAACCCAACACAATATTGTATGGCAGAAGAACTGAAACTCATGTTTGTTATATTATTAACTTACCTGTTTGATTGGAGATCTCTCCTTGAGGACATGGAACACATTGGAA
This sequence comes from Leptobrachium leishanense, assembly GCA_009667805.1. Lineage (NCBI taxonomy): Eukaryota > Metazoa > Chordata > Amphibia > Anura > Megophryidae > Leptobrachium > Leptobrachium leishanense. The sequence continues at coordinate 22,048,080 of CM019065.1, forward strand.
GCAGCAGACGGGTTCTCCTCTCCTGGCTGCTTTCCAAAAACCAGGGGGGCAGCTTTGACTGCAGACTGAGTTAGGGACCTAAAGTGGAAAATAGAGACTATTTTCACACTTACAAAAACAACAAATACTGTGATGTTAATGTCACCTGAACATATTGCCCTAATTCAGAAACTACACAAGCACAAGCCCATTATAGAGGTATGATAACTTTATATAAAAATATACGGGGCCTTAGAGGGGGTCTGATAACTTATACGGGTCCACCTGAAGCCAGGTGACGCTGGCGAAACGCGTTTCAGGTCCTTTTTAATTTGTTATCCTTGTTTAAAAAACGTTTTTATGCCGATTTTTTTTAAAAAAAAAGAAAATAAAAATAAAAAGGCGTTTTTAAGTCCCTTTTTTTGTACGTTCCCCCTGACCACACCAGCTGGATTTCCGAGACCACTTGCGGTTTAAAGGAGGTTGGAGGCTACCTAAAGGACCTCACCGGCTATCCATTCCCAGAGCTGGGCGAAGAGGCTCTGGGTCTAGTAAGTACCCCATAGGGGAGAACCAAAAGGGGCATATACTGCTAAATATTGCACAATTGTGTTCTTCCTTTCTGGCTTACATCCCCTCTCCAGGAACCATCTGAGGAGAATCACCATCAGAAGAGAATCACCATATATTAACCATTTATCCTCTATAACATTTCCATTATTTATACATCTGTGAAAGTGTCATGCAGATATATGTTTAAATTTTGACACATATGCGCCTAAGGGATTCTTTTATATTTGCCATTATAAACCATTGTCTGATTAGATACCCAGTGCCACACCTTATGAAACGCTCTTATAGTATTACCGTAGCATTGTTTCATGTACTGCTTTCTAACCTGTATACTGTACTTACTTTACAATAAAGCACAATATGTTAAAAAAAAACTTTGTCTGGAAACCTATTCATTAATAGGACTATACACAGGACACGAGGTCACCCATTCAGTCTGGACAAAAGGAAATTCAGTATAAAGCATAGGAAGAGTTATTATACGGTGAGAACAATAAAGCTGTGGAATTCTCTGCCTGTTGAGGTGGTTGGGTCAGAGACTACAGACTTTTAAACAGCGACTGGATGACTTCCTGCAGACACAGAATATTAAGGGTTGTGATATTTAATATGTGGGTAAAAGCTTCTTTATCCAAGGAGAAATCTGACTCCATTCTGGGGTCAAGAAGGATTTTTTTCCCAGAGTGTTGCGTATTGGCGAGCACTTCAGACTGGGTTTTTTTTATCGTCTTTTGGATCAACAGCAGTAGGTTATGTGTGAAAGGCTGAACCCGATGAACGCATTTTTTTCAGCCTATGTAGCTATGTAACAATGACCAACCTATATGTAAAAGCAATGGGCCCTGTTCCAATTGAGCTATTAACATTAACAAATGAATTGTTGACTTGTTTGTGTTAGCGCTCATGTTGTATTCTTAGTGGCTACTGCACTACGTTACTGTATCTTTACTCCTCTTTGTATAATTGTGCCCATTGTACAGTGCTGCGGAATATGCTGGCACTTTACAAATAAAGAATACTATCTATACTATAATTGAGTAAGGCTTGGCGTGTCCGTCGCCAAGCCTTACTCTGCGCATGCACGCGCAACCAGCGGCGGTTGGTTGCGCGCGCATGCAACCGCCGCGGCATGAGCCGGCTGCCGGCTCGCCGCGGCGGTTACAAGATGCACACAGCAGCCGGGTAGAGGCTGCGCTCGCAGCCTCTACCCGGCTGCCGCGCGCATCCAACCCCCGAGCGGCGAAGGGAAAGTTCCCTCTGCCGCTCGGGGGTTGGATGCGCGCGGCAGCTGGGTAGAGGCTGCGAGCGCAGCCTCTACCCGGCTGCTGTGTGCAGTGGCGTAGCGTGGGGGGCCGTGGCCCCGGGCGCAGTTTTGTTAGGGGCGCATTTGCGCCCCTAAAACTGGCCCGGGGTTGAGGGGGCCCAGATGCCGGGCAGCGCGGGAGTGCCTGGCCGGTCCTGAAGAGTCCGTCCTGTTAAAGGGATGCGGCTGCGTGCAGGCGCAGCCGGTCACGTGGTCCGGCTAATCAGGTGGTACTGAGTCTCTGTACCACCTGACTGGCCGGACCGCGTGACCTGCGCACGCACGCAGCCGCATCCCCTTCAACAGGACAGACTCTTCAGGACCGGGCAGGCACTCCGGCGCTGCCCGGCATCTGGGCCCCCTCAACCCCTGCCGGAGCTGGAGCAATATCCAGGTGAGAGCTGGGCAAATCCATGTGTAAGCTGGGCAAATCCATGAGCTGGGGGCAAATCCATGAGCTGGGGGCAAATCCATGAGCTGGGCAAATCCATGAGCTGGGGGCAAATCCATGAGCTGGGGGCAAATCCATGAGCTGGGGGGCAAATCCATGAGCTGGGGGGCAAATCCATGAGCTGGGGCAAATCCATGACCTGGGCAAATCCATGAGCTGGGGGGAAAATCCATGAGCTGGGGGCAAATCCATGACCTGGGGGCAAATCCATGAGCTGGGCAAATCCATGAGCTGGGGGCAAATCCATGAGCTGGGCAAATCCATGAGCTGGGGGCAAATCCATGAGCTGGGGGCAAATCCATGAGCTGGGGGCAAATCCATGAGCTGGGGGGCAAATCCATGAGCTGGGGGCAAATCCATGAGCTGGGGCAAATCCATGAGCTGGGGGGAAAATCCAAGAGCTGGGGCAAATCCATGAGCTGGGGGCAAATCCATGAGCTGGGCAAATCCATGAGCTGGGGCAAATCCATGACCTGGGGCAAATCCATGACCTGGGCAAATCCATGAGCTGGGGCAAATCCACGAGCTGGGCAAATCCATGAGCTGGGGCAAATCCATGACCTGGGCAAATCCATGAGCTGGGGGCAAATCCATGAGCTGGGGGCAAATCCATGAGCTGGGGGCAAATCCATGAGCTGGGCGCAAATCCATGAGCTGGGCAAATCCATGAGCTGGGGCAAATCCATGAGCTGGGCAAATCCATGTGTGAGCTGGGGCAAATCCATGTGTGAGCTGGGGCAAATCCATGAGCTGGGGCAAATCCATGTGTGAGCTGGGGCAAATCCATGTGTGAGCTGGGGCAAATCCATGAGCTGGGGCAAATCCATGAGCTGGGGGCAAATCCATGTGTGAGCTGGGGGCAAATCCATGTGTGAGCTGGGGCAAATCCATGAGCTGGGGCAAATCCATGAGCTGGGGCAAATCCATGAGCTGGGGGCAAATCCATGAGCTGGGGCAAATCCATGAGCTGGGGGGCAAATCCATGAGCTGGGGGCAAATCCATGAGCTGGGGGGCAAATCCAAGAGCTGGGGGCAAATCCATGAGCTGGGGGCAAATCCATGAGCTGGGCAAATCCATGAGCTGGGGCAAATCCATGAGCTGGGGCAAATCCATGACCTGGGCAAATCCATGAGCTGGGGCAAATCCACGAGCTGGGCAAATCCATGAGCTGGGGCAAATCCATGACCTGGGCAAATCCATGAGCTGGGGGCAAATCCATGAGCTGGGGGCAAATCCGAGCTGGGCGCAAATCCATGAGCTGGGCAAATCCATGAGCTGAGGCAAATCCATGAGCTGGGCAAATCCATGTGTGAGCTGGGGCAAATCCATGTGTGAGCTGGGGCAAATCCATGAGCTGGGGCAAATCCATGTGTGAGCTGGGGCAAATCCATGTGTGAGCTGGGGCAAATCCATGTGTGAGCTGGGGCAAATCCATGAGCTGGGGCAAATCCATGAGCTGGGGCAAATCCATGTGTGAGCTGGGGGCAAATCCATGTGTGAGCTGGGGCAAATCCATGTGTGAGCTGGGGCAAATCCATGAGCTGGGGCAAATCCATGAGCTGGGGGCAAATCCATGTGTGAGCTGGGGGCAAATCCATGTGTGAGCTGGGGCAAATCCATGAGCTGGGGCAAATCCATGAGCTGGGGCAAATCCATGAGCTGGGCAAATCCATGAGCTGGGGGCAAATCCATGAGCTGGGGCAAATCCATGTGTGAGCTGGGGCAAATCCATGTGTGAGCCTGGGCAAATCCATGAGCTGGGGCAAATCCATGAGCTGGGGCAAATCCATGAGCTGGGCAAATCCATGAGCTGGGGGAAAATCCATGAGCTGGGGCAAATCCATGTGAGAGCTGGGGCAATATCGATAACGTGTCCACAGGTGGGGGCGCACAATTCTTGGCTGGCCCCGGGCGCTGAAAACCCACACTACGCCACTGGCTGTGTGCATCCAACCCGTCCCCCGAGCGGCGAAGGGAAAGTTCCCTCGCTTCCGCTCTTTGAAGGACCCAAGCCCCGGTCACGTGACCACAGCTTGGGTCCTTCAAAGACTGGAAGCGGGGAAACTTTCACTTCCCCGGCACCGCTCGGAAAGGTAAGTATGGCGCGGATGGCGGAGCTCATGGGGCGGCTATCCGTATGCCGATAGAGCATTCGAACAGCCGCCCCATGTCTGGTCTGGGGTCTGATCTGGGGTATATATCCATGAGAGCTTGGGGGGGGCAATATCCATGAGCCGGGGGTCAATATCCACAAGCTGGGGGACAGTATCCATGAGCTGGGGGGCAGTATCCACGAGCTGGGGGGGCAGTATCCACGAGCTGGTGGGGCAGTATCCACGAGCTGGGGGCCAATATCCACGAGCTGGGGGACAGTATCCATGAGCTGGGGGGCAGTATCCACGAGATGGGGGCAATATCCATGAGCTGGGGGCCAATATCCACGAGCTGGGGGCCAGTATCCATGTGCTGGGGCAATATCCACGAGCTGGGGCAGTATCCAAGAGCTGGGGCAATATCCACGAGCTGGGGCAATATCCACGAGCCGGGGGTCAATATGCACGAGCTGGGGGTCAATATCCACGAGCTGGGGGCCAATATCCACGAGCTGGGGGCCAATATCCATGTGCTGGGGGCCAATATCCACGAGCTGGGGGCCAATATCCACAAGCTGGGGGTCAATATCCACGAGCTGGGGGTCAATATCCACGAGCTGGGGGCCAATATCCACGAGCTGGGGGCCAATATCCACAAGCTGGGGGTCAATATCCACGAGCTGGGGGTCAATATCCACGAGCTGAGGGCCAATATCCACGAGCTGGGGGCCAATATCCACGAGCTGGGGGCCAATATCCACGATCTGGGGGACAGTATCCATGAGCTGGGGGCAATATCCACGAGCTGGGGGCCAATATCCACGAGCTGGGGGCCAGTATCCATGTGCTGGGGCAATATCCACGAGCTGGGGCAGTATCCAAGAGCTGGGGCAATATCCACGAGCTGGGGCAATATCCACGAGCTGGGGCAGTATCCACGTGCTGGGACAATATCCAAGAGCTGGGGCAATATCCACGTCCTGGGGCAGTATCCACGTGCTGGGGCAATATCCACGAGCTGGGGCAATGTCCACGAGCTGGGGCAGTATCCATGAGCTGGGGCAGTATCCACGTGCTGGGGCAATATCCACGAGCTGGGGCATATATCCATGAGCTGGGGCAGTATCCACGAGCTGGGGCAGTATCCACGTGCTGGGGCAATATCCATGAGCTGGGGCATATATCCATGAGCAGGGGCAGTATATCCACAATAGACTGCCCTCTGGGCAGGCTTTCCACCTTGTTAATAATAATAATAATAAAAATCTTCACAAGCAGCACAAATGAATTAGGAGTCTGATAAAACATAAAACAATCTGCCTCATTTGTGGCTGCATAAATATAAAAATTGCAAGATAGAAAACCTTCTGCTAAATGATTATACATTAAAAATATTATCTCCACTTCTTAATACTTGAAAACGAGAGAAATCTTAATGTATCCTTCCTGGTAAAATCCTTTATAAATAAATAAATAAATAAATTATGTAGAAGAAACCGTGTTCAGCTGCTCAATCTTGAAGCAGAACAAAGGACAAAGGACAATAATTCTCCATTGTTCTTCAATCAGTACTGCTCAATCCTGGAAGATCGTGTAGTTTTTGGACCGTGTTAGAGAATACAAATGTACACTGCCTGTATTCATTAGCACCTCCCTAAAATAATTTGTCGAACCGCACCGATAATGTGGTGGCTAGCTCATAATCCAATCGGTATTAAAGACCACTAAGCTGTTTTTTTTGTCTAGGTTCGACCAGAATAGGGGCCTATTAGACATGCGCACAGCACAAAATTTAGTTCTGAATTAATGGATTAGTCCTAAAACGCAATTTATTTAGTTGCTAAAGAAATTTGTTTTCAGTTATTTAGTAGGAAAACTAATTTCATTCATCCAAAAACCAGCGTATACAAATTAATATTGTAGTAGTGGCTCCTCAGAGGGCTGAGATCGGCTGCTTGTTACAGTATCTCTCACTCTCTGCACAATGTGTCAGGCAAAGCTGTTACAGTAACTGACTGATGCTCATCACAGCGCTCAGAGTTTCAGTAAAACTAGTAAATAATATTTTTATATATAAGAGGTTATAACAATATTATTTCCTTTTTTTACTGAAACTCTGAGCACTTTGATGAACAGCAGTCAGTTACTGTAACACCTGAGCCTGACACATTGTACTGAGAGATAATGTAACAAGCAGCTGATCTCAGCGCTCACAGCCACTGGATTTAAAAGGCTAAAAAAATGCTCCTCTCTGTATAATGTATAGAACATACACCTGAATTAATTAATATCCCTCTCTGTATAGAACATCCATCTCAATTTATACCCCTCTCTGTATAATATATAGAACACCCTCCTGCATTAATTAATGCCCCCTCTGTATAGAACATCCTACTGCATTGGCATGTGGAGGGTGCAGAACTTCAGAATGCAATGCTTATCCAGCACAGGAGAGGGAACTTTTACTTAAACTTTGTATCTCTGTGGGGGAGACAGACAGGATTATAAAAGCAGGGGAGAGAGAGAGAATATTAACGTAAAATGGTCTGAAAGCTCAGAGAAGAGATCACTGGCACAAATGTATTTATTTTATAAAATAAAGCACTTTAAATCCAGGGAAAATATTCAAATAAATCACACTGAAGGCTCATAATGACAGAGTAACTGGGAGAGCTCGATACTAAATGTATAAGACGTAAAAAACCCTTTATAACAAGCAGCACTGGGAGAGGAGAGGGACTTTATATAAAACGTGTATTATAGATTAGGCTTGTGCACCGTTTTTTTTTTCTGTTCGATTCGGTTCGATTTTTCGGATTTTTAAACTTTTCGATTCGGCTCGTTTCGACCGATTTCGGTTTCGATTTGATTCGGTTCGGCCCGTTTTTCGGGTACATTTTTTTTTCGGAATATCGACCATTTTTCGTATTTTCGTGTCACTGTGCTCGGTTTTTGTATCGACTTTTCGTAATTTCGGAAATTTTCGTTTTTCGGAATTGCACATTTTTCGGAATATCGACCATTTTTCGTGTCACTGTGCTCGATTTTTGTATCGACTTTTAGTTTTTTCGAAAATTTTTCGTTTTTCAGAAAATTTTTGTTTTTACAAAATTTTCGTTTTTCGGAAAATTTTCGTTTTTCGGAACATCTGTTCTCCTCATTTGACACATTTCAAGTCCATTCGAAAAATCCGAAAATATTTCGTTTCGGCTCAGAAAACATTTCGGATCTGAAATTTTCGGATCTAAAATTTTTCGGAAATTCGGCCGCATCCGAAAACACGAATCGGGAAATTTCGTGAAAATTCCGAAATTCCGAAACCCGAAACGCACATCCCTATTATAGATGAGGAAAGGGGGATAGTGATCCTGGATAATATAAAATGTATCAGATCTAAGCTCCTATTATGCAGAGCGGGAGGGGGAGATAACACATGTTTTATAAAGTCCCTCCCTTCTCCCAGAGCTGCTTGTTATTAAGGGGTTTTTACTATCCAGCCCTCCCTGTTTGTAGAAGATATATAATCAATAAGAAACTTATACGAGATATAAATATCAATCGTCTACATTTCTCAGAAATTCTCCTAAATTCTTTTAATTGTCTGTGTTTTGCTTTAAAAAATATAACTAACTAACAACTGGATAAAAACATATATATATTTTTACGTATACAAAAAAAATTCAAATCTCATATCATAAACAAAGATTTATAAACAACATCCATCCATCAGCACATAGACTACTAACTTCCCAATATATGTATCTCCTGTTAGTAACTGCATACATGACTAATATAATTTACTTTATCAGTTAGTAACTATACACAGATGGTTAATAAACATTTCTGCTTAACAAAAACAATTAACATGTATTTCCCAGCAAACCAATGTTTAACAAGCTAGATCTTGTAGAGATATATGTATCTCTCTATGCTACAGTACATGATCAACAGGAGATGAGCTATCACTTATTTTATTTCTAGAATGATAAGTAATAAAAACTTATTTAGTGAATCCTCCCCTAATAAAGAGAATTAAGCTTCAAATCTTCTGCTTTTTATGTTGTAGTTATATAATTCCTTGCCTATTAATTTAATCACAGTAACTTCCAAATTCTCTATATATATATCTGTATATCATTGCAACAATACTTTAGGATAAAATCCTGGTATCCAATTCCCTTTTTTATATCTCTATCTGCAGAATAGAAATATTTAAAAATTCCGGATCTATCTATTGCAATAAATACTCCAGATATATATAATTACATTAATTCCTTAATTTGCTTTCATACATTACCTGTCCAAATCTGGATTCAATGTTTCTGTAGTTACAGCAGCAATATTCTTTGAATATGATGTATTGTTTTGGAATATGTGAAAATTATCAATGTCAGATAATCAATGCATGAGAGTTAGAATTGTGCATTCCCATGAGGGAAAAATTAGATATGGTCCTAATTTAAATGAGGTGTAATGTCCTGAGATGATCTGAATGCATTGTGTGTCTTGTCCTGGAATGCCTTGATTGAACAGTGCATGGCAAATTATAGTAGATTTGACATCACTCAAAATCTACCTCCTCATTTAAATATTTGCTTTCTCTATGGGATTCTCCAATTTATTCTTAAAATATAATATTTACTATACCTCAAGATGGCAGTGTTGCTTTTCAAATAAAATTTCACAAATTAATTTTAAATCCCTTATTCTAGGTCAGAGGTCAATCCCACTATCTTATTTTGAACATAGAACAACTATAGTTATTCCAGACAGACCAACTCTCTTTTGTCACATTTGATTTATTCTGCCCATTCTGCCCTTTACAATTAGATCAGCATTTTACAAACAGCTTAATTCTATTCTTCAGTAGTTATACTGTTTGCACAGTTATACTGTACAAATATTTGGAGTATCTATTATTTACTGTGAATATATAGAATATATTGATTATAAAAATATATTTTCATAAATATATTTATATACTTGCATAGATATTTTTACCTTATGTTTCTATATCAGAAAAGAAAATATTTTTAATACAAGGAAATCAAACCTATAAATTGTCTGTTATGCCTAGCACTTAGCTCAGCATTATATCAAATAAAGACACTTTATCTATAGCATTATAGTCTGGCGATTATAAAAAAAACACATAACTCTTATGGTTCACCTAGCAATGAACTCATAAAAAAAATCTGTGAGTCCATTTCTAAAACTAGGATAAAAATTTAAAAAGAAAAGACTTTTTTCATATAAGAATATAGATATATGTTTAGACACAATGGCTACAGGCATTCATTTTAATTTTCTATTAGCTTTCAGTTTGATTTATTTGAATGTTTTCCCTCTCCAGCTGCTTTTATCATCTCGTCTGTCTCATAGACATGCAAGGGTTAAGTAAAGGTTTCCTCTCCTGTGCTGGCTGTCTGCACTGCGAGTGAGTATTCTGGAGCTCTATCACTGTCAGATTTTAGGGTAGGGGTCGGGAAGGATTACACATACAAACTTTTTCTGTAGCTTTGCGATGTTGCGCTCCTCAGTGCTGGTCTACTTCACTCATCAATGTAATATTACAAAAAGAACTGAAACTAAAATGCAATGCATATTCCTTTAGGTTCTTTCGTTTTTTGGAACGAGCAGTTTTAGTATCTCTTGAGTCATACGAAAACGAAATTATCCCAAAATTCGGACTAAATCATTTTAGTACTAAAACGAATGCACATGGCGACTTTGTGTTTCTCTATCAACACAGCTCTTCGGTAAACTCCAGCCATTCGTCACCACCATTTTCCTTCTGCTCTGCCTTCCCAATCACCAGGCCCCAACCGCCCTGCTTTTCTGACTGTACCTGTGTTTCTCCAGAATTCCACAGGATGGAACTTGTGTTGATGGTGAAGATGTTACCAGGAAGAGCTGCAGTGTCGTAGCTGCCCACCTTGAGAAAACTCATATCACCAGTAGGACTCAACTGCCAATTCACAATGTCATAGACAGCTGGTGGGTCTCCATTTTCATCAAAGTAGATTTCCTTTCTGCTGTTTAGTCTGAGCCTCATGCTTTTCATATAGTGCAGCAGCTGTAACACAGGAAATTCAAAGCGTGTATAAATCCTGTGACCATACAGAGAAGAATTTGGTTATTTTTGCTATTATTAAAACATTGACAAAATCCTCTAAACGACATCAAGGGTATGGGCTACCGACTTGAGCCATTAATGCAGGCATCTGCAGTTGCAATATTAATGGCTCAAGTCGCTGCTTGCTGTAAGTTAAGTTTTCCTAATGGCTATACTTTTTATAGGAGCTGTTAATCTCGGGAATGCCACCAGGTGTGCAATGCCATCATGCTGGTGGGTGGGTCGGAATGCTGTGTGGTGGCATAGCATTCCCTGCAGCTTTCTGGCAACCCCTCTTGCCCACCTCCTTTTCTGGCAGCTGAGTGTCATCATTGGCTGCAGGATGACTGCCTGAGTTCACCCCATGACATTCAGGCCCGCCTTTCTACTTGCACTGCCCCAGTGTTAATTGGATAATTTGCGACCAGCTATTCCAGCCTTACTCATTCTTCTCGCTCCAGCATGACCATGCTCACACGATCTTGTGCACAGCTCATGTAGGGTCTGCATTATTCCCATGGAGTCCTATGTTTCTAGAAGATGATACCATCGGCAGTGCCATTGCCGGTATTGATCAGCAGCTCCCAATTATTCCTAGCTTACTGTACCTTGCTTCCTCTATACTTAACATGGGGAAACACAATAATTCTTTATTGTCTCGATAAATTAAGGTTTACAAAGTGCCAGCATAAATTACTGTCAGGACACAGATTGACAAATTTTAACAACTGCTAAAATCTGGTGTTAAATGATTCTGCAAATGAAAAACCATGTATCACGCTCTAAACTCCCCCCTCATTAAAAAATATGATACTTCTCTCTCATCCCATGGTGAAAAGCGTGGCCCGATCTGCTGTCTCTTTTTTTCCGGGAGCAGAATGAGACTGGGAACAAAATAGTTCCTAATCTTCCTCCATGATCATATCACGCAACAGTGTCATACTATCTTGCGAAAGTGAGCTTGCGCAGAGCTCAAGCCCGAAATAGCTAACCTCCATGGAGTCCTATGGACTCCATGAGCTGATGCTCGTGGCGGCGCGGAAGCGCTACTGCAGGTATCAGGAGCTTAGTGCTTCATTCTGGGATGAGTAGCTGAAATAGCATCTTTCTTAGAATACAACGTTGACATGGAGATAGAAAGGGGAAATCTGCAGATGCATATTTTCCTGCTTACCGTCGCCATGGTAGCATCAGGTATGAAATATGGCCCTATGATGGTAGTCACTTTAAACTGGGGATACTTGGATCAAAGTTTGCTCCTTGGAGGTGTGAGAGTGCAGGTTCTGGTGGGTTTGTCCCTCCACCCGCTCCCATGTCCATGTCACCCTGTGTCTATGAGGGTACAGAGTGTCTGTGTAATGTGTTAATTTATTATTTTAAATATTGTTATTCTCTTTGTTTATATGTTACTGCAATTATTGCTAATTTAATTATTTTGTCTGCCACTAAAGCCTTTTCCAACAAATTCTTTATAAAATACTAGGTGGAAAGCCTGCCCAGAGGGCAGTCTATTGATAAGTGTGTTCTGCTCTTGTGCTGCTCCGCTCTCCGCTCCACTCCGCTCTCCCCGCTCTGCTCTCCGCTCCCCTCTCCGCTCTCCTCCCCGCTCCCCTCTCCGCTGCCCTCTCCGCTCCCCTCTCCGCTCTGCTCTCCGCCTCGCTCCCCTCCCCGCTCTCCGCCCCGCTCTGCTCTCCGCTCCCCTCTCCGCTGCCCTCTCCGCTCCCCTCTCCGCTGCCCTCTCCGCTCCCCTCTCCGCTCTGCTCTCCGCCTCGCTCCCCTCCCCGCTCTCCACCCCGCTCTGCTCTCCGCTCCCCTCTGCTCTCCGCTCCCCTCTGCTCTCCGCTCCCCTCTCCGCTGCCCTCTCCGCTCCCCTCTGCTCTCCGCTCCGCGCTCTCCGCGGAGTGTCGAATGCGCGCGCAATCAGCGTACTGCTGGCTGCGCGCGCATGAAATCGCCGCTGCCATCCCCTCCTCACTCCCGGGGCTGCTCGGTCAGTGTCCTCCCTGCGTGCTGCCACTGCACACTCCTCCCCGCCGCCGCGCAGCCCGCCCCCCTGCAACATGTATCAGCTTCGTCCGAAGACCTTTGTAGAATTGAGGGGAGCGTGAGTGGTCCTCAGTGATCTGGATCTACTGCTGCCCGTGTGTCTCCCCTCGCTGCCCACGCGTCTCCCCCGCTGCACGCATCTCCCTTTTCCCGTAGCACTGAGAAGATGCAGGCTGACGCTATCCTGCACAGGGGGTATTTTCACCCCATCCTCAGAGCCTGTCAGGCCAGTGCCACCAGCCCCATGTACCCCATCTTCTTCACATAAGCACAGTGGGCCTTACCTCTATTAATTTGGAGCAGGTGTCATTTTATCCTCTCAATGTTTGGGTAAGGCCCACTGTGCTTCCAGGAGAAGGGGGGACTTACGTGAAGAAGATGGGGTACATGGGGCTGGTAGCACTGGCCTGACAGGCTCTGAGGACGGGTGAAAATACCCCCTGTGCAGGATAGCGTCAGCCTGCATCTTCTCAGCGCTACGGGAAAAGGGAGATGCGTGCAGCGGGGGAGATGCATGGGCAGCGAGGGGAGACACACGGGCAGCAGTAGATCCAGATCACCGAGGATAACTCACGCTCCCCTCAATTCTACAAAGGTCTTCGGACGAAGCCGATACATGTTGCAGGGAGCGGGCTGTGCGGAGGAGTGTGCAGTGGCAGCACGCAGGGAGGACACTGACCGATCAGCTCCGGGAGTGAGGAGGGGATGGCAGTGGCGATTTCATGCGTGCACAGCCAGCAGTACGCTGGTTGCGTGCGCATTCGACACGCCGTATTACGGTTTGGTGGTTGGATGCGCGCGCAGCCAACCGTCGCAGGTTGCACACGCATGCGCAGTCCAGGCTTGGCGACGGACACGCCAAGCCTTACTGCATTATGTTATAGATGTTTTACAGCTGTGACAGGTTTGAGTGGTCTTTGTTTGCCAAATTTGTCACTTTATCAGACTGTTGTGTGTTTGTGCTATCTGTTATCTACTTCATTCATGTCCACCTTGTGATTTCAATCTGCTGTGTTTCATGTCTGGAGATTAAAACTGGGTTATAGTTGTGGGCGGTAGATCACCAGTGGGGGGCATCTTCCATTGGTCTCCAGGTCCCTCCTTGCACTGTATGTATTTGCTTCATATGTTTCATTAAAATCTGTCTGTTTTACCCCAACACCAAGTGCTGTCTCATGTCTGTGGAATTCTATACTGATCTTTTATTGTACCTGTCCTTAAGTTTTGGATATGGGTAGGAGACAGCATGAAAAAATCGCTGGTGGGAGACTGGATGTCATGCAAGCAAGCAGATGTAACCCATTTGGGGTGCTGAGAACAGTTACAAAGAGAAAAAGGAAAAACATCAATGACACTGCCTGCATTGTCTCTACAAAAGAATAGAACAGACATTTGTGTTTTCACTTTCACAATTTCATAAGATTACCTCTCTTTATATTGTTTATGTAGAGCTGTCACATGTGTGGAACCAATTGGTAGAGGCCACTTGACTCAACGTTGAAAAGGGCTCACTACACACACAATTTGTGTGTGATTATATAATTTATCATGCTATTGTAAGGCAACTTCTAGGAAAAACGCATTGTCTCATATTTAATGAGTGATGCCGAGAACAAATGAAAAGGACATTAACTTAACATACAGGAGCGGGCAAAATCTACAATAAAGACGCTTTCCGGGTGGTGAGTTGTGCTGGTTTTCTGTCTTATTCGAATCATATTCAGTAAGTAGCATACGATTAGGAAGGAAATACAATAATAAGAATGGACAATTTTTTTATTTTGGCTCATTTGTGATGAAAGTAAAGCTTACCTGCCATGGCTTGAAATCCTTAATATTTGCGCATAATCGTTTGGAAAATTGACCTTCTCCTTTTTTGCAGTTATTCATGTTTCTCAGAGCATTGGCCACAACAAGGACTGCAGTGTATATGACATATGACGGTCTTAAACGAGAAACATTGTTGTAGGTATTTTGGAGGCTTTCTCGGTCTTCTGATCCAGTGCACTCTTTCACGTTTGTGTCCAAAGATCCTGTTTCATTTTTAGCACTTATGAACCTGCAATTGAATGCTGACTCCCAAAAATTCTTTATCCAGGCTCCCCCCAAGGACATGGAAGAATTGGCTGCGTTGAGGAATTGTATAAACCCAGGTAATGTCCCACTTTGGAGAGCTAGACCTATTGTACCAGACAGAACAGTCAAAAACTTGTCCAATGAAATTATGGTTGTTTTAGACCAACCTGCGTTTGCAACAAATACTTTTCCTGTCACATTCTGTTTCACCATCTCATTGAATATGGGTACTAAGTCAAAGCTGGTGGCATAAAGGACCACAACCTTAGCTGTTGATGTCTTTATGATCTTAACAATATGAGGAGCATTGCGGTCTGGGTAACTTGTTAGAATCTTCTCATTGAACGCCACACATGCTCCGGCTTTGATGATCTCTTGTTGAATAAGCTGAATTCCCAGTTGTCCATAGTCATTGTCTGCAGCTACTAACCCAACCCAAGTCCAATGTAAATGTACCACTAGATGTGCAAGTCCTTTAGACTGAAATATATCACTTGGAACAGTCCTGAGAAAGGAGGGAAACCTGATGTGGTCACTGAGGATGGCACTGGATGAAGAATGGCTGATCTGTTGATAAAGTAAAGCTAGGTATAAGACAAAATATGGTTTTGTATCACAGTTATTCAACCCTTTGATAATTTAAATTTGTCTTGAATGGAAACAAAGTGGTATTTTTAATGCTCCCAATAAACAAGACAGGTCCTCTTAAACATTTATTTCCTAGCAGTAAGAAAGTATCTTTTACATGTATATAGACACAAATTAAAACAGAAGCTTCCCCTATGCATTTCACAGGTTGATGACAGAAGTTACAATTGGATAAATTCATCAACCGTTTTTTTTATTTAATAAAATAAAAAAGAGTTTGGTGTGGTTTTACAGGCGCCTTATTCTATAGAGACCTCTAAGATTCTAATAAAATGTGTCTGCTGCTATCACCGGGTTTAGGCAATCCACCCTCTATTTAGGGTTGCCACAATGAATACTATATAACCACTTGTGTCCCGGGAGCGCAATAATATAACAATGTATAGTATAACCATATAATATATTCAAAACCTTATTTTTATATAAGCAATATATCCAAAGGAGTGAGCAAACACAGCATGCTGTGCATATGAAAAGAGAAAGATATACTTAGATTTATTTGAAGTGGTTCATTCTGTTGGTGTGAGTATCCTGGACTTCTACGTTAACTCCTTTTGTGTTGGCGTAGTCGATATGCCGGATTTCTCAGACGATTACAGCCTTAATGAAGCACAATTAGCCCAAAAAAATTAAAATAAAAGGTTTATTATATTAAAAAACATATAAAAGGCATAAAATTGTATTATAGGGGCCCATGGGCCAAATCACCCGATTATCTATAGGGGACACGCGTTTCGCCGGTCGCTATGTTGGCTTCCTCAGTCCCAAAAATATATGTGTGCTTCTCCTGTTCCTAAGGCTGGTTTTATATTATTTTCTTTAATTGAAGTCTCCTCCTCATGGCCTGCATATCGACTACTCCAAAACAAAAGGAGTTAACGCAGAAGTCCAGGATACTCACACCAAGGATACTCACACCAACAGAGTGAACCACTTCAAAGAAATCTAGTATATCTTTCTCTTTTCATATGCACATCACGCTGTTTTTGCTCACTCTTTTGGATAAGTTGCTTATATAAAAATAAGGGGGTTTTGCATATATACTATGGTTATACTATACGTTGTTATATTATTGCGCTCCCGGGACATAAGTGGTTATAAAGTTTTTTTATTTAGCCATCTCCCTTATTTTACCCTAACCTTAGCACTTCCCATTACCACTCTTGTGCTATGAATAAAAAGTGTATCGTATAGGAACATTTTCCATTGGTATTTTCATCAATTTATACAATGTACATTTTTAATGTTTTCAATTAAAATCAGAGTCCCTAACGCCCACTCCCCCTCTCATGCCTAAAGTCAGGTTAATCAGAGTAGGTGACCCTTTTTTTCCAAATAGTTCATTTGCTTGCAATAGCTGTCCTGGATATAGGGGATCTACATTCCTCTATTTATTCATTTCCCCACAGAGCAGGGGATGGAGTCAGAAGTGGGTGGGTATTTAAGACAAAGGGCAAGGGTGGTAATAAAGGGGACATGGAGTACCCCATTTCTTTGTGGGCCACTGGCTTTGAGAGCGAATGGGCTTCCTTGCAACACATCTGCTCTTGCAACTCCTCTCCGGTTGTCACCTGATGAGGGTCTAATTTATTAATTAAGTAGTTGTGTGATAAGGAGCCTGTGTTTATGCGCAAGGACTCCTTTACCTGCAGGAAATGAGGTTGGAAAATACATGGTGAGGGATCTGAAACCATTCATCTATACAGAATCTCCATCGTTCCTTCAAATTTCAAGGTTGATGCTAGTGGACTCTACTATTGAAGACAACTCCCCTTATTTCTATGGGGTTGAAGTTAGGGAATAGTAATGGCCATGGCAGGACTTTGATTTTGTGGTCATAAAACCTGTTTTGATTTTGATGTTTTGGATCATTACCCTTCTGGAAGACCCAACCAGAGCCCGTTATAAGCTTTTTGACAGAGGCAGTCAGGTCATCATTTAGTATTTGCTGCTATGGGGTAGACTTCATGATGCCATCAGAACAAATGCCCAGCTCCTCTCGCCGAAAAACAGCGTCAAAAGATTAAAGATCCACTACTATATTTAACTGTGGGAATACATTACTTTTCATAGGGCTTCCTCTATACACTAAACCCCCCTCTGGTGTTTATAGCCAAAAGGGCTGTTTTGGTTTCCCCTGAACCCATCTGAATTTCCAGGAGTGTCTGGGAAACTGAATATGCCTGAGCTTGTTTATGGATGACAGAAGAGATTGTTTCTTGAAAATCTTCAAAACAAGACATGGAGTTGTAGATGACCTTGGATATTAGTATTGTAGACTTTCAGACCCCAAGACGCCACTAACTTCTCCAATTCTCCAGCTCCTTGGAGAGTTTTTGGCCACTAAAACCAGCCTTTTCATTGTGTTGACACATGTCCTCTTCCATGTTTTTCATAACAGTTGCCCAGATGGTGGAAAAGGGTATTCTCAATGTTCTAATTATAGCAGCTTCACCTTCTTCGAAGCTCAACAACCTTTAGCAGAAAATCACAGCTATTTTTCTTGGTCTTACCCATTGTGATGAATGACTAACAGGGTTATTCAGAGAGAGGTGAAAAGCAGGAGAATGACTGGAGAAGGGAAAATTCTAGGTCAAAATAGTCTATTTGGAAATTGAGATAAATGGGAGAATTTTTCTGGTTTGGCTATTTTGACCTAGAATTTTCCATTCTCCAGTCATTCTCCTGCTTTTCAGCTCTCTCTGAATAACCCTGTAAGGGGATTTGGCCTATGTGTTATCTCATACTATTCCCCTGTGAAACATGAAGTCATGGTTGAACGATTTCCTGTTCCTAGTCACCCAGGTGTACAAAAATTTTACATATCAAAGAGAATATATTTCAAATATATTTTTTCTCATATGATTTCATAGGGGTAAATATAATTGTGCTACCCATATATTTAACAAAGATTTTTGGATAAACCTGTGTTGTGGTTGCAAGTGTTGAGCAGAGGATGTTTATGTATTTTTTGAACAAAAGATTGAAAAGTTAAACTACGAAGACAATTTTTCACAGGCTTCTTTGCTCATATTTACCAATTGGGGCCATTTTAGTGGAGGGCACTGTGTGCCTGAAAAAGCCTTACCTGAGGAAATTTGTAGATTCCTAGAACAGAAGCCAAAACAACTGAATGTGTGGAGATGGCGGATCCTATTATGGAGCTGAGAGGAGCATCTGTAAGACATCTGTAATTGGGGATGTGTCCGTCAAGCCCCGTCAAAATATGTAAAGCTCCTTCCAGGTCATACTGAAGAAGTGCACACGTATCATATGCTCGAAAACCAACAGTGATATTTGGAAGGATTTCAGAATTTTTATTTATCTCATCCAGAGCAAATCGTACAGTTTGGAGGTGCTGAAAACTCTCGATTGAGAACCTTGTTGAAGACACATTTAAACATCACATGGTTGGTACATAGACGGATCACAAACCTATTATTTCAATTACTTTGGAAATCTCAATGTTTGAATGTAATGAATGGAAATACCTTTAAACATGATTCTACTAATTTTTAAATACATTCACCTCATCGTAATAATTTTTGGAAGCCTGTTTCAGCTCAGTTTTTGTGTATTAAAGTAAAAATTGTGATTTCTCAATTGTATACTGGGGAACAATGTCCTATGAATATGAAGGCTTTGGTGTGCCCATATCTGAATCATCCTGGAGTTCACATCATGATATGGACTGATACTCAGATGGTAAGAGATGTGTTTCGGGTGCACGTGAGGGAAATGGAAAATGCCCAATTAAATAAACTTAATGAACTAGAAATGGCTCTGAGGCAAAAATGTCATAGACTAGCACTTGAAGTCAGAAGAGGTAAGTTCCGTTTTTGAGGCTAAAGCATCTTGAAGATCTCCAACTGGTTGAAATTAAATAAATTAGTGCTGTTGGAGATTCAAAGGAAGGGATGCTATCCAGAGAGTGGCATTTGTGCCCAGTCTCTTCCTGAAGAGGATACAACTAAGTGCTGAACTATCAAGCCTGATGTAATAGATTTATGAAGTAGGATAATTGATTTGCTGCAAAACTATTCACAATCTATAACCAATTGAGGTACACATATAACATTGCTAGAAGCTTGGGGTAATCCACCTTTTGGAAGAAGTAAGGCCAGCTGCAGCTTTGATGATTGGTTTGAGCCAAGATTCTTCTCAAGAGCTGAATTTTGAGTTGGGAGGTAACAGTCTACATACCCGGACTTCACCTCTATAGAAGAGACAAGGAAACTCCACATCATACTGGGAGAAGAGGAGCCGGCGGTGAAAATATCTGCCCAATACGTCACAGAATGTCACAGACTGAGAGGAACATGAGCGATCCCAGATTTATAAATCCCCGACACGGACTTGCCCCATCCCACTTCACATTATCCCTTACCCCTGATAATGTCCTTGGACTTGCCCATTCCCCACCATATATGTCCCACTATCCCCCCTCCACACCATATAACCTCCCCATATGCTTTGGCAAAGCTAAAATGTATTTGGTCCTGCCAATAAAGCTTATTTTGATTTGATTTGATTTGTTTTGATTTGAATGGAGAGCTAGATTACAAAAAACAATTCAAGCCCAAAAAGGCATTTTCTCTAAAGTGGATGTGGATGTAGGATGTGCCAAGAGCACGGAATGAATTTACTCCATTTAGAAGGATCACTCCTCAAAGGATTTTTCCTCATGAAATTGAAGATGGTAGGCATTTCCTTTGCTAGGTGGAAGACGCAAGGATTACTTAAGAATTAAGAAACCCTAATGCACCACTCATAGCTGTGATCAGAAAGAAAAGTTGATCAGTATGACTTAGCTTAGATTACTATACATTAAACAAGAGAACGATTCCTGATTAACCTACCTTGCAAGAAAAGAAGACCTGTTGTGTTTCTTGAACAACTGAATGTGGTTCAGAGTCTTGGACTCTCAGTCCAGATACTACCAACTCCCTTTGAATGTGGAGGATGGAGAAAAAGTATTTTTAATTTTTTTTTAGATTTCTTTTTTTGAGAAAGGATTTTACCAGGAAGGATACATTGAGATTTCTCTCGTTTTCAAGTATGTCCTGGGTGGCGAGTATGTAGCGTTAGGTTTCTTGCCCAAGGACACTTACTGGAGAGGTGCTCAAACCTGTGTCTCCACAGTCTCTCTCCATGGTTATACAGCAGTGATGAATTGGCCCTTAGTATTCATCCAATTTACTCACATTCATCAAGGGGTTAAAGGAGCTGGTGTGACTTTGCAGCGATTGATGAAGACAACACTAGGAGACATGACCCCTAAAGGAATGTCTAGTTTATCTGGACAATATAATTGTATTTGGAAGAACCCTGAAGAGTTTGAGACACATTTGTTAACAGGAATTGATTGTCTACAAAAGGAAGGTCTGAGGTTGTCTCTTGATCAGTATAAACTTGCTCAGGCTTTGGTAACATAGTTGAACATATTGTATCAACAGGTGATGTTGTTGCCACCAACCAAGCCAAATTACAAGTAGTTATTAACTGGCCTTCACCCAGCATAATAAAAAAAGACAATCCTTCTTGGGATCTTGCAGATACAACCACCGTTTTGTTGGGGCTTTTCAAAAGATAGCCCAAAGTATGCATGACCCTCTGATGGGAACTGTAGAAAGGGAGCACTACGTTTGCCCATATAAGGAACCTATAGGAGAGAAATGGACTCTCAAATGTGAAGATACTTTCCAACTTCTCAAGAGAAAGATGACTGAAGCACCTATGTTAGTTTACGTGACCTCAATAGGCCATATATTCTCCTTGTAGATGCATCTTTGGAATGACTGGTGGTAGGCGGAGGCCAGTCGCATATATTAGTCAGAGTCTTACTGGAAGTTTAAAGAACTACACAGTACACAAGTTGGAGTTTCTTGCTCTGAACTGAGCTATTATAGACAAGTTGCATGATTGCTTGTACGGGGTCATATTTCACATGACAACAGTCAATAACCCTATTACAACCACAGCCAAGTTGAATACGAGAGGACACTAGTGGCTAGCCTCAATATCAAATTATAATTTTTTTGTAAGACAAGTCAGGCCCTAAAAATGTTGGATCCAATGCTCTGTCTACCACAAAAGAGGCTGAAGAATGAGTTGAAATACTAGAACCAGGAGTTAGAGCACTATGTCAGACTTCTATTGTGGAAAAATGGAGGGGTAATTTTTTTCTGGGTCAAGATGTAGTGATTCTCTTAGTTTTACACCTGGAGCTGGTCATGAAGCCATGTGTCTTTCAGTTACTATCATTGAATGGTCTGTTATCAGCTCAGATGAGAAAATACAGACTTAAGTTTAAGACCCAGTAATTAGTTGTCTTATAAAATCGCTAGATAAGTGAGATTTCCAGTATGTGAACACTTTACTTATTGATCTACAGACCCATCTCAGAAGGGAATGGAGTCAAGTTCATTCTGATAATGGACTCCTACTCAGTATAGTTCAACAATGTGATCGCTCTGGTGGAAAACAGTTTGTCCAGCCTCAAAAGTACGAAGAGATATTGTCTAGATCTCTACTCGGCATTCACTGTTGTGTAGGGATTGACAAGACTTTCAGTCTAATTAAGGATCTATTCCACTGGTCATACATGAGAGACTCTGTGGAGATGAATTTTTGAAGGTGCAGAAGATGTATCCAAAGTACGACAACCTACCCATGCTGCCCCATGGGTCATCTAAACAGGTTTTGTGGCAATTTTTGTTAGTGTATTGACTTACTATGTATTGATCTGAAATGTACTGGTAGCAGCTACGTGTTAGTGATTACAGATCATTTTACTTGGTATGTTCAAGCCAAATCCACTAAGGCTGAGAAAGCAACTGCATTCAAAAAAGTGTTGTGGCAGAATATCTTTAACATTTATGAATTTCCTAAAATATTACATTTTGATCAAGATTGAGATTTTGAAAGCAGAAATGAAAAAGAAAAGCTGAAACTGATAAAGATTGAGAAAAGTAGAACAACTCCATATCATCCTGGAGGAGATGCACTTCCAGTTCAATCGGACTCTGTTGGATATGTTCGGCACTCTCAAAGATGTACAGAAGAGGAAGTGAAGTCAACATCTAGAAATTCCTGTCCACACTTATATTTGTATTACCTGTTGCCATCTCTGATGACGATTCTAATTCTGAAGAAAACCCTGATAAAGCAAATAAGTATTCCAGAACACAGTCTGTCTCAGAACCTGACTCAGAGAACTCTAAACAAGGTCCCAGAGGTTCATCACTAAACAATGATGAAGAGGAAACCTCTGATTCCAGCCCTGAAAGGCACAATTAATGAGTCCTGCTCTACTCTACACCCTCTCCTTCTCATTGAATCTTAAGAGTTCCTGCTTTGTCCATCTTTCACCAGTTAAAGATTCTAATTCTATAGGAGGAATGGTTTCTTCGTCTACAGGACCACTTTACAATGGTGTGGGTGGCAAAAGAACTAGGGGAATAACCAAGATTCAGACTCATGACAATATTGGCGAATCCACAAATTTTCAGAACTCCTAGCGAGTATCCTAGAAAAGAGCAGAAGAATTAGGATATTTGCCTGGTGGGCTGTCAGAATAGATGACTGGGCCGGTCTACTGAAATCAATGGCTAATGATTGTTGTTGCCTGTATTAATCACATCCTTCTCCTGGGACATTGTTGCAAACTAGACTAGACTAGACTAGACTAGACAGCTGGGACGGTCTGCTGATCTCAACATCTGTAACCTCAATGACTAAGAGAAAATTTGCAAATTAAGGTAAAACAAACTGCTGCTTAGGGAAATAATTACATTTTCTGACAAAATATAGTAGCTGAAGGCATTAACATCATAATGTAATGGTACCATCATTATAAATGCCTTACGATGTACATTTGGTCCTTGGTGGCTTCTCTTTGAAATGGACTTGTTGATAGACATTTCCTACATGTAATGGTAGCAGCACTCCTATCATTATATCTCCAGGTTGTGTCAGTCCACTGAGTTCTGTGATGGGCAGCCTGCATCGCTGGTCCTCAGAGTAAAACACTGGCATGAGGAGGAACACAATCAGGTGCCAGATTGTCTTATGCATTGAAGACATAGTGGGTCTGAAATGGAGAAACCTGTGAAGAGAGCATGGAATTAATTAGATCATTTGGTGTCAGAAAGGGACTTTTTGCTACAAAACACAAATGTTATGTTTACTATAGACTATCAAAATGCTAAACTGATTCAAGCACGTGTTGATCAAAAAACAAGATCGAGTTAAATGAAGGTTTACCCAGAGATGGAATCTAAGCCTTCTGAAAATTGCTGTGCCCTTCATCAATAAATGTGTCACTTTTTCTGTATGTTGATTTATTTTCTGCTGTACAAAAATTGAGAAATCCTCTGGTTTGCTATGAATCTATGTTTCTGACACTTCTCTGAATCTACCGAACAGCCGGGTATCATCCAATCTCGGTTACACAGGTTTAAAATCCATTTTCACATTGAATTTAAAAACATTAAAAATTGTTAATCTCCCATAATATATAAAACTAAAAAAAAACAATATCCAATGTTGTTATAAGGGAAACAAACCCCAATCAGCAGTCTCCTTCAGCTTCTTGACCCAATGAAACATCTTTCTCAACCTTGAGAAAAACCTTTTCAACATCTTGACCCAAGAACAGGTCTTTCTCAGCCTTTACATTCATACATCTTGATCCAACGGAAGGTTATTCGGGACTTTGAATAAGACCTCTTTTGGCTCAAAACTTTGAAACAGATATGCTGGACCAGTTTTTTTAGTTACATTGATACGTTTGAGATATGGAAAATACTATAATCTATCAAAAAGGTGAAATAACAATTGACAACTTCCCATAATATAGAAAAGAATAAGAAATCAAAATCGGATTATGTTAAAAGGCAAAAGCTATCTCCTTCCACATTTTGACCAATTGTTTGGTCTTTCTTAACCTTAAGAGAGACCTCTTCAACACATTGACCCGACAAAATGTATTTTTCAACCTTTAGACAATCCTCCTCAAAATTATAACCCAATGAGAGGTCTTTCTCAATTTTGAGAAAAACGGCTTCAACATCCTGATCCCAAGTACATCGATTTGTCGACCTTGAGAAAAACCTCTTCAACATCTTCTTCCAATAACATGTCAATGTTAACCTTGAGAAAGATCCATCTTTGGATCAAAACTTTGCGGTTTTATACAGCTAGAAAAAGGCATGTTGTGATTGTAAAACAGATGGGTTGGACAAGGGTTTGTTTGTCTTGATACGCTCGGAATTTGGCAGATCATGAGATTTGTTGCGATCAAATTATAGCAGGTGCTTATTCCACACGTTGATTTGAACACATGTTTGAAGTGCAGGCTCAATAAAATGCTGCATAGATCAACAATATCGAAATCTGTTAGAAAGATGTGCCGTGTAACTTGTTGGTGGACCATACAAGCAGAGGTAAGATGCCGCGTACAATCCTAAGAAAATGCATGAAATCTGATTTCATGGAAATCCTTAAGGGGTTATTCAGAGAGCACTGAAATGTCGCAGACATTTCGGTGCTCTCTCGTTCCCCGCAGTTCCCTGCGCTTTGGAAATCAAAATCCCCCACCCGCGGTGAATTCAGCATTCACCGCAGGGTCACCGGAGTGCAGGAAAACCCATCGCAATCCTGCCAAACACCTGCTGAAAACCCACCAAAAACCCACCAGAACCGCTGGAAAAATCACGCCGGAAAAAGCCAACGAGCTGCGGATCACAGCATAGACCAGTCACCGGAAAAAGCCGCCAAACTGACGAATGGGATTAAAAAAAAAAAGTACACTATTAGACTTGAAAGTTTCAAAATTGAAAAGCTGTTTCCAAAAAAAATACTGGAAGAAAATGTCTGGAATTTATGTATAAGATCCTATTAATGATAAGAAAAAGAAAAAGAAAAAACGATTTAAAATAAAATGGAAAAACAATTTTGCCGAAGAAATACCAAAAAATGCCTAAAAGATCCGAAGAAATCTATAAATAAGGAGACTTTTTGCTGCAGATTAAAATAATAAACAGTTTATTGGATATTAAATTTAAACGGGAATATTTTTAACATTGAAACCTAAGGGATTTGCCTGAATAAACCTGCTAAATGAAACCACCGAACAGCAGGGCACTTCGGCAACTTTTCACTGCTGTTCGGTGTCTCTGAATAGATTAACCATTGCATCTCTATGGGGGATTTCACTGCCTTCGAACAGGCACCGTACGTGCTGCCTGCTCTCTGAATAGCCGTATGGCCCCGAAATGTAAACTAGAACAACTTGGAAATATAAGACGCAATAAAATTGACCACAGCGTTCCAGTTCATTGTAACCAGTGTCCCCAGTTTAATATGTCGAGCTTTAAATGGAAGGGTATTCATTTGGTTACTAGAGATTGGAGAGGAGGTGACCATCTTAAAGGATTAGCTAGGAGAGAGACGGAGTGGATACACAGGTTAGGCACATGGAAAAGGGGAGGTCTTAATGTAGACATGGATATTAAAGGTTGTCTGTGAACCTTTTTCCTTTGTGTCACACCGTTCTCTAAAATTATTGTATTGGTGTTGTTTTTTGTATTGTATTTTTCAGTAAGATACTGTTTTAATAAACTCTGGATTCGCGGATTTTTTTTTTTGTATTCAAAATTTTTATTTTGTAAATAAATCAGCATATAATCAAACATATGAAAGCAAGGGCCACGCAGGACCATCCACAGCAGAAGTATCATGTGTGAAAAATAATAAACATCCCCTAAAGGGGGGGTCTCAGCATATAATAGAATCAAGAGGGGGGAGGGAAGGGGGTAGCGGGTGAGGGAAAAAAAAAAAAAAAAGGAGGGGGGTGTCCTCATAGCGTCTCAAGGAAACAAACGTCCCCAGCCGGGGAGCAAAAAACGTTTAGGCAGCATGAGGGTCTCAAGGTATAAACTCAGCGTGGGGGGGGACAAAAATCAAAAATAAACTGATGCGGGCCAAAGAACCGCTGGAGGGGGCGCACATCAAAAAGAAGGAAGTCCCTGGAAGAGAGCCGGCCACAATGAGGATACAGGACAGTCCCGTCGGACTATGTAGCACTTCAGCCCGTGTCCAATAACGGAATCGGGGTCACCACAGGCAGCTCTCCACAGAGCGCTTCGATCCGTCCTGACACCGCAGACATAGAAGCGCATAATGTTGGTGGGCTTGATTGCATCTCCCACATGCCGTGGCCATCAGGCATCTCCCGGGTCGGAGCAGGGATTATGACGTAGGGCCATGATAGTTGCTCCAGCAGCTTAGAAACCTCTCCAGGTTCCTCTCTGTCACAAAAAGCCACCTGATTCCCGTCGGCCGGTGCAAGGAAGTCATCTTCTGATACGCACGGGCAGGGAGTCAGCGGCTTCCCCAGGCACTGGTCCGCAGCAGCAGGGGGTTCCTCCTCCCCATCGGGCACCACTCCGGCATGTAAACTGCAGGTAATCGACAGGCCTAGCTGAGCCGGGTAGTCCGATGGTGGCGACGCTGCATCCCCAGTTACAGCATCTGACCTCACCGTCACCTTCGGGGCCATCTCCCTGCAGTCCCTCAATGCGGCAAGCATCCGGCGCAGAACCCCTTTGGTCAGCGGGCCATCCTCCTCCTCCCCCGATAGAATCAGCAAGCAGGCCTCGAGGCCTGAGTCCACAGCTCCATCTCCTCCAGAGGGGGGGGAAAGGTGCCATCCCTCCTTCCCGCAGGTCCATCCGCCGTCCCCAAGGGATATTCAGCAGCATTGACCGGGAGATGTGGGCCCACCATCTCCCCAGTCTTAGACACAGCTTGGGACGGGGCGGTCAGATCCGCAAGAGCAGTAGGCATCCGATGGCAGGAGGTAGTCACCAAGATGGCCGCCGGCCCCTCACAACAATCTGATTTCTCAGCCAGCAGTTAAGTCTCCGGTCCGGAGGGGAGGCTAAACGGGCTCCGGACGGGTGAACACCGATGGCCAGCCACACAGGCACTTATAAACACAAAAATTGGGGCAGATATACTCAGCTGAAGGTCCTTAAGCAGGGAGGACATGCGGAGCTCCACAAGAACACGTCCGCTCCCGCTCGTAGCTGGCCACGCCCCACGCATTTTGTTTTTTGACACAGTTTTAATTCCGTCAGTGTCAGCTGAACTACTATTCCCAGAAGCGCTAGATTCCCGAGGATCTCCATTTCCGCTTTGTTATTCCATGAAAGGGTCCAAAATCCTCCAAGATGTAATTTCCGGCGACAGACTCCTAAGGAAACCGGATGTGACGTTTTCTGAGAGCGCCATTTCTGGAAGGTTTCTGCAGCCATGCCAGATGTTAAGGGTGGAGGTCCGGAAATTACCTCCAGCGACAGACTCCTAAGGAAACTGGACGTTTTCTGGGAGTGTTATTTCTGGAAGGTTTCTGCAGTAATACTGGACGCTAAGGATGGAGGTCCGGAAGTTACCTCCAGCTAATACCGGATGCGAACGGCTTGATTGAAAGCAAGCAGTGTTTTTTTAATTGGGGATGTTATTTAAATGTATTGCGGGATCTGTATGTATTACTTATCTTTGCCCTGATGAAGTCCATTTTATATTTGGACGAAACGCGTTGGCTTTTAGCTTTTAATTAAAAATCTTATATACCACCACTGGAACCGGCTTTTGGCGTATATCTCCTGTGACGGCAGGGTGCTTGGTCTGGCTGTGCTTATCCGAGGGAGTGGTAACTAAGATATATGCACAATATTTTCCTATATTTTGTGAGTGCAATCTATAAAAAGGGGGCCTTCATGTACCCGATTTGAATGAAATACTGCACCATGATATGCTTTTTTGTCTCTCTATAGAACTCATTCCCCAATTTCTTTGTTTTTATATATTACCTCTGTGGCGTCATTGGGAAGAGACGCTGGGGGAGAGAGACACTCTAAAAAGATATGTATTACAATTCTGTGTGATCACACGTTTGTATTTTCCCAAAATGTCAACGTATGGTGAAATTCCGTGTTCAGTGACATCTTGGGGCAAGGTCGGCTGTCTCTGAATAACCCCTTTACTGTTTACAAGCAGAATCCTCCCCTCCCTTTATCCCAGTCTTTTAATGCTGCCACTTATTAGATACGTGCTGGTCCTCTGTATTTTTGCAGAAATGAAAGATCCGTACAAGCCACTTTGGATATTTAAGGATAGCTACTGCTGTACCTTTTCAACACAGTATTAAGTGTTAATATATTTTATTGTATATACTGTACACTCTGCTGTTTTTTAACGTACATTTCCTTTCTTTTATACTGACATTTCTCTTAAATGTCCATTTTGTGAAAGAGAAAAATTGTGAATAAAAAAAATTAGATTTCATTGATGAAATGTTCACACAAGTAATTGTTAGTGCCTGGATAGCAGCCTGTGATTGGTCATTGGCAGAATGGAAAGCAATAGATTTGTACATAGAAAATAGTAACTCATCAATTATTTAGGAAAATAATAATAATAATAATAGAAAAATTACCTGTAAGAATATAACTGTATCACTCAGCGATAAAACGCTGAGAAAAATAACTATCCACAGAATGTTTAGAATTATTAGACATTGAATAGTCAGTAAGAGTAATATGATGAATCAATGTGATCAGTAACGGAGCGTCAAGTGACAGTGAAATGAGATGGAATGAATGAAAGAATATTGAATCAGTAACAGAATGGCAAGTAATATAATGAATTTAACCCAGAATAATTAGAAACAGAATGAATTAGCATAGAAAGATTATTGACTGACTCTTCAGAAAAGGAATGAACAGAAACAAAATGAGTAACCAAAGACCGAGCAGGAACAGAATGATAAGTAATATAATGAATTAACACGGAATGATCAGTAACAGAATGATAAGTAATATAATGAATTAACATGGAATGATCAGTAACAGAATGATAAGTAATATAATGAATTAACATGGAATGATCAGTAACAGAATGATAAGTAATATAATGAATTAACACGGAATGATCAGTAACAGAATGATAAGTAATATAATGAATTAACATGGAATGATCAGTAACAGAATAAGTAATATAATGAATTAACATGGAATGATCAGTAACAGAATGATAAGTAATATAATGAATTAACATGGAATGATCAGTAACAGAATGATAAATAATACAATGCATTAACATGGAATTATCAGTAACAGAATGATAAGTAATATAATGAATTAACATTGAATGATCAGTAACAGAATGATAAGTAATATAATGAATTAACACGGAATGATCAGTAACAGAATGATAAGTAATATAATGAATTAACATGGAATGATCAGTAACAGAATGATAAGTAATATAATGAATTAACATGGAATGATCAGTAACAGAATGATAAGTAATATAATGAATTAACATGGAATGATCAGTAACAGAATGATAAGTAATATAATGAATTAACATGGAATGATCAGTAACAGAATGATAAGTAATATAATGAATTAACATGGAATGATCAGTAACAGAATGATAAGTAAT
Organism: Leptobrachium leishanense; assembly: GCA_009667805.1. Lineage (NCBI taxonomy): Eukaryota > Metazoa > Chordata > Amphibia > Anura > Megophryidae > Leptobrachium > Leptobrachium leishanense. Next base: position 22,077,879 of record CM019065.1, read on the forward strand.
ATAATGAATTAACATGGAATGGAACAGAATGATAAGTAATATAATGAATTAACATGGAATGATCAGTAACAGAATGAGAAGTAATATAATGAATTAACATGGAATGATCAGTAACAGAATGATAAGTAATAAAATGAATTAACATGGAATGATCAGTAACAGAATGATAAGTAATATAATGAATTAACATGGAATGATCAGTAACAGAATTATAAGTAATATAATGATTTAACATGGAATGATCAGTAACAGAATAAATTAACATAGAATCATTGACATAAAATGATGGGTAACAGAAGTTTCAGTAAAGGAATGGTCGGTGACAGAATGAATAGACATGTAACCAAAATAAAAATAATCAATAGACAAGGAAAGATCAGACAGAGAATTATCAGACAGACGTTTGAGTATTATCAGGTGGTGACAGGATCGTGCACCTCTCAGATATTGTATCTTACTCGCTCTCTCCTCATTCACTGAGTGTAACCAAGCAGCAACATTTCCCAAAGAAGCTGTTTATAAAGCGACGAACATGTCCAGCATTAACCCCTTGTATGCAAAAAGAAGTGACGTGTATTCCAGTGGGATATTCATGTGAGTGGTCTGTGGAGACACAGCATGTTATATCAATGGTTCCACAGGGGGTTCCAGGTTGTACCCTAAGGCTTGGCCATCCTGCGCTGTGATAGCTGTAACATGGGGAATTTAACATCTCACTCCTGAGACTAAAAGACTTATCAGTGAATAATCTGCAGATCTATGTCATCCCTGATAATACAATCATCGCTTTATATAATTTAAACAAAGATTTATAATTCCTCAATATTATCTCACCTGTTGATCTTGAGCTTTTTTTCATGAAATCTAGTAAAATACAATATATACATATAAATATATATATTTTAGGTTTGGTAAGCCGTGTTAGTCCAGTTGCCAAACTCACTAGAATATAGCAGTGCGTAGTGATACATTTTTAATGGACTAACGTAACATTTAAAAGACAAGTTTTGATGAGTGTACCTCTCTTCCTCAGGTCTTGAAGCTATACTGAGCAAAATCATGGAACAGATCAATAAAGAGCAAAATAAAAGGGTGGGGGTGTTGTAAATACTAATAGTGGAATCATAAGGGGTTATTCAAAGAGGTCCGAAATGTCGCCGAAATGTAGCTGGACACTGAAATTCAGCATATGGTGACATTTCGGTGCCGTTCGGCTATTCAGAGAGCAGGCAGCTCGCCAAATTCTGGCAAATTGCCTGCACCGAACAGCAGAGAAAAGTTGCCGAAATGCCCTGCCGTTTGGTGGTTTCATTAGACAGGTTTATTAAGGTGAATCACATAGGTTTTAAAGTTAAAAATATTCCAGTTTTAATTCAATATCTTAACCACTTCAATGCAGAGGACGCGCTGAGCGTGTCCTCCGCATTACCGCTGGTGTGCTGAGGACGCGCTGAGCGCGTCCTCCCATTGGGGTCAGCGTTCGGCCGGGTTCCGGCCGATCGCTGGCCCCCCTGGTGCGGGCTGACATCCTCGATGTCAGCCCGGCATCCGGAACCGCAGCCGCCGGAATTAGGTGTCATCGCAGCTGCGCGATGATACCTAATTCAGGCGCCCCCCCCGCATGTGCGGAGGAGGCGCCTGAAAGTGAGGGGGGAGGTCCTTCGGACCTCTCTCCCTCCCGATCGGCGGCGTTGCGGGGGTTAACCCAGGCACCATTTGGAAGGGCACAGCCTGCCCTTCCAAATGGTGCCTGGCATTAACCCCTGGGGAGCCGGATCGCGAATCGGCGCTGAAAAGCGCCGGTTCGCGATCCTTTCCCGGAGCTGGCCGACATCTTGGATGTCGGCCAAGCCTCCGGGAACTCCCCCTGAGGACTGGCGTCATCGTGTGTAGCACGATGACGCCATTCCTAGAGTTAACCCCTAACTGCCACCAATGGTGGAGATAGGGAGTTCCAATGAACTCCCTATCTCCCGATCCGTGGCAGTTAGGGGTTAATGTTTGGTATGGTTGGATCGGCCAGAGCATGGCCGTTCCAACGATACCAAACATGAAAGTGAAAAAAGTTTTTAAAAAAAAATTAAAATAAAAAATAAAAATATATTAAAAGAAAAAATTATAAAAAAAAACAAAAACATTTTTTTTTCTTTTTTTGGTTGGTTAGTGTAGCAATATTGTTCCCATTTCAATTATAATGTGAACAATGATGCTGCACTAACGATTTTTGTATGCGGTGCGTTTGTTAAAAATCGCGTAATTTTCCCCAAAATAAAATGTAACGAGACCCCATCTCTAATTTTTTTAACAAGAGCACCCCATACAAAATATAACTGCAATTGCTCGCATGTTAAAATGTGAAAAAAACACTTTACACGTTGTAAATTATTGAAAATACATATTTTATTGCATTTTTTGTTATAATATACAGACATGACATAACGTATACATATAATAATGACATATTATGAATCTACCGAGTCTGACGGAAAGAACGATATATAATATGTCTGGGTAATATACTAAAATAAGCCTTCAAAACACGTTTAAACATGATGAGCAAAACCGGTAAAAATGACCTCAGCACAGGGCGTGAAACTCCTCAGCAGCGAAAGGGTTAATAAACTGTTAATTATTTTATTCTGCTGTAAAAAGTCTCTTTATTTTTTTTAGGATTTTTTAGGCATTTTTTGGGATTTTTTCAGCAACAGTTTTTTAATTTTTTTTTTAACCCTTTCGCTGCTGAGGCTTTTCCCGCCCCTGTGCTGAGGTCATTTTTACCGATTTTGCTCATCATGTTTAAACGTGTTTTGAAGGCTTATTTTAGTATATGACCCACACATATTATATATCGTTCTTTCCGTCAGACTCGGTAGATTCATAATATGTCATTATTATATGTATACGTCATGACCTGTCTGTATATTATATCAAAAAATGCAATAAAATATGAATTTTCAATAATGTACAACGTGTAAAGTGTTTTTTTTTCACATTTTAACATGCGAGCAATTGCGGTTATATTTTGTATGGGGTGCGCTTGTTAAAAAAATTAGATATGGGGTCTCGTTACATTTTATTTGGAGAAAATTACGCGATTTTTAACAAACGCACCACATACAAAAATCGTTAGTGCAGCATTATTGTTCACATTATAATTGAAATGGGAACAATATTGCTGCATTAATGAACCAAAAAAAAAGAAAAAAAAACTTGTTTATTTTTTTTTATAATTTTTTTTTAATATTTTTTTTTTAATTTTTTTATTTTATTTTTTTTAAAAAACTTTTTTCATAGTCAAATTTGGTATTGTTGGAACGGCCATGCTCTGGCCGATCCAACAATACCATACATTAACCCCTAACTGCCACGGATCAGGAGATAGGGGGTTCATTGGAACCCCCTATCTCCACCATTGGTGGCAGTTAGGGGTTAACTCCAGGACTGGCGTCATCGTGCTATGCACGATGACGCCAGTCCTCAGGGGGCATTCCCGGAAGCATGGCCGACATCCAAGATGTCAGCCAGCTCCGGGAAAGGATCACGAACCGGCGCTTTTCGGCGCCAATTCGTGATCCGGCCCCCATGGGGTTAATGCCAGGTACCATTTGGAAAGGCAGGCTGTGCCCTTCCAAACGGTGCCTTGGTTAACCACCTGAATGCCGCCGATCGGGAGGGAAAGAGGTCCGAAGGACCTCCCCTCCTCCCTTTCAGGCGCCTCTTCCGCACATGCGGGGGGCGCCTGAATTAGGTGTCATCGCGCCCCCGCGATGACACCTAATTTCTCCGGCGGCGGTTCCGGGTGCTGGGCTGACATCGAGGATGTCAGCCCGCACCGGGGGGGCCAGCGATCGGCCGGAACCCGGCCGAACGCTGGCCCCAAAGTGAGGACGCGCTCAGCGCATCCACCGCAAGGAACGTACCTGCGGGTGGACGCGCTGAACACGTCCTCCGCAGCGAAAGGGTTAAATCAAATTTTATTTTTTCTTTAACAGACCTTTTTATTATCATTCATTGGATCTTATGTGTAATTTCCAGATATTTTTGTTCAGTAGTTTTTTTGCAAAACAGCGTTGCAATTTAGAAACTTTCAAGCGTACTTTTTTTTTTCTACCACTTTCGTCTGCTTGTCAGGTTTTTCCCGCGGCTGCTCTGAGCTGTGATCAGCGGCTAGCTGGGTTTTCCTGGTCTTTTCGGCAGTATTTTTGCTGCGGTTTCTGCGTGTTTTCGGTGAGTGTTCGGCAAGTGTTCGGCGGGTTTGTGGCGGGTTTTCCCTGCACTACGGGGGGCCCTGCGGTGCTTGCTGAATACACTACAGGGTTGGCGAACTAAAAATTTAAGAATCGCTCTGAAGTGCGGGTATCGAAAGGTCACCGAACGTGCGGCAACATTTCAAATCTCTCTGAATAACCCTTATAGGGTTAAAAAGGTAGAGAGAGAAAAGTCATAATCCCATAGAACCACACAGATAAGCATCATGGTGAGCATCTGATGATGGTGACTAAGAGGAAAGGAATGACCCAACTTAAATATAAAAAAACAAAAAGCAGAAGAAGAAAAACAGAAAAAAACATGTAAACCAAGTACTTATTTATTTATTAAGTATTTTATTAGAAAGGATACCTTGAGATTTCTCTCGTTTTCAAGTATGTCCTAGGTTCAAGAACATTTAACGTTTACAGTACATTATGATAGTGTGTTAAAAAGCCAGAGTCTACATTGAGTCCTTCTTTTATAGTGTTAAAATATGTGATCATTTTCATTTCAAATGTCTTACGTTCGCGCGTGTCTTTAAAGTGACATATTTATATATTATAGAAATCATTACATATTAGTATACATGGGGTATATGTGTACTTAGCTACGATTGTCTGTGTGTGGATTGTGGATGTTAGTTTGCCCTACTAGATGTATTATTTATGGATGATCTACTAACAGGGTTATTTAAAGAGGATCGAAAAGTCACTGTATGTTCAGTTACTTTTCGTTCCCTGCACTTCGGGGCGATTCGGTGATCATATTTCGCCGAACCCTGAGGTGTATACAGCAAGCACCGCAGGGCCTCCATAGTGCAGGGAAAACCCACCGCAAACCCACAAAACACTCAACGCAAACCCGGCGTACACTAACCGTACACTCACCGAAACCCACAGAAAAAAGCTGGATTAACCACGTTGAACATGCCGGAGAAACCTGAATAGCCGCCGATTACAGCCCAGAGCAGCCGCCGGAAAAACTCGACACGCAGACGAACGAGGTGAAAAAAAACAGTACGCTTGAAAGTTTGAAAATTTAAATGCTGTTTTCAAAAAAATAATTGACCGAAAATGTCTGCCACTTACAGATAAGATCCAATGAATGATAATACAAAGGTCTGTTACAGAAAAAAGAAATAAAACATTTAAAAAACAAAACGGAAAAAAAATGTTGACAAAAAATCCCAAACAATGCCTAAAAGATCCTAAAAATTCTAAAAATAAAGAGACTCTTTACAGCAGAATAAAATAATAAACGGTTTATTAGATATTGAATTAAAACTGGAATATTTTTAATATTGAAGATTCTCCTGATTAACCCTTTGTGCTGAGCTAATTTTTACCGGTTTCGCTCATTATGTTTAACCGCGTTTTGAAGCCTTATTTTATTATATGACCCAGATATATTATATAACGTTCTTTCCGGCAGACTCGGCAGATTCATAATATATCATTATTATATGTATACATCATGTCCTGTCTGTATATTATAACAACAAATGCAATAAAATTAGAATTTTCAATAATTTACAACGTGTAAAGTGTTTTTTTTCACATTTTAACATGCAAGTGTCATGGAGCTGATGTGATGCTCCATGCTTCAAACCCCCAAGAGACTTTATGTTCATTTATATCGTGTGATTTTAGATATATTTTACAGTGTTTGGTTTTAGTTTAAATTAGTTTAGTGTAAAATGGCGCAACTTTAGTTTTAAATATACTTATATTCCTGTAGGTAAATGTGTTTCTGTATATCCAGTAAACAAGCTTTACTGCTGTGTAATTTATGCACCAGGGCTTTTCCCCTTATCTAGCTGCATGTTTAATTCAAGGGATCTGTGATAGTGTTTTGTGTTTAATCTGATGTGTTAGAACAATGGATTATACAAAGGTTGTGTGATCTGAAGGCTAAAGAATGTAAAGAGGAATGTTTATTGTAATAACTGACATAATGTAATTAGTATATTGGTAGGACGAGGTGCGGCATTTTATGCAAATTATGACTGTTGGACTTCAGCATAAATGGTGGCGTTTTGTTCATTAAAAAGTCAGAGAACTCTCAGACTGAGACAGAGAGAGAATCCTGTTGGAACATACAGCCGCGTCTGGTGTTTCATTCAGCGACGCTACACTACACTATCACCCTCAGAAGGTACCGAGCGGCCTTCTGGTAATTCCTAACGGCTCCAGGGCAGAGAATCAGAAGCAGGCAGGTCAAGCTGCTCGAGGCACTGAGGACAGCGCTTCCAGTAGCCGGGCTGACCGCAACGAAGGGGTGTCTGGAGAGTCAGGACAGGCGGAAGAGAACGGTTCCGTCACATTGGTGGCAAGCGGTGTGGATAGAGGCTCTCCAACACCAATACACCCCGAGATGGCCAACTATACAGCCTGCAAGCAGGACACCCTGAAGGACCTGCTGGAGAGCCATGGAAGGAATGAATACTGAAGTAAGGATCAAAGGCACAAGTGTGGTGTAACCCGGAGCGAGTGGAGATGTGTCCCCGCTGAGAGAGACCGCACAGGTTTTTGCCTGTGGTGCAAGAAAACAGTCTACAGAGGACTATGGATCAGGACAGCTCATTTATTCTTTATGAGCAGAGAATCACAGAGGACATTCAGCTGTGGAGACCCTAAGTGTTGGGGCCTCAGCCCACTGCGAGCCATGGAGACCAGTTGGTGCACTGACTGCGTGCCGCACTCGATCTAGAGTACAAATACGAGGATTTGCTGCAATGTATGAGTGAGGAGGATTGGGAAGCTGACGAGAAGCCTCCCCCAGGCTATGTGTTGCGCGGTCCTGGCCCAGCATGGATCTACTTTAAGGGGGGAGACAATTATGGCAGTCCACAAGCCGGCAGACATGCAGAATTGTGCGCCATCCAGGGGCGCTACCTGGACGTTTATGAGGACTCTGCCTTTTGGCCCGTGCTAAAGGGACTCGCTGCTGAGGAATGGGCACTCGAAATGGACTTTAAAAGTTTGCAGACTGCAGCCCAGCTACCAGTCCTCGAGACCCCTGGAGGAAGCCTCCCCCCACCAGCCAGCGAGAAGCGGAAGAAAAAGATGGGTGGCCGAGCCAAAGCAGACCAGAGCAAAACACGTCACAGCCCGGGGATTACAGCATTAAGCCATCTTCCAGCGGGCAGTATCAGGCCACCGGAAAGACTGGCACCCAGGCTGTTCCCCTCCTGAAATATGAGGCCACAGAGACCAGGGACAGTCTGGTCAGCTCATTACAGGCTGACTTGCGTGATGCTCGGACAGAGCTATTGGCCCTGGCAGAGACATTACAGGACCATCAGGATAAACTGCGAACTGTCATGGAGGAGAGAGATTTCCACTGCAATGAAGCACGAGAACAGGCAGCCACTATACGACAACTGTCGGCCCAGGTTTGTGCCTTCGAGGACACTACCAACACCCTGCACATGGAGCTCAGTGGAGCCCATGCGCAAATAGAGGAGCTGGAGCACAGCTCCCATATAATGATTGAGCAACTAGAGGCTGAACGGCGAACCAGAGCTGCTCTACAGACAGAAAGGACTGCTTTTAAAATTCGCCTGGAGAACTGTGAACTGGAATTACAGCGCACACAGCTCTCCCGAGACACTATGCAGGCACGGGCCCATGAGCAGCAAGAGGAAATACAGCTGCTCCAGAACCAACTCCAGCTGTGCCAACACCAGCTGCTAGAAACTGATGCAGCTAGGAATGAGAGCCTCGCTGAAGCCAAGGCAAGCGAGGAGGAGGTGAGCCGCCTGTCTCACCAACTGGATGTATCGGCGCAGGAGCACCAGGGCACTACCAGCCACCTGAAGGCTGAGCTTGATGGGACGCTAGCACAGTGCCAGCGGCTGCAAGATGAGCTGTCCCTGCTACGAGCTGCCAGCACCCACTTGCCCATCATGGAGGAGAGCAGCACAACAGGGGGTTGAGTCATTGCCCCTGATATATTTTGCACCGAAGAGCATTTGTACCCGGTGTTGCTGGAGGCTGTTTTGGAATCCACGCGTGACTGTTCCCCGAGGAAAATGGGGACCCCTCATAATGCCACCCCTACCAACCAAGGTGCAGAAAGAGAGGAGATCATTTCCCCCCTTCCCAGGAGACCGGTGAGTGACCATTCTGAGAGGCAATTAAGTTTCTGGCCCCAGGAAGAATTGCGCCCTTTTGGGATTTTGGGGATTGCCGTGGGCTGGGCCCTTTTTAAATGTTCAGGAGGGGGGCATCAGCAGAAGGAGAGACTGGGGACTGGGACTGCTGACTGTGTCTTGGTCCTGGGTCTGCAGAGGTGCCCTGGAGACAGAAAGATGTTGGGAGGGAATTCCAGTGTGCCCGCTAGCAAACGTTTTGTGTCTGTGGACTGTGGTGGCCTGTTGCCTGGCAGACACTACTGCAGTGAGTCCTTGGGAGCACTGGACAAGTGGGTTGGCTTGCCTCTTGCCAAGGGACTATGGACCCACAGCCTTCCAGCGACCATCAGACCCCGCTGACTTTGCTTATGTGCCCGCAACCTGGAACTTTGAAGATGGCACAGAAAAGGGACACAGTGCGAGGTCTCGTCAGTGGCAAGTGATCCGTTTGGGATCTAAGCTCGCCCTGCCGTTCTGGAAGGGGGGACATATGTCGTGGAGCTGACGTGACGCTCCATGCTTCAAACCCCCAAGAGACTTTATGTTCATTTATATCGTGTGATTTTAGATATATTTTACAGTGTTTGGTTTTAGTTTAAATTAGTTTAGTGTAAAATGGCGTAACTTTAGTTTTAAATATACTTATATTCCTGTAGGTAAATGTGTTTCTGTATATCCAGTAAACAAGCTTTACTGCTGTGTAATTTATGCACCAGGGCTTTTCCCCTTATCTAGCTGCATGTTTAATTCAAGGGATCTGTGATAGTGTGTGTTTAATCTGATGTGTTAGAACAATGGATTATACAAATGTTGTGTGATCTGAAGGCTAAAGAATGTAAAGAATGTTTATTGTAAATAACTGACATAATGTAATTAGTATGAGTAGGACGAGGTGCGGCATTTTATGCAAATTATGACTGTTGGACTTCAGCATAAATGGTGGCGTTTTGTTCATTAAAAGGTCAGAGAACTCTCAAGCTCAGAGAGAGAGAATCCTGTTGGAACATACAGCCACGTCTGGTGTTTCATTCAGCGACGCTACACTACACTATCACCCTCAGAAGGTACCGAGCGGCCTTCTGGAAATTCCTAACGGCTCCAGGGCAGAGGAACAGAAGCAGGCAGGTCAAGCTGCTCGAGGCACTGAGGACAGTGCTCCCAGTAGCCGGGCTGACCGCAACGAAGGGGTGTCTGGAGAGTCAGGACAGGCGGAAGAGAACGGTTCCGTCACAGCAGGCATTTACAGTTATATTTTCTATGGGGTGCGCTTGTTAAAAAAATTTGAAATGGGGCCTCGTTACATTCTGTTTTGGGGAAAATTATGCGATTTTTAACAAACGCACCCCATACAAAAATCATTAGTGCAGCACCATTGTTCACATTATAATTGAAATGGGAACAATATTGCTGCATTAACAAAAAAACAAAAAAAACTTGTTTTTTTTAAAATATTTTTTAAATTAGATTTTTATTTATTATTATTTTATTACATTTTACATAGTCATGTTTGATATCGTTGGAAAGGCCATGCTCTGGTCGATCCAACGATACCAAACATTTACCTTTAGCTGCCACGGATCAGGAGATAGGGGGTTCATCGGAAACCCTTATCGCCACTGTCAGTGCTTTGGATACGGATATTTTAATATCTGTAAAAATAAAATAAAATAAAATTCTCGTGCCTCCAGCCAATCTTATCGATTAAAATCTTGAGCGATTGTGATTGGCAAAATATTAAAAATGTATTAAGTTCGTTGTTTTCTCTGGAAATCTTATTGAAATAAATATAGTAGGACTTGTGAATGGGTAAGAGAAATAGATAGCATTTATTGTAATTGACAAACAAAAAAAAAAAAAAAAAATCCCCACAGACAATGGTACGCCACAGATGAAGACAAGCAATCCCACCACAGAATACACAGTAGTACACTCAATAGACTTTTCTTTGTCAGAACGTGGGGTAGATGGACTAAATAGTGATAAGCCAGAAGGAAAAACCACGATGCTAGTCAAAGGACAAAAACTATTTAGGTGTTCGTGAATGAAAACTGGTATGGGATAGGATGTCAAAAAGGGCCGCAGGACCTCCGGGGTTAACGTGGTATTCTGATCAGATGTGACTCAGATCTTTGGACTCATAAAGGTTGTAATCCTGCAAAAAGAGGGGTACCAGAGACCCAAAGAGTGTCGGAATTCGATTATCTCTGCAGAAGAAAATCTTTTTCCGACTTCTATGAATTTTTACTCTATGGCAAGAAGGCCTACAATCATATTTGATCCTGGTCACTGAAGCACATCTGATTTACTACCACCTACAGGGAATTAATCAAATAGTGATAACAAGCTATTAGGCCTGGGTTACGTTGTATTGCGTCTATCGCCAGGCGTTATGCTCACTAAGAATTATTAGATCATATACCTTACCAATCCCAGATGTATGTCTATTTTCGGGGTGGAGATCAGGAGCTCGATGGGGTTCCTTTCTGGCTCTGTAGAGGGCGTGGTTCTTAAGATGGGCTCCTGGTGGACTGTCCTCTGGAGTGAGTGGAGAGTGAATGCCTGTGAGTCAGTCTAAGTCCTTTAGCTGTCCCTCCAGCCTGCTTTTAAACTGTCTTTTTGTTTGTTTGGCATCTCATTATCCTTGCGTACTAAGTCCTGATTGGTGCCTTTGGAATCCTGCCAGGAGGTGCAGTGACTTCCTTCGACACTTGGGGGCGCTAATGGACAAGGAAGGGTATATCTGGGATGGCTAATTTTTACTTTAAGAGAGTGGCCTACGTTTTAAAGACTTTTATCTACTTATTTTATAAAGTACTATGGGGAGTTTATGTCCGTTATATTTTATAAAATTGCATATACCAACATTTCATTTGCTTATTTTAAACATATATCGACTTCTTGATATTGCAAATCACTTTAAACATCGTCCCGGTGTGGATTATACAACAATGGGAGTATATTCTTAAAAGTTACCCTAGATAAAACTATAAATCAATGTATAATTATTTGCATGACATTATTCCTGCATAGTATAATAACAATTCCATCATTCTTTAAAACAAACGCTTTCAGTCGAGATTGGTTGATTTAAACGGATTTCAGGTCTAAATACTTCCGGCTTTAGAGCGTGAAAGAAAGCTTTAGCCTACCTGGACGTTTACCTAATTCATTATAAGATTGCCTTAAATTGATAGGTGAATCAACAATAATTATTATCGCGCGGGTCTTATGTCCTAAATTTCACAATTTGGACCATAATTCTGTTGATTGATATTGTAAACCAAATGAATTTGTGAGTTCCTCGGTCCTGTTTGATTTACATGTCATATTCGCTTCCTTTTGATAAGTCGCTTCTCTCGTCCCAATATTTACGTCTGTGATGTTGCGTGTTTACAGTTAGTCACAGTTGCATGTATTTTCATGAAGCGCCAACAGATTCCGTAGCGCTGTATATTGGGTGACAAACTGACAAGTACTCAGACTTGAAAGATATGCTGGACATTTTGGACTTATTCTGTTCGTTGATCCATTCCATATCGAGCCATCTTACGGGGAACCGGTAGGGAATTCCCGATTTTACTTGATATCAATTTTTATTTTAGGGATTTCCTTTTGGGCATATACGGATCTTTAGTTAGACTCTGTCTCTTTCCATGCAGCTGTGTAAATAGAGCGTTTGTTTGTAGTCCCCAGGCCTTACACGATGGGACAATGATTTCCTGGGCTAGTTGATCTCCAAGGACTTCCCTCTTGCGAAACTTATTGTATTCCACTCGTCCCTGAGTTGATCCACAGCTTGGGGTCCACTTTGATTTCCTCGATCTTTTGAAGCTCATCCATTAGTCTTTAATTTATGCTGAGGTATAGCTCCAAAGCTAGTCAATGATTCAATAACCTTGATATCTCTGAGTGGATGGAAGTGAAGTTTGGAGCTTACACAAGGAATTCCATGGGTTGTTTGTCTCTATTTGAGTTAGATGTCCTCTGGTCCGTTTTCGCCATACATTTGTATTCACATATTCAGGCATTCATTTTGAGAAACTAATTGTCTAAGGCTTTTGGGTTAGATTTCTATCTCTGACTGTGGCAATGTTTTTCCAGGGCTGTTTTTTTTTTTTTTTTTTAGCTGTGAGGAGAAGGTCACTTAGAGAGTAGAAAGGAAAAAATGAGGAAGAAAAAAAAAAAAAACTGATTGGTTTTGAATGAGCCAATGTCCAGCATTAAGATATTTAATATCAGTTTTTCTATTCCGCTACTAGGTTCAACACCACCATTGGTGGCAGCTAGGGGTTAACTATCGCGCTATGCATGATGAAGCCAGTCGTCAGGGGGAGTTCCCGGAAACTTGGCCGACATCCAAGATGTCAAGCAGCTATGGGTTGCCAGTTACGTAACATTTTGGTAGTGAGTTGAAAAGCCAGAGTCTACATTGAGTCCCTCCTTTATGGTGTTAAAATATGTGATTGTTTTTATTTTGAATGTCCTACGTTTATGAGAGTCTTTAAAATTTCCTTAGAGGGTTTTAATCCTGAGGTTGTGGATGGAGTGGCCTGTCGGATTAAAGGCATGTCTCACTGGGGTACAGTATTTTAATTTCCTGATTGTTCTTGATTGGCTTATCCAATCTACACTCCACATTGTATAAATGTTGCTGAATAATACATATCTTCCCAGATTCCAGCTTCATAGGTTAGACACATTTACTTAACAGAACATCTTACAACAGGCTGTATAACTTTAACTTGCAGTCATTGTCTGTGAGACGTCTTACTCATCACTCTTTCATGCTGAACTGCATTGCAGCACATATTAACATCCCGCAAGAGCCAAACAATCTCTAAGGCTAGGGTCAGACGAAAGCAGTTTTAACGTGCGTTTAGACGCACGAAATCACGGCCGTGCTAGCAGCAAATGACGTCCAATGCCGGGAACACACGAAGTACGGCCGCACGAAAGTTCGTCCGCGCAACGCAAGTGGCAAACAAACGCATTTTTTCTAGAACGTCAAACCTCTAGTACGGACGTACAGAGTGCGCTGCGTCCGCTAGAGGCGTGTGTGCGTGATTGGGAGACGTCAGACGCTGCTAATGTCCGGCCAACATAACGTCCAGACACAAAAAAGTGTTTTATTGATGATCCGTACAAAATCACGGACGAAAAGGCGCATCGTATGACCGCTATCGCGTATTCCGTGAAAAAATGCGTCCATTCTTTCGAACGCACTTTTTCACAGACAACGCGAAAAATGCGTTAGTCTGACCCTAGTAAGACGGTTCCATACATATTGATATACATATCACCTGGTAATGGGGGAGAAACCCAAGTGTTGTTTTCTCATAGCATTATTCATTGTGCCCAGTTCCTTGTTGTATCACTCTGGGAAGCTGTGCTGATATAGTTCTGGATGAGTGGTTTGAATGGAAACCATGCAATTCTTAATGTGATAATTCAATCTGGGACTAATTTAGGTCTTGGAAACATCGATCAGAGATTTTGGCCCATATTGACATGATAGCATTACGCAGTTGCTACAGATTTGTCTACTGCATGCCTATGATGCGAATCCCCCGTTCCACCACATCCCAAAGGCGCTCTATTGGATTGACATCTGGTAACTGTGGAGACCATTAGAGTACAGTGAACTCAATGTCATGATCAAGAAACCAGTTTGAGATGATTTGAGCTTTGTGACATGGTGCATTATCCTGCTGGAAGTAGCATCAGAAGATACAGGGTACACTGTGGTCATAAAGGGATGATATAGACAGCAACAATACTCAGGTCGGCCCTGTAAATGATGCTCAATTGGTACTAAGGGGTCCTAAGTGTGCCAAGAAAATAACCCCAATGCCATTACAATAGGACCACCAGACTGAAACAAAGATACAAGGCTGGGTGGATCCATGCTTTCATGATGTTTATGCATAATTTTGACCCTACCATCTGAATGTCGCAGCTGAAATCGAGACTCATGAGACAAGACAACGTTTTTCCAATCTTCTATTATTCAATTTTGGTGAGCCTGTGTGAATTGTAGCCTCAGTTTCCTGTTCTTATCTGACAGGAGTGGTCTTCTGCTGCTGTAGCCAATTTACTTCTAGGTTGGAGGTGCTGTGCGTTCAGAAATGGTATACTGCATACCTTGGTTGTAACGAGTGGTTATTTGAGTTACTGTTGCCTTTCTATCATGTCAAACCCATCTACCCATTCTCCTCTGACCTCTGGCATCAACGAGGCATTTTCAACCAGACAACTGCTACTCACTGGATTTTTTCTCTTTTCCTTTTGTGTAAACCCTCGAGATGGTTGTGCATGAAAATCCCAGTAGATCATCAGTTTTTGAAATACTCAGACCACTCAGTCTGGCACAAATAACCCTGCCACGTTCAAAGTCACTTAAATCCCCTTCATTCCCCATTCTGATGCTCGGTTTGAACTTCAGCAAATGTCATCTTCACCGCGTCTAGATATCTATGTGCATCGAGTTGCTGTCATGTGATTGGCTCATTAGCAATTTGTGTTAACAAGCAATTGAACAGGTGTACCTAATAAAGTGGCTGATGAGTGTATATACTGTATAATTGTAAACTCATGTGAACAGGGAACTCTACATCTCATGTTTCTTGTTCTTTTGTTTGTTTTTAATTATGTGTTGTTCCTCATTGGCTGCAGAAACTGTAGGTGCACAATAAATGATGATATTGATAACATACACACTCACCTTCAAATACCCAACAACTTACTCTAAAAATACAACTTTTATTATCAATTCACAGAAGCACCATTACTGACACACTGTGAATCAGCTACTTGGCCAGACAACGTTTTTGCAGAAAAATCTGTTTTGCGCCTATTACCTTACAGGGTGGCTGCGTAGACCAGACGTATCCAGCCTGCTTCATGTATAAAACATAACAAGAAAAAAGGTTGTCATTTGCGCTCACCACTGTAGCTCCATGCAAAACAAAACTCAGAGATTTTGTTTTGCTTGAATGGCCATTAAAGTGTATGCTCATCTGCCACGTCACGGCACCTCTGGTCAGGTGAGTCCTACCTAATGACACCAACTGCTGCTTTCTAAGCAACCACATATCCTCATGCTGTTTCTTAGTCATGAGGGAGACTGGTAGGTTTACATTTATACCCTCACCAGGAACAATTCCACTTTGGGATTAAAAAGAAAAACACGGAAAGGGGCAGCAGCAATAATGACCTGGCTGGGGATACAACAAATTATACATACCTGCAGAAAAGAAGGGTTCACACCTATTTTCTTTTCAGATTGACATCTAAGGAAAAAAAATGACTTTTTTAAAGAATCTAGAATCAAAAATGTTGTCAAACAATACATATAAATACTCAATAAATTCCAAAAAAGCAAAAAATAAAAAGTATTTTTGCTGAAAATGAAATGAATAAATGGTTGAATAAAAAAATAAAAACAAAAATGGGTTTCGCCTGCCAAACTGAATCACTTCTGTGGAACAATTTCCCGGTTTAACTATACAATTCATCTTATTTTCTTGTTTTCTGTACCAGATCATCCTACTTCATCTGACAAATGCCAATCAAATGGAAAATATCGCTAGTCTGTTGTAGTCACATAAAGTCATCTGAAGTCATCCGATGGAGGTCGGAGGCAGTGGAAGAGGGTTGAATCTCCTCCATGTTGTGGGATTAGTCTGACGAGTACGTACAACTATGGACAATCCCACTATCGCACAAAAATGGACCCAGTGGACGGCCAGCTTAAGGTCTTGCTTGTGCAGAGCTTCCTGTCTGTAACAACCTGGAAGGGAACGGGAGGAGAGGTTGGGGAGGAGCCATCAGAATTAATCACTCAGAACACTTGGACCTAAACCTGGAAAGAACAATCCCAGGACTTTGTCAGGTATACACATTGATCAGACCATTTGGGAACCCATTTTTACATCAAAAATAGTCTGTGGTAGGTGATCCCATGCACTCCTACGATATTCAACCCTTGAATACAAATTATTTTACGTGGCCGGCTATGGATATCCTACATGCTCCAATAAGTGTTTTCACTGCGGATGACCTGTGGGGGACATCCTCAGGATTACACACTGTGTGCAGAGGATGTCCCCCACACATCTTGGGGTCTCCACAGTGAAAGGGAAGACCCCATGCATCTGGGGCGGAGTCCCGCTGCGGCCTGACTTCCTTGAAGTCAAACCGTTCTAGACCCTTCCCAGTGTGATGACGTCAGTTTTACCCCCCTCCCCGGCAAATCCAGAAGAGTGCCTGAAGCTGAGGGGGGTCCTTTTACAGCCCTCTCTCCTGATCAGTAAACCTCAGAAACTTAAGAGAGGCATCGCTGGAAAGTCTCACCTTACCAGCGATGCCTCTCTTTAACCCTTAAGGTGCCATAAAAAAAAGAAAAAAATACTTTTTTATCTTTAATTATTAATTAACTTTTTTAAAAAAATACTCTTAACCCCCCCATCTCCACCATAGGGATAGTATGGATTTTTTTCCCCTTACTTTTACACATTAAGTGGTCATATTTGGTATCGATGGAAAGGCCAGATGCTGACCTTTTTTAAAATTTTATTTTTACAAAAAAACAGGTCATGTTCTGGATTCCAACGATACCATGAATGACTCTCTACATGACATTTTTCAGGAGACACAGGGCTTCAAAAGGCAGGGAGGGAGTCCATTTCTGATGTCATCGTGCCCATGCGCGATGACGCCAGTGGGTGGGGAAGGTCCCGGAGGAAGTGCTGACATCCAAGACATCAGCCATCACCAGGTGAACACCGCAGTCACTGCCAGATCGGCACAGAGCTGCAACGACACACTGAGCATGTCTTCCGCACCCTAGCGGGAAAGTGGAGGACACATTAAGTGCATCATCCGCAGAGGAGCGGTTAAACAGACAAAGGACGTCTTAGACCAATTGACCCTCATTATAGCACACCAGACCTTGCTTGATATGTCCAATGGCCAGTCTATGCATTTGGTTTTGTTTTTCTATTTTATTGGATGAAATTGTGTCTTTTACATCTCTACATTTTTTATTTACCACATACAACATAACACAATTTTCATTTCACATTTTCATAGCTGAAAAATTCTGTTAGTTCAATGTTTTCTTCTGATTTGATACAATGAAATAACAATCATAAACGCAAGCCCAGTATGAGATGGGTTTTCACTTTCTCTTTATTTCATGTTCTGGCCTTTTTCATGACATATTCTCTTGAGTTCATACTGGGTCTGAACAATATAATGAAACATTTTGGGGCAAACATACAGAACACTATGGCCCAGCTGGAAGCTAGGATAGCAAAGACCTCCATGGCCACAGTGTACTTGCCCTGAGAACTAAGTGAGGCCGGGATATACGACACCCAGACACTGAGGAAGGCCAGCATGCTGAAGGTGATGTACTTTGCTTCATTGAAACTGTCAGGAAGTCTCCTGGCCAGGAAGGCAACAACAAAACTGATGGTGGCCAGAAGTCCAAGGTAACCCAACATGCACCAGAAGGCAGTGGGTGAACCTTCATTACACTGAAGAATGATGAGTCTAGGTTGAGTCTCAATGTTCTGTTCCAGAAAGGGAGGGTTAATGGACAACCAAGTGATGCACAAAATAAACTGCAGAAATAAGCAGATACTAATAATCATGTACGACATCCAAGGACTTGTCCACTTCTTCAGATTACTACCTGGTTTAGTGGCCATGAATGCAAAAACCACCATGATAGTTTTGGCTAAAATGCAGGAAATAGAGAGGGAAAATACCATGCCAAATGCCGCTTGACGTACAAGACAATTCTCAGCTTTGGGGAAACCAATAAACATCAGTGAGCAGAGGAAGCAAAAAGATAAGGACAGCAGGAGCAAACAGCTCAGAGAATAGTTGTTGGCTTTCACAATAGGGGTAGTTTTAAACTGCAAGAAAAGCTTCAAGATGACAACTGGAACCAAAGAAGAGATGGTGCTCGTGCAGGTCAATGTAGTGCCCAATGGTTCTTCATAGGAGAGGTATTCCATGGGTTTTGGAAGACAGATGGATTTCTCTTGATTTGGCCACATGTCCCATGGACACTTAATGCAAGTGAAAGAATCTGAAAAATAAATGATGTGGGGAAAACTCGTCAATCAGACTTGTCATGCGTTCAAGGCAACCATCCTTTCAAAAAGTCAACACAGGATTGTATGGCAGAAGAGCTGGAACCGATGCCTGCTAAGTTAGCTATATATTATTATTATTATTATTATTATTAACTTGCCTGTTTGATTGGAGATCTCCCCTTGTGGACATGGGACACAATCGTAGCAGCAGACAGGTTCTCCTCTTCTGGCTGCCTTCCAAGAACCAGGTGGGCAGCTTTGACTGCAAGCTGAGATAGGGACCTAAAGTGAAAGATTAAGACTATGTCACACTTTCACAATTGACAAATACTTTAATATTAATGTCACTTGCACATATTACCTTTATTTAGAAAAAAATACAAGTGCTATGAGCAACCTATATTAAAAAATCAATGGCCCTGCAGAAGCAGAATCCGTTAGCACCAGGTCCTAGCTGAGGGTAACTTTTCAGTAACCGCAGCGGGATGTAATTAGTGTTAAGACTTTGTAATACTAACGCTAATTAGCACTTTGCGCTTCCCATGTTAAGCATACGGAGCGCAAAGTATAGTAAACTTGCAGTAAAAAGTGAAAGATCTGAATCGCTCACGGGTTTTTTAACCTGTAATATGGTGCACCCACGCTAGCGCTACAAAAGCTAACGTTAACACTCACACAGTTGAGCGCTAAAGTTACCGTTATGTATGTAATAAGGCCCTATATCCCTTTTAAAAAATTAAAGACCGTCTTTTTTTTTTTAAACAAACAACTTTTTTATTTTTGTATTATTTTTGTATTTCTAGATGACATTTTTTCATTTGTTTAAAAGAGTTTTTTTTTTAACATACCTTTTTATTCTTAAAGGCCTTTTTTTATTATTATTTAGACACATTTTTACTGATTGAATCTCCTGTTGGAAGAAGAGGAGACTTTTTTTTTTCAGTTTGGTTGAATTCACCAAAGCCAATTCGCTGCAATTCGACAGTTACCGACGCATTTTTCACCGACGGCTGATAACTCAGTTATGTCGGCTAAATATGGTGACCATTTGCTAAATAGTGAATGCACCGTATTTTTGGCAAAATGGAATTGCCAAAGTGAGCCTAAATGGGCTGAAATGCAAAGCACCGAAATTGCACGCAATTAAAATAGAGGACCACTGCATAATTTGGGGGCGCCCTACTCATGCTCCTGCTGCATATGCTCATGGAGGGGGGTCACCTCTAGTGTCTCAAAACACACATGCCCTCTTTGTATAGATTCTATCTCTATCTGGTGTTTCTACCCCTTTATGTTAATCATGGAGGCAGTTCCCTCCATTCATAACCTCTGGACCATGATATTGATACGTTCCTATGTATCAGTCATTCATATAGTCTTTACATATCACTGACTGAAAGGGGTGGGTCAAGAGAGGCTGAACCACCTTCTCCCTGCACCTTTTCTAGGGCAATCAATTATACCCTGCAGTTTATAAGGAACCTGTTCCACAGGTCTTTTCTGTCCCATTTCCCTGGACACAGCTTGTCTGTATTTCACTCTCTGTATACTCCTGACAACGCCAATCTCCATGGCGAAACGCGTAGAGTAATGGAGTGAGGATTTTTGCTTTTTTCATCATTTTTATTTTGCTGTTCTCTGGTTGCCTTTCTGTCATCCTAAATGCTGCAACTATGCATATGCTGGTTTGGAGCGCTCCCAGCACTGGCTAACTGCAGATCTACTTTCTCTACCCTACTACACTAAGATACTCCTTTTGCTGCAATTATACTCTGGTTTGGAGTCTTTCTGTCTCTTTCCTATTATTTCCGACTCACGAAGGTGGGTTCTCTGCTCTATTAGCTTAAGTATGTTTGAAGTGTGTGTGTACCCAGGAGCTTTCTGCAGTGTCACCTGCTTGCATATATGGACCCTTAGTAGGCCATAGTCCTTTTCATGCCAGACACATTGAGACAATCCCTTGTGTTCACTGTGGCACCTAATTTGTTGTCAAAGGTTACTGAGACTTTTAATTTTGTCGTAATGGTTGTCTTTTGCTTTATGCATGAATAAAAGTTAAGTTTCTCTTAGCAGCACAGTATCCCTCTACATTTATTCATGTTCCAGGGTTACCCCCATATTTTCCATACTTGATACTGTCTGCTAGACATGTGCATTCGTTTTAGTACTAAAACGATTTAGTCCGAATTTTGGGATAATTTAGTTTTAGTATGACTCAAGAGAAACGAAACTGCTCAGTACAAAAAACGAAAGAAACTAAAATAAAATGCACTACATTTTAGTTTCAGTCCTTTTTGTGATATTATATTGATGAGTGAAGGAGACCAGCAATGAAGAGCGCAACATCGCAACATCCGAAGTTCTGCACCCTCCACATGCCAATGCAGGAGGATGTTCTATACAGAGAGGGACATTAATTCAGGAGGATGTTCTATATATTATACAGAGAGGGGTATTAATTAATGCAGGTGGATGTTGTATACATTATACAGAGAGGGGTATTAATTAATGCAGGAGGATGTTCTAAACATTATACAGAGAGGAGCCTTTTTTTTAGCCCTTTAAATCCAGTGGCTGTGAGCGCGGAGATCGGCTGCTTGTTACATTATCTCTCAGTACAATGTATCAGGCTCAGCTGTTACAGTAACTGACTGCTGCTCATCACAGCGCTCAGAGTTTCAGTAAAACAAGGAAATAATATTGTTTTAACCTCTTACATATAAAAATATTATTTACTAGTTTTACTGAAACTCTGAGCGCTGTGATGAGCAGCAGTCAGTTACTGTAACAGCTTTGCCTGACACGGGGCAGTATTACAATGTTGGTGCTAACTTAACCAGAGCTGTTGTAACTGAAAACCTCCATAGGCTATAATAGCTCTGGGAAGTTTACAACAGCTCTGGTTAAGTTAGCACCAGCTATATAATATGGCCCACATTGTGCTGAGAGTGAGAGATGCTTAACAAGAAGCGATCTCAGCCCTCTGAGGAGCCACTACAATAGTAATTGTATCCACTGGTTTTTGGATGAATGAAATTAGTTTTCATACTAAAGAACTGAAAACGAATTTCTTTAGCAACTAAATAAATTGCATTTTAGTACTAATGCATTAGTTCAAAACGAAATTTTGTGCTGTGCACATGTCTACTGTCTGCAATGCTACTGATGAGGGGTTATCACCCATGCTCTCTCTGACTTGCTTAATTAGCACATACCATATATTTTCTACTATGCATATGTATCCTCGAAGCTAAATCTGAATGACAAATACTACTTTTATGGCTGTACCTCGTTTTCTCCAGAATTCCACTGGATGGAACTTGTGTTCATGGTGAAGATGTTACCAGGAGGAGCTGTCATGTCGAAGCTGCCCACCTTGACGTATCGCATATTACCACTAGGACTCAATTGCCAATTCACAATGTCATAGACAGCTGGTGGGTCTCCATTTTTATCAAAGTAGACTTCCCTCCCGCTGTTTAGTTTGAACCTCACCTTTTTCAGATAGTACATAAACTGTAACACAGGAAATACAAAGCATGAATATATATTCTTATGCAGAGACTATCTTCTGGATGAATTGTGCTAATTATTGAAATTTCCTTATCCTTATACTACAAAAACAATGTATAAATGATTTTGCATTGAAATGAAAAGCAAAAATAGAAATATAAAACCAATTTACATTCCTTTTTAAGGTAAAGAAAATGGATTGTAGGGGGAGAGGCGGGAGAGAGAGAGGACAGCAAGAAGATTATTACAATAGTCAAGTCGGGAGATTACAAGGGCGTGTATGAGTTGTTTTGTGGCGTCAGCTGTAAGAAATGGCCGAATTCTAGAAATATTACGTAGATGGTAGCAGCAGGAGGAGGAAAGAGACTGGATGTGGGGGACGAAGGAAAGAGCAGAGTCAACTGTAACTCCGAGACAAACCTGGTTTGATAGGGAGATAGTGATACCCTCAACCATGACAGAGAAGTCAGGAAGTGGGGAGGCATTAGAGGGAGGAATTAGTAGAAGCTCAGTCTTAGCTCAGTCTGTAAGTCTTAACTATTGAGTTTTGGTCCAATAAAATCAAATTCTATCAAATAAGAAGTCATGGCATTGAGAAAAAAGAACTGTACGGGTATGGAGAGTAATTTATAGGCTCAGAAAAATGTCTCAGTGATTTATTGCGGAATGTTCTTTTGGTGATGTCACTTTTCACATTATTTCAGTGTGTTGCTAATACCTCAGTAAGTGACCTGTATTGATATCAAATTTTATTTTTATTTGTGCGCATTACTAACACTTTGAGAGTATTTATTGATTGACACTATTTATTTATTTATTGGGACCGTGATCAGACGTTGTAGCTGGAGCTTAAATAAATTTAAATTATATACATAAGAACAATATCAGTGATACTGCTTGGCATACAGTGGGACAGGTGTTTGTGTTTCTTCTTCCAGAGTTCTTATGAGATTCTCCCCGTTCATAAAGTATTAGAACTGTCGGAAATCGGCAATTCAGAATTTGGATCGTTCTGAATTGTCAGATTACCATTAATTCAGTCGAATCCCAAAGCAGACTGAACCCAATAGGACATTAGTGTATGGTGGAAACCACTTGAGGCTGAAAGTTCAGAGATTTCTTCTACAAAATCTACAGTTACAGTTACAAGCATTCACAATACCCTTAAGCACATATAAGTATGTGTGTGTGATGATATGATATGTGATGCAAATGAAAGATGGCCTCTAGGAAAAAAAAAATTGTTTTCTTGTTGGTGGTAATGGCCACTGACTCTCATTCAATGTGTAACATTCTGATTTGGATATTACAATTAGGACAGACATTACAATAATGAGAATGGACAATTTATGGACATTCATTTTGGCTCATACTTAATGAAAGTAAAGCTTACCTGCCATGGCTGGAAACCCTTAATATCTGCACATAATCGTTTGGAAAATGGACCTTCTCCTTTTTTGCAGTTATTCATATCTCTCAAAGCGTTGGCCACAACAAGGACTGCAGTGTAGACACTATATGTCGATCTCAAATTAGAAACGTCTTTGTAGGCATTTTGGAGGTTTTCTAGGTTTTCTGATCCAGTGCATTCTTTCACGTTTGTGTCCAAAGATCCTGTTTCATTTTTATCACTTATGAACCTGCAATTGAAGGCTAACTCCCAAAATATCTTTATCCAGGCTCTTCCCAAGGACATGGAAGGATTGATTGTGTTGAGGAATTGTTTAAGTTCAGGTATGGTTCCACTTTGGATAGCTAGACCTATTGTTCCTGACAGAAAAACCGAAAACTTGCCCAAAGAGGCTAAGGTTGATGTAGACCAACCTTCACTTGCAACAAGTATTTTTCCTGTGACATTCTGTTTTGCCATCTCATTCAATACAGGTACAGTATCAAAGCCAGTGGCATAAAGAACCACAACCTTAGCTGTTGATGTCTTTATGATCTTAACAATATGAGGAGCATTGCGGTCTGGAGAACTTGTCAGAATCTTCTCATTGAACGCCACACATGCTCCGGCTTTGACTATCTCTTGTTGAAGAAGCTGAATTCCCAGTTGTCCATAGTCATTGTCTGAAGCTACTAACCCAACCCAAGTCCAACGTAAATGTACCACTAGATGTGCAAGTCCTTTAGACTGAAATACATCACTTGGGACAGTCCTAAAGAAGGAGGGAAACCTGATGTGGTCACTGAGGATGGCACTGGTTGAAAATTGGCTGATCTGTTGATAAAGTAACGCTAGGTATAAATCAAAACATGATTTTATGTTACAAATATTCAAAAATTTAAGTCTCTTCCAGGTTATCGGTCTGATAGAAACCTCATTATGAGTTGAGAGATAAACGTCTTGTGTAAGAAAATTCTTATACTTTATGTATCACCTATTTACTGGACACATGTTGGGGCTTCCATGTGTCAAGTAAATGTAAAGTATAGATATTAATGCTAGCTGTAAACACTGTAGGTCCCCTTAGACGTGGCTTAATAGTTACGTAGCACGAGGCAGTAGTAAGGCACGTGTAAGTGTTTTTTCATGTGCACAGACCAAAGTGTTTAGGATATCAGTTTCACAAGTTAATGTCAGATGATACAATTGGAAGCTGTTTTCTTTCTGTAATTTACCTTTAAGCTAACATTTAGAAATTGAAAGCGGAAATGCATATGTGTTCCCATTCCGTTTCTTCTGCTATGAATTAGACACGTGCATTCATTTTCAGGTTGAATTGAGATTCATCCAATTTTTGGACAATTAGTCCAGATCATGAATCAACACACGGACCCATCAGGGAATGTATAACAAAGAACCAATTTTCATTTTTGCTTGTGTTTGCACCTGGTATTACAATTTAAATGTGGATTGTATTACATTAAAATGGGATTACTTGATCCCCATACCTCCCCTACTCATGGCTACTGTGTGTGGGATTAAATCAGAGTATGTGGACATTTTTACCTCCTCTGATAAACTCTTCTCCTGCTGTCCGTAGGTGGGAGATATAGAAGGGATCGGAGTACCCCTTATGCATCTACCTTCCCCACAGACTAGCAGATGGGTTCCGTAGCGGGTGGGCTACTAGGGTAAACAGCAAGGAGAGTTCATAGGGTGTTAATGAGAACCTTATATCTTTCACGGCTGTGAACTTTGTTGCCGGTGGACATCCAACAAGCACACCTGATCAAGCAATTTTGCCCTCACCCTCTGCCAACAGGTTAGGCTTTAGATAAATCATAAATTAGTTGTGTGTTACCACGCTGGTGTTCATGCGCACAGACTCATTTACCAGAACGTTATGTAGTTTAATGGAGCAAAACACTCTTTATGAATTTCCGACAAACCGAAATCAAAGGTTGAATGAAGTTTGGATGTACGAAACTGTCTGTAAATTTTGGAACAATCAGATATTATGGACTAAATGTTTCGGCCCTGCATGTGTCTTTTCCAAATGAATGAATTTCTAATCACAGCTTATCATTGGTTATTGATTGTCAAGCAGTGTTTTCTGCGTTTCACACAACATATACTACTCAACCTATAATAGACAGACACAAAGTAAGTGTAAAACTGTAATTACCACATCTTGCTCTATCCTATCACAAGCGATTGGAATTTCCCAAGGGAATCTAAGAACGACTCTAAAATAGTCAAATTAGTGTTACAAACCCTTTGGACGCTTTATTAGGTACACCTTGCTAGTACTGGTTTGGACCTCCGTTTGTCTTCAGAACTGCATTAATTCTTCATGGCATAGATTCAACAAAGTTTTCGAAACATTCCTTTGAAATTTTGGTACATATTGGCATGATAGCATCACGCAGTCGCTGCAGGGTTGACGGCTGCACATCCATAATGCAAATCTACAATGCCACCACATCCCAAAAGGTACTGTATTGGATTGAGGACTGGTGACTGTGGAGGCCATTGGAGTTCAGTGAATTCATTGTCATATTAAAAAAGTTTGAGATGATTTGAGCTTTGTGAGATGGCTACTATCAGCAGGATAATGCACCATCAGAAGATGGGTACACCGTGGTCATATAGGAATGGACATGGTCAGCAACAATACTCTGGTAGGCCGTAACATTTAAATGATGCTCAATTGGTACTAAGGGGCCAAAGTGTGCCATGATAAAATGCCATTACACCACCAACACCAACCATCAACCATCAATAAAGGCAGGATGGATCCATGCATTAATGATGCTTACACAAAGTTTGACCCTACCATCTGAATGTCGGAGCTGAAATCAAGACTCATTAAACCAGGCTACATTTTTCCAGTCTTCTATTGTCCAATTTTGGTGAGCCTGTGTGAATTGAAGCCTCAGTTTCCTGTTCTTAGCTTACACGAGTTCCATCCAGTGTGGTCTTCTGCTGCTGAAGTCCATCTGCTTCAAGGTTATATGTGTTGTGCATTCAACGATGGTATTCTGCATACCTTGGTTGTAACAAGTGGTTATTTGAGTTACTGTTGCCTTTCTATCATGTCAAACAAGTCTGCACATTCTTCTCTGACCTCTGACATCAACAAGGCATTTTCGTCCACACGGCTGCCGCTCCCTGGATAGTTTTGTCTTTTTCAGACCATTTTCTGTAAACACTAGATATAGTTGCCTGTGAAAATCCCCGTAGATCAGCTTTTTCTTGAAATACTCAGAGCAGCCCATCTGGCACCAACAACCATGCCATGTTCAAAGCCACTTAAATCCCCTTTCTGCCCCATTCTGATGCTCGGTTTGAACTTCAGCAAGTCAACTTCACCACGTCTAGATCCCTTAATGCATTGGGTTGCTGCCATGTGATTAGCTGATTAGCAATGTATAAATATCTAAATAAACCTTACCTGAGGAAAGTTGTAGATTCCTAGGATAGAAGCCAAAAGAACTGAATGTGTGGAGATGGCAGAACCTATTATGGAGCTTAGAGGAGCATCTGTAAGACATCTGTAATTGGGGATGTGTCTGTCAAGCCCCGTCAACATTTGTAAAGCTCCTTCCAGGTCATACCGAAGAAGTGCACATGAATCATATGCTTGAAAACCCAGGGTGATATTCGGAAGGATTCCATTTTTATTGATCTCATGCAGAGCAAATCGTAGAGCTTGGAGCTGCTGGAAACTCTCGAAATGGAACCTTGTTGAAGACACAGTTAATCATCAAATGGTACTGACCCCAAAAAATTGTATTTCAATTACTTCAAATATCTTAATATTTGAATATAATGAATGTAAATTCCTCTAAACATGATTTTACTAATTTATAAATGCATTCACCTTAAGGTAATAATTTTTGGAAATCTGGTCAGCTCAGTTTTTGGTAAAAGACAATACGCTGTTTAAATTTATTCATCAAGCTTCTCCTCTTTCTTTGGTGAACAGGAATCTAACTACTGATTCTGATTGGTTGCTGACTCCTTTTGCTCTATTTTGTTGTGTAACAGAAAGTCGAAAAACTGGCCGCATGGAGGTGACCATCTTGAAAACAAGAAGAAACGAAGTGTAGTGGCTGTTTGATCTTGCCTTAATGGCTAGTATATTGATGCCACTGGTAGCTGGTATTTTTTAACAAATTTTAAACTAAATAAACAATTGTAAATAGGAACTGACAATAATCTTTATTAGACATATACAATATTGGTTAAAATAGTATAGAATCAGTGGTTTGGCAATTACGTGATATATATCTCGGTGGATACCTTATGGCAGTCTGAACATATTAACCATATGTCGGTTAACTTCAGACAAATGGTTAATATGTTCAGACTGCCATAAGGTATCCACCGAGATATATATCACATAATTGCCAAACCACTGATTCTATACTATTTTAACCAATATTGTATATGTCTAATAAAGATTATTGTCAGTTCCTATTTACAATTGTTTATTTAGTTTAAAATTTGTTAAAAAATACCAGCTACCAGTGGCATCAATATACTAGCCATTAAGGCAAGATCAAACAGCCACTACACTTCGTTTCTTCTACTATTATATCTATTTACCAAGGTTTAATCCTAATTCATGCTGGTTTCTATGCTCCGTTTCAATTTTGGACCCGATTCTGGTATTGGGTCCGAATCCATTGTTTGTCACATCTTGAAAACAAGTTCAATATGGCCACCTCAACACTGGAGGATCTTTAAGTGTAATTAGAGTAAAACAATTAGCTTGGTTAAGGGAAAATAAAACCGATCTGATGTGTTTGGAAACTCTTATTCACAACAACAAACAGAAACTCTTAGTTCTTCTGATAATTGTCGAAATTTCATTTTTCTATGTTTACTCTCCTGTCATGTTGCTTCTGTTCTGTGTCCCCCATGTCCCCACTCCTAGTGGGATGTTGACCTCCTCTGATTTAACCCTTCTTATTCCTCCCATGAGGGGTATACGAAATGAACCGAAAAATACGAGCCATATTATTTGCTGTGTGAATGTCTATAAAATACAGCTGTATTTCAATCTATAAAAAGCAATTTGTTACCAGAGTGCCAACAGCATGGGTAACTTTATTGAAACAGAAAAACACATACAGTAACTTATACAAAATAAGTGAAAATTAAAAAAAATGGTCCTAATATTATCAATACCAGCATGTTGAAACCAAATCCCAATAGAAGCATGCCCATAATCTACACAGAGGAGGAAATATGAAGGGTAGTCACTGACTAATACCTCGGTGGTTCTAGCCGCCTACGTACCTCATAACTATAAGACAGGGAGCCAGGATGGATAACTACAAATGGCCATAACCAGAGACCAAGATAGCAAAGTGACTGTTAAAAACAAATAAGACATCGCTTGACGCGTTTCGCCCGTACCAGGCTTAGTCTTGAGCTGAAGTGCCAATATTACTGACCTGGGTATATATGTGGTCGATAATTACATAATTATATGCAACCGGAGGCAAAACATGGGCATCTACACCGGCAAGTTCATGTAGATGCATCATCGTGCAATGCTTCCTGATGCATCATCAGTCACGTGATCAAGTTCAACCAATTAGAAACATGAAAGGTGACGCCATTCTACCATACCCACGTAACCGACAGAAAAGCCCTATCCAGGCAACTGTCGCCTGGAGACAGGGTAAACCTGAATGCTGATGAGCATGAACATTTCCATCTATGCTAACTATTGATTGAGCTACAGGTGTCACTTTTTCAGTTTCATATTTGAAGTATTTTCACATTGTTCAAAGTTATGAGTGAGTTTAACCTATTCCTAATAAACTTAAATTTACTGTGGATCCAACAGGCCAACAGTGACAGCTGCTATATGTCTCACTGTCTGACTTTACTGTATGGTGATTACGATTTGCACGTTTAAAAAGGAAACACTGCAAATGTGCATCTTAATGTAAACCACCATAAGTGAACATCTTACTGCTATTTCTGGAAATGTACAGTACATTTTTACTGAAATCCCCTAAATGCGGGTCTTATTTTAATTCACGTAGATGCGAGTCATACTGTAAATCCTGAACTTGCGTGTTTTAGAGTGAAAATGGAAATATTACAGTATGGACTTGCGGGTTGTACATTAACAGTTCGATATTAAAGAAGGGACTTTCCGGTTGTATTTAACCACTTAAATTTTAAAGCAGTGACTTTTGGTTGCAAATATAAGTCAAATATTAAAGTAGGTACTTCCTAATTAGGAACTGCATTTATAGTACAAATGCACAAACTTTGTATTGTAAATAGAATTCTTGCAAATCCGTCCAATAACATTTACGTTGTTACAGTCCTAATGTACATCTCAGTAAATTATTGTTTTACTATTACTAAAATAAACCACAGGTCGAACTCTATTATTTTACAGCTATATTTTCATCCCCCACAAGTCCCTCCTTTAACATTTCACTGTTAATGTGTAACCTTCAAGCCCATACTTCGGTAACAGTTACAGCAAGTAAGTCCAGGATATACAGTAAAAGCCGTGTTTATGTGTATTAAAATAAGACTTGTAGGATTTTCAGTAAAAATATGCATGTCTGGAAGTTACAGTAAGATGCGCATTTACAGGGGGCAAGATGCTCATTTGTGGGACTTCAGATTACAACGTGTATATCAGGGCATTCATTTTGAAACACGCAAGTCTGGGATTTACAGTACGACATCGAAACACAGAAAAAGGATCCATGCACACGTACAAAGACTCTGTTTTTCAGGCGGGACATTTTTCAAAGTCATTCACATCATAAACTAACACGCCATTTACAACAACATTATGTGTCCTCTTACATTGTACATTCGGGCCTTGGTGGCTTCTCCTTGAAGAGGACCTTTTGATAGGACTGTCCAAGATGCAGTGGTAGCAGCACTCCTATCATTACGTCTCCAGGTTGTGTCATTCCTTTGGGCTCTGTGATGGGCAGCCTGCATCGCTGGTCTTCAGTGTAAAATACTGGAATGAGGAGGAACACAATCAGGTGCCAGATTGACTTATGCATAAAAGGCATGGTGGATCCAAAAGAGTACATGCCTGTGAAAATAGCATGGCTTTAATTAGTTCATCTGGTGTCACAAAGGATTTTTTTTGGCATGATCACATAAATAACAATGTTATGATTAATATGAAATACAAAAAGTTAAAAACATTATTCATTCAAAAGGTTCAAGCATGTGTTTACAAAATAGCAAAGAGATCTAACTTAATGAAGCTTTATCAAGAGTTGGAATCTAAGCCTTCGGAAAGTCGTTTTTCCTACATCAATAGATGTGTCACTTTTTCTGTTTGCTGTATTTATTTTCTACAATAAAATGATAGTGATTCCATTTGTTTGCTATGGATCTATCTTACTGACTCTTCTCAGAATCTAGTGAAGAGCCAGGTATCATCCAATCTCCGTTACACAGGTTTAAAATCCACTTTCACATGGCATAAGAACGCCAATAAAAATGTATAAATTCCCATATTATAGAAAAGTGGAAAAAAAGAATGTCCAATGATGTTAAAAAGCAAACAAAAAACACTATTCAGCGCTTTCCTTCAACAACTTGATCCAACATCTTTCCCAACATCTTCAACATCTCGACCCAACAACTCTATCTCAACATCTTCAACATCTTGACCCAACAACTCTATCTCAACATCTTCAACATCTTGACCCAATGACAGGTCTTTCTCAACATCTTCAACATCTTGACCCAATGACAGGTCTTTCTCAACATCTTCAACATCTTGACCCAATGACAGGTCTTTCTCAACATCTTCAACATCATGAAAGGTCTTCAACATTGAGAAAATCTCTTTAATGTCTTCACCCAAAAGCAGGTTTTTCTCAAACTTGAGAAAAATCTGTTTGACATTTTGACCCAATGGCAGAGCTTTCACAACATCAGGAATGACCCCTTTAATATACTGACCCAATGACAGATTGTTTTCAGCCTTGTGAAAAACCTCTTCAACAACCTGAGCCAAGAACAGGTCTTTCTCATCTGTGAGCAAGGTCTCTTCAACATCTTGACCCAATAACAGGTCTTTTTCATCTTTGAGAAAGAACGCTTCTACTTCTACGGGGTGAATCTTTCATGTTTGTATAGTTGACTACCGGACCAGTGTTTTCTTGCCTTTTTACGTTTGAGATTTGACACATCCTAAGGGTAAATTCATTGTCTGCATAGCAGGAGCTTATTTTCAACTTTGTCTTTTTGTCTAAATATTATTTTTACATGACCGAAAATCAGGACCACCACCATGCCTGGTGGATTTGTAAGAGGGAAGGCTGATGCACAGATATGCTGTGTGACTTGTAGCTGGACCATACAGATGCTGTGAAGATGTGGATTACAATCATTATGACACTAAATATGATAAGGGGAAACTCATAGCTTTTCCAAGCAGAATCGTCCCCTCTATTTTGTCTCATTCTTTCAATGCTGCCAATTATTGAATATGTGTAGCTCGCAGCAATTCTGCAAAAACAAAGGGACCTTTTCATCACAGTAATTTTTTTGTTGCTATCATTGACATTGTACATTGTATTCTACTGTACTTTATGTATATTCATTTTTTTATACTGGCATTTCTTTTAAATTTCTTCATTTATGTTAAAAAGAAAAAAGTAAATTAAAAAAAGATTAAATTAATAAAATATTCAGACAAGTAATTGTTAATGCCTGGTTAGTTGCTTGTGATTGGTCTTTGGCAGAATGGAAAGCAATAGATTTGTGAATAGAAAATAGTAATCCATGAATTACTAATAACAATATGGTGGATGATCTGTAAAAATATAACTTCATTGAATAATGATGTATCATTCAGGAACAAAATAATTATTCACATAACAGTCAGACCTTATAGACGAATACCAAATTATGCTAGACTGGTCAGTAACAGAATGGTCAGTAATGAAATGGCCAGTAACAGAATGGTCAGTAATGGAATGTTCAGTAATGAAATGGTCAATAACAGAATGGTCAATAATGGAATGTTCAGTAATGGAATGTTCAGTAATGGAATGGTCAATAACAGACTGGTCAGTAATGGATTGTTCAGTAATGGAATGGTCAATAACAGACTGGTCAGTGATGAAATGTTCAGTAATGGAATGGTCAATAATGGACTAATTTGTAAGAGAATGGTCAGTAACAGAATAGTCCACATTGGACTAATATGTAAGGGAATGGTTAGGATGGAATGTTCAGGATGGAATGGTCAGGATGAAATGGTCAGGATGAAATGGTTATTAATATAATGTCCAGGATGAAATGTTTAGAAGGGAATGGACAGTAAGAGATTAGTCTGTAAGAGAATGTTCAGTAAGAGTATAGTCAGTAATGGAATGATCAGAAACAGAACAGTCAGTAAAAGAATAATCAGTACGGAATGCTCAGTAATAGATTTGTCAGATACAGAATGGTCAGTAATTGAATAGTAAGAGAATGGTCAGTAACAGAATGGTCAGAATGGAATTTCGGGATGGAATAATCAGTTACAGAAAGGTCAGTAACAGAATGGTCTGGATGGAATTGTTAGTTAATGACTGTTCACTAACAGAATGATCAGTTTAAGATGGTCAGAATGTTCAGCAATGGAATGCACTGACAGAATAAATAAACAGACAGTGAGCAGCGGCAGAATGGAAAGTAATATAATGAATTAACCTATAATGTACAGGTATGAATTAACAAAGATTGATCAGAAAAATAATTACCAGTAAAGGAATGGTCAGTGACAGAATGAATAGACCTGTAACCAAAATAAAAATAATCAATAGACAAGGA
This sequence comes from Leptobrachium leishanense, assembly GCA_009667805.1. Taxonomy (NCBI): domain Eukaryota; kingdom Metazoa; phylum Chordata; class Amphibia; order Anura; family Megophryidae; genus Leptobrachium; species Leptobrachium leishanense. The sequence goes on from CM019065.1 coordinate 22,111,111, forward strand.
AAGATCAGACAGAGAATTATCAGACAAACGTTTGGGTATTATCAGGTGGTGACAGGATCGTGCACCTCTCAGATATTGTATCTTACTCACTCTCTCCTCATTCACTGAGTGTAACCAAGCAGCAGCATTTCCCAAAGAAGCTGTTTATAAAGCGAGGAACATGTTCAGCATTAAATCCTTATATGCAAAAAGAAGTTTTCCAGTGGGATATTCCTGTGAGTGGTCTATGGAGAGGCAGCATGTTATATTAATGGTTCCACAGGGGGTTCCAGGCTATACCCTAAGGCTTGGCCATCCTGCGCTGTGATAGCTGTAACATGGGGAATTTAACATCTCACTCCTGAGACTAAAAGACTTATCAGTGAATAATATGCAGATCTATGTCATCCCTGAAAATACAATCACTGCTTTATATCATTTACACAAAGTTTTATAATTCCTCAATAATATTTTACCTGTTTATCTTTACCTTTTTTTTCATGGAATTCTAGTAAAAATACTATATGTACAATACTATAATAAAATATATGTAAATGGAAAATCCTGACTTACTGACTGATCAATGCACAGCTCAAACCGTTTAACCTAAGAATGTGAAATTTTGAAGGTACATTGTTTTTATGACATAGGCATAGCATTTTCAGAAAATCCAGTTAAGGGGGAGGGGTTAAAAAGGGCAGTGGATATTTTCATCTGTATGCCTTTATTTCAAAAACCAAAAATGTTACAGGCATGAAAATTGGTATTTACAATCTTCATGAATAATAAAAAAAATATGCGTGTTACCATTTTCCAAAAATCCAAGTAAAGGGGATGAAAACAAAGGGGGTGTGAACATTTTATACAGGATATTTATATCTCAAAAGCCGAAGATGTTACAGATGTGAAAATTGTTATTTAAATTTGTCTTGAAATATAAAAGAAACACCTAAATTACCTTTTTCCAAAAATCCAGTTAAGGGGAGTGAAAAAGGGGGATGAATACTTTTATTAGTATACCCATATTCCAAAAACCAAAGATGTAATTGGTGTAAAAATTGGTATTTACAATCTTCGTGAATTAGAAAAAAAATATGTGTTTTACCATTTTCCAAAAATCCAAGTAAAGGGGGGTTGAAAACAGGGGGGGTGAATATTTTATACAGGATACTTATATCTCACAAAACCGAATTTGTTACATGCATGAAAATGGATATTTAGATTTGTCTTGAAAATTAAAAACAACACTTGTTTTACCATTTTCTGAAAATCTAGTTAAGGGGGGTGAAAAAGGGGTGTGAATACTTTTATCAGTATACCTACTGATCAGCAGATCCGAGGAATGCGGTTAGTTCACACAGAATGGAGTCTCTATGCAGCTCCTCTCACAGCCAGGGCTTGCACACTCCCTCACTGCTCCAGTATATTTGTTTCCCTCTCACAGTTGGGGCTCATACACTCCCTCACTGCTCCAGCATGTTTGCTTCCCTTTCACATCCAGGGCTTGGACACACCCTCACTGCTCCAGCATGTCTGCTTCCCTCTCACAATCAGGCCTCAAACACACCCTCATTGATCCAGTTTGGGACAACCTGTGATATTGTTGTGGAACCTCAACCGACCTAAGCTCCGTAATAGCACCAGATTGCAAGTAAAAGCACTCCACAGAAATGTGATTGAGGTTGAAATGACTGCTCTGAGCCCCTTTATTCCAAAGATACAAGATACAAGCCTTTTTATGCTACTTTTCATGTACCGATAACAGGCTGTTGCCCAACATTCTATTCGTCATTATATTTGTCATTATATTGTGAAATCACAGACTTTGTTTAATACAGTTTAAAGAAAATAAAACATCAGTGTCTCCGAGCTTCTCTTAGCTTGTCAAGGACGCTGTTACAGGACATTCTGGAATGTTTCCAAAATATTCTCCAAGATGACCTTCAAGATGTTCTCTTCACAGGACAAGAAACTTCATGTGCGTACAAAAACAAAGATAGCGTTTAAAGAATAATATGCATTTGATTCATAAATCCTAATTAACCACTTACACTACTTAAATGAGCATTTTTCTAAGCCTTTGAATATTATTAGCAAATATATACATTTCTGTCCACAACAACGGTGGTAACCATTTCTGGCCGAGGGAGTCAGTGTTCATACCACGAATACCTCTTATACCTTCAGCATATCCATTTCAATTCAAAAGACTTCAGTTCACCCTAAAGGTTTATTTTGCGTTGACCATCAACAAGTCTCAGGGACAGACTTTGAAAGTAGTGAGGATTGACCTAAGAGAAGTCTGCTTCTCACATGGGCAGTTTTACCATGCTTGTTTCAGAGTGAGCTCACATAAATCTCTGCTGATCCGAGCACCTGAAAGAAGAACTACTAGTGTAGTTTACAAAGAAGTACTCAAATCAGTTTTTTTTTGTATGTTCCAGATGCCAAAAAACAAAATTATTATTTTTTTGTCAGTCTTATTGTCTGTTTATATTTACAACACAAAAACAAATTTCATGGACGCTTATAACTGAAACAACTTTATTTGGTAGGCAATACGCCCTGACTAACGTCTGCAATAAACATTACTTATTACTTTAAGACAGCAATCAGTAAATTATATTTTGTACAATTTGGACAAAAAAACTCATGCTTCTTTTACAAACAATTGTTAAAAATCCCAAAATCTATGCTAGTGAAACCGTGGGCAAAAGCTAGTATATATAGCAGAGGGGGAAAATGGTAGTGAAGTGTGACTGTGGATGAAACCAAATACAGAGTTTAGAGGGGTAGCCATTTGTTCTTGTAAATTATTTACAACAGTGAGGAGCAGAGCAGACTGAGAATCAGCACAGAATTAAACGATGAAAAAAAGAGGGAAGAAAAAAAACTAGCGCATTATTCGCAGCAACCGTCAAAAAGTGCGTCCGAACGCATATGGCAAAAAGTGTGTTGATTGAAAAATACCTTTCTGGCTTTATGCAGGAAACAGAGGGAGAGATTGCTTTGAGTATGGCTTACTTGTGGTTCAGGGGAAAAATGGCAGTGAAGTGTGACCGAACTACTGGACCAGGTAACGTTTTGCCTTATATTATCATGCCAACAACATGGTGGTGTCCCCCTCACTACTCCATGTGCTACAGGGAGGCTGATAGGATGCTTTAAGTATTGCTCGTGCAGAGCTTCCCTTCTGCAGCAACCAGGAAGGGAAAAGGAGGAGAGGCTGGGGGGGAGCTGCCAACATTAGTCTGGTCATCCACTGGATTTGTAGTCAGACAATCGACTTGGCCAACCAACTACGGACAATTATTTTTTAATGTTCTTGGTCATCCACAGGAAAGGGAATATGGTCGACCCAGCTCGACTGACGGTAAGACTGCCGACGAACTGAAGAAAAAATAAATCTGCAGCCGAATGCTGCTTAAGACATGAAGGGAATGCTGGTGCTGTCCCCAGGTACTGAAAGTGCTTAGAAAGCCCTTTCAGCACTAGTACCCTTAATGTCTTTGACAGCATTCAGCGGTTGGGGGTTTTCAGGCAAAGGAAAAAAAATGGCTTATTTTAAAAAAAAAAAAACAATCGTGAATCTAAAATTTCGCTCCCAAATATACAAAGAAATACTCAGAAAAGTAAAAAAATTAAATAAATAAGAAGGCTTTTTTCTGAAAATGACAAGAATAAATGGTTGAATTAAAAAAAAAAAAAAAAAAATATTTTACGTTGAATCCTATGGGATTTGCCAGTCAAACTGAATCACTTCTCTATGGGATAATTTCCTTGCCACTGCACGACGGTTTAACTATACATGTCCAATGGCCAGTTTATGCATTTGTTTTTGTTTTCCATTTTATTGGTTGAGATTGTGTCTTTTCAATCTGTAAATTTTTTATTTACCACATACAACATAAAACAACAACATTTTCAAAGCTAAAAAGCTCTGTTAGTTCAATGTTTTCTTCTGATTTGATACAATGAAATAACAATCACATAAACACAAGCCCAGTATGAGATGGGTTTTCACTTTCTCTTTATTTCATGTTCTGGCCTTTTTTCATGACATATTCTCTTGAGTTCATACTGGGTCTGAACAATATAATGAAACATTTTGGGGCAAACATACAGAACACTATAGCCCAGCTGGAAGCTAGGATAGCAAAGACCTCCATGGCCACCGTGTACTTGCCTTGAGAACTAAGTGAGGCCGGGATATACGACACCCAGACACTGAGGAAGGCCAGCATGCTGAAGGTGATGTACTTTGCTTCATTGAAGCTGTCAGGAAGTTTCCTGGCCAGGAAGGCAACAACAAAACTGATGGTGGCCAGAAGTCCAAGGTAACCCAACATGCACCAGAAGGCAGTGGGTGAACCTTCATTACACTGAAGAATGATGAGTCTAGGTTGGGTTACAATGTTCTTTTCCAGAAAGGGAGGCTCAAAGGACAACCATGTGACACACAAAATAAACTGCAGAAGCAAGCAGATACTAATAATCATGTAGGACATCCAAGGACTAGTCCACTTCTTCAGATTACTACCTGGTTTAGTGGCCATGAATGCGAAAACCACCATGATAGTTTTGGCTAAGATGCAGGAAACACAGAGGGAAAATACCATGCCAAATGCCGCTTGACGTACAAGACAATTCTCAGGTTTGGGGAAACCAATAAACATCAGAGAGCAGAGGAAGCAAAAAGATAAGGACAGCAGGAGCAAACAGCTCAGAGAATAGTTGTTGGCTTTCACGATAGGGGTAGCTTTAAATTGCAGAAAAAACTTCAGGATGATGACTGGAACAAAAGAAGAGAAGGTGCTCGTGCAGGCCAACGTGGTGCCCAATGGCTCTTCATAGGAGAGGTATTCTATGACTTTTGGAAGACAGTTGGATTTCTCTGGATTTGGCCACATGTCCCATGGACACTTAATGCAAGTGAAAGAATCTGAAAAATAAATGATGTGGGAAAAACTCAATCAGACTTGTCATGTCTGCTATGTGAATTTATGACTGTTTAATGTGATGAAGTCATTCCACCCTTTAAGAAAGTCAACACAATACTGAAAAGCAGACGAGCTGAAACCAAAGGCTGCAATATTAGCGTGATTATTATTATTATTAACTTGCCTGTTTGATTGGAGATCTCCCCTTGTGGACATGGGACACAATCATAGCAGCAGACAGGTTCTCCTCTTCTGGCTGCCTTCCAAAAGCCAGGGGGGCAGCTTTTACTGCAGACTGAGATTGGGACCTAAAGTCAGAGAAGAAGACATAAGGGGTTATTCAAAGAGCGCCAAAGAGCGCCAGTGACCGAGACAAGCTGGGTCAGGTTAGGCAGCTGTTCCATGCCACCGTGCAGCCTGGGAAGGGGCGGCTGCATGGTGGCACTGCCGGAATACACAGCACAAAACAATTTATTGTGAAGCCTGCATGTGCATTTCCACTAGCCCTCACTTCATTTCCAGTCGCCAAATGCGAGTAGGCGAGTGGAAAATTTGAGCCCTGCTATATTGTTAGTGTCACTTATTATCCATATTATCCTTATTCAGAAGAAAATACAAGCGCAATGAGCAACCTATATCAATTATCAATGGCCCTATTTCAATGGTGCAATTAGCGTTTGAGCCATTAAGTATAAGGGCATCACTTGTTAATGTTAGTGCTCATGTTCTATTCCAAATCAGAATCAGCTTCTACACATTTACACTTTTTATACTTTTTTATACTGGGTACAAGAAATAAAGATGTAGTGGTAGCCATTGGAATAAAGAATGATTCTACAGTCTCATTTGTGGCTGCAAAAAGAAACATATTACCTGCTCCCGAGATCTCATGTTAAGTGATTTGGTATCTATAATACTCGCCTCTTTTACCTCAATGAAGAGGTGGTTGTGTGTTGCCTCAACTTGCTGCAAAACAAAGTATATAGAGAACAAACAGTCCTCTAGTGGCCTTCTGAATGTTCTACACCAGTGGTTCCCAACCGCGGTCCTGAAAAGGGATGAGCTGTTCGGTTTGATCTGTTCGGAGTTCGCATCGAACATCTGCCGTTCGGCTGTTCGCGAACTCTGAACATTTCCGCGTGTTCGGTTTGAGTTCGCCCACAATGCACCACAATGGACCACAATGCCCTTTTCCACTGGCCTGAAGCTTGTAATTGGCTACAGCCTTGCACCACAGGTCAGGTGCAAGACAGGTGCAAGACTATGCCAATCACGGCTCAGAGTCCTGATTGGGCAGATTTTCCCTAATCATGGGTTCACAGAGCTAAATCCCGCAGCACACTATATAAGGCTTCACACATCCCCCAGCATGTGTTTTTTGAGAGGAGATTGTTCTGTTAGTGTGTCTTCTCAGTGCCAGCAGCTATTGGGGGGGTCTCACTTCTACAAGATATCTGGGAATTGTTGTAATCTGTGTGTTCTCACTGCCAGCAGCTATTGTGGGGTCTCACTTCTACAAGATATCTGCGAATTGTTGTAATCTGTGTGTTCTCCCTGCCCGCAGCTATTGGGGGGTCTCACTTCTACAAAAAAATATCAGGGAATTGTTACATAGTTACATAGTTATATAGGCTGAAAAAAGACATGCGTCCATCGGGTTCAGCCTCTCCCACATAACCTACTGCTGTTGATCCAAAAGAAGGCAAAAAACCCAGTCTGAAATATGCAACATACCGGGAAAAAATTCCTTCTTGACCCCAGAATGGCAGTCAGATTTCTCCTTGGATCAAGAAGCTTTAACCCACATATTAAATATTATAACCCTTAATATTCTGTGTCTGCAGGAAGTCATCCAGTCGTTTTTTAAAAGTCTGTACAGACTCTGACCCAACCACCTCAACAGGCAGAGAATTCCACAGCTTTATTGTTCTCACCGTAAAATAACCCTTCCTATGCTTTAAGCTAAATTTTCTTTCTTCCAGTCTAAATGGATGACCCCGTGTCCTATGTATAGACCTGTTAATGAATAGGTTATCAGACAATGGTTGATAATGGCCCCGTATATATTTATATAAGCTTATCAGATCCCCTCTAAGGCGCCGTTTCTCTAAACTAAACAGATTTAAGCTTGTTAGTCTTTCCTCATAACTTAACCCTTCCATTCCCCTTATTAATTTAGTTGCCCGTCTCTGCACTTTTTCTAACGCTATAATATCTTTTTTTAAGACAGGTGCCCAAAATTGCACGGCATATTCAAGGTGCGGCCTGACCATTGATTTATACAGAGGCAAAATTATGTTTTCATCCCGTGAGTGAACTCCCCTTTTAATGCATGCCAATACTTTGCTGGCCTTGGCGGCTGCTGTTTGACATTGCACATTGTTACTTAGTTTGAAGTCTATGATTATTCCCAAATCCTTCTCCTGCTTGGATTTCCCTAACTACGTACCATTTAGGGTATAAATTACTTGCGTGTTCTTCACTCCAAAGTGCATAATTTTGCATTTATCTAGATTAAATCTCATCTGCCATTTAAGTGCCCAGTTCCCCAATTTATCTAAATCCCTCTGAATGTTGTAATCTGTGTGTTCTCACTGCCAGCAGCTATTGGGGGGGTCTCACTTCTACAAGATATCTGGGAATTGTTGGAATCTGTATGTTCTCCCTGCCCGCAGCTATTGGGGGGTCACACTTCTACAAAAAAATATCTGGGAATTGTTGTAATCTGTGTGTTCTCACTGCCAGCAGCTATTGGGGGGTCGCACTTCTACAAGATATCTGGGAAATGTTGTAATCTGTGTGTTCTCACTGCCAGTAGCTATTGGGGGGTCTCACTTCTACAAGATATCTGGGAATTGTAATCTGTGTCTTGTCACTGCCACCCATCAGGGGGTCTCACTGATTTATGGATGTTCCTGGGAATTGTAATTTGTGTCTTGTCACTGCCACCCATCAGGGGGTCCATCAGGGGGTCTCACTGATTTATAGGAGGTTCCTGGGAATTGTAATCTGTGTCTTCTCACTGCCAGATGTCAGGGGGTCCCACATACATCTAGAAGATATCTGGGGATTCCTCAAGGGAGGGTTTTGTGTCCCCAGAAACCCAAGGACTAGTACGTGGCTGGGAGGAGGTAGTGCACGATACGGTCATCTTCAGCAACCAGGAACACTCGGAAACTAATGCCACCTCCAACCTACACTGCATGGGCTACCTTATCCTGCAAAGCCTGGTAAATGACCCCAGGATTCGTGCTATCAAGGAGAGGGATCATTACTGGTTGGCAAGCCTTCTTGATCCACGATACAAGGGTAAAGTTGCAGAGCTCACCCTGCCCACACAGAGGGAGCACAGGATGAAACAACTTGAGGACGCTCTGAAGCGACACTTGTGTAACACCTTTCCAGGCACTGGTAGGTTACCAAGTGATGACACAGGTGCTTCTGAGGCTGCGAATGATCAGAGGAAGAGCGGTGAAGGTCGAGCCGCTTGACTGATGCCTTTTTACATTTTTTTAGCCCTGAATGCCCAGGGACGTCAAATGTAGGCACCCATTGCCAGCGTCTTCACCATATGGTGCAGGACTACCTAGGGGCAAGGGCAGATCTGGATACTGGCTTACTGGATGTTGAGATTGGATCACTGGCCAGAATTTAGAAAATATGCTATGCAGCTACTAGGTTGCCCTTCATCCAGCGTGCTTTCTGAAAGGATGTTCAGTGCTGCTGGAGGTTTTGTCACAGACAAAAGAGTGCGTCTGTCCACTGACTCTGTAGAACGGCTGACATTTATAAAAATGAATCAGTCCTGGATCAGCAGCTATCAATCCCCTGATGCTGATGTGACTGAATAGATCAGGGATCTCTTCTGCATTACCAAAACCTCTACCCCTGCACTCTTCCACAATACGACAGAGGGGTTACATACGGTGTGAAGGCACTTGCTGCCACCAAAGGCACAATATTTGGGTGCACTGCCACTGATGCCTATACCAGATTCACATCATTTTAATATTGGACCGCAGGGTCCAACCCTGCACTCTTCCACAATACCAGAGAGGGGTTATGTGTGACGGCACTGTTGCTGACACTAAAAGCCCAATTTTAAAGCACCTATTGTTACTTTCATCCAAAGCCTTCATAAGTTTCACCATAATTTAGACAAAAAAATCACTAAACTTGTTCTGCGTGTCCTAAAATGTCTCTTCTTTTCATACAGGCTGCCGCCTCAAGCAGTTGTTTATGAATAGATTAACCCTTTCGCTGCTGAGGCATTTCCCGTCTGTGCTGAGCTCATTTTTACCGATTTTGCTCATCATGTTTAAACGTATTTTGAAGGCTTATTTTAGTATATGACTCAGACATATTATATATCGTTCTTTCCGTCAGACTCGGCAGATTCATAATATGTCATTATTATATGTATACGTGATGACCTGTCTGTATATTATAACAAAATATGAATTTTCAATAATTTACAACTTGTAAAGTGTTTTTTTTCACATTTTAACATGCGAGCAATTGCGGTTATATTTTGCATGGGGTGCGCTTGTTAAAAAAATTAGAGATGGGGTCTCGTTACATATTTTTTTGGGGAAAATTACGCGATTTTTAACAAACGCACCGCATACAAAAATCGTTAGTGCAGCATCATTGTTCACATTATAATTGAAATGGGAACAATATTGCTGCATTAACCCTTTCGCTGCTGAGGCTTTTCCCGCCCCTGTGCTGAGGTCATTTTTACCGGTTTTGCTCATCATGTTTAAACGTGTTTTGAAGGCTTATTTTAGTATATGACCCAGACATATTATATATCGTTCTTTCCGTCAGACTCGGTAGATTCATAATATGTCATTATTATATGTATACGTTATGTCATGTCTGTATATTAGAACAAAAAATGCAATAAAATATGTATTTTCAATAATTTACAATGTGTAAAGTGATTTTTTTCACATTTTAAGATGCGAGCAATTGCGGTTATATTTTGTATGGGGTGCGCTTGTTAAAAAAATTAGAGATGGGGTCTCGTTACATTTTTTTTGGGGGAAAATTACACTATTTTTAACAAACGCACCGCATACAAAAATCGTTAGTGCAGCATCATTGTTCACATTATAATTGAAATGGGAACAATATTGCTGCATTAACAAACCAAAAAAAAGAAAAAAAAAGTGTTTATTTTTTTTTTATCATTTTTTTTTTTTTTTTTTTTTCATTTTTTTTTTTTTTTTACAAAATTTTTCACTTTCATGTTTGGTATAGTTGGAACGGCCATGCTCTGGCCGATCCAACCATACCAAAATTTAACCCCTAGCTGCCACGGATCGGGAGATAGGGAGTTCCAATGAACTCCCTATCTCCACAGTTGGTGGCAGTTAAGGGTTAAGTCCAGGACTGGCGTCATCGTGCTACGCACGATGACGCCAGTCCTCAGGGGGAGTTCCCGGAGGCTTGGCCGACATCCAAGGTGTCGGCCAGCTCCGGGAAAGGATCGCAAACCGGCGCTTTTCAGCGCCGATTCGCGATCCAGCTCCCCAGGGGTTAATGCCAGGCATCATTTGGAAGGGCAGGCTGTGCCCTTCCAAATGATGCCTGGGTTAACCCCCGCAGAGCCGCCGATCGGGAGGGAGAGAGGTCCTCCCCCCCTCCCTTTCAGGCGCCTCCTCCGCACATGCGGGGGGGGGTGCCTGAATTTGGTGTCATCGCGCTGCCGCAATGACACCAAATTCCGGCGGCTGCTGTTCCGGATGCCGGGCTGACATCCAGGATGTCAGCCCGCACCGGAGGGGCCAGCGATCGGCCGGAACCCGGCCAAACGCTGACCCCAATGGGAGGACGCGCTCAGCGCGTCCTCCGCATACCAGCGGGAATGCTGAGGACGCGCTGAGCGCGTCCTCAGCAGCGAAGTGGTTAACGAACCAAAAAAAAGAAAGAAAAACGTATTTATTTATTTTTTATTATTTTTTTTTAAATATTTTTTTTTTTTCATAGTCAAGTTTGGTATTGTTGAAACGGCCATGCTCTGGCCGATCCAACAATATCAAACATTAACCCCTAACTGCCACGGATCGGGAGATAGGGGGTTCATTGGAACCCCCTATCTCCACCATTGGTGGCAGTTAGGAGTTAACTCCAGTCCTCAGGGGGCATTCCCGGAAGCTTGGCCGACATCCAAGATGTCGGCCAGCTCCGGGAAAGGATCACGAACCGGTGCTTTTCGGCGCCGATTCGTGATCCAGCCCCCACGGGGTTAATTCCAGGTACCGTTAGGAAGGGCAGGCTGTGCCCTTCCAAACGGAACTGTATTAACCCCCTGCAAGCCAGCGATCAGGAGGGAGAGAGGTCCGAAGGACCTCCCCCCTCCCTTTCAGGCGCCTCCTCCGCACATGCGGAGGGGCGCCTGAATTAAGTGTCACCGCACCGCCACGATGACACCTAATTAGGCTGGCGGCGGTTCTGGGTGCTGGGCTGACATCGAGGATGTCAGCCCGCACTGGGGGGCCCAGCGATTGGCCGGAACACGGCCATTCGCTGGCCCCAAAGGGAGGACACGCTCAGCGCATCCACCGCAAGGAACGTTACCTGCGGGTGGACGCGCTGAGCGCGTCCTCCGCAGCGAAGGGGTTAAAGGAAAACCATTTACCGTCATTTGAAATGTCATTTTTTGTTTTTAAATGTTTCTACACAGCCTACAAATCCGACACTTCACGGGCAGGTTATGGGAACCTCCTAGGCACGATATTTGAAGGAATTTTTCGTTTCTATTCTTAATTATTATTATTATTATTCATTATTTATAAAGCGCCAGCATATTCCGCAGCGCTGTACAATAAGCACAGTATAGACAGGGTTACAATACATTGAACAACTTTTGACAAACAGTACAGGAGGATATGAGGGCCCTATTCCCGTAGGAACTCACAATCTAGGAGGGTTGGGGTTGGAAACAGGAGGAGAGGACTGTAAGGTGAGAGTGATTGGTGGTTGCGTCAGTGAGTTGGGTGGTAGGCTTCCCTAAATAGGAATGTTTTAAGGGAGCGTTTGAAGGAAGAGAAGTTAGGGGAAAGTCTGACAGTACGAGGGAGAGCGTTCCAGAGAGTGGGGGCTGCGCGTGAGAAATCCTGCAGTCTATCATGGGAAGAGGTGATGCGGGGAGAAGCTAGTCGCAGGTCACTGTTTGACCTTAGGGCGCGGGCCGGGGTGTATTTGGTGATTAGTGAGGACAGGTAGTGGGGCGCTGAGTTAGTGAGGGTTTTGTAGGGAAGGATAAGGATTTTGAACTTAATTCTGCAGTGGATGGGGAGCCAGTGAAGGGACTCACAGAGGGGAGCGGCAGAGACAGAGCGGCTGGTGAGGTGAATTAGCCTGGCGGAGGCGTTCAGGATGGATTGTAGGGGGGAGAGGCGGGACAGAGGGAGGCCAGATAAGAGATTATTGCAATAGTCGAGTCGGGAGATTACCAGGGCGTGTATGAGTTGTTTTGTGGTGACAGCGGTAAGAAATGGCCGAATTCTGGAAATATTACGCAATTGGTATCGGCAGGAGGAGGAAAGAGACTGGATGTGGGGGATGAAGGAAAGAGCAGAGTCAAGTGTAACTCCAAGACAGCGAACTTGGTTTGATGGGGAGATGGTGATACCCTCCACCGTGATAGAGAAGTCAGGAGGTGGGGAGGCATTGGAGGGAGGAATAAGTAGGAGCTCAGTCTTTGACATGTTGATCTTTAGGTGGTGGGAGGCCATCCAGGAGGAGATGCCAGATAAACAGTCACTGACTTTTGAGAGGACAGGGGGAGAGAGATCAGGGGTAGAGAGGTAGATCTGAGTGTCATCAGCGTAGAGGTGGTAATTAAAGCCAAAGCTGTTGATGATTTTGCCCAGGGAGGAGGTGTAGATGGAAAAGAGCAGAGGACCAAGGACAGAGCCTTGAGGTACACCAACAGACTTAACCTTTATTTCATTTCTTAACCTTTATTTCATGAAAAACTCACTGTCCCTTTAAAAACGTTTTTTTTTTTTACTTTTTGTCCTTGTTTCCTGTCCCCCAGAGCATTACTCGGACCCCCATACACCTTTTATGGCAAATATCTTGCATATATGCCCTCTTGGAGGGCACTCTAAAAATCAAACTTTCGAGTCCCACTGACTTGCATTAAGTTCGGTTCGTGTTCGAGTTCCAACTCGAACTTTTGAAATTGTTCGAGTTCGAATGCGAACCGAACACGGGGTGTTCAGCTCATCACTAGTCCTGAAGTACCCTCAAGAGGCCAGATTTTAAGGATCACCTTTGGGAAATGCAAAATGCAAATCCTGCAATCACTGAGCAACAAATCATATCACCTGTGCTGTGCTTCTGATATCTGGCATATTTTTTAAATCAGTGACAGTGCAAGACATTATTGCAAGCAGGGTGGATTAAAATTGATGATCTTCAATAAAACTAAATAATTTATGTTTTATTTTTTATATTTAAATCGGACTTATTTGATTTAATTCTAATTTTTAAATATTTTTTTAAAAAATTAAACAGACCTCTTTATTATTTTTTAAAGGTCTTTTTTATTATTTAGACACATTTTTACAAAATGAAACTGCTATTATTATTTTTTTCAGTTCAGTGGAATTCACCGATACCAATTCAGTGCAATTTGGCGGTTATCGGCACATTTTAGCAGTTTAGGCAAATGTCTGATAGCTGCTTCTGTGACTCCAATATCTGCTAAATACGTGACTATTCACTAAATAGCGAATTCACAGTATTTTCAGCAAAATGGAATTGCCAAAATGGGCCAAAACGCAAAGCATCGAAATTGCACGCAATTTCATTGTTTTGTGAATAGACCCTTATGAGTATATTTTGTGTCCTTTAAGAACGCTGTAAATTTCTATTCTGATTTCAATCATTCGCAGAGTGTAATTTTATTTTTCCACATTTTATCACCCAAACCACTGTGTTTATATATTTTATAGATTATTCTTTAAAATAAAAACAGAAATGGAGAACCTGTTACTGTATTTTTAAAGGAAACATGCATTTTTATTTAGAATTTTTAAACAAATAAAATGTTCTTTTGTTTTTCGGTGCATTACGTGTCATGAAAAATATGAGTATGTATTAATCACTGAACTTGCTCTTGGTGCGGGAAATGAAAAAGTGCTTAGTGGCAACAGCAGCATTCACTTTATAAGTGAAAAGTGTCAGTGCTGTAGGACAAAAAACCATATATATTTCTTTACAATATTATTATTTTGTTTTATTTTTACATTTTACATAGTCTGGTTGGGTATGATTTAAAAGGCCAGACTCCGGCCTTTAGAAGGACACCTCACTCGAACCTGTGGCATGAATGGAATGGAACCCTGACTGTCCACCCACTGGCTGACTTGCATTTTAGAGACCAGTGGGTAGTTATCCATTGTGTCCTCACCTCCACACTTTCGCCTAGGATGGGAAATGAGTATGTGAGCTGTTGCAGTGGTATTGTTTGCTTTATAACTAAAACAGGACAATGCCACTGGTTTTAAAAAAAAAAATGAAAAAGATTGAAATGTTTGTGTTTCTTTTTTTTTACTTTTTTTCTTTTTACACATTACGTGGTCATGTTTGGTATCATTGGAAATGCCAGAATCTTGCCGCTCCAACGGCACCTCATGTGACCTGGAGCTGTATAACATTGAGAAACAGGAGTCCAAATGTACAGGGGACTCTGGCCTTGCCAATGATACCTCATATGATCCTGTAGATCCAGAGATCCCTGCATCTCCTATAACGGGCATTCCCTTTATTACGAGTGGACTCCATTCTGCCATCATCATGCCCCTTCACGATGATGACAGTGAGTGGGGGAAAGTCCCACGCCAAGGACTGACATAAAACATTTTAGCCCACTGTGGATGAAGTCTGAAATTGATACTGAGGCACAAGATGTCGACAACATGCTGAGCACGTCATCAGAATCCTAGAGGGAAATCGGAGGACGTGCCTAGCGCGTCATCCACAATGAAGGGATAAAGAGTTTAAGTGTCTTGAAACATGGTATGCACATACACACTAAGCTAAATTTGAAAAATAAATACTACTTTTATGGCTGTACCTCGTTTTCTCCAGAATTCCACTGGATGGAACTTGTGTTGATGGTGAAGATGTTATCAGGAGGAGCTGTCATGTCGAAGCTGCCCACCTTGACGTATCGCATATTACCAGTAGGACTCAACTGCCAATTCACAATATCATAGACAGCTGGTGGGTCTCCATTTTTATCAAAGTAGACTTCCTTCCCGCTGTTTAATTTGAACCTCACCTTTTTCAGATAGTAAAGAAGCTTTAAAGCAGGAAATACAGAGCATTAATATATTTTGTGGTCATGCAGAGAAAATCTTCTGACAGACTTTTGCTATTATTAAAAAACCTCCTTATCTTTTTCACTACAAAAACCATGTATAAATGATTTTGCCTTGAAATGAAAAACAAAAATGTTAATACAAAACCAATTTGCATACGTTTTTAAGGTAAGACACGTGTGCTTCCTGGGGAGAAACAACATTTTCTGTGTGATCATTGTATTAAAATGTTCAGTAAACTTTACTGTAAGATTACAACTGGCAATTTGTCAGAATACAGGGAGGGCTGGGGGCTCAATCACTGCTGTACAGGGATAAGATCCAGGGGGTTATAATGAGTGAAAATCTCTGTACAGTACAGATACAAGGTGTTGCAGTATTTACTATACACAGGCATTATGGAGCAAATACAGATACAAGGTGTTGCTGTAATTCCCATACACATGCATTATGGAGCAAATACAGATACAAGGTGTTGCTGTAATTACCATACACAGACATTATGCTGCACATACAGATACAAGGTGTTGCTTTAATTCCCATACACAGACATTATGCTGCACATACAGATACAAGGTGTTACTTTAATTGCCATACACAGACATTATGCAGCACATACAGATACAAGGTGTTGCTGTAATTCCCATACACAGACATTATGCAGCACATACAGATACAAGGTGTTGCTGTAATTTCCATACACAGGCATTATGCAGCACATACAGATACAAGGTGTTGCTGTAATTGCCATACACAGGCATTATGCAGCACATACAGATACAAGGTGTTGCTGTAATTGCCCAATACAGGCATTATGCAGCACATACAGATACAAGGTGTTGCTGTAATTCCTATACACAGGCAATATGCAGCACATACAGATACAAGGTGTTGCTGTAATTGCAATACACAGGCATTATGCAGCGCATACAGATACAAGGTGTCGCTGTAATTGCCATACACAGGCAGTATGCAGCACGTACAGATACAAGGTGTTGCTGTAATTGCAATACACAGGCATTATGCAGCACATACAGATACAAGGTGTTGCTGTAATTGCAATACACAGGCATTATGCAGCACATACAGATACAAGGTGTTGCTGTAATTGCAATACACAGGCATTATGCAGCACATACAGATACAAGGTGTCGCTGTAATTGCCATACACAGGCAGTATGCAGCACGTACAGATACAAGGTGTTGCTGTAATTGCCATACACAGGCATTATGCAGCGCATACAGATATTGCATTGCTAATAATCTCATTATGATCACTACAAATCCCCATAAACAGAAGATCTCACCATTTTATTATCTGTCTGCATCACATTTACTGCATCTGAAAAAAGGCCATTTCTGTCTGTATGCTGATAACGCAAACCCCTTGTGCCATTGTGCCAGAGAAAGCATGCCATCTAGAGTTTAGGACGTTTCATCCCAGTAATATAGATTTACCAAATTTTAATTTGGCACCGATTGCAGACTTTCCCAGAGGTGGCTGACATCTTGGATTTCAGGCCAGCCTCCAGGGTCCCTCCACTGATGTAATCATGCAATAAGTGAATTCCCCCCGAGCTGCCCACTGATTTCCCTATGGAAATCCCTATGGTGGATGTAGGCGGGTCCTTTCCAATGATACCAAACATGACCAGGTTATGTGTAAATATAAAATATATATATATTTTTTTATTTAATAATAATGCAGCACTATTGCTCACTTTTCAATTATAATGTGAACAATGATGCAGCACTGACTCACCTTCTCAGTTTCTATAAGGAGAAAATTATTTTTATTTTGTTTAACCTAAAATCGCATATTTTCTCCGAAAAATAAAGTAACGGGTCCCATTTCTATTTTTTTTTTAGCAAGAGTACCCCATAGAATATATAACCACAAAGGCTCGGATGATTAAATGTGAAAAAAATAACTTTACACGCTGCAGATGATTGAAATTTATATGGAAATTCACTTTTTATTTTTACATTTTTTGCTATAGCATTCTGGCAGGGGATGACGTATACATGTAATAATGATATGTTATAAATCTGCTGAAAAAAAGGGATATATAATTTGTTTGGGTCCTTCAATAAAACATGACTCAAATCGTGTTGAAACATGATGAGCACAAAACGGTCAAAAATGAGCTCATCGCACAGTGGTGAAATGGCTCAGCACTTTGAGAGTATTTATTGATTGACACTATTTATCTATTGGTACCTTCATCAGACGTTATAGCTGGAGCTTAGGAAATATTCAAATTCAATGCATAATGAAAATATCAGTGATATTGCAGGGCGTACAAGGACAGGTGTTTGTCGTTCTTCTTCTACAGTTCTTTTGAGATTCTCCCTCTTAATAATGTTTTAGAGACGTTGCGTGTGTGGATCGTACGATAGACATGTGCACAATAAAAAATTTGGTTCAAACTATTTCGGAATCCAAAAATGACAGATTCTGAAATATTTGGAATCAGCCAATTTGGAATATCGGAAGCTTATGGTATTTCGTATCGGACCCATTGGATATATTGGAAGCGTAAGATATTTTTGGCGTTTTCGATATTTGTGACTTAAACGTGTAACACTTTAAAAAAAGATAACAAAAAAGGCTCAGAATTAAAAAAACTCACACTAAGCCTATGAAAACGAGAAGAGGGCAGGGCAGCTGTTTTCATGCCATGCACCACTTCACATTGCAAACTATTTAAAAATAATTGGTTGGTGGTAGTCCTAGGGCCTAGTTTTAGGGTTAGCAATAAAGTTTATCTGTTTTTTAATGAGTATGGTAAAGTTTAGGGTTAGGGTTAGAGTTTCAGTTTCTGTATTATTAAAAATAATTGATATGGGTTAGGGTAGCGGTAAGGACTAAAATTAGGATTACAGTTGCTGTGTTATATGATTATGATTAGGATAGGGTTGGGGACAAGGTTACAGATTCTGTATTTATTTTTTTATTTATTTATAAAGGATTTTACCAGGAAGGATACATTGAGATTTCTCTCGTTTTCAAGTATGTCCTGGGTTCAAGAACATGGTTACAGAAATACTAAAGTAGTAAAATGCAAGAAATTAAGGGACTTTAGACTGGGGGAAGATTTGATGGCGTCTGGGAGGTTATTCCATAATTGTGGTGCTCTGTAGGAAAATGAGGATCGAGTCACTTGCTTTTTGTATTGTGGTATTGCAAGTAAGGTGCTGGTCCTGGATCGGAGGTTATAGGATGAGGAAACTGCTGAGGGAAGCAGCCTATTCAGGAAGGGTGGTAGCTTCCCAGAAAAGCTCTTAAACACCAGGTTGGAAAGGTGAAGAGTGCGTCTAGATTGCAGCGACGGCCAGTTTAGCTCTTTTAACATGTCACAATGGTGGGTCATGTAGTTACATTGTAGCACAAAGCGGCAGAAGGAGTTATACAATGTAGTAAGTTTCTGAAGGTGTGTTTGCGGGGCGGCTGCATACACTACATCTCCGTATTCAATAGCCGGCATAAGCATTTGTTGTACAATCTGCTTTCTTACCGCGGGGCTCAGGCAGGATTTGTTTCTGTACAGGGCACCTAGTTTGGGGTAAATTTTAGATGAAAGTTTTTCAATGTGGGGGCCAAAGGATAGATTTGGGTCTAACCACATACCTAGATATTTGAGAGAAGTGACTGTGGTCAGCGTGCCATTTGATTTTGTCCTGACACATAGATGGGGTGTTTGCAATTTGTGTAGTTTTGGTGCTGTTCCAAAGAGCATCGTTACAGTTTTGTCAGCATTTAGAAAAAGTTTGTTATCTTTGATATTTGATAATTGGTTAGGGTTAGGGCTAGGGTAACGCTAAGGACTAAGATTAGGATCACAGTTACTGTGTTATTTGAATATGGTTAGGATAGGGTTGGGGACAGGGTTACAGTTTCTCTATTATTATTAAGAATCTTTGAATAGAGTTAGGGCTAATGTTAAGTTTAGGGTTACTGTGATGGAAGCCGCTACTCAGGCCGAGTAGATCCGCCGCTCGTTTCTTCCTTGCTCCGGAGGTACCAGGGAGTAGTAGAAATCTGTCTTAATTCCCCCCAATCACTTATCGAAGTGTGTAGGGTGAAGAAAAAGTGGTAAATTTATTGCACGGAATACTTCTTTTTAAACAAAATAGAAAATCAGATAACGGTGTTCATACTCCTGCTCTCCCCAGACCTCCCGGCACAGGGCAGCACCGCCTTCACCTCATGCCAATTCCTTAATACAATACAGGGGCCCCTGCCTCCGGCCTGAGCCCAATCTCTTTGGAATGTGCCCCCACCCTCAGCCCAAGTCCAATAGGCCGCACAAAGGGAGCGGCGCATCAGTTATAGTGCATAGTTAACCTGATGCTCCGCCATCACGTGTGACGGATTTGGGAGTCATCCCAGGGGAGCGGCGGCAATTTCCAAGTGCCGCTTGAAAGCTCAGTTTTCCTGATAACTCTGTCCGCGAAGTGAATTAATCCTCAAACGGGGGACTAAGCGGCAACAATGGAAAGGCGTTCGATGGCTGGCAGGGTGTACTCGGGACATAGCTTTGTCCAACATAGAAGCGGCTGCAATACCCGAGTGATGGAGGGAGGATGGATGCTGAGGTTCCCAATGGAGTTCCTCCCAGTAATCACCCCAAGGCAGGCTTCCTTTATAGTGGACATATTCCCAGAAATCTCCGGTGTAGGGTTAAAATCGTCTAGCGTACGGTGCAGGCCACTTGCGGCTGAAAAATGCAGAGATTTCTTCTACAAAAATTTACATTCACAATACCCTTAAGCACATACAAGTATGTGTGCGTGATGATATGATTTGTGATGCTATTGAAAGACGGCCTCTAGGAAAATGTTTTATTGTTTTCTTGTTGGTGGTAACAGCCACTGACTCTTATTCAACGTGTAACATTCTAATTTGGATATTACAATTAAGACGGACATTACAATAATGAGAATGAACAATTTATGGACATTCATTTTGGCTCCAACGTAATGAAAGTAAAGCTTACCTGCCATGGCTTGAAATCCTTAATATCTGCACATAATCGCTTGGAAAATGGACCTTCTCCATTTTTGCAGTTATTCATATCTTTCAAAGCGTTGGCCACGACAAGAATTGCGGTGTAGACACTATATGTCGATCTTAAATTAGAAACATCGTTGTAGACATTTTGGAGGTTTTCTAGATTTTCTGATCCAGTGCATTCTTTCACGTTTGTATCCCAAGGTTCTGATTCATTTTTATCACTTGTGAACCTGCAAATGAATGCTAACTCCCAAAAAATCTTTATCCAGGCTCTTCCCAATGACACGGAAGGATTGATCGTGTTGAGGAATCGTTTAAGACCAGGTGTGGTTCCACTTTGGAGAGCTAGACCTATTGTACCATTCAGAAGAGCTGAAAACTTGCCCAATGAGGATATGGTTGATGTAGACCATCCTTCACTTGCAACAAGTATTTTCCCTGTGACATTCTGTTTTGCCATCTCTTTCAATATGGGTCCCACATCAAAGTCAGTGGCATAAAGAACCACAACCTTAGCTGTTGATGTCTTTATGATCTTAACAATATGAGGAGCATTGCGGTCTGGGTAACTGGTTAGAATCTTCTCATTGAACGCCACACATGCTCCGGCTTTGAATAGCTCTTGTTGAAGAAGCTGAATTCCCAGTTGTCCATAGTCATTGTCCGAAGCTACTAACCCAACCCAAGTCCAGCGTAAATGTACCACTAGATCTGCAAGTCCTTTAGACTGAAATATATCACTTGGTACAGTCCTAAAGAAGGAGGGAAACCTGATGTGGTCACTGAGGATGGCGCTGGTTGAAAAATGGCTGATCTGTTGATAAAGTAAAACTAGGCATAAAACAAAATATGATTTTATATCACAATGATTCAACCCTTTGTGTCTCTAACTAGACAAGAGAAAAAATTCTTGTGGAAGTAAATGCTACTATCTTATGCAGCACCTACAGTATTTGCTGGACACATGTTAGTGCTGCCATCGCCATGTGTCAAGTCAAATGCAATTGAATTAGGCTTGAATGAAGATTAGTAAAGTATAGATATTAACCCCTTCACTACCAAATGATTTTCCAAAAAAAGCGTTGACAGAAATCATTTTTTTTTTTTTTATTTTTTTTTTAACAAATTGTACAGTAATACCTTTCTAGGACTGTAAATAACCTATTTGGCCAGTAGATGGCGCCATCTACTGCCAAATCGAGCTACATAGGTTTTAACAGAAGATCTATTTTCTTCTATTTCTCCTGCATCGGCTGCTGACAGAGTCTGAAAGCCACACTTTTCAGAGCTTTCAGCTGCCTATTTTACAGTTTTAGCTCTTTGGGCATTATGCACACAGGGCTAAAACTTTGGGGGCACCTTCTGCAGCCCAAAAGCTAATGAAATTTGTTTGCAGCATATGAATTTCATTTGTTTTTGGGCTGCAGAACAGCAGATTGAGATATTTCGATATCGGGGCACCAGATGGTGCCTTTGAAACCCAGGATATCTCGATATCAGTAGTGAAGGGATTATTGATAGCAGCTAACACTGTAGGTCCCCTTAGACATGGCTTTACAGTTACATGGCACAAGGCAGCAGTAAGGCACGTGTAAGTGTTTTTTCATGTGCACAGGCCAAAGTGTCTTGGCTACAAATTTCACAAGTTAATGTCAGATGATACAATTAAATGCATTTATCAAGCTGCTTTTTTCTGTAATTTCTACCATTTTACCAGGAAAAATACATAGAGATTTCACTCGTTTTCAAGTACGTCCTGGGTTCAAGAACATTGACATTTTTACAGTTGTTACAGAAATACAAAGTAATAAATGCAAGATATTAAAAACAAAACACAAATAAACAGATTAACACAGAATATAAATATGTAGGAAATATAGTCACTATGTTACATATTTACAGGTGCATTCTGTATTGAGGTAAGTCAATAGAGATCTCTTAATTGACTTAAGACTGGGGGAAGATTTGATGGCGTCTGGGAGGTTATTCCATAATTGCGGTGCTCTGTAGGAAAATGAGGACCGAGACACTTTTTTTTTGTATTGTGGTATTGCAAGTAAGGTGCTGGTCCTGGATCGGAGGTTATAGGATGAGGAAACTGCTGAGGGAAGCAGTCTAGTCAGGTAGGGTGGTAGCTTCCCAGAAAAGCTCTTAAACACCAGGTTGGAAAGGTGAAGGGTGCTTCTGGATTCCAGTGACGGCCAGTTTAGCTCTTTTAACATGTTACAATGGTGGGTTATGTAGTTACATTGTAGCACAAAGCGGCAGAATGAGTTATACAATGTAGTAAGTTTATGATGGTGTGTTTGCGGGGCGGCTGCATACACTACATCTCCGTATTCAGTAGCCGGCATAAGCGTTTGTTGTACAATCTGCTTTCTTACCGCGGGGCTCAGGCAGGATTTGTTTCTGTACAGGGCACCTAGTTTGGGGTAAAGTTTAGATGAGAGTTTTTCGATGTGGGGCCAAAGGTTAGATTTGGGTCTAACCACCTACCTAGATATTTGAGAGAACTGACTGGTCAGTGTGCCATTTGATTTTGTCCTCACGCATAGATTGGAATGTTGTAATATATGTAGTTTAGGTTCTGTTCCAAAGAGCATCGTACCAGTGTTGTCTTAATTTACATTTAAGCTAAAACTTAGAATTTGAAAGCATAAATGTGTATGTGTTCCCATTCCGTTTCTTGTGCTATAAATTAGACATGTGCATTTGTTTTCAAGTTGAATTGAGATTCGTCCAATTTTTGGACAATTCATCCGGAACATGAGTCAACACAAGGACCCATCAGGCAATCGACTGAAAAATGTATAACACAGGAACAATTTTCATTATTGTTTGCTCCTGTTGTTACAATTTAAAGGTGGATTGTGTTACATTAAAATCAGTTTACTTGACCCCCATACCTCCACTTTTCATGACTACTGTGTGTGGGATTAAATCAGAGTATAAATTTATCTCCTGCTGTCCGTAGGTGGGAGGTATAGAGGGGAAAGGAGTATCACCTATGCATCCATTTTTCCCCAGACCAATAGATGGGGTCAGGAGTGGATGGGCTACTAGGTCAAACAGGAAGGAGAGTTATTAGGGTGTTAATGAGAACCTCATATCTTTGCCAGCTGTGGGCTTTGGTGCCGGTGGACATCCAACAAGCCCACCTGGTCTAGCAATTTTCACCTCACCCTCTGCCAACAGGTTAGGCTTTTAGATAAATCATAAATTAGTTATGTGTTACCAAGCTCGTGTTCATTCACACAGACTCATTTAACAGCACGGAATGTATTTTAATGAAGCAAAACACTCTTTATAAATTTCCGACAAACCAAAATCAAAGGTTGAATGAAGTTTACATGTACGAAACTGATCGTACGTTTTGGAACAACCAAATATTAAAAACTAAATTTTTTATCCCTGCATGTGTCTAATCCAAAATATTCATGAATTTCGAATGACAGCTCATCATTGGTTATTGATTGTCAAGCAGTTTTTTGTGCATTCGACACAAAGTATACTACTCAACTGATAACAGAAAGACAAGAGGTAACCAGAAAGCTGTAATTACCATGTCTTGTTCTATTGCTGTTCCTAGTAAAGCAAGAAACCTTTCACCCATGTTAATAATCCACTGATACAACATCATCACTAGTGATTGGAATTTCCGAAGGAAAGACAAGAACGACTCTAAAATAGGGAAATTAGTGATATATGTCTAAGCATATATAATAAGTTTGATGTGTCACTCAATCAGACGTAATATGATGTAACATACTTTATTTTTTGAAAGAACTAAATACTAATGATAATATCATAGGCTTTTGTTATTAAAACTAGGGATGGGCCAAACACCCCCTTGTTCGATTCGCATTCAAACTCGAACAATTTAAAAAGTTCGAACGCGAACACGATTCGAACTCAATGCAATTCAATGGGACTCGAAAGTTTGATTTTTAGAGTGCCCTCTAAGAGGGCATATATGCAAGATATTGGCCATAAAAGGTGTATGGGGGTCCAGGTAGTGCCCTGGGGTACAGGAAACAAGGACAAAAAGACAAAAAGTAAAAAAAAAAACGTTTTTAAAGGAACAGTGATTTTTCCATGACATAAAGGTTAAGAATAAAGACGAAAAATTCCTTCAAATATCATGCCTAGGAGGTCCCCATAACCTGCCCGTGAAGTGGCGGATTTGTAGGATGTATAGAAACATTTAAAAAGAAAAAAATTACATTTCAAATGACGGTAAATGGTTTTCCTTTAATCTATTCATAAACAACTGCTCGGGGCTGCAGCCTGTATGAAAAGAGGAGATGTTTTAGGACACGCAGAACAAGTTTAGTGATTTTTTGGCTAAATTATGGTGAAACTTATGCAGGCTTTGGATGAAAGTAACAACAGGTGCATTAAAATTGGACTTTTGGTGCCAGCTAGTGCCTGAACACCGTAACCCCTCTGAGGTATTGTGGAAGAGTGCAGTGGTGGTGGACCCTGCGGTCAAATATTACAATGATATGAATCTGGTACACGCGTCAGTGCACCCAAATATTGGGCCTTTGGTGCCAGCTAGTGCCTTCACAATGTAACCCCTCTGAGGTATTGTGGAAGAGTGCAGGGGTGGACCCCGTGGTCACATTTTAAAATGATATGGATCTGGTACACGCGTCAGCGGCAGTGCACCCAAATATTGGACCTTTAGTGCCAGCTAGTGCCTTCACAACGTAACCCCTCTGAGGTATTGTGGAAGAGTGCAGTGGTGGAGGTTTTGGGAATGCAAAAGAGATCCCCAATCTATTCAGTTACATCAGCATCAGGGGAGTGATAGCTGCTGATCCAGGACTGATTCATTTTTATAAATGTCAGCCGGTCTACAGAGTCGGTGGACAGACGCACTCTTTTGTCTGTGACAAAACCTCCAGCAGCACTGAACGTCCTTTCAGAAAGCATTCTGGATGAAGGGCAACCTAGCAGCTGCATAGCATATTGACTAAGTTCTGGCCAGTGATCCAATCTCAACACCCAGTAAGCCAGTGGATCATCTGCTGTAAAGGTATCCAGGTCTGCCCTTGCCCCTAGGTAGTCCTTCCATGGTGAAGACGCTGTCAATGGGTGCCTACATTTGATGTCCCTGGGCGTCGTGTACTAAAAAAATTGCAAAAGGCATCAGTCAAGCGACCCCCTTCACCGCTCTTACTCTGATAAACCGCGGCCTCAGAAGCACCTGTGTCATCGCTTGGTAACCTACCAGTGCCTGGAAAGGTGTTACACAAGTGTCGCTTTAGAGCGTCCTCGTGTTGTTTCATCCTGTGCTCCCTCTGTGCGGGCAGGATGAGCTCTCCAACCTTACCCTTGTATCGTGGATCAAGAAGGGTTGCCAACCAGTAATGATCCCTCTCATTGATAGCACGAATATTGGGGTCCTTTAGCAGGCTTTGCATTATAAGTGAGCCCATGCAGCGTAGGTTGGAGGTGGCATTATCTTCCGAGTGTTCCTGGTCACTGAGGATGACCGTATCGTGCACCGTATCTCCTCCCAGACACGCACTTGTCCTTGGTTTTCTGGGGACACAAAACCCTCCCTTGAGGAATCCCCACGTTCAATGCCCCCACTACTTAAATATTCCATACTCACACAGGTACTCATTGATGGCCCTCTGCTGCTTGTGCAGACACTGCAGCATTGCCAATGTTGAGTTCCACCTGCTGGATATGTCACAGATCAGACAGTTTGTGGGAAGGTGGGAGGCCTTCTACAGTGCCTGATTAGAGGGCCTCGTCTGCCTGATGTTTTAGCAACAAGATTGTTTTATCCCTTAGGCTTCAATATACGTTAAAAATATTCCCGTTTTAATTCAATATCTAATAAACCATTGCTTATAATATTCTGCAGTAAAGAGTCACTTTATTTCTAGATTTTTTAGGATTTTTTAAGCATTTTATAAAAAAAAATCACAATTTTATTTTTTTTAGAACTTTTTGCGAACGGCCTGAAAAGTTCGAAGTTCGCGAACTTTCGAACAGCCGATGTTCGATGCGAACATCGAACCGATTCGAACCGGCAACCCGTCCCTAATTAAAACTGGACATTGTATAAATGTCTGACTAAACCTTACCTGAGGAAAGTTGTAGATTCCCATAATAGAAGCCAAAAGAACTGAATGTGTGGAGATGGCAGATCCTATTATGGAGCTGAGAGGAGCACCTGATGAACATCTGTAATTGGGGATGTGTCTGTCAAGCCCTGTTAAAATTTGTAAAGCTCCTTCCAGGTCATACTGAA
This sequence comes from Leptobrachium leishanense, assembly GCA_009667805.1. Classification (NCBI taxonomy): domain Eukaryota; kingdom Metazoa; phylum Chordata; class Amphibia; order Anura; family Megophryidae; genus Leptobrachium; species Leptobrachium leishanense. Next base: position 22,137,661 of record CM019065.1, read on the forward strand.
GAAGTGCACACGAATCATATGCTCGAAAACCCAGGGTGATATTAGGGAGGATTTCTGCGTTTTTATTTATCTCATCCAGAGCAAATCGTAGAGCTTGAAGCTGCTGGAAACTCTCGAAGTGGAACCTTTTTGAAGACACAGTTAATCATCACATAGTTAGTACACAGACTGACCCCAAAACTTTTATTTCAACTCTTTGCAAATCCTAATGTTTGAATATAATTAATAGAAATTCCTCTTTTCATGTAATTTTGCTAACTTATAAATACATTCACCTCATGGTAATAATTTTTGGAAATCTGGTCAGTTCAGTTTTTTGTAACAGACAATACCTTCTTTATATCTATTTATCAAGCTTCTCTTTCTTTGGGGTGCAGAAAGCCGACTACTGATTCTGTTTTTTTGCTGACCAGTAAAAAATTGACTTTTTGCTGCAAGTGAAAAGAATAAACGGTTGAATAAATATTTAATGAAAATGGGGATATTTTCACATTAAACATATCGGATTCGACTGATCCACCAAAAATCAGGGTTAGAAATTAGGGTTAGATGCTAAGGTTAGAAATTGGGGTTAGGGTTAGAATCTAGGGTTAGAAGCTACGGTTAGAAGCTAAGGTTAGAAGCTAGGGTTAGAAGCTAGGGTTAAAAATTAGGGTTAGACGCTAATGTTAGAAATTAGGGTTAGGGTTAGAAATTAGGGTTAGAAGCTAGGGTTAGAAATTAGGGCTAGGGCTAGAAATTAGGGTTAGAAGCTAGGGTTAGAAATTAGGATTAGAAGCAAGGGTTACAGTGATAGAGTTACAGTGCTAGGGTTAGAAACTAGGGTTAGATGTTACGGTTAGAAATTGGGGTTTGAAACTAGGGTTATGGTTAGAAATTATGGTTAGACTTAGAAATTAGGGTTATGGTTAGAAATTATGGTTAGACTTAGAAATTAGGGTTAGAAATTAGGGTTAGAAGCTAGGGCTAGGGTTAGAAATTAGGGTTAGAAACTAGGGGTAGAAGCTAGGGTTAGGGTTAGAAATTATGGTTAGAAGCTAGGGTTAGAAATTAGGGTTAGGGTTAGAAATTAGGGTTAGGGTTAGGATGAGGGCTAGAAATTAGGGTTAGAAGCTAGGGTTAGAAATTAGGGTTAGGGATAGAAATTAGGGTTACAAAATTAGGCTTAGAAGCTAGTATTAGAAATTAGGGTTAGGGTTAGGATGAGGGTTACAAATTAGGGTTAGACGCTAGGGTTAGAAATTAGGGCTAGGGTTAGAAATTAGGGTTAGAAGCTAGTGTTAGAAATTAGGGTTAGGGTTAGAAATTAGTGTTATAAATTAGGGTTAGAAGCTAGGGTTAAAAATTAGGGTTAGGGTTTGAAATTAGGGTTAGAAACTTGTGTTAGAAATTAGGGTTAGGGTTAGAAATTAGGGTTAGAATTTAGGGTTAGAATTTTAGTTCATTATGTTGCTGCGATTCGTAATTTCAGACCGATCCAATAATTCTGATGGACGATTTTCGGATTTTACACATGCTGCTGAAATACGAATCGGCTAATTTTCGTCCGAATTTGGAGTCTGAATGAAACAAAACGCGCATGTCTAAAAAAAAATCATTTGATGTGAATGGAAACGCTTAACCACAATGAAAAACAGAAACTCTTAGTTCTTCTGATAATTGTCAAAATTTCACTTATCCATGTTTACTCTCCTGTCAATAACACAAATAATTGTACTATGAAGGCACATGAAAGGAATAAATGCTATAAATAAATATATTTTATTGCGCAACAAAAATTAGACACAGAAATATAAAACTCTTGAAAAATGAAAAGTACCAGCTGCAGCAATACGTACTGCTAATAATACAGAAGGGTGGTATATACATTGATATGACATATAGGCCAAAACCAAAAGAAACTGAGAATAAACAGCAAATAAAGAGGCACCTGCCCCTAGATATTGGCTATTACCTCGACAGTTCAAGCTGCCTACTTGACCAATAAGCTATACTAGAGACAAAGGAAAGGTAAACGGGAAAGAAAAATCCACCCAAAATCTCAAACACAAGGATATATAATCGCCATGGCCATAGAGTCAGAATCAAATGATAACCCGCATGCTGGTAAAGAAAGACCACAGTGAAACTGTTAAAAGAAAACAACGCGTTTCACCCAAGGCAGGGCTTCATCAGGAGCTGCAGAGTAACTGAGTGTTACTAGGATTTTCAGTAAAAATGTGCGTGTCTGGGAGTTACAGTAAGATGTGCATTTCCGGGGGGGTCTACAGTAAGATGCACATTTGAGAGTCTTTAGATTACAAGGTGTATATCAGGGCATTCATTTTGAAATGCACAAGTCCAGGAAATACAGTACGACATTGAACATGGTAAAAGGATCCATGCTCACGTCTATAGACTTTTCTGGGAGGACATTTTTTCGAAATGACTGAAGTCACTACATCATAAAGTAACGCGCCCTAAAAACATCATTACAAATCCTTTACATTGTACATTTGGTCCTTGGTGGCTTCTCCTTGAAGAGGACCTTTTGATAGGACTGTCCAAGATGCAGTGGTAACAGCACTCCTATCATGATATCTCCAGGTTGTGTCATTCCACTCGGCTCCGTGATGGGCAGCCTGCATCGCTGGTCTTCAGAGTAAAATACTGGAATGAGGAGGAACACAAATAGGTGCCAGATTGTCTTATGCATAAAAGACATGGTGGGTCCAAAAGCGTACATGCCTGTGAAAATAGCATGGCTTTAATTAGTTCATGTGGTCTCACAAATGATTTTTTTTGGCATGATCACATAAATAAGAATGTTATGATTCATATAGAGTACAAAAAGATAAAAACCTTATGCGTTCAAAAGCTTCACGCATGTGTTTATCAAAATAACAAAGAGATCAAACTCAATGAAGGTTTACAAAGGGATGGAATTGAAGTCTTCTGAAAGTTGCTGTGCCCTTCATCAATAAATGTGTCACTTTTTCTGTATGTTGAATTTTAGTTTATTTTCTGCTATAAAATGGTGGTGATTCCATCGGTTTGCTGTGGGTCTATATCACTGACTCTTCTCTGAATCTACTGAGTAGCCGGTATCATTGAAACTCTATTACTCAGGTTTAAAATCCACTTTTACATGGCATAAGAACGCCAATTAAAAATTGTTAACTTCCCATAATATAGAAAAGTACAGGGGAAAAAACCCCCAATATCCAATGATGTCCTAAGGCAAATAAACACCATTCAGCTCCTTTAACATCTTGAACCAATGACAGCTCTTTCTCAACATCTTCAACCTCTTGACCCAACAATAGGTCTTTCTCAACATCTTTCACAACGTCGGGAAATACCCCTTTACTATCATCACCCAATGACAGAACTTTCAAAACGTCGGGAAAGACCCCGTTAATATCCTGACTCAATGACAGATCATTTTCAGCCCTGAGAAAAAACTGTTCAACATTTTGACTGAATGACTAGTGATGGGGCGAACACCCCTGTGTTCGGTTCGAATTCGAACTCGAACATCCGAAAAAGATTCGAATTCGATCACAATTCGAACACAATGCAAGTCTATGGGGCTCAAAAGTTCAAAAATCAAAGTGGCCTCCAAGAGGGCATATATGCAAGATAATAGCCATAAAAGGTGTATGGGGGTCTGGGTACTGCCCTGGGGGACAAGAAACAATGAAAAAAAAAGTTTTTTAAAAAAAATAAATAAATGTGCACTATTTGGATATTGACTGACTATCGAATTCGAAATGAACTATCAAATGGATATCGACTAACTATCGAATTCAAAATGAACTATCAAATGGATATCCATTTGATAGTTCATTTCAAATTCGATAGTTAGTTGATATCCATTCGATAGTTCATTTCGATTTCGATAGTCGATATCCATTTGATAGTTCATTTCGAAATCGATAGTTAGTTGATATCCATTCAATAGTTCATTTCGAATTCGATAGTTAGTCGATATCCATTTAATAGTTCATTGTGTTATTAAAGGTGTGGGAAATGTTGAATCCCATAGGCTTCAATGTTAAAAATGGTATGGAAAATGTTTTACCCCATAGGCTTCAATGTTAAAGATGTGGGAAATGTTTTTCACCATAGGCTTCAATGTTAAAAATGGTGTGGAAAATGTTTTACCCCATAGGCTTCCATGTTAAAGGTGTGGGAAATGTTTTACACCATAGGCTTCAATGTTAAAAATATTCCCGTTTTAATTCAATATCTACCAAACCATTGTTTATAATATTCTGCAGGTAAGAGTGTCTTTATTTTTAGATTATTTAGGATTTTTTAAGCATTTTCTTTTAAAAAAAAAATATTATTTTTTTGGTCTAACTTTTTTCGAACTGCCCAAAAAGTTTGAAGTTCGCGAACTTTCGAACAGCCGATGTTCGAATCGAACTTAGAACAGATTCGAACTGGCAGCCCATCCCTATGAATGACAGGTCTTTCTCATCCTCGAGAAAGAACACTTCAACATCTTTGGGTTCAATGTTTCATTTTTGGGTAGTTAACTGCTGGACCAGTGTTTGTTTGAATTGTTAAGTTTGAGATTTCACACCTCCCCAGGCTAATTGCATCATCTGTATAGCAGTAGCTTATTTTCAACTTTGTCTTTTTGTCTAAATATTAATATAACTTGACTGAAGATCAGGACCAGCACAAGTCCTGGTAGATCTGAGAAAGCTGATGCTCAGATATGCTGTGTGACTTGTAGGTGGACCATACAGGTGCTGTGGAGATGTGGATCACAATCGTACAAAAAGGCACTAAATATGATAAGCTTTTACAAACAAAATCTTCCCCTTCATTTGTCTCATTCTTTCAATGCTGCCAATTATTGGATATGTGTGGCCCACAGAAATTCTGTAAAAACAAAGGGACCTTTTCAGCACAGTATTTTTTTCTCGCGCTATCATTGACATTGTACATTGAGTCTACTTTACTTTATGTATATTTCCTTTCGGTTATGCAGGCATTCCTCTTAAATGTACGCATTTTTGTTAAAAAGCAAACTGTGAATGAAAAAAAAATATTTAATTAATGAAATATTCAGACATGTAATTGTCAGTGGCTGGATAGTAGCCAGTGAATGGTCATTGGCAGAATGTAAAGCAATACATTTGTGAATAGAAAACAGTAATCCATGGATTGCTAATAATAATATGGAGGATGATACACAAAATTATAATTTCATTGAATAATGATGGATCATTCAGGAACAAAATAGTTATCCACAGAATAGTCAGAACTTGTAGAAAAATACCAAATTAAGCTAGACTGGTCAGTAACAGGATGGTCAGTAATGGGCTGGTCAATAACATACTGGTCAGAAATGTAATGTTCAGTAATGGAATAGTCAGTAATAGAATGGTCAACAATGTACTAATCTGTAAGAGAATGGTCAGGATGGAATGTTCAGTAAAGAATGGTCAGGATGGAATGTTCAGTAAAAAATGGTCAGAATGGAATGGTCAATAATAGATTGCTCAGAATGGAATGATCACAATGGAATGGGTAGTAAGAGAATGGACAGGATGGAGTGGACAGTATGTAATGGTCAGTAAGAGAATAGTCAGGATAGAGTGGACAGAATGTAAGGGTCAGTAAGAGAATAGCCAAAAATGGAGTGGACAGAATATAATGGTCAGTAAGAAAATAGTCAGGATGGAGTGGTCAGTAAGAGAATAGTCAAAAAGGGTTAAGTCTGTAAGAGAATGGCCAGTAAGAGTATGGTCAGTAACAGAATGGTGAGGAATAGAATGTTCAGGATGGAATGGTCAGAAGGGATTGGCCAGTAAGAGTATGGTCAATAGAATGGTGAGCAATAGACTGTTCTGGATGGAATGGTCAGAAGGTAATGGTCAGTTAGAGAATGGTCAGTAAGAGTATGGTCAGTAACAGAATGGTCAATAACATACTGGTCAGCAATGTAATGTTCAGTAATGGAATGGTCAACAATGTACTAATCTGTAAGAGAATGGTCAGGATGGAATGTTCAGTAAGAGAAGGGTAAGAATGGAATGGTCAATATTAGATTGCTCAGAATGGAATGATCAAAATGGAATGGGCAGTAAGAGAACGGACAGGATGGAGTGGACAGCATGTAATGGTCAGTAAGAGAATAGTCATGATAGAGTGGACAGAATGTAATGGTCAGTAAGAGAATAGTCAGCATGGAGTGGACAGAATGTAATGGTCAGTAAGAGAATAGTCAATAAGGGTTAAGTCTGTAAGAGAATGGCCAGTAAGAGTATGGTCAATAGAATGGTGAGCAATAGAATATTCTGGATGGAATGGTCAGAAGGAAATGGTCATTTAGAGAATGGTCAGTAAGAGTATGGTCAGTAACAGAATGGTCAATAATAGAATGTTCTTGATGGAATGTTTAGGATGGAATAATCAGTTACAGAAAGGTCAGTAACAGAATTGTCAGGATGGAATGGTCAGGATGGAATGGTCAGTAAGTGAATGATCAGGATGGAATAATCAATAATTGTTGTTTAGGGTGGAATGGTCCGAGTGGAATGGTCAGTAAGAGAATGGTCAGGATGGAGTGTTCAATAATAGAATGTTCAAGATGGAATGGTCAGAATGGAATGGTCAGTAAGAGAATGGTCAGGGAGGAGTGCTCAATAAGAGAATCGTCAGTAAGGGACTAGTCTGTAAGAGAATGCTCAGTTACAAAATGGTCATTGATGGACTAGTCAGTAAGAGAATCTTCAGGATGGAATGGTCAGAAAAAAAATGGTCATAATAGATTGGCCAATAATAGAATTTTCTGTATCAAATGGTCAGAATGGAATGGTCAGTAAGAGACTAGACAGTAAGAGTTTGGTCAGTGAGGTAATGTTCAGTAATAGAGTGTTCAGTAATGAAATGGTCAGTAAGGTAATGTTCAGTAATAGAGTGTTCAGTAATGAAATGGTCAGTAAGGTAATGTTCAGTAATAGAGTGTTCAGTAATGAAATGGTCAGTAAGGTAATGTTCAGTAATAGAGTGTTCAGTAATGAAATGGTCAGTAAGGTAATGTTCAGTAATAGAGTGTTCAGTAATGAAATGGTCAGTAAGGTAATGTTCAGTAATGAAATGGTCAGTAAGGTAATGTCCAGTAATAGAGTATTCAGTAATGAAATGGTCAGTAAGGTAATGTTCAGTAATAAAGTGTTCAGTAATGAAATGGTCAGTAAGGTAATGTTCAGTAATAGAATGTTCAGTAATGAAATGGTCAGTAAGGTAATGTTCAGTAATAAAGTGTTCAGTAATGAAATGGTCAGTAAGGTAATGTTCAGTAATAGAATGTTCAGTAATGAAATGGTCAGAAACAGAACGGTCAGTAACAGAATGATCAGTATGGAATGTACAGTAATACAGTAGCTTTGTGAGATACAGAATGGTCAGTAACGGAATAATCAGTTACAGAATGTCCAGAACATAATGTTTAGAATGTTCAGGATGGAATGTTCAGGATGGAATAATCAGTTACAGAAAGGTCAGTAACAGAATGGTTAGATAATGAATGTTCACTAACAGAATGATCAGTATGAGATGGTCATAATGTTCAGCAATGGAATGGACTGACAGAATAAATAAACAGACAATGAGCAGCGGCAGAATGGAAAGTAATATAATGAATTAACCTATAATGTACAGGTATGAATTAACAAAGATTGATCAGAAAAATAATTACCAGTAAAGGAATGGTCAGTGACAGAATGAATAGACATGTAACCAAAATAAAAATAATCAATAGACAAGGAAAGATCAGACAGAGAATTATCAGACAGACGTTTGAGTATTATCAGGTGGTGACAGGATCGTGCACCTCTCAGATATTGTATCTTACTCGCTCTCTCCTCATTCACTGAGTGTAACCAAGCAGCAGCATTTCCCAAAGAAGCTGTTTATAAAGCGACGAACATGTTCAGCATTAACCCCTTATGTGCAATGACAATGTAAATCATGTGATTATATAACAAGCGAGTTTAACAAGACAGGAGCAGAAGGGACATGTTTTCCCATGGGATATTCTTGCGAGTGGTCTGTGGATGGAGAGGCAGCACAATTTAGCAGTGTTTCCACAGGGGGTTCCAGGCTGTATCCTAAGGCTTGGTCATCCTGCGCTGTGATAGCTGTAACATGGGGAATTTAACATCTCACTCCTGAGACTAAAAGACTTATCAGTGAATAATATGCAGATCTATGTCATCCCTGAAATTACAATCACCGCTTTATATCATTTACACAGAGGTTTAGCTTGATTATTCCTTAATAATAAGAATTGCAGATAATTATATTTTAATATTTATTTTTATGGAAAGCTATTATGATGTGTGTGTCTTTTATATATATATAACGCATTTAGAAAACATGGAAATCATTATATATGGAGTATATCTGCAATTAGATATCACATATATTGTGGATGTTAATGTGCACCACTAGATGTATTGTTTATGGATGTACAGCATATATAATATGTATATATAGTTTGAAGACGGATATATATATATAATCAACATTGGAAAGGTTGCACTCTACCTGAACAAGCAATAACAGCGGGTGCATCTAAGACAATAATACAGTATTGCAAAAAAGGAGCACTCCATAAAAATGACCTCATTCTTCCAAATTATTGCATTTCAAAAAATCACCATTTCCAAAAGTTCAATCACCTGACTGAGGGAATAAATGATGGGCATTTAGTTCAGAAAATATGATCATACTTTGCTTAAGCCCATCACAAACGCCAATGTATCCCATCGTTGACAGGTCCTATCTAACGTGACCCAATCTGCATTTACAGGATCAACTCACTTGCTGGAGACACAATCCTTCCTGGAGCTCCCAAGCAACTCCAAGGCCTTTATAGGCAGCCAAGACGGAACACACCTGTGAAACAGGGAGGGTTGTATACCAAATTAGGGTTGTCAGCCCCCTATATGTAACATACAACAGTGGGAAGGTTGCACTCAACCTGAACAAGCAATAACAGCGGGTGCATCTAAGACAAACTGTCAACGGCTTTTCCCCGCAGTCCGGGGACCCTTGTGGTTGGGAAATTAGATTTCCCGAAGTGTTTGGATTGTCATCCACATTTTGGTGCTCTGTGAATAACCCCCATAGCAAATTCTCAATTATTACAATCAATACAACCTTTACAAGGTTTAAAATCAGCAAACATTTAGGTATGACAAAATATTTCCACCAAGTTTATTCCATCTAATCAATTGTACTAATGGTTTTTTTCATGACTTGTTCTTTGGAGTTCATGTTGGGTCTGCACAAAATAATGAAACATTTTGGGGCAAACATGCAGATGACCAAAGCCCAACTAGACGCTAGGATAGCAAAGATCTCCATGGCCACTGTGTACTTGCCCTGAGCACTGAGTGAGGCCGGGATATACGAGACCCAGACGCTGAGGAAGGCCAACATGCTGAAAGTGATAAATTTGGCCTCGTTGAAAATATCAGGAAGTCTCCTGGCAAAAAAGGCAACAGTTAAACTTATCGATGCCAGAAGACCAAGGTATCCCAGCATGCACCAAAAGGCAATGGGCAATCCTTCATTACAGTGCAGAATGATAAGCTTTGGTTCGGTTTTTGTGTCCAGTTCCGGAAAGGGAGGTTTAATGGACAACCAAGTGACGCACAGTATAAACTGTAAAAATGTGCTGATGAATATGATTGTGCGAGACACAGAATGACTTGTCCACTTCTTCAGATTACTGTCGGGCTTAGTGGCCATGAACGCAAACACCACCATGATAGTTTTGGCTAAGATGCAAGAGATGCAGAGAGCAAAGACCATCCCAAATGAAACTTGACGTAGAAGACATGTCTCACGTTGGGGGTAACCAATGAAAGCCAAAGAGCAGAGGAAGCAGAATGTCAGAGATGTCAGAAGGAGGCAACTTAGCGAATAGTTACTGGCTTTTACTATAGGTGTTGAGTTAAAGTGTTTGAAAAGCATCAATATCGTAAATGGAACCAAAGAAGAGATGGCATTAGAAGACGCCAACATGACTCCCAGGGGCTCTTCATAGGAGAGATACTCGATGGGCTTTGGAAAGCATCTGGATTTCTCTGAATTTGGCCACATAGTTACATAGTTACATAGTTACATAGTTACATAGTTATATAGGCTGAAAAAAGACATGCGTCCATCGGGTTCAGCCTCTCCCACATAACCTACTGCTGTTGATCCAAAAGAAGGCAAAAAACCCAGTCTGAAGCGCTCGCCAATATGCAACATACTGGGAAAAAAATTCCTTCTTGACCCCAGAATGGCAGTCAGATTTCTCCTTGGATCAAGAAGCTTTTACACACATATTAAATATCACAACCCTTAATATTCTGTGTCTGCAGGAAGTCATCCAGTCGTTTTTTAAAAGTCTGTACAGACTCTGACCCAACCACCTCAACAGGCAGAGAATTCCACAGCTTTATTGTTCTCACCGTAAAATAACCCTTCCTATGCTTTAAGCTAAATTTTCTTTCTTCCAGTCTAAATGGATGACCCCTTGTCCTATGTATAGTCCTGTTAATGAATAGGTTATCAGACAATGGTTGATAATGGCCCCGTATATATTTATATAAGGTTATCAGATCCCCTCTAAGGCGCCTTTTCTCTAAACTAAACAGGTTTAGCTGTTAGTCTTTCCTCATAATTTAACCCTTCCATCCCCCTTATTAATTTAGTTGCCCGTCTCTGCACTTTTTCTAACGATATAATATCTTTTTTTTAAGACAGGTGCCCAAAATTGCACGGCATATTCAAGGTGCGGCCTGACCATTGATTTATACAGAGGCAAAATTATGTTTTCATCCCGTGAGTGAACTCCCCTTTTAATGCATGCCAGTACTTTGCTGGCCTTGGCGGCTGCTGTTTGACATTGCACATTGTTACTTAGTTTGAAGTCTATGATTATTCCCAAATCCTTCTCCTGCTTGGATTTCCCTAACTCCGTACCATTTAGGGTATAAATTGCTTGTGTGTTCTTCACTCCAAAGTGCATAACTTTACATTTATCTAGATAAATGTCCCATGGACACTTAATGCAGCTAAGAGAGTCTGAAAAATAACAATATTATACTGTTAGACCACTGACATCCTGTGGAGAGGCTACATGGTAGGTTATGTTAGCAAAATTACTAAACATAATGGGCCATATTATAATCTTCACGATAGAACGGGGACACTAAGAAGAAAAACTTGCACCTGCAGGTTTCTCCTTAGCATCCCTGTTTTAACGTGATATTACAGAGCAGGCGCTAATCCAGCAGCCTGCCCCATAATGTGGCACATACAGGGTTATTCAAAGAGATCCGAATTGCTTGAGAAAGGTAACCGAACAGTGAAATCAGCGTTCGGTTACCTTTCCTGGACATTCGGCTATTCAGAGAGCAGGCAGTACGCCAAATGTTGGCGAATTGCCTGCACATACGTTGCCTGTTCGGTGCCTGTTCGAGGGCAGTGAAATACCCATAGAGAAGCAATGCTTTGTCTATTCAGAGAATAAAACCCAGCAGTGAAAAGTTCCCAAAATGCCCTGCCATTCAGTGGTTTAATTTGGCAGATTTATTCAGGAGAATTCCATAGGCTTCAATGTTAAAAATATTCCCGTTTTAATTCAATATCTAATAAACCGTTCATTATAAAATTCTGCAGTAAAGAGTGTCTTTATTTTTAGATTTTTTTGAATATTTTAAGCGTTTTTCGGGATTTTTTTGCCAAAAATCTTTGCAGATTTTTTAAAAACTAATTTTTAAACGTTTGTTGTTTTTTTCTGTAACAGCCCTCTTTATTATCATTCATTGGATCATATGCAAATTTCAGACATTTTCGCTCAGTAGTTTCTTTTCAAACAGTGTTTCACTTTTCAAACATTCAAGTGGACTGTTTTTTTTTTTCTTCACCTCCTTCGTCTGCGGTGTCGGCTTTTTCCGGCAGCTGCGCTGCGTGTGATCGGTTCCTGCTTGGGTTTTTCCGGCGTTTTCAGCGAGTTAATACAGATGTTTTTGCAGGTTTTCGTTGTGCGTTCGCCCTCATTTTGCGATGAGTTTGCGGCGTCTTTTCCCTGCATTTTGGCGACCCTGTGGTGCTTGCTGAATATACCACAGGGTTACCGAAATGGGATTGCCAAATCGCACCGAATTGAAGAGAATGAAAAATCACCGAACGTGCGGTGACTTTTAGATTCTCTTTGAATAACCCTGTAAGTCTCAGGATGTTCGAGGAAGCCCTAAGCGCCGCCGCAAGCACCCCTCCATGGAGTCCATAGGATTAGTTTAGGTTAGTTTTAGGATTAGGGTTACTATTGCTGCCTGTTCTATGATTAGGGTTACAGTTACTATTAGGGTTAGGGTTACTATTTCTGCCTGTTTTATGATTAGGGTTAGAGTTACTATTTCTGCCTTTTTTATGATAAGGGTTAGGGATACTTTTAAGGTTTGGGTATGTTTTATTAATATGGTTAGATAATTTGCATTGCACAGTGAGTGCAATTGTATTCAGTGATCCGAATCAACCCAAATCAATCCGAAATATTCCATTTATATTCAGATCCTTATGGTTCGATTCAGAAATTGTTTTCGGAAGCAATTTGATTTCTCTGGCGTGGCCATCCGGAATTTGGATGCTTCTGAATCTCAAAATTTTGGCCGAATTTAACTCAAATGGATTCAGAATGGCAACGTTATGATTGTATGAAGGCGTGCACCCTTTGGGCGGGTAGAGTGGGGCACCAGCCATAGGCCCTGAGCCGTAGGATGGGGCCTTTGTTATATATGTCGAATGAATTATGGGACTTTATGTGATACAGACAGTTGGACTGCCTTTGTGCAGCCGTAATAGCTATGGAGGTGTTTTTTGTGAGTTGAAGCACCAGACTTGTGTCTACTTTGCCTCACAATTGGCTTTTCGTCAGCCTGCGGGCTTTGATCTGTGCTCCTCTTCTGGTTTCTTCCTTCCAGGCTTGATCACAGGGGAGCAACATTTTTTGAAACTGGCTGTGGTAAAAGGACATGCTAAATGTATCTGTAGCGCTGGTTTTAAAACACTGTTGTTGTAGTGCTTGCTTTTGGCCACCAGAGGGAGACAAGCGCAGTGTAAGACACTGGACATTGGGACTACATTTTCCAGCATGCTTTGCGGGCGGGAACAGGAAGTGGGTGGGAAAGAGAGACTTACATCCGCAGCCTCGTGGAGAGAACCGCCAGAGAGCGCAGAGGAGTGAAGAGAGCAAGACGCACGTGAAGGAGATAACGATCGCAACCAGGCCGGAGCGCAGGTGCGGCCTAGCGGAGCTGGACATCGGTTTCCCCTTTACTGGTCGAAGACCTAGTGATCCACTGCCAGTAACTTTACACAGATACAGAGTAATCTGAAGGACCCCGAGTTAGGAGACCGCAGATGATCTAACGGGAGTGCAGGCAGTGAGCTGGACATCTTGTGGCAGACACAGACAAGCAAGACAGCGGATCTGGTGGCACAGAATCCCAGTCAAATCGAGCGGAGAGACGTCCTGGGTCGAGCGGAGCGCAGAGTATCTGGCGGATGGGTGAGAGGCCTTCCCGGCCACAGTAAAATAATAAAGCATGCTGCAGTTTTGTCAAAACCTACAGGGCCCCAACGTGACTAGTCGAAGATACACCTGAAATCATTCACTGGCCAGTTGAATATTGTACCCGGGTACCAATACACGCATACACTTACACTTTCTTGGGACACAACCTGTACGGGACTCACACTTCAACCACGAAGGGGTTAATACTCCTTTTTTATTTTCCGCTACTCGTTTCTTGCATTACGAACTACTGTAAATATATATATATATATATATACCGTGTTGCTCTTTATATGCCAGTTTATTCAGTAAACTATATAACTTATAAAATCCACAACAGTGCTCGTGTATATTTATTCCCTAGTGCAGGGAGACTGACCCGAGGTTTAAATTCAGCGGCTTCTCCGGGAGTGAGTGCTACACGTGGGGGCTCGTCCGGGATCCAGTCTCTGGAAAAAACACATTTAAAGGGTTAAATATGGATCCAGACACTGCTGCCAAATGGTGTGAGGAGCACAGTAGTCAGATAGAATTGTGTATAGTCATGGATATTCCTGCAGAAACTTGGGCCGAAGATCAGATTCGCCAGGCCGTGGCCACGCTGACACCAGATCATCGGGGGTTAATCCTGGACATTAAAGAGAACCCAGATACCGCTCACACGTATGTTCTTTTTGAGTGGAGAAAGGGTGTTCCAGTGTGTTTTCAGGGTGCGAGCGTGAAGCTGACCGATGAGGTGGAAGTCCAACTGATTCAGCCAAGTGTGCCACATTGCGAATCCGCGAGTGTTCCTGCGCCCAGTCTGCTGGCCATGATCGGGCCTGAATTTATAGTGGCTATTGAAGATTTGCTGGCTAAATGTCAAAGAACAAGCCCTCCGCACACTAACTTTGGTTATCGACGGTTGAGAAATTTTACAGGAAACGTACCAACTCCGGCGGGAGAAGAAACCTTCGAAGAATGGGTAGAACAGGCGATGCAGGCTCTGGATGAGTGGGACGTCCCTGAAGCGCAGAAGAAGCAAAGGATTACTGAGAGCTTAAAGGGACCTGCGTCAGAGGCTGTAAGAAACCTAAAATTGAGTAAGCAAGACTGCACTGCTTTAGATTATCTAAATGTTTTGGAGGAAGTCTTTGTGCGAACGGAAAAGGCTGCAGAGCTCGTGTACCAGTATGAACACACCTACCAGCAAAAAGGTGAGAAAATGACTGAATATATGAGGCGCCTACATAAGATTCTGCACCAGATACTCCTCAAGAAAGGGGCCGAACCGGCCGAAGTAGATAAGATCCGAATACAGCAGATCCCGAGGGGCGCTCAAACTCTAGGCTCAAACTGGAGTTGCTGTGCCTTCTGGCCAGGGTCCTTCAACCGAATCACAGCAAGTAAGTGCGTCTCCGTCTTCAAAGAAGAGATGTTTCAGTTGTGGGGAAATGGGTCATTTCCGCGCACAATGCAAAAGCCAGAAGCCTGAAGGAAATAGAGTAGAAGAGTTCTTGAAAGCCTTGGAAGTGCTGTTATCTACCTCACCGGCGGGAAACGCCAGAGGGCACAAGTGAAGGAGCAACCTAGGTGCCCAAAGGCTGAAACCCGCTCCAAAAATCAAGCCAGGACTAAGAGGGCGAGAGGGCCCAAAGTCTGGCCAACTGCTGAGCCTGCCAGGACTGCAAGAGTCATTCCCTTAGCATCCGGTCCTACATCATGGGGAAGCATTGCACACCCAAAACCTACACGGGCAAAGAAGAAGGCCAGGGTACAACAAACTGAGTCTAAATTTCCTGTTACTACCACCAAGTTTCCTGACCAGCTGATAGGTCCTTCCCCTATTGTGCCAATCCAAGTGGATGGAGTCTACACTAAAGCTCTGTTGGACTCAGGGGCTCAAGTGACATTGATCTACCGAGACTTCTATGAGAAACACTTGAAGCACATACCTCTACAGAAATTGAAGGATCTGGAAATCTGGGGTATCAGAACTGAGAAACTCCCCTATGACGGGTATCTACAGGTGAAGTTGGAGATCGGATCCGAAGTCATCGGACAGTCCGGAGGTTGTGATGCATTGGCCATTGTGTGTCCTTGGCCTTCAGGGGCAAACAGGAGTTCCATGATAGTGGGGACGAATACTGATTTGGTGCGACGTCTCCTGACTCCTATAGTACTGGAAGAAGGTTCTACTAAGGGAGTACACCCAATGTTACGTCCAGTCTATCAGAGAATGGTCGAAGAACAGAAGGCACCTGCCGAAGTGGGCGCCTGTGGAGATTGGAAGGAACAGAGAAGGTTCTGCAATCAGGAGAAGTAACGAGTTTCCGGGCTTCAGTCAAGTTGAACGGATCGCAACCAGGCCCCTATGTGGTACTGGAAACTGATTTTAATCATGGGAGTGAAGCCGGAGTAGAAGTAATCCCTGAAATAATCTCCACTAAAGCTTTGAAAAGAACACGAGGAAGAGTCTCAGTCAGTGTGTGTAATGTGTCTGATTCTCCAGTAGTCCTAAAAGCACGAATGCCTATCGGGCAAGTAGCGTCTGCTACGCCTCTCTGTCCTACCGATTTAGGAGGGGGAGTGGATAAAGAGATTCCAGATGAAAGGTTCTACCCCAAAGATGCTCCCATCTCACCTGAATGGAAGAAACGTCTTCAGTCCCAGGTCCTAAAGTGGAGGGACTTGTTCTCGAAAGATGAGTTCGATGTGGGCCTAGCTAAAAGTATTGAACACCGCATTCGGTTACAAGAAGACAAGCCGTTTCGTGAAAGGTCAAGACGAGTTCCGCTGGGAGACTTGGATGATCTACGAGAACAGCTGAATGAACTGCAAAGAACCAAGGTGATTCAAGAGTCCAGGAGCCCATATGCATCTCCAATAGTAATGGTCCGGAAGAAGAATGGTTCTGTCCGTTTATGCATAGACTATCGCAAGCTGAATCGGAGAACCATCCCAGATCAATATGCTACTCCTCGGATAGAAGACGCCTTACAGTGTTTGTCTGGAGCAAAATGGTTTAGTGTACTAGACCTGCGAAGTGGGTATCACCAGATACCAATGCATCCTGAAGACAAAGAGAAGACTGCGTTCATCTGCCCATTGGGGTTCTTTGAGTTCAACAGAATGCCTCAAGGCCTTACGGGGGCTCCAGCCACGTTCCAACGGTTAATGGAGAAGACAGTCGGGGACATGAACCTGATCGAAGTATTAGTGTATCTGGATGACATAATTGTGTTCGGGAAGACTTTGGAAGAACATGAGACATGGTTGGAGAAGGTCTTGAAGAGGCTCCATGAAGAGGGGTTGAAACTGTCTCTGGAGAAATGTCAATTCTGTTTACCGTCTGTTACGTATCTGGGACATGTGGTCTCAGCAGAAGGCGTTTCGACAGATCCTCGGAAGTTGGAGGCCGTAGCTTCCTGGTCTAGACCCCGAAACGTTACTGAACTTAGATCTTTCTTGGGGTTCTGCTCCTATTATCGAAGATTTGTAGGAGGATTTGCCAAGATAGCTCAACCACTGAACAAGTTCCTACAGAAGGAAGACACAGAAGAAGGCCACAAGGCCTCTGACCGAAATCCGTTGGCTCCAGGGCCAAGGAAGGCTTGAGAGTCTTTCCAGGGAGAATGGACTAGTCAATGCGAAGGTGCTTTCTTGAAGCTGAAAGAGAGTCTAACTCGAGCTCCTGTCTTGGCCTACGCGGACCCTCACAAGCCGTACGAACTACATGTGGATGCCAGCAGAGAAGGTCTAGGGGGAGTCCTGTACCAAGAGTATGGTGGATTGCTGAGGCCTGTTGCGTATGTGAGCCGGAGCCTTACACCTTCTGAAAAGAACTATCCTACTCACAAGTTGGAGTTCCTAGCCTTGAAGTGGGCGGTGGTAGACAAGCTAAAAGACTATCTGTATGGAGCCGAGTTTGTGATAAAGACGGATAACAATCCTCTTACCTACGTCCTTACCACTGCGAAGCTGGACGCAATGGGACATCGGTGGTTGGCCGTTCTGTCAGGGTTTCGGTTCAGCCTGAAGTATCACCCTGGGGTGAATAATCGAGATGCTGATGCTTTGTCGAGAAGACCCTACACTACAGAATGGACTCAGTTAACTCCAGACGGGGTACAAGCTTTGTGTCAAGGAGCAGAGCGCCGGGTCAAGGGAGGGATTGAAGCGGAAGCCATAGGAGTTATGGCTGCGGCTGTTCCAGAGTTCTACTGTAACCCTACGCAGTTGAGGGATGAAAGTCTGCCTACTTTCTCGAAACAGGACCTGAGAGCTGATCAGGCTAGAGACCCTTTAATTGCGTTAACCGTAAAGGCCCTAAATGCGAACCAACGGAAAATTCTGCTGACCAACTCCCCAGATGGAGCCAGATTGGTATACAAAGAGTGAGAACGGTTGAAGATGTTGGATGGGGTGGTCTACCGAAGGGGCCCCTCAAACATTGCTGAAGAGACCCAACAGTTGTTCCTTCCCACTAACCATAGAGAGAGTGTACTGCAGTCGTTACATGATGAACATGGACATTTGGGCGCAGAGAGAATTTTTAAGCTGGTGCGAGACAGATTCTATTGGCCTTGCATGAGAGCCGAAGTGGAAAGTTACTGCCATTCATGTCTGAGGTGTATCCAAAGGAAGACCCTACCGACCAGAACCGCTCCAATGAGCCATCTACAAAGTCAAGGACCCATGGATTTGGTGTGCATTGATTTCCTGTGCTAATAGCCGGATGCTAGTGGGCAGGGAAATATTCTAGTAGTGACTGATCATTTCACACGTTACGCCCAAGCTTTTTCTACGAAAGACCAACGTGCTCCTACGGTGGCGAAGGTTCTGATGGAAAAGTTCTTTGTTCACTATGGCCTACCAAGGAGAATCCACTCTGATCAGGGTAGAGACTTTGAAAGCCGGCTTGTTGGGCAATTACTGGAACTGCTGGGAATTCAAAAGACCCGAACTACACCATATCACCCTCAAGGTGATGCTCAACCTGAAAGGTTCAATCGCACGCTGCTAAATATGCTGGGGACACTGTCAAACAGAGAGAAGCAGAGCTGGAGTTGTCACATAGCTACGCTACTACATGCATATAACAGTACGGAGAGTGACGCTACTGGATACTCACCGTACCGTCTTATGTTTGGAAGAGAAGCTCGACTGCCGGTTGATTTGGCGTTTGGGCTATCTCTGGATCAGACGTTGGTAGCTTCTCATAGAAATTATGTGGATAGACTTCGGAAGAACTTGGCCTCTGCGTTTGAACAGGCCCGCTTGACCTCAGGAAACAGGGAACAAAGGAATAAACGGAACTATGACTTGAAAGTTCGGATACAGGATCTACAACCCGGTGATAGGGTTTTGTTGAAGAACTTGGGTGCTGCTGCAAGGCACAAGTTAGCGGATAGATGGAGTTCTCAGGTCTACATTGTCTGCAAGCAACTGCCGGGTCTGCCAGTTTACCAAATCCGGCCGGATGGAAAGGCTGGGCCTCTTAAGAACTGGCACCGGAATCATCTATTACCTTTGAGAGAGGCTGTGAGGATACCAGTTGGGGACGAACTTTCTCTGCCAAAGCCGCCTGCTCCACGTTCGACTCCCGTTACTCGGTCTCAGCAGACCCGGGCTACAGAAGAGAGTGAAAGGGACAGTGAGGAAGAAAGTTTTTGTCTGGATTGGATGCGCTCACCAGAGCCTGAAGAGGTCATTCCAGTTCCTGAACGGTGGGAAAGTAATTTGAGGCCTGAGGCTCCTGAATTTCAGTTAGAGGTTCCTGAGACTACTGAAATCCCTGTAGTTCCTGAAGCCGAGTCTTATGACTACAGTTCTATGCCTTCACTGGAAGGATCATACTCCAAAGAGATGTCTGTTCCAGTTGTGGAAAGAAGAACTGAACCCGCACCTATAGTACTTCCACCTGAAGAGGAATTGATTGAGCCCGAACCAAAACGCTCTATTCGACCGCCCCAGAGACTCACCTACGACTCACCAGGACATAGCACTGAGGAGGCGTCACCACAGTGCGAAGGTTGCCTGAAGTGTCTGCTATGTTAGCTGAGGTAGTCAAAAGCATGAGTCAACTTGAGGAAGTGTATTTAACCCATTGTATGCTTGCTGCTGAGCCTGTATATGTTGCCTAATGTTATGTTGAAATGTAATGCAACTGTTATACCTCCTTGGAGAGACCCAAGAGTTCTAGGAGGGGGAGAGTGTAGCGCTGGTTTTAAAACACTGTTGTTGTAGTGCTTGCTTTTGGCCACCAGAGGGAGACAAGCGCAATGTAAGACACTGGACATTGGGACTACATTTTCCAGCATGCTTTGCGGGCGGGAACAGGAAGTGGGTGGGAAAGAGAGACTTACTTCCGCAGCCTCGTGGAGAGAACCACCAGAGCGCGCAGAGGAGTGAAGAGAGCAAGACGCACGTGAAGGAGATAACGATCGCGACCTGGCCGGAGCACAGGTGCGGCCTAGCGGAGCTGGACATCGGTTTCCCCTTTACTGGTCGAAGACCTAGTGATCCACCTCTAGTAACTTTACACAGATACAGAGTAAGCTGAAGGACCCCGAGTTAGGAGACCGCAGACGATCAAACGGGAGTGCAGGCGGTGAGCTGGACATCTTGTGGCAGACACAGACAAGCAAGACAGCGGATCCGGTGGCACAGAATCCCAGTCAAATCAAGCGGAGAGACGTCCTGGGTCGAGCGGAGCGCAGAGTATCTGGCGGATGGGTGAGAGGCCTTCCCGGCCACAGTAAAATAATAAAGCACACTGCAGTTTTGTCAAAACCTACAGGGCCCCAACGTGACTAGTCGAAGATACACCTGAAATCATTCACTGGCCAGTTGAATATTGTACCCGGGTACCAATACACGCATACACTTACACTTTCTTGGGACACAACCTGTACGGGACTCACACTTCAACCACGAAGGGGTTAACATTCCTTTTTTCTTTTCCGCTACGCATTTCTCGCATTACGAACTACTGTAAATACATATATATGTATACCGTGTTGCTCTTTATATGTCAGTTTATTCAGTAAACTATATAACTTATAAAATCCACAACAGTGCTGGTATATATTTATTCCCTAGTGCGGGGAGACTGACCCGATGTTTAAATTCAGTGGCTCCTCCGGGAGTGAACACTACATATCTATAAATAAAACTTGCCTATATGTCTGATTATTAGGCTTGTGCACCGATTTTTTTTTGGGTTGGATTCGGTTCGATTTTTCGGATTTTTAAACTTTTCGATTCGGCTCGTTTCGACCGATTTCTGTTTCGATTCGCTTCGGCTCGATTGGTTTTTTGTGTACTTTTTTTTTTAGGAATATCGACCATTTTTCGGATTTTCGTGTCACTTAGCTCGTTTTTTGTATCGACTTTTCGTGATTTCGGAAATTTTGTTTTTCGGAATTGTACATGTTTTCGGAATTTCGACCATTTTTCGGATTTTCGTGTCACTTAGCTCGTTTTTTGTATCGACTTTTCGTAAGTTCGGAAATTTTCGTTTTTTCGGAAAGTCTGTTCTCCTCGTTTCAAAGCAATAAATTTTGATTTGACACATTTCAAGTCCATTCGAAAATTCCGAAAATATTTCGTTTCGGCTCGGAAAACTTTTCGGATCTGCCATTTTCGGATCTAAAAAATTTCGGAAATTCGGCCGCATCCGAAAACCCGAATCGGGAAATTTCGTGAAAATTCCGAAATTCTGAAACCCGAAACGCACATCCCTACTGATTATTAACTTGCCTGTATGGTTGGAGATCTCTCCTTGTGGACAAGGGATACATTCGAAGCAGCAGACAGGTTCTCCTTTTATGGTAGCTTTCCGAAATCCAAGGGGGCAGCCTTGACTGCAGACTGAGACAGGAACCTGTGGAAATACAAAGTGAATTATGCTGGGGGTGGGAAAAGGGGCAACAACAACCATCCATGACCAATGCCCACCTCACGTCCCTCCCTTATGTGCGATAGGTGATAAAGGAAAGAGAGAGAGAGTGATCAGCCCCCTCCCCTGACCACCTTCTTCCAATTCTCTTCCCTCGGTGGAATGTGTAGAGCAGTGCTTCCCAACCCTGGTCCTCAGGTCTCCCTACCAGGCCAGGTTTGCAGGATATCTGAAGCACATGACAGGTGATACGATTTGCTGCTCAGTGATTGCAGGATTCAGTCTGCAAATCCCCAAGATAATCCTTAAAATCTGGCCTGTTAGGGGGACCTGAGGACATATTTGGGAAACAGTGGTGTAGAGGGACTACAGTGCTCACTGTGCTTCCCTCAACCAATTGAGGTGGGTGAGGGTGAAGTCAACTTGAGAGGAATTGGACCCACCAGTGCTGAGCTTCATATCTTCTTTTCCTTGCAGTGGGAATGGGTGGGGATCAGTGCTGGGAGTGTATGGCCACTCCTGACAAACATCATACATACATACGCCTGTTTCCTTAAACACCATTTCATCCTATAGCCATCATGATCACACTGGTACTTTTGTAAGGCAAAAAGTGTTTACAAAATCCAAAAATTATTTCAGTTCAATATAAGTTAGTGTCAAGCCAAGCTTTCCCGAGGTCTGATGATCTGTGTCCACCAAAAGCTTCTCAAAGAGAAACACTGAGGACATACAGTAAATAGCAAATATGCCCCTAAAGCACAATGACATGTTCAACTCACAATTATACAATGTCAATGTATTATTAAAAAAGGCATTGAAGAGGAGGAATTGCTAGCAAATGATACAGAGAAGGACCTATTAGACAGATAAGAGTCAATGCAAGAGAGAGCAGTGTCACAGAGACCGAGAGAGCTGAGAGTCTGTAGAAGGAGGGGGTGATCAGCAGTGTCAAAAGCAGCTGAGAGGTCAAGCAGAATGAGAATGGAAGAGAGGCTGTGGTTTTTAGCAGTTTGGAGGTCATTGGTGACTTTGGTAAGGTCAGTTTACATTGCGTGTAGGGGACAAAAGCCTGATTGCAGGGGGACGAGTAAGGAACTAGAGGACAGGAAGAGAGAGAGGTGACCCATTTGGTAATTTCTCAGCTGTTGGTATTTGATTCGGATTGTATGAGAACCACCCCTGTGTACCGTTTTTGGCTATTCCTGACCACTCTAACTCTGACCGATTTGGCTTGTATGATAGACACCCCTTATATACCGTCTTGTTATTTCTGGTATTCACTGAGTGATAAAACATTTACCACTCGCTTTGTACAACAGTGCCTGGCCACCTTGTCTTGTGCATACTACATTCCAGAGATATATGTGTTTGTGTCCCCAAGCAGTATTCAGATTACTGACCACTTAAAGGATCAGAGGGATAGATAGGGACTGTCTAAAGGGACTTGCATTGTGTGTGTATAGAGTTATACGTGACCGGATGTTGCTTCTGATAACGTTTTGTTTAGGATCTAATCTGCCAGGTTCTGAGTGCTAAAGACAGATGAGGGGGGAGGTGCGGGTGGGTAGAGAATAGAGTTAAAAGTGGTCCAGAGTCATTTAGAGTTGGAGGACAGAATAGATATAAGAGATGAGAAGAAGGCTTGTTTGGCAAAGTGAATGGCATAGTTGTATGACCACAGAATAAACTTGAAATGAATGAAATCCGCTTCAGAGCGGGATCTCTTCCAGGAACGCTCTGCAGTAGAGAAGTGAAATTTGTTTCATTCCGAATCGAAATTCAGACAAAATTCACCATTTTTGTATTTCAGGAGCATTTCTGAAAACGAAATATCGACCATCTGAAATTTTCAGTTCGTTCCGAAATTTCAGATCGATTCGATGATTCGGTTCATTTCGGCGATTCAGATCATTTCGGCTATTCGGATCATTTCGGGTGATTCGGATCAGTTATTTTTTCCTTTTTTTAAGAGCTATTTCGTTTTTTTATTGCTTATTTAAGAATGGGAAGTAGATTACTACCAATAGATTGAAAGTTTCTTTACTTAATTATTCTGGAGATCGATTCATTGATTCAGATCGATAAATGCCGATAGAGCATTCGAACAGCCGCCCCATGTCTGGTCTGGGGTCTGATCTGGGGCATATATCCATGAGAGCTTGGGGGGGCAATATCCACGAGCTGGGGGGCAATATCCACGAGCTGGGGGGCAAAATCCACGAGCTGGGGGGCAATATCCATGAGCTGGGGGCAATATCCATGAGCTGGGGACAATATCCAGGAACTGGGGGGCAATATCCATGAGCTGGGGACAATATCCAGGAGCTGGGGGCAATATCCATGAGCTGGGGCGCAGTATCCATGAGCTGGGGACAATATCCAGGAGCTGGGGGCAATATCCATGAGCTGGGGAGCAGTATCCATGAGCTGGGGCGCAGTATCCATGAGTTGGGGACAATATCCATGAGCTGGGGGGCAATATCCATGAGCTGGGGGCAATATCCATGAGCTGGGGGGCAATATCCATGAGCTGGGAGGCAATATCCATGAGCTGGGGCAATATCCACGTGCTGGGGCAATATCCACGTGCTGGGGCAATATCCATGTGCTGGGGCAATATCCACAAGCTGGGGCAGTATCCACGAGCTGGGGCAGTATCCACGTGCTGGGGCAATATCCACGTGCTGGGGCAATATCCACGTGCTGGGGCAATATCCACGTGCTGGTGCAATATCCACAAGCTGGGGCAATATCCAAGAGCTGGGGCAGTATCCACGAGCTGGGGCAGTATCCACGAGCTGGGGCAATATCCATGAGCTGGGGCATATATCCATGAGCAGGGGCAATATATCCACAATAGACTGCCCTCTGGGCAGGCTTTCCACCTTGTAACTCATAAAAAAACAAAAAAAACAACTGATCCGAGTCACCCAAAATGATCCAAATCACCGAAATGATCCAAATCACTGAATCGAACTCATCCGAAACGAGAGAAAAACTGTCCGAAAAAAAACCACCCGAAATAAATATGAAATGAAACGAAAAAAAAAGTCATGCACATCCATACTCTGCAGTACAGGAGCATCTTTGCAGGTAGCCTGTCTGGGGTGTGTGCCAGGGCTGAAGCAGGTGGCGTGGGGCCTTACATAGTTGAGGAGGAGCGTGTATCTAGAGCAGAGATAAGGGTAGCGTTATAGAGGTCAGTGGCAGCGTCAGGGCAGGTGAAGGTTGATGTGTGCATGAGATGTTGAAGGAGTTTGGAGAATTCATGGGGATCCACGGCATGTAGATTTCTGTGAGTGTGTGTGTGTGCGGGATGGGAGAGCACGGACTTTAGGTAATCCAGATAGGTTGAAGGAGAGAAGGTGGTGGTCAGAGATGGGAAAAGGGCGACAGGTGAACTCAGAAATGGAGCAGAAGTAGGAGAAAAACAGGTCAATAGAGTGACCTTCGTGGTGAGTAGGGAGAAGGGTGGAAAGTCCAAGAGAGGATGTGGGTGAAAGAAGTTTGGGTCTACAAAGGGAATATGGAAGTCCCCAAATATTAGGCATAAAAGGTTAGATTTCACTCTCACACACTGTAATACAATGCTGAAACATTTAAGACAATATGCATTTGGAAAATATATTGGTTCGCCAGATCTGTCATGTTTTCCTGGACACATATTACTCGTTCATGCAGGGGAGAGCACAGTGAAGGAGCGACCCTGTAACATAATAACTGCAAAAGGGAATTCTATACGATGGTATACAGAATATCTATCAGAGAATGGAAGGTTATTCTAAGGGTGATCCTTGGAGGAAATTATTTGGAAAAAGAATACAAAATAGTTTGCATATTTTACACTGTAGTTCATTCAATTGGGTCTTTGGGGTAAACTGGTGGTTGCATGGTTCAGCATGATAAAAGGTCCGTATTGGGACTTAAATTATTTATCTTTAAACACAAACCATTACATAAGCACATCACCATGTCCCACAGCTTAGTTTTAAGGATGGATATCATTTCTGTGGCCACACCTGCTGGTCTTTAGAGGTCCACTTTATGGCACTTGTGTTGATCGTGAAGGCTTGACGAAGGGTCATGTCGTAACTTCCCACCTTGACATAGTTCATGGCACCACTGGAACTCAGCTGCCAGTTCACAATATCGTAGATGGCAGGGGGGTCTCCATTTTCATCAAAGTAGATTTCTCTTCCGCTGCTTAGAGTGAACCTCACTTTTTTAATATAATGCAGGAGCTGTAACGCAAATTGTACAGTGAGTGCCTGTTGTGACCTTAACACAGCATGTAGAAGAAAACCCCCCAGAACGCCCGCCGAAAACTCACTGAACACCTGAAAACCCATCGGAAACCGCCGCAAAAAGACGCCGAACAAACCGGAAAAAGCCGACGAGCCTCCGATCACAGCACGGACCCGCCATCGGAAAAAGCCAGCAGGCAGACGAACGGGGTAAAAAAAAAAGTGTGAAAGTGTCAAAATTTAAACGCTGTTTGCAAAACAACTACTGAGCGAAAATGCCTGGAATTAACATATAAGATCCTATGAATGATAATAAAAAGGGCTGTTACAAAAAAAGAATAAGAAAAACGGAAAAAAAATCCTAAAAAATCTATAAATTAAGAGACTTTTTGCTGCAGATTAAAATAATAAACAGTTTATTAGATATTGAATAAAAACAGGAATCATTTTAACATTGAAGCCTATGGGATTCGCCCGAATAAACCTGCCGAATGAAAGCACCGAACAGCAGGGAATTTCACTGACATTTCTCTGCTGTTCGGTGTCTCTGAATAGATTAACCATTGCTTCTCTATGTGGTATTTCACCGTACGTGCAGCCAGTTCGCCAAAATATGGTGAACTGCCTGCTCTCTGAATAGCCCAATGGACACGAAATGTCACTGTATGGGGAAATTCACTGTTCGGTGACATTTCAGGGCCAGATCGACTCTCTCTGAATAACTCCTATAGTGATATACAGAGGAGCAGATATATATATATATATATATATATATATATATAGTTGGAAACATATAGTGCAATACAGAGAAGAAGATATATACACAAATATACACAAATAACACTGGCTGTGGATATTATTTCCCCATGAATGAAAGCATGGATCTTCGATGAAAGGACAGTCCTGACCAAGACTTAGGAAACCATCGTAGGGGCCCCCCTAGACTACAGCCCTTTGACACTGCCCTATTGTCCTAATGGTCAGTCTACCCCTGCTTAGAAGTGAAATGCACAGATGCACAGGTTTCCCTATGATAAAGTCAAACATTACCTGCCATGGAGCGAAATTTGAAATATTTCCACAAAATCTTTTGGAAAATGGTCCTTCTCCTTGTGTACAGTTATTAAGATCTTCCAAAGCTTCAGCCACAACATGAACGGCAGTGTAAACGCTATAAGAGTTTCTTAAACTAGAGATATCATTGAAGGCATTCTGAATGCTGCCTAGGTCCTCTAATCCGGTGCAATCTTTCATGGAAATATGAGAAAGTCCAGTTTGGTTTTCACTGTCCATGAATTTGCAGTTGAATGATAGCTCCCAGAATATTTTCAACCAGTCACTTCCTAAAGACGTGGAAGGATGGACCATGTTGAGAAAATCTCTAAACCCACTTATTGTTCCACTTTGGAGGGCTAGACCAACTGTACCTGAGAGGAGAGTAGAGAATGTCCCTTGGGAGAATAGGGTGGATGTTGACCAGCCTTCACTGGCCACAAGAAGCTTTTCAGAGATACCTTGTTTGACCATCTCATTGAAAATCGGTGTGATCTCAATTTCTGTCGCGTATATGACAATGACTCTGGCTGTTGACGCCTTCATAACCTTCACTATGTGATCTGCGTTTCGGCCTGGATGACTGGTGAGAATGTTCTCAGTGAAGGCCACACAAGCTCCAGCTCTGATTAACTCTTGTTGGACAAGATGAATCCCTTGTTGGCCGTAATCATTGTCAGCTGCTATTAATCCCACCCAAGTCCAGCCAAAATAAAGCAGCAGCTGTGCAAGCCTTCTAGACTGGAAAATATCACTGGGAACGGTCCTAAAGAAAGAGGGGAACTTTCTGTGGTCACTGAGGAGCGCGCTGGTTGATAAATGGCTGATCTGTTGGGAAAATAACACTATAAATTAACATACTTTTAAGATATAATGGTATCAATTCAAGAAATGGTAAGAGGTTGAGTCATAAACTCATCCAGATAACCTTGCTTTTAAAAGTATTTTGGGCTAAACTTGTAACCATATGGTTGCCCAATACTGATCAAAGTGCATTTTGTTTTAGGTTTACCCTCTGTCTTTTTATTTCTGTATCTCAATAATTGTTGTAAATTTTTTTTCTTTATGAGAAAGGATTTTACCGGGACAGATACATTGAGATTTTTCTAATTTTCAAGTACACTATATTGCCAAAAGTATTCGCTCACCCATCCATATGAGAGTCAAGGCAGGTGAGCAAATACTTTTGGCAATATAGTGTATGTCCTGGATGGCGAGTATGTACGGTTAGGTGTCTTGCCCAAGGACACTTACTGGAGAGGTGCTCTTGCCGGGATCGAACCTGTGTCTCCACAGTCTCTCTCCACGGTTATTGAGTAGTGATGTTACCTCTACTCCACCCAGTCGGCACTGTTATAAATAGTGATGGGCCGAACACCACCGTGTTCGGTTCGCATTCAAACTCGAACACCCGAAAAAGTTTGACCACAAACTCGAACACAATTCGAACACCATGCATGCAAGTCAATGGGGTTCGAACGTTCGAAAAATTAAGTTCCCCTCCGAGAGGGCATATATGCAAGATATTGTCCATAAAAGGTGTATGGGGCTCCGGGTACTGCCATGGGGGACAGGAAACAATGAAGTACAAAAATATTTTTTTTAACCCTTCCACTGCTGAGTGCTGAGCCATTTCACCGCTGTGCACTGAGCTAATTTTACCGCTTTTGCTCATGTTTAAACATGATTTGAAGCCATGTGAAATGTTTGACCAACAATGAGTGGAAAATGTTTGACCAACAAGGTGTGGGAAATGTTTGACCAACAATGAGTGGGAAATGTTTATGAATCCCATAGGCTTCAATCTTAAAAATGTTCCCATTTTAATTCAATATCTAATAAACCGTTTATCATTATATTCTGCGGTAAAAAGTCTCTTTATTTTTAGATTTTTTTAGGATCTTTTAACCCCTTCGCTGCTGAGGCGTTTCACGCCTCTGTGCTGAGCTCATTTTTATCTGTTTCGCTCATCTTGTTGAAACGTGTTTTGAAGGCTTATTTTAGTATATGACCCAGACATATTATATATCGTTCTTTCCGTCAGACTCGGCAGATTCATAATATGTCATTATTATATGTATATGTCATGTCCTGTCTGTATATTATAACAAAAAATGCAATAAAATATGAATTTTCAATAATTTACAACGTGTAAAGTGTTTTTTTTTCACATTTTAACATGCGAGCAATTGCAGTTATATTTTGTATGGGGTGCGCTTGTTAAAAAAATTAGAAATGGGGTCTCGTTACATTTTGTTTGGGGAAAATTACGCGATTTTCAACTAACGCACCGCATACAAAAATCGTAGTGCAGCATCATTGTTCACATTATAACTGAAATGGGAACAATATTGCTGCATTAACAACCAAAAAAAAAAAAAACTTGTTTATTTTTTTTTATAATTTTTTTATAAAATATTTTTTTATTTTTATTTTTAATTTTTTTTTTAAAAAAAAACTTTTTTCACAGTCGTGTTTGGTATCGTTGGAACGGCCATGCTCTGGCCGATCCAACAGTGCCAAACTTTAACCCCTAGCTGCCACGGATCGGGAGATAGGGGGTTCATTGGAACCCCCTATCTCCACCATTGGTGGCAGCTAGGGGTTAACTCCAGGACTGGCGTCATTGTGCTATGCACGATGATGCCAGTCCTAAGGGGGAGTTCCCGGAGGCTTGGCCGACATCCAAGATGTCGGCCAGCTCCGGGAAAGGATCACGAACCGGCGCTTTTCAGCGCTGATTCGTGATCCGGCTCCCCAGGGGTTAATGACAGCCACCGTTTGGAAGGGCAGGCTGTGCCCTTCCAAGCGGTGCCTGTATTAGCTCCCTGCTCCCCGGCGATCGGGAGGGAGAGAGGTCCGAAGGACCTCCCCCTCCCTTTCAGGCGCCTCCTCTGCACATGCGGGGGGGGCGCCTGAATTAGATGTCATCGCGCCGCCGCGATGACATCTAATTGCTCCGCCATGGTCCCGAGTGTTGGGCTGACATCCAAGATGTCAGCCCGCACCGGGGGGGCGCAGCAATCTGCCGGAATCCAGCGGATTGCTGCCTCCTGTGCATGGACGCGCTCAGCGCGTCCATAGCACAGGAGAACCACTTGGCTGGACGTGCTGAGCGTGTCCATAGCAGCCAAGTGGTTAAGCACTTTTTGATATTTTTTCGAAATTTCTTTTTTTTCTCGAACTTTCGGCGAACGTCCCGAAAAGTTCGAGAATTTGCGATTAGCCAATGTTCGAATCGAACTCATTTGAACCGGCAGCCCATCCCTAGTTATAAAGAGACAAACTAATAGAACTTAAAGGGACACTTTTATCTTTTTAAAGTCATCAGGATGTGAGGAGTGGACCCCTCCCCCCACCTTTCACTCCCCCGATCTGGTGAAATCGCAGGGGGAAAATGAGGAGTTTTCTCCAACGTAACCAACATCACCAGCAGCTGGGATTTTTGAATTTCCCAGCTGCCGGTCACCAGATTGGTTACTAGTGATGTCACACAGAGAGAGAGTGGCCGATTTCACCCTCTGAGACCAATCGCTATAGGGAGTGTTCTCAGAGAGGCCGATGGATTGGATCTGTGCATGTGCTTGCAACTCGGATCCAATTCTCAGCACAGGTGCTACAGAACTTGTGTACTTAAAGTAGAGTTTTGCCATTTTCGTTTCCTACGCTATACAAGTTGCAAAGTAGTGCAAACTGGGCAGAAAAGCTTCCAGGGACTTCTGGGTTCGGGAGTACCTGAGCCAAAGGGATGGAGCAGGGACAAAAGGTGAATAAAATCACCAAGAATATAAATAAAATTTAAAAATAATTAGGCTGAGGCTTCAGAAGGATCTGCCCAATTATTTAACCCTTTCACTGCTGAGGACGTGTGGGGAACGTCTTTATTGACTCCTAAGGAAAGCTAGGGGTTTGTTTGAACCCTGATATCTCCCGACTGTTTTCAGCTAGCAGGGTCATGTTTGGTATCATTAGAAAGGTCAGACCATGTTTAAAGTAAAGAAGACAAAAAATAATAATAAAAAAAAGAAAAGTGTTTTTTTTTTAAATGTGAAATGGCTCAGCAGTGAAGGGGTTAAGGGCAAAAATTGGAAACTCTATTTCTCAATTGAATATCACTTTAAATAATTTTTCAGTCTATACGGAACAAAACAATGAATTGTAACTTTCTGAATAGATGAGGAAATGTGAGACACGAGCAACCCATACCTGTGGATAATTGTAGAGACCTAGAATATGAGCCACAAGGATTGAATGCGTGGAGATAGCAGATCCTATTATGGAACTTAGAGGAACGTTGTTCACACACCGGTAATTAGGGATGGCTCTGTCATGTCCTGTCAACACTTGTAGAGCACCTTGTAAGTCTTTCTGAAGGACAGCACACGAGTCATATGCTTGAAATCCCAATGTGATATTGGGGAGAATATCTGGATTCTCATTGATCTCTTCCACAGCAAATGTCATGGCTTGTAGCTGCTGATAACTCTCAAAGTGGAACCTTGAACAAACATCACGAGAATACTGGTTAAACTATGTTCACAAAGCGTACATACCACAGCCTTACATTAAAAAAGGAGGAAGAGAACTTTGTTCTGACATCCTTCCATTCTGCATATAGCACCTATTGCAGTCGGGATCATTTCAGCCTTTTGACCTCCTGCTTTGGACTAAATTAGAGTGCCGGGTTAAGGGATTCATGAGCTTGGAACTGAAGATTGTGGTGTGCCTCTGAGGCATCCCTCTCAGCTCCACTGTGTCATTTCCATTTCCACAGCATGCATCTTTCTTTCTTTCTTTCTTTCTTTCCTCTGGCCCATCTATTCTTTCACATTCTTTCCACATCTTTCCATTTTACCTCTGACCCATTCGTTTCACTTTACATTGTACCTCTGACACATTCCTCTCACTTTCCGTTGGATCTCTGACACATTCTTCCCTTTTTCAACTGTGCCTCTGACCCATTCTTCTCACTTTCCATTGTACCTCTGACCCATTCCTTTCACTTTCCATTGTACCTGACGCCCATTCTTCTCACCTTCAATTGCATCTCTGCCACCTTTGATACAGTTTACATGTCTCCTCCTTCAAACGCTTAGTGATATAGGCCTTCAATATATTGTTCTTTCATGGTTCGCTTCCTACCTGTCCCAATGATCGTTTAGTGTCTCATTTGGTGGAAGTACCTCCTCCCTGGAGCCTGTCTCTGTTGGGGTGCCCCAAGTTTCAGTACCAGGCCCTCTTCTTTTTTCTATCTACAATGCCTCTCTAGGCAAACTGATCAGCTCCTTTGGATTCCACTACCACCTATACGCTGATGACACTCAAATATACCTCTCCTCCCCTGATCTCTCTAAAGCTCTCCTGGATTGAGTCACTGACTTTGTCTCCGCTGTCTCGAATTGGATGTCTTTCCGCTTCCTTAAACTCAATCTTGCCAAACCTGAAATTCTCATTGCTCCTCCTCCATGAAACACCCAATACCACCTATCTATCTACGAGTAAATGGACCGCTCATTAGCCCAATGCCTCAAGCTCGGTGCCTTGGTGTCACTTTTGATCCTGACCTAACGTTCTCTCCCCACATCCAGTCAGTGACCAAATCCTGTTACTTTCAACTCAAAAACATTGCCCGTGTCTGCCCCTTTCTGACACAAGATATCGCAAAGGTGCTGGTTCATGCTCTTGTCATTTCATGACTTGACTACTGCAACGCGCTCCTCATTGGCCTCCCCAACTCCCGTATCGCCCCCCTGCAATCTGTAATGAGTGCAGGGGCCAGGCTTATTTTTCTCACCAGACGCACCTCGCGTACCGCCCCCCTCTGCCGGTCCCTCCATTGGCTTCCTATACGTTCCAGGATACAGTTTAAAATACTGATGCTCATGTTCAAATCATTCAATATCTCAACCCCACCCTACATGTCTTTGTTACTCCGCAAATACGTCCCATCTAGACAACTCCGGTTGGCGGGTGATCTCCACATGTCATATGTCTCCACCCACACTGCCAACTCTCACCTCCAAGACTTCTAAAGGGCAGCACCGGTCCTGTGGAATGACTTGCCTCGCCCTATCAAACTTTTTCCTGATCTTCACTTCAGGCCTTCAAGAAATCCTTCAAAACCCATCTCTTCAGATTAGCATCACTGAAACAACTCCTCCCGCTGCTCAGCTACTCACACATGATTGAAGCTGCTTCTATAGCCCCACCATTCCCAAACCACTGGCACTAATGATCCTGCTGCCCAGTAAAATTCTCCTTGTCTTCCTCAACCCCAATTCTTCTACACAGTAAGCTCCTATGCGCTGGGCTCTCTACACCTAGTTTTTCCATCCTATATCCGATTATCTGTATCTCTTTTCCTTTGGTTATCGTCAAGCACTGCGGAAACTGTTGGAGTTATACAAATGATGATAATAATAATCTCTGACTCATTCTTTTTCTTTCACATATCACCTCTAAACCATTCCTCTCGCTTTCCATGGTGCCTGTAACCTATTCCTCTCACTTTTTTTTGTATCTCTGACCCATTCCTCTCACTTTCCATGGTACCTGTAACCCATTCCTCACACTTTTTATTGTACCTCCAGTCCAATGTTGTCACTTTCCATTGTTCCTCTGCCCGATTCATCACACACTCACTGTCATGGAGCTGATATAACGCTCCATGCTTCAAACCCCAAGAGACTTTATGTTCATTTATATCGTGTGTTTTTAAATATTTTACATCGTTTGGTTTTAGTTTAAATTAGTTTAGTGTAAAATGGCGTAACTTTAGTTTTAAAAATAGTTTTATTCCTGTAGGTAAATGTGTTTTTGTGTATACAGTAAACAAGCTTTACTGCTGTGTAATTTATGCACCAGGGCTTTTCCCATTATCTAGCTGCATGTTTAATTCAAGGGATCTGTGATAGTGTGTGTTTAATCTGATGTGTTAGAACAATGGATTATACAAATGTTGTGTGAGCTGAAGGCTAAAGAATGTAAAGAATGTTTATTGTAAATAACTGACATAATGTAATTAGTATGGGTAGGACGAGGTGCGTCATTTTATGCAAATTATGACTGTTGGACTTCAGCATAAATGGTGGCGTTTTGTTCATTAAAAGGTCAGAGAACTCTCAAGCTCAGAGAGAGAGGATCCTGTTGGAACATACAGCCGCGTCTGGTGTTTCATTCAGCGATGCTACACTACACTATCACCCTCAGAAGGTACCGAGCCACCTTCTGGAAATTCCTAACGGCTCCAGGGCAGAGGAACAGAAGCAGGCGGGTCAAGCTGCTCGAGGCGCTGAGGACAGCGCTCCCAGTAGCCGGGCTGACCGCAACGAAGGGGTGTCTGGAGAGCCAGGACAGACGGAAGAGAACGGTGCCGTCACACTGGTGGCAAGCGGTGAGAACAAGCTCTCCAACCCCAGAAGAAACGCAGAATGGCCAGCTATGCAAACTACAAGAGGGACACGCTGAGAGACATATTAGAGTGCCGTGGAGGAATCGCCGGCACCAAAAACAAGAAAGCCCTGGTCAAGGAGCTTACAAGGATGGACCAGCGAATGGTAAGAACCCCAACCCCGACTCCGGCCACTGAAGATACCCTCCGAAAGAAAGCTCGAGCAATATTAGAGATATGCAGCACCACCCCCCCGAAGCCGCAGTTGTACAACTCATGACGGGCCTCCAAGAAGATGAGGAGCGAGAAAAGGAGCGCCAACACCAGCAGCAGTTGGCCGAGCTCCAAGCGACATGGACAGAATACCCCACCC
This sequence comes from Leptobrachium leishanense, assembly GCA_009667805.1. Classification (NCBI taxonomy): domain Eukaryota; kingdom Metazoa; phylum Chordata; class Amphibia; order Anura; family Megophryidae; genus Leptobrachium; species Leptobrachium leishanense. Next base: position 22,172,185 of record CM019065.1, read on the forward strand.
CTGAAACCTACCCCGTAGAGCCCTGGGTTGAGGTTGACATCCCACCTGGAGCTTCGTCCAGGGAATCTACACCCGCCCAGCAATCCTTTTATGGGGACTTACAGCTTGTCTGGAGCTTCATGGGAGGAACCCGCACTCCCCAGCGATACTTGGGAGGAGATTTACAGCTTGCCTGGAATTTCCGTCAAGGAAGCTACACCCCCCAGTGACTGGCTCGACGATGATATCTGCACCATTAAGAAGGCGAAAGCGGAGTTCCAGAAAAGACTGCAGGAGAGCAGCGATCTCTATCCAGGATCCGCAACAGACCGCCTGGAGTTCGAACGGTGGGATGAGATTCGCCGAGGCCTCTGGTACGAGGCCCTGGTACATGGACAGTACCACCAAGGTACCGAGATCCCCTCTGAATCGACCATCTACCAGGCGCAGGATAGGGCCCGAGAGGCCTTCCTGGAAGGACGACCCTCAGAGGGGTGGGAGGCAGAGCTCCACCACTTGGTTCTAACGAGAGATTGCACTGGATGCCAGCTACCGGGCCTTCCAGTGGCTGATGGTCCCACTGATGCCCAGCACAACCCATGCCATGCCCACCATAGGCCTCGACTATGGCGGCACAGGGCCACTGTATGAGAGGATGGCCAACGACCCTGAGTTTGGAGAAGATACGGAGTGGCGTCTGGATCAAATCATGGATCTTCGGATGGAGGGCCCAGCCGACTGGGATGAGGTGGACCTCGATGAACTGGAGCTCCTGGCCCGACAGGAATGTGAGCTTGAGAAGGCCTACAAGCAACTGTTTAACGGAGCCCCACAGTTAGGCTTGAGTCCCATGGCCTGGGACTGGTCAGCGGAGGAATTGGAGCCTGAGATAGGGTTCCCCGTCGCATACCCAGCAGAAGCACTGGCAACGGGGCAGAGCCATTGTCAACTCTGCCCACTTTTCCAACCCTTTGGCCTCCTACAGCCACTACTTTTTCCAGCAGCTGACCAGAGCGCTCGGGACGCGTGCAAGTGGCCCGCGTTTTTCCCAGGTGCGTGATACCCCCGTAGGTGGTACAGGCAGTACCCCTCCCTGACGACAGAACCCTTCCCCAGGAGGGGATACCTGCCACCAACTGCACCAACTGGGCTCCTGGCTTTATTGTTAATAACTGACATAATGTAATTAGTATGGGTAGGACGAGGTGCGTCATTTTATGCAAATTATGACTGTTGGACTTCAGCATAAATGGTGGCGTTTTGTTCATTAAAAGGTCAGAGAACTCTCAAGCTCAGAGAGAGAGAATCCTGTTGGAACATACAGCCGCGTCTGGTGTTTCATTCAGCGACGCTACACTACACTATCACCCTCAGAAGGTACCGAGCGGCCTTCTGGAAATTCCTAACGGCTCCAGGGCAGAGAATCAGAAGCAGGCGGGTCAAGCTGCTCGAGGCGCTGAGGACAGCGCTCCCAGTAGCCAGGCTAACCGCAACGAAGGGGTGTCTGGAGAGCCAGGACAGACGAAGAGAATGGTGCCGTCACACTCACTTCCACTGTGTCCCTGTCCCATCACTTTTAACCTCATTGTTCTGGTGGCAATTGGTTCTGACATTGTTACCTTTTCTGGGTTTACTTTGGGGCATCAGCCGAAAGCTGCAACTTGAATAAAACCTATGATAATGTGACCTTCATATGTTGAGGTAAAGATGAAGCGCTGTTTAATGCATTCATGCTGATGTACACCCGTAGTAAATTCTAATATATTTTTAAGCTAAATGTAGCTATATTTATTTACATGTCATTATGTCACCTCATTTTCATTTATTAATTAGTGTAGGATTTAATTAGTGAACATTTTCTTACTGAATTGTACTTTTAAATTAGATAATATGGGATCCAATCCTATGAGACGACACACCTGACTCCGGAACAATATTCATAAAATCTGTTACCGCTTGGTTTCACTGGATTGCGTTCCTATCCTCCGCGGCCTTCCCTCTCTGGTTATACGGTGTCCCAGCCGACTTGAATGGACTGGAATAGTGCGCTATGCCCCTCTGTACCCGGAGATTACTGTTGTTGACATTATCGTGACTCCTGTGTGGACCACCTGGTCTGCTACTCATCCTAATGCCTGATCGCCAGTTACCCAACCCCCCCCCTTGACCTCAGCCCTCCACCCTTCGCCCCTCACCTCCTTCCTTTATCTCTTCTTATTTTCCCTCATTTTCTCTCCGTTGCCTCTCTTCGCTTTTCTCACTATTCGTCCTCCATCTGCTGTATATTTCCCTCACTATGAACTTCATCTGTCCCAACTACCTCAGGCTATGGCCTCTGTGCTTTCTTATCACAACCTCTCATAATGATGGCCTTTACCTTCTTGTCAGAGTGATGGTATGTAAGAAAATTGCCCCTTCAGTGGCCTTCCCCATGACCCTACAGTCACTTAATATTTTGCTCTAGATATTTCGGAATGGGCACTGTCTAGATTTGCTTATGACCTTGCCGCAGTAACTATGCTATTTTTGTTTACTTTGGTCCCATTTTTATCCTTCTGCTACAGTTCTCAATAAACTTCTATTTTGCAAAAAAATCTGATGTTACTGTTTAAGCAGACAGACAGGCTGGGAGTAAGTGAATCCTTATGATAACTGTAATACATATCATATACTTATGGTGACTAGGGATGGTCTGCCGGTTCGATGTTCGAACTTCGAACTTCTCGGGACGTTTTCTGAAAGTTCGAGAAAAGTTTTTTCCCAAAAAAATGCTTAAAAGATCCTAAAAAAATCGAAAAATAAATGATATTATTAAATTCTTTACTGCAGAATATAATAATAATTGGTTTATTAGATATTGAATTAAAAAGGGAATATTTTTAACATAGAAGCCTATGGGACATAAACATTTCCCACTCCTTGTTGCTCAAACATTTCCCACTCCTTGTTGCTCAAACATTTCCCATGGCTTTAAATCGCATTTAAACATGAGCAAAAGCGGTAAAAATGAGCTCAACGCACAGCGGTGAAATGGCTCAGCACTCAGCAGTGAAAGAGTTAAAATAATTTTCTTGTAACTTTTTTTTTCATTGTTTCCTGTCCCCCAGGGCAGTACCCGGACCCCCATACACCTTTTATGCCCAATATCTTGCATATATGCCCTTTTTCGGATGTTCGAGTTCGAATGCGAACCGAACACAGGGGTGTTCGGCCCATCACTAATGGTGACCTCATAAGGAAACACCTGACTGGAACCTCATAAAAGCTTCTCTGCATGGACCTAAAGGGAAAATAGTGCAGGAACTGCATTCCCCTTTAGTACTTGCTTGACTTGACCATTGGTAGTAACCAAAGACAGAGACTTCAAACAAGAAACATAGAAACATAGAAAGATGTCGGCAGATAAGAACCTTTCGGCCCATCTAGTCTGCCCAATTACATGGATACTTTACCTGGATTTATCTTTTGTTTAGGAAAGCCTTATGCCTATCCCATGCCTGCTTAAATTCAATTACTGTTTTGGCCTCTACCACTTCTACTGGAAGACTGTTCCATGTATCCACCACCCTCTCAGTAAAATAATGCTTTCTGATGTTACTTTTAAACCTTTGCCCCTCTAATCTAAGACTATGTCCTCTTGTTTTGCTATTTTGTTTCCTTTTAAATATACTCCCTTCCTCTACCTAAGGACTGTTACTTTACAGCAGCACATATCATCAGAATCCTAGACCTCCCAGCAACGTCATAAATTCCGTACATTGTACATCTGGTCCTTGGTGGCTTCTCATTAAAGAGGATCTCCTGGTAGACATTTCCAAGATGTATTGGTAGCAGCACTCCTATCATTATATCTCCAGGTTGTGTCATTCCATTGAGCTCCGTGACGGGCAGCCTGCATCGCTGGTCCCCGGAATGAAATACTGGGATGAGAAGAAGTAGGATAAAATGCCAGGTCACCTTGTACAGAATGACCACCATAGCTTCATAATCCAAAACCAATCTGCAAATGTAAGATGGAAACAATGCAGTCTTAGTAAAAAAATTCTTGTTCCTCCACAAGTGTAACGAAGCATAGTGTCTGCAACATTAAAAGGCTGCATATGACTGGCTATCACGAAACATGTCCACACGGAGTGATCAGGGCCAAGGCAGGGATTCGGCCTCCTTAGTTCACTCCCCAGTGTTTCCCTCCAAATGTTTCTGCTCCCTAAATACTGTACGTTTCATATTCTTGTGGGGTCTAGAACAGGGGACAGTATCCTAGCTTGCTGTGAGACAGTGGGGTGAGATCACAGAGAGAAGGCGCTCGCACTCAGAGAGCTCTCGCAGCTATCAGCTGTCCTCGACTAACGGCAGGAGGGGGCTGCTTAAAGCTTTGTGTCATCGCTAAACAGACATAACCTCTAGAGATGTGCAATTCGTTTCGTTCTGAATCCAAATTCGGACAAAAAATCACCATGTTCGTATTTTGGGAGCATTTCCAAAAACGAGATACCGGCCATCTGAAAATTTCAGATCGATCTGAAATTTCTGCATGATTCGGATCGATTCGGTGATTCGGATGGATTCGGATCAATTCGCGAATCGGATCAGTTAGTTTTTCATTTTTAAGAGTTATTTTGTTTTTTATTGCTTATTTAAGAATGGGAAGTAGATTACTACCAACAAAATAAAAGTTTGTATGGGAACGCAGTTCCCTCACTATTTTATCAGGAGGAACTTAGTTCCCATTTGGCTGATACACTGGGATACACTGCATTCCCAAACGTCCCTCCTGAGCTGACCCCTGTGTATTAGTGTAAGGACAGGAGGCTCAAACACTGAGAAATCTTTCTCAAAAAACACTTCCATTGTTTACTTTGCAATTATTCTTGAATAAAAAAATGCATTTATTAGCCACTTCCATTCTTGGCATTCTCCTGCATAAAGAAGCGCTGCAGCTGCTACGGCTCACAATAATGATTAAGGCCGGAATGGACAGAAGTCTTGGTGAGTTCCCAAACTTATTGTGTTAGGGCTTGGCCACTGCTTATACACAAATGCATCAATTACCAAGAGCATTTTTTTGGAAAAAACTATTAACACTGTGAATAAAAGGGATTATTCACTAACAGGGTTATTCAAAGAGATCCGAATGGCTGCCGAAAGGGAATCGAACGCTGAAAATCAGCATTTGTTACCTTTCTTGGCCATTCGGCTATCCAGAGAGCAGGAAATTCACCAAATCCTGGCGAATTGCCTGCACATACGGTGCCTGTTCGGTGCCTGTTCGAGGGCAGTGAAATCCCCATGAAAAAGCACTGCTTCGGCTATTCAGAGAACACAAACCAGCAGTGAAAGGTTCCCGAATAGCCCTGCCATTCAGTGGTTTAATTCGGCAGGTTTATTCAGGAGAATCCCATAGGCTTCAATGTTAAAAATATTCCCGTTTTAATTCAATATCTAATAAACCATTCATTATAAAATTCTGCAGTAAAGAGTCTCTTTATTTATAGATTTCTTGGGATATTTTAAGCATTTTTCCAGATTTTTTTGCCAACAATTTTCTTCTGATTTTTTTTTAAACAATTCTTTAAACGTTTTTTTCTTTTTTCTGTAACGGCCCTTTTTATTATCATTCATTGGATCTTATATGTAAATTTCAGACATTTTCGCTCAGTAGTTTCTTTGCAAACAGCGTTTCACTTTTCAAACATTCATGCAAACTGTTTTTTTTTTCACTCCATTCGTCTGCGGTGTCGGGTTTTTCCGATGGCTACGCTGCGTGTGATTGACTCCTGCTCTGGTTTTTCCAGCATTTCCCGCGGGGTTAATCCAGATGTTTTTGCGGGTTTCGGTGTGCATTCGCCGTTTTTTGCGGTGCGTTTTTGGTGGGCTGCGGTGACTTTTCCCTGCGGTTCGGGGACCCTGTGGTGCTTGCTGAATACACCGCAGGGTTGCTGAAATGGGATCGCCAAATCGAACCGAATTGAGGAGAACTAAAAGTCACCGAACGTGCAGCGACTTTTCGATTCTCTTTGATTACCCTGTTTGTGGTGAACTTATCACCGAATTGCACCGAACGGTGAGTTTCGGGACAGTTTGTCTATTCACTCAACTGTCAATTCCAAGTACTGGCTAATTGATGGCGCAATACAGCGCAGTTCGACCGTCTTGGCAGTGGTGAAATTGTCCCATAGAGAAGTAATGGTTGATCTATTCAGAGACACCAAACTGGACCGAAGTGCCGGTGAAATGCCGTGATTTTCGGTGATTCAGTTTGACAGGTTAAAGCAGGAGAATTCCATACGATTCAATGAAAAAAAATATTATCGTTTTTATTTATTTACTTTTATTTATTTATTGTTTTAACAGCTTTTTGCATTTTTTTGACAAAATTTTTGATTCCAAATTGTTTTTGTTTTTTTTCCATTCTGTAAAATACCTTTTTATTATTTTTTAACCCCCTTTGTGACCGGGCGGTTTTACAAAAGTCCGCCCTTTATTGCCCGCTGCTGTTTTTACGTTTCTGCGCTGTTTGTGTTTAGGTCAAATTTTCCTCTTATTCGTTTATTCATTATTAATTCATTATTAATTATAGCCAGACACATGCCCGCAGAATTAATTATAGCCAGGCAGGGACCCCCAGAGTTAATTATAGCCAGACATATGCCCCCCAGAATTAATTATAGCCAGGTAGGGACCCCCAGAATTAATTATAGCCAGACATATGCCCCCAGAATTAATTATAGCCAGGCAGGGACCCCCAGAGTTAATTATAGCCAGACACATGCCCCCCAGAATTAATTATAGCCAGGCAGGGACCCCAGAATTAATTATAGCCAGACACATGCCCCCCAGAATTAATTATAACCAGGCAGGGACCCCCATAATTATACTTACCTAGCCTCAGGACCGTGTGTTCCTCCAAGCAGCACAGGTGTGCTCCAGCGTGCGACCACCTCCTCAGCCCCCTTAAAGCTGGGTCATGCTCACACGAGATCTCACAAAATCTCAGCTCTAGGCCGCATCACAGCCTTCAGAGGGCTGGAGAGGCAGCTGTGTGAGGAGGGAGGGAGGCACACGCAGTGCTCGGGGGAACGCTGCCAGTCGAGCGGCTGCTAGCGGAATGCAGTTAATGCATTCTGCTAGCAGCCCCGGCTACCACAGCGGGAACCTGCGTTCCCGGGAATTTTTTTTGTAAAGTGCCGGTACTCAGCCAGTTAGGTGCCGGTAGGTGCCGGTACTCAGACGGTAAGTGCTGGTACTCCGTACCGGCAAGTACCGGCTGAAAAAACCCACTGTATACATATATATAAAAGTCACGATATATAAACTGAATTGCACTATATTACTTTTTCTCCTCTCCATATATTATCCATTGATACGAGGCCCAGAGAAAGGATAAGCACGGTTTACTCAATATAAGCATATTTTCCCTACTTTTCACATATTCACACTAGTTTAGCATTGATTTACACACATTTTATTTGCGCTTAGGAGTAACATTGTGATATCGTATTATTCGTAAGCGACTTAAAGGGACTTAGTTCGCCCACTGTGAATTTTAGCAGCATACTTAAAATACGTATATTAACACACTAGGCGCCAGGGATTGTCACCTTTTTTTGTTTGCACAAATTTTAAAAATATTCCCGTTTTTATCCAATATGTAATAAACTGTTTATTATTTTAGTGAGAGAAAGGGGGGGGGGGTGTGAGGATCCTGAGGACGAGCAACAGCACTAGTGGTCTGCTCTACGGTGGGGGCCCACAGGCAAATCAGTCTGCTCTCACCCAATGAGGGAGGCCAGTACTGATTGCCAAGGACGTCATCCCTGCACAAGAGGTGCAGCAACCACCGACGATCATTTCAGCCTTGTTAGGCCTCGTCAGGAGGGTATAGCTGACACCCCTCTAGGCAAATCAAGCAAGGGGTCCACGTCTGGATGACCCTGTAAACTTATAGTGAGAGAAAGAGGGGGTGTGAGGGTCCTGAGGACGAGCAACAGCACTAGTGGCCTGCTCTACGGTGGGGCCCGCTCAGGTATCACAAGGTTTTAGCTTGTTTGTGCCATTACAGGGATGAATACTCCATATGCAAATCAGTCTGCTCTCACCCAATGAGGGAGGCCAGTACTGATTGCCAAGGACGTCATCACTGCACGAGAGGTGCAGCAACCCCCGACGATCATTTCAGCCTTGTTAGGCCTCGTCAGGAGGGTATAGCTGACACCCCTCTAGGCAAATCAAGCAAGGGGTCCACGTCTGGATGACCCTGTAAACTTATAGTGAGAGAAAGAGGGGGTGTGAGGGTCCTGAGGACGAGCAGCAGCACTAATGGCCTGCTCTACGGTGGGGCCCGCTCAGGTATCACAAGGTTTTAGCTTGTTTGTGCCATTACAGGGATGAATACTCCATATGCAAATCAGTCTGCTCTCACCCAATGAGGGTGGCCAGTACTGACTGCCAAGGACGTCATCACTGCACGAGAGGTGCAGCAACCCCCGAGGATCCCGTGGACGAGCAACAGCACTAGTGGCCTGCTCTACGGTGGGTGCCCGCTCAGGTCTCTGCTTATTATTTTAATCTGCAGCAAAAAGTCTCTTTATTTATAGATTTTTTAGGATTTTTCTCGGCAACATTTGTGATTCTTATTTTTTTAAATGGCGTTTTTTTTTATTCTGTAAGAGACCTTTTTCATTGTTATTCATAGAACTTTATATATTATTTCCAGGCACTTTCATGCACTTGCTTTTTTAAAAAAATCTGTAACAACTGTAACAATTCAATGTTCTTGAAACCAGGACATACTTGAAAACGAGAGAAATCTCAATGTATCCTTCCTGGTAAAATCCTTTATAAATAAATAAATAATAAATAAAAACAACTTTTAAAGTTACTTTTTGTTTCTTTTTAACCCTGTTCGGCAGCTGGTCGGCTTTTTTTCGGATGTGTTCGGCGGTCTGGGGGATCGGTTTGGTGTTTTTTTGGATCGATTCATATTCTTTTGATGGTTCTTCGATTCGTTCGGTGGTTTTTTGTCTGTTTGCAGCTGCGTTCGGCAGATTTGGGTTTATCGGTGGCGTTCGGTGCATCGATTCGGCGCACGTCGGGGACTTAAGCGTCCCGAAGAGAGAGCACCAAAATTTCGCCGTGATTTCGGAGCTCTCTGATTAACCCCCGAAATGAACATATTTTCAGCTGTCGTTCTATAAATAATATTTATTATAAGTATAGAATGTTTACCTCTCAGAGTTTGACCCTCATTCTTTCTTCCTGTTACCAAGGTCTTATCTTCCAAATAATGTGTGTACAAAGAATCGGGTGGCGGGTCCGGTCTTTTACCATCAAACCCTCGAGGAGTGCATTATCAGTGCGGGTATATATATACAGAGCGTCTTCTTTTGTAATGTCAGAATATAGACTATTTCCCCGTGGAGCTCGATCTTGCTGTATGAGACCTGCGGGGAATACACCTCGGAGACAAATTATCATAATTGTTCTGATGGGAAGGGGGGGGGGCTCACACTACAAGGTGTATATGTGGAATAATGACAGTAATTACAGCCGTCACAATATTATGAGCAGCGGTTTAACCTCTAACTCAGACTTAGAGTGATAGAAACAGACCTGACGACTTATCTGTAAAGATTGAATTTTTATGTATACAGTGGCAAGAAAAAGTATGTGAACCCTTTGGGATTACGTGGAGTTTTGAATGAATTGGTCATAAAATGTGCTCTGATCTTCATCTAAGTCACAACAATTTGAAAAACACAGTCTGCTTAAAATAATACAACACAAACATTATATGTTTTCATGTTTTTATTGAACAGAACATGTAAACATTCACAGTGCAGGGTGGAAAAAGTATGTGAACATTTGGACTTAATAACTGGTTGACCCTCCTTTGGCAGCAATAACCTCAACCAAACGTTTCCTGTAGTTGCAGATCAGACCTGCACAACGATCTGGAGTAATTTTGGACCACTCCTCTTCACAAAACTGTTTCAGTGTAGCAATATTCTTGGGATGTCTGGTGTGAATCGCTCTCTTAAGGTCATGCCACAGCATTTCAATAGGGTTGAGGTCAGGACTCTGACTGGGCCACTCCAGAAGGCATATTTTGTTTTATTGAAGCCATTCTTTTGTTGAATTACTTGTATGCTTTGGGTCATTGTCCTGTTGCATCACCCATACTCTGAGGAGCTTCAGTTGGCGGACAGATGGTCTTACGTTTTCCTGCAAAATGTCTTGATAAACTCTGGAATTCATTTTTCCATCAATGACAACAATCCGTCCAGACCCTGAGGCAGCAAAGTAGCCCCAAACCATGATGCTCCCTCCGCCATGTTTTACAGTGGGGATGAGGTTCTGATGTTGGTGTGCTGTGCCTTTTTTTCTCCATACATAGTGTTGTGTGTTTTTTCCAAACAACTCAATTTTGGTTTCATCTGTCCACAGAATATTTTGCTAGTAGTGCTGTGGAACATCCAGGTGCTCTTTTGCAAACTTCAAACATGCTGCAATATTCTTTTTGGACAGCAATGGCTTCCTCCATGGTGTCCTCCCATGTACTCCATTCTTGTTTAATGTTTTCCTTATTGTAGATGTGTTAACAAAAATGTTAGCATGTGCCAGAGATTTCTGTAAGTCTTTAGCTGACACTCTAGGATTCTTCTTTACCTCATTAAGCATTCTGTGCTGTGCTCTTGCAGTCATCTTTACAGGATGACCACGTCTAGGGAGAGTAGCAACAGTGCTGAACTTTCTCCATTTGTAGACAGTCTGTCTTACCGTGGACACATGAACATCAAGGCTTTTGGAGATACTTTTGTAACCCTTTCCAGCTTCATGCAAGTCAACAATTCTTGATAGTAGGTCTTCTGAGAGCTCTTATCTGCAAGGCATGGTTCACATCAGGCAGTGCTTCTTGAAACCAGTAAACCCAAAACTGGTGTGTGTTTTTAAAGGGCAGGACAGCTTTCAGCAACACATCCAATAATATCACACTGATTGGACTCAAGGTTGGCTCACTCCTGGCTCCAATTAGCTCTTGGAGAAGTCATTAGGCTAGGGGTTCACATACTTTTTCCACCCTGCACTGTGCATGTTTACAAGTTATGTTCAAGAAACACATGAAAACATATAATGTTTGTGTTGTATTATTTTAAGCAGACTGTGTTTTTCAAATTGTTGTGACTTTGATGAAGATCAGAGCACATTTTATGACCAATTCATGCAAAACTCCACGTAATCCCAAAGAGTTCACATACTTTTTCTTGCCACTGTATATACAGGGTGTCCATAAAGTCTCTTTACAATTTCAAACATTTATTCCAAAGGTAAATGAAAAGACAGATAAGTGAAAATTATTACAAAATGGGACGTATATATTTAAGTTTTTTTGCCTCATTTAATACACCTCTATATGGGCACCATTAGCTGCATGAAGCACATCAAGACGGTACTGGATTTCTTGCCATGTTGGCTGCAGCATACCCTCATCAATGGTGGCAATGGCATCAGTGATCTTCTGCTCTGTAAGCGTTATTAGCACTTCCCAACAGTTACCCCTTCACTGTATCTCTGTGCATTCTAGTTCCAACTTTCATGCCCATTTCCCTCTAGAGTGTGAAGAAGCGCTGCCTATACATAATAGCACCAATCTAAGGTGAGCCAACTGAGGACATCCTTTAATATTCACAGTTGATCAGTGTCCCACTAGACTACATTCCATCGAATGCCATCCATTACCATTGAACGATATGCTAATGCCCAGAAAAACATCTTGGCCAACATGATATTTTCTTTTCCATGGTAAATATAAATATACAAATATTGTATTATTATGCAAATCTCAGCTGCAATGACATTATGTTTGAATTGAAATTGGCAATAAAAGTGGCATTTTTAAAAAAAATTATGAGCAATAGCACTGGGCTCGCCTTCAAGTTCCCATTTTCATTTGGATAATTTAGCTTTTGACTTGCTTTACAAGATGTTCTTTAGAGTTTAGGTGGGGTTGGAATATTATAATGAAACACTTAGGCATAAACATGCAGATCACCAGGGCCCAACTGGAAGCCAAGATAGCAAAGACCTCCATGGCCACTGTGTACTTTCCAGTAGAACTTAGAGAAGCTGGTATGTAGGACACCCAGACACTCAGGAAGGCCAGCATGCTGAAGGTGATGAACTTGGCCTCGTTGAAGCTGTCGGGAAGCCTCCTGGCCAAGAAGGCAACAATGAAACTGATGGTGGCCAGGAGTCCAAGGTATCCCAGCATGCACCAGAAGGCAGTGGTTGAACCTTCATTGCATTGAACGATGATAACCGTGGGTTTGCTTTCAATGTCTTGTTCTGGAAAGGGAGGTCTGAGAGACAACCATATAATGCACAAAATACACTGTAACAAGGAGCAGATAAAAACAATGATGTAGGACACCCGAAGACTTGTCCATTTCCTGAGTTTGCCCCCTGGTTTAGTGGCCATGAAGGCAAAAACCACCATGGTAGTTTTGGCTAAAATACACGAGATGCAGAGAGCAAAAATCATCCCAAATGCAACTTGACGTAGAAAGCATTTCTCAGGTTGGGGGTAACCAACGAAAGTCAAAGAGCAGAGGAAGCAAAATGACAGAGACACAAGCAGGAGACAGCTGACCGAATAGTTGTTGCCTTTTACTATAGGTGTTGATTCGAACTTTTTAAAAAGCTTCAAAATTACTAGAGGAACTAAAGAGGAGATGGTGCTCGTAGAAACGATTGTCGAGCCCAACAAATCTTCATACGATATGTATTCTATCAGCTTTGGAAGGCACCTTGATTTCTCTGGATTTGGCAACATATCCCATGGACACTTAAGGCAAGTGATGGAATCTGAAAAATAATATACAAATGGAACTTGTGAGTGTACATATCTAGAAGACATAAACAATTAAGTCGACGGAGGTGGGACATTAGTTAGAAAAGTAGGAGGCCCATCTCTGAATCCAGCCATGAGGAAGAAATTAAGATTAATGGAACTATTTGTTATTTTAATGTCTGGATCTGCTACTCTGACCAAGCCAAAATCTTTACTTGGGGCTTGGCATTGACATCTAGGGTCAGATCACCATTTGGAACAAGCAAAGCAAAGCGATCAAGCTATTATAATGTACGACTCCAGCGCTGTGTCTAATTTACAGTGTCTTATTACATCCGAGAAGGAAGCTCAGCTCAGCTTGCATATCAGATGAAGCACCAAGCTACTGTATATAAAAGTCTCCTATGCTTTTGCATGGGAGACACTAATGTGGCCTCCACAGATGGAGGTTGAGCTATTTCAACCATCTTGTTCTCCATCAGTGTCTGACAATATTCAGGGTCATTCAGACCCTATTGTTCAGCACAAACACGCACAGGGTTATTCAAAGAGATCCGAATTGCTGGCGAAAGGTAACCGAACACTGAAATTCAGCGTTCGGTTACCTTTCCTGGCCATTCGGCTACTAGAGAGCATACAGTTCGCCAAATGTTGGCGAATTGCCTGCATATACGGTGCCTGTTCGAGGGCAGTGAAATCCCCATAGAGGAGCAATGCTTCATCTATTCAGAGAACAAAAACCAGCAGTGAAAGGTTCCCGAATTGCCCTGCTGTTCGGTGGTTTCATGCGACAGGTTTATTCAGGCGAATCCCATAGGCTTCAATGTTAAAAATATTCCCGTTTTAATTCAATATCTAATAAAGCATTTATTATAATATTCTGCAGTAAAGAGTCTCTTTATTTATAGATTTTTTTAGGATCTTTTAGGCATTTTTCAGGGGTTTTTGTGAATCTTCTTTGGTTTTTTTTTTTATCGTTTTTTCTTTTTTCTGTAACAGCCCTTTTTATTATCATTCATTGGATCTTATATGTAAATTTTAGACATTTTCGTTCTGTAGTTTCTTTGCAAACAGCGTTTCACATTTCAAACATTCAAGCGTACTGTTTTTATTTTCACTCCATTCGTCTGCGGTGTCTGTTTTTTCCAGTGGCTGCTCTGCGCTGTGATCGGCTCCTGCTCGGGTTTCTCCAGTGTGTTTGGCGGGGTTAATCCAGATGTTTTTGCCAGTTTCGGTGTGCCTTCGCCTGGGTTTTGCGGTGAGTGTTCGGCAGGTTTGCGGCAGCTTTTCCCTGCACTATGACGACCCTGTGATGCTTGCTGAATACACTGCAGGGTCGCCGAAATGGGATCGCCAAATCGCACCGAATTGAAGAAAACGAAAAGTCACCGAATGTGCGGTGACTTTTCGATTCTCTTTGAATAACCCTGATAGTCATCTTGTTTCTTTATTATTTAGGATTTTTTTGGGCATTTTTCAGGATTTATTGGGTGAAATTTTAGGTTTCCTAACTTTTTTTTAAAGAAACAAGGCTTTTTTCCAATAGGTTTAAATGTGCTTATTTATCTTCTAAGTCAGGGGTGGGCATTTGTTTTGGCTCGGCGGCCACTTTGTGGGAGCGGAGGTTAGCAGACGGCCACACTTTTTAAAATGATGAAATAGTGGTAGTTTTATTCAATTTATTTATTGTGCTAATTTCATATTATCTATAGCTGCAGCACATTTTAAACCAGTTTAATGAGACAAACATATCCTATCACACTTTTCTACAATTTTTTTGAAATCAGGAGTGAGATTTCTTGTTGAGATTCTCATCACAGCCTGCAAGTTATATATTGGTATATATGGATTGTGGGGGTATAGCTCAAACGGAGGTTACCTTTGCTGGGAAAAAGGTAGTTTAGGCGTAAAAGTTCCTTTAAATCGGTCCAGCAGACAGTATTTATTTAAAAGGTTGCAATAAAACAGAAATGAAAACAGAAAATAAACCCTTGCTGCTCAGGCTCTTACTAAACCGTTAGATTCGCTATCTAACAAAGGCCCAGGCCGGAGCAACTTCCTGGTTTAGCCTCCCCTCTTTTATCTCCCCTGATAAACATCAATCAAGTAATTAATAACCCTGAGGAGAGACACAAAACCCGGAAATGCAGACACTACATGCAGCCTGAAAACCTGGTCTGGATTCACTACTTCTGCATATATGACAGAAACTGAGGGGAAATGTATCGCCCCTCAATGACCTTCCCTTTCATTATGTCACAGGATATATATTGCCCCCAGCTCATATGGGTATATATTGCCCCCAGCTCATATGGTTATATATTGCCCCCAGCTCACATGAGTATACATTGCCCCCAGCTCATATGGGTATATATTGCCCCAGCTTATATGGATATATATTGCCCCAGCTCACATTGGTATAAATTGCCCCAGCTCATATGGGTATATATTGCCCAGGGCCCCAGCTCATATGTATATATATTGTCCCCAGCTCATATGGGTATATATTGCCCCCAGCTCATATGGTTATATATTGCCCCCAGCTCATATGGTTATATATTGCCCCCAGCTCACATGAGTATACATTGCCCCCAGCTCATATGGTTATATATTGCCCCCAGCTCATATGGTTATATATTGCCCCAGCTCACATGAGTATACATTGCCCCCAGCTCATATGGGTATATATTGCCCCAGCTTATATGGATATATATTGCCCCAGCTCACATTGGTATAAATTGCCCCAGCTCATATGGGTATATATTGCCCCAGCTCACATTGGTATAAATTACCCCAGCTCATATGGGTATATATTGCCCCAGCTCACATTGGTATAAATTACCCCAGCTCATATGGGTATATATTGCCCAGGGCCCCAGCTCATATGGATATATATTGCCCCCAGCTCATATGGGTATATATTGTCCCCAGCTCATATGGTTATATATTGCCCCCAGCTCACATGAGTATACATTGCCCCCAGCTCATATGAGTATATATTGCCCCAGCTTATATGGATATATATTGCCCCAGCTCACATTGGTATAAATTGTCCCCAGCTCATATGGGTATATATTGCCCAGGGCCCCAGCTCATATGTATATATATTGTCCCCAGCTCATATGGGTATATATTGCCCCCAGCTCATATGGTTATATATTGCCCCCAGCTCATATGGTTATATATTGCCCCCAGCTCACATGAGTATACATTGCCCCAGCTCATATGGGTATATATTGCCCCAGCTTATATGGATATATATTGCCCCAGCTCACATTGGTATAAATTACCCCAGCTCATATGGGTATATATTGCCCAGGGCCCCAGCTCATATGGATATATATTGCCCCCCAGCTCATATGGGTATATATTGTCCCCAGCTCATATGGGTATATATTGCCCCCAGCTCATATGGTTATATATTGCCCCCAGCTCATATGGTTATATATTGCCCCCAGCTCACATGAGTATACATTGCCCCCAGCTCATATGGTTATATATTGCCCCCAGCTCACATGAGTATACATTGCCCCCAGCTCATATGGGTATATATTGCCCCAGCTTATATGGATATATATTGCCCCAGCTCACATTGGTATAAATTACCCCAGCTCATATGGGTATATATTGCCCAGGGCCCCAGCTCATATGGATATATATTGCCCCCCAGCTCATATGGGTATATATTGTCCCCAGCTCATATGGTTATATATTGCCCCCAGCTCACATGAGTATACATTGCCCCCAGCTCATATGAGTATATATTGCCCCAGCTTATATGGATATATATTGCCCCAGCTCACATTGGTATAAATTGTCCCAGCTTATATGGGTATATATTGCCCAGGGCCCCAGCTCATATGTATATATATTGTCACCAGCTCATATGGGTATATATTGCCCCCAGCTCATATGGTTATATATTGCCCCCAGCTCATATGGTTATATATTGCCCCCAGCTCACATGAGTATACATTGCCCCAGCTCATATGGGTATATATTGCCCCAGCTTATATGGATATATATTGCCCCAGCTCACATTGGTATAAATTACCCCAGCTCATATGGGTATATATTGCCCAGGGCCCCAGCTCATATGGATATATATTGCCCCCCAGCTCATATGGGTATATATTGTCCCCAGCTCATATGGGTATATATTGCCCCGGCTCACATGGATATATTTGCCCCAGGCAGCTGAAATGGGTATATTTGCCCCAGCTCTTACCTCCTCTGCTGTGGCTCAGGCTCCGTGTCTGCCAGCGTTCTTCTAATCCTGAGGTGAGCGGCCGCTGACATGCAGCTCTGCCACTCGCCGGGGATAGGAACCACCTGACCAGCCACATTCTCACGAGATCATGCGCTGGTCAGGTGGTTCCCATCCCAGGCGAGCGGCCAAGCTGCATGTCAGTGGCTGCTCGCCTCGGGAGTAGAAGAACGCCACTGTCTCTTGGCGGGCCGTAAAAGGCTGTGTGGCGGGCTGCATGTGGCCCACGGTCGATAGTTTGCCCAACCCTGTTCTAAGTATTTCTTAAACTGTTTATTTTTTTCACTTGCAGTAAAAAATCAATTTTTTTGTTTATTTTTTAAGTCTGAAATTTGATGATACGATACGATAGGTCTGAAATTTTGACGATACGAAGTGTACATGTCTATTGCATGGGTACCTGATGTTATTGGAGGAAAACACCCAGTGGCATACACACCTAGAGCCTGTTTAAGGATCAAAGTTGTGTGAGTTGTGTTTTGAATATGGACTTATGATATTTTGTAACTTCTTCATATCACTGTTTATAGGTAACCTTTCCTTTCTAAAATTATGGACTTGCCTGTATGGTTGGAAATTTCTCCTTGAGGACAAGAAATACACTGGAAACAGCAGACAGGTTCTCCTTTTTTCGCCGCCTTCCAAAACCCCGGCGGGCAGCTCTGGCTGCAGACTGAAACCGGAACCTAGAGGGTACATGAAGCCCATTATCTGGAGATGCTCAACTTCTGCTGCCATTATTGCTTGTTTTACCTACTGACTGTTTCTAGGTCACCTGTCAGACCCTAAACTTACTTTGGCATCTCCAGCTGATTCATAAACATGCTCAGACATGTACAGGATAAATTTCTATTGTATGAGAATGCTGTCTCAGTCTGACTGCAAATGTGCTAGGACTTTGGTTTGATGGTTACTTTGTTTGAGTGAATATTTTAACCCTTCACTACCATGATTGTCTGAACACTGAGATCACTTATGATCTGAGGACTGAGATCGTGTTAACACTGTCTAGAGCTAGGCTGTATGGATGCAAATTGAGCCCTTCCCAGCCGCTGACGTACATAGTACGTCCTGTGGGGAAATCCTCATAATGACCGTGGACGTACTATATACGTCACGGTCTTCTAACCTCCCTATACTCACCTCTCTGTCTGGGTGCCCAAGGCAAACTCGCAGGCTGGAAGTTTGCCCTGTCTTTTCAGGGGGTCTGGCAGTCGCGATGACATCATGAACATCCGTGATGACGTCAGCGCCAGGTGCCCCGGGTGTCGGGAGTGAACACTAGGAAGAGGAGGGGGCTCCTTTGGAGTTATTTCAACCAGCTTGTTCTCCATCAGTGTCTGACAATATTCAGGGTCATTCAGACCCTATTGTTCAGCACAATCACTAACAGGGTTATTCAAAGAGCCCCGAATTGCTGGCGAAAGGTAACCGAACGCTGAAATTCAGCTTTCGGTTACCCCTCTTGGCCATTCGGCTATTCAGAGAGCAGGCAGTTCGCCAAATGTTTCGGAATTGCCTGCACATACGGTGCCTGTTCGAGGGCAATGAAATCCCCATAGCTTCAACTATTCAGAGAACAAAAACCAGCAGTGAAAGGTTGCCGAAATGCCCTGCTGGTCGGTGGTTTCATTCGACAGATTTATTCAGGAATATTCGCAAATATTTCTTAGTGTATAATTAACAAAAAGTAATTTTCCAAAGAAGCCACTGGTTGCTGACAGTGGTTTTTTGAGAAAATCACTTTTTAGCAAAGGGGTTAAGGACTTCAATGGCTGGAGCTGGTGAATGTGGTTTCCCTCTTCCCTATCGCTCTGAACCCCAGCGTTAACATGATCTTCGGCTTTTATGTTTGCTACCACTGATCATGCTACCACTGTGGGTTATTCAGAGATCGACATTCTGATGTTCTCCTGTTCGCCACACTTCAGCTGGTCCGATTATCTGACCCTACGGTGAATTCAGCATTATCTGCAGGGTCCCAAAAGTGCAGCGAGCAATCCGCCAAACGCATCACAAAAACTGATGCAAAACCGCTGGATCGAACTGGAAAAGCCACCAAAATAACACCGAATCAATCCAACAAAGCACCAAATTTATCGGCTGAATCAATCTG
Source organism: Leptobrachium leishanense (assembly GCA_009667805.1). Lineage (NCBI taxonomy): Eukaryota > Metazoa > Chordata > Amphibia > Anura > Megophryidae > Leptobrachium > Leptobrachium leishanense. The sequence goes on from CM019065.1 coordinate 22,191,397, forward strand.
AAGAAAGCCGTCGACTAGCCGAACAGTACCCAGACCAGCCACCGGAAAAAGCTGCCGAACGGTATATAAAAAAGCAAAGAATACAACTGCAACTTTTAAAATACTTTTTTTAAAATAAAGTCCTGCATGAAAATGCCTGGAATTAATATATAAGGTCCTATGAATAATAATAATAAGGTCTGTTACAAAAAAAAGACCTTTAACCCCTTCACTGCGGAGGATTTTCCCCACACGTCCTCCGCTTGCGGGAGCCCCCACGGAGATACTCACCTCTCTGTCCGGGGTCCCGCGGCGTTCTGACTTCAGCAAAGTCAGATGCTGAATTTGAACCCACCCCCGATCCAAGATGGTGGCTCTACCTCCAGTTCCCCCTCGCTTCCTGACGTGTCACGCATAGCACGATTTTGTCAGATAGCCGGGGAACCCCTAGCTGCCTGGGGATTCCCAAGTTAATCCCTTGGTGGAGATAGGGGGTTCATTTGAACCCCAATATCTCCAGAACCGTGGCAGCTAGGGGGGTGTCATTTGTCATTTTTGTGTGTTGTTTTTATTAATGCAGCAATATTGTTCACATTTCAATTATAATGTGAACAATAATGCTGCACTAATGATTTTTTTCTATGGGGTGCGTTTGCTAAAAATCACATAATTCCCCCAAAAAATTTAACGAGTCCCCATTTCTAATTTTTCTACAAGCGCACCCCATAGAAAATATGACCGCAAACGCTCATGTGATAAAATGTGAAAAAAAACACTTTGTAGATAATTGAAAATTAAAAAATTAACATTTTATTTCATTTTTTGTTATAATATACAGACAGGACATAACGTATACATATAATAATGATATATTATGAATCTGCTGAGTCTGCCGAGAAAAATTAAAAAATTTCAGGCTCATATAATAAAACGTGGCTTCTAAACGCGTTGAAACATGTTGAGCAAAAGAGGTAAAAATGAGCTCAGCACACAGGCGTGAAATGCCTCAGCAGTGAAGGGGTTAAAAAAAATCAGAAAAAGTTTTTGCTGAAAAAATCCGGAAAAATGCCAAAGAAATCCTTAAAAACGTAAATAAAGAAACTTTTTGCTGCAAATGAAAAGAATAAAAAGTTGAATAAATATTTAATACCTGGCAATTGCTCATTATTTTGCATCTCACAGTAACTCTATGTCCTATAGAAAGTATATGCTGCACAACCCCCCCGTAAAATGCCTTATAGGTGATTGAAGTTGTCACTTGATTGGGATACCAAGCTGACCACTGATTTTGCAAGTGGACTCACAATCATTATAGATTATCCTACCTGTTGTTTTCCAGAGGTCCAGACAATGGAACTTGTGTTGATGGTGAAGACTTTCCCAGGAGGAGCCACCGTGTCGTAGCTGCCCACCTTGATGTATCTCAAGGCACCACTAGGGCTCAGCTGCCAATTCACGATGTCATAGACAGCTGGCGGGTCTCCGTTTCTATCAAAGTATATTTCCCTTTCACTATTCAGCGTGAATCTTACTTTTTTCACATAGTGCAGAAGCTGTGATTGAAAGAAGAGTCTCCTATCGGTGATCTAAATCAAACGTCTTTACACATACACTGGTTTGTGAATCAATAAATCTATCATAAATCATTTTTTGAGGTGATTGAAAGGTTCAAACAGAGCATGAGTAAAAAGTATGTAAAAAATATTTCCATTGACCCCTTCATTAGCCATTGATTTTTCATGAAAATAATATTATCATACTGTGACGGATGACTCCTCCTAAAACCCCCTGCCGGACACTTGGCCAGGCTGTATTCCTTTTAATGTGTATTCTGGTGTGTGTTTTTATGCTTCCATTTTATATCTCGCAACCTTGTTCTAAAAACTGTTACTGTGGGAAGGTTATTGTCCCTGTTTGTATTGTGCATGCAGTGTAGCCCACCCCCTCCAATTAGACTGTCTGATAGGGAGGTGCGATTCGGGTTTCGGAATTTCGGAATTTTCACGAAATTTCCCGATTCGTGTCTTCGGATTAGGCCGAATTTCCGAATCGGATCAGACCCGAAAACCGACAGATCCGAAAAGTTTTCCGAGCCGAAACGAAAAGTTTTTGGATTTTTCGAATGGACTTGAAATGTGTCAAATCGAAATTTATTTTTGCTCTATTCATGATTTCGGTTCCATTCGTGATTTCGGTTCCATTTCGGTAATTCTGGACATCGTATATTTAACTATTATCGGTTATATCGCTGATTCTGTCAATTTTGTATTTGTAAATGCGTATCACTTGTTTCTTGTGGCATTCGGGTCAGTTTAGCGTTTTTTAAATCATTTTGTTCATTTTTTTTGTTCCTTGGCTTTCATACCATTTTAATATGATTAAAAAAAGTAAACCATAGTAGTTTACGTCAAAACGAATAGAGTTAGACACTTTGAAACGAGGAGAACAGACGTTCCGAAAAAAACAAAAATTTCTGAAATCACAAAAAGTCGATACAAAAAACGAGCAAAGTGACCCGAAAATACGAAAAATGGTCGATATTCCGAAAAAAAATGTACACGAAAAACGGGTCGAACCGAACCAAATCGAAACAGAAATCGGTCGAAACGAGCCGAATCTAAAATTTTAAACATCCGAAGAAATCGAACCGAATCGAACCGAAAAAAAAATCGGTGCACAAGCCTACTGTCTGATAACATCACAGTATTCAGAGGTCCTCTTACAGAGCAGCACCATGGTGTAACCCTATTGTTCTCTTTACCCCGCCCTATGAACAGTTTGATTGTACTTGGTTTTTCTAAAAAGTAAAGACAGTCTGCTTTTAAATTCTCAACCAGCCATTCTTCTTTCAGCTGCGGTTAAAGTTTGGGTGGGCTGTTGTGAAATATTGCACCTGCGACAGTGAGGACTGTTTTAAAGGGGAGAGAGCCTGCTGATGGAAGTACTCAGTTAGGGTGCAGCAAACTCAGTTTCACATACCATTTATTTAACACATGGAATGTGTGTCTAAAGGGGTTATTCATAAAGCGCCGAAATGTCATTCGGCGCACCTTGGTGCGCTTCGCCAATTCAGGTCGCAGACCCAGTGATGAATGCACTATTAACCACAGGGTCCCCGAATTGTGCTGAATGTGGAGCCACCTAAGACCGTCAAAGAGCGCCAACCGGCAGAAAGAAAAAAAACAGAACTCTGCTGTTCTTCTAACAGTTTCTTAAACCAATAAAAATGAATGAAAATGTGTGTAAATAATAAAAAAAATGTGCTGCAGACAGATAATAAAATGGTGAGATCTCCTGCTTATGGGGATTTGTATTGATCACAATGAGATTATTTCCAATGCAATATTTGTACGCATAATGTCTGTGTATGGCAATTACAGCAACACCTTGTATCTGTATGTGCTGCATAATGCCTGTGTATGGCAATTACAGCAACACCTTGTATCTGTATGTGCTGCATAATGTCTGTGTATGGCAATTACAGCAACACCTTGTATCTGTATGTGCTGCATAATGCCTGTGTATGGCAATTACAGTAACACCTTGTATCTGTATGTGCTGCATAATGCCTGTGTATGGCAATTACAGTAACACCTTGTATCTGTATGTGCTGCGTAATGCCATTGTATGGCGATTACAGTAACACTTTGTATATGTACTGTACAGGGATTTTCACTCATTATAACCCCCTGAATCTAAGCCCTGTACAGCAATGAGTGACTCCAGAGCTCTGCCTGCATTTTGACCTTGAGTCTGTGGTCATTGTAATGCAGCAGTAAAGTTTGTTGAAGTTTTTGTTACAGAGAGGGTAATCCTGCTCCTTGCAGCTTCTTTACAGAGTGACAGGAGTGAGGTCTTAATGAGAATTTTATTTCTCCCCAGGAGGCATGCTAATCTTGCATTAAAAAACCAGGGAATCAGGGTTTTGTACTAATCGTTGTATATAATTGCATTACAATGCAAAATCGAGTTTACATGTTTTTGGCAGTGAAAGGGTTGACCACAACAGTAATGTGTTAGCATTCTTAATGTACTACTTTTTTGACAATATTAGAAAATATGAAACTAGTTTTCTAAATCAGCAAAATTGATAATGTTCTGAATCTGCCCTCTCGGGTTTTCTATTTTGGCTTAAAATGTATTAATATTCTTAAAATTTCTTCATAATTCTCAGTTAAAGGTATAAACCCCTTTGTTGAAGAAGCTGACTAGAGCCTCTGTGCTTCATAATTACTCATAAATATATCAGGATTCTGATTTAGGCAGTTCCATGTGACACAAAGTAGACAGTGGTTTAACTAAAAAAAGAAAACAGCCCAGAAATTGAAGAAATGTCGGAAATTCTTACAGTGAGTGTAATGTTAAAGTTATCCATCCATGTGATAATATTAATCATTACCTGCCATGGCATAAAATTCCATATATCGGCACAAGTTTCATTGGGAAATGGACCTTTTCCTCTTTTGCAGTTACTTAGGTTTTCCAATGCATTGGCCACAACATGGACTGCCGTGTAGACACTATACGTAGCTCTTAGACTTGAGACATCGTTATAGATGTTCTCGATCGATTCCAGACTTTCAGAACCAGTGCATACCCTTGCTGATGTATCTTCGTAACCAGTTTGATTTTTATCAAGCGTGAATCTACAATTGAAAGTTAATTCCCAAAATATCGCTATCCATTCTCTCCCGACAGGCATGGAAGGGTCAATCTTGTTAAGAAACTCTTTAAGTCCAAGAATTGTTCCACTGTGGAGTGCTAGACCTATAGTGCCCGAGAGAAGAGTGGAAAACCTCTCCAGAGCGACAAGGGTGGATGTTGACCAAGCTTCACTGGCAACAAGAATTCTTCCAGTGACGTTCTGTCTGAGCATCTCATCAAGTATAGGGAGAAGTTCAACATCAGCGGCATAGACAATCACAACCAAGGCCGTTGATGACTTCATTACCCTGACTATGTGAGGAGCATTGCGATTTGGATGACTCGTGAGGATGTTCTCTGTGAAGGCCACACAGGCTCCCGCCTTTACTAGCTCTTGTTGGACAAGCTGAATTCCGTGTTGGCCGTAATCGTTGTCTGGAGCCAACAACCCAACCCAAGTCCAGCCTAAATGGGAAACCAATTGTGCAAGTCCTTTAGACTGATATGTGTCACTGGGAACAGTCCTGAAGAATGAAGGAAACATTCTCCGGTCACTAAGGATTGGACTTGTAGAGAAGTGGCTGATCTGTAGAGAAAGAAATGTTTGGTTATTGTTTTACAGTATCAACATTACACTCAATTAGTCATGGGATCCTCTTACGATATAAAATATGGTGGAAGTGGATGAAATATGATATGGTATTTAACATCTCTGTTTCTCCTGCATTTTTACCAGAGAGCAGGCCTCAAACTTTCCACTCTCCTGCTCGCATTTGGCGAGTGGAAATTACATGAGGGCGAGTGGAAATGCAGATGCAGGCAGGGCAGGATAAGGGTTAGGTGGGGCGACAAGTGGCGAGTAACTCTTAAGGCCTGGCTAGTTACTTGGGCATTGAAATTTTGAGCCCTGCCATAGAGTATCTCCGCATGCCGAGACAGAAGACTAAAGGGGTTATTTGCTAACCTCCGAATTGGCCCGACCTGCACTGGACGGTGAATTTCACTGTAGGTGCAAATTTGGCCCAATTTGTCTATTCACAAAGTACAGGAAGAGTGGGGTCGTGCCTATTCTCCACTGGGGCTCCTGCAACCACCAGATGTATCCAGTCCAGCAACTTGTATAAAACATAACAAGAAAAAAAGGTGTCATCTGCACTTATTCCTATTACACCGTGTGAAACGAAACACAATTAGAGGATTTGGTTTACTGCAATGGTCATTGGAGTGTAAGCTCACCTGCCAACGTCAAGGTACCTCTAGTGAAGGTGAGTCATAACCAATGAAACCACAAGCTGCTTTGTAGCGAACCACATACGCTCATGCTGTTTTTCAGTCATGAGGAAGGCTGGTGGGCTTTCATTTATACCCTCCCAGAAACAAATCCACTATGGGATCAAATAACAAAGCCACGGACTGGTAGAGCTACAAAGATGACCTGGCTGGAGGTACAATCAAATATACATAGTACCGGAAGAGCAGTGTCATGCCTATTTCCCACTGGGGCGGCTGCAACCACCAGATGTATCTGGCCAAGCAACATCTATAAAACATAACAAGAAAAAAAGGTGTCATCTGCGCTTATTCCTATTACAACGTGTGAAACAAAACACAATTAGAGGTCTATTCACTAAGCCGTTAATTCAACAAATACTGTTGAATTGACAGCAAAATAAGGTTAAATTTGTCTCAATTCGGCGGCATTCAACTGCGTTCGGCAGCACCAAAATTGCCCCATAGAAGACTATCGTGTCCTCTATTCACAGAATGCTAAACTGCACCAAAATTCCAGCGAAATTCCCTGATTTTCGGTGCTTCAATTCGACAGGTATAAACAGGCAGATCCCATAGGTTTCAATGTGTTTTTTTTTTTTTTTTTTAAAAAAGACTGTTTATTCTTTTCATATCTTGCAAAAACCTGTTTATTTTTTATTTTTTAGAACACCTTTTAGTATTTTTTTAGATTACCTTGTTGTTTTTAAAAGCCATTTTTTATTTTGTAAAATACCTTTTATTATATTTAACACTTTCAATGCTGTCATTTCACCCCTCTGTGCTGAGCTCATTTTTACCACTTTTGCTCATCATGTTTAAACGTGTTTTGAAGTCACGTTTTATTATACAACCCAGACATATTATATATCGTTCTTTCCGGCAGACTCGGCAGATTCATAATATATCATTATTATATGTATATGTCATGTCCTGCCTGTATATTATAACAAAAAATGCAATAAAATTTGAATTTTTAATCATCTACAACATGTAAAGTGGGTTTTTTCACATTTTATCATGTGAGTTTTTTCATTTATATTTTCTATGGGTTGCATTTGTTAAAAAAATTACAAATGGGGACTCGTTAAATTTTTTTGGGGGGAATTACGAGATTTTTATCAACTGCACCCCATAGAAAAAAATCATTAGTGCAGCATTATTGTTCACATTATAATTGAAATGGGAACAATATTGCTGCATTACCAAAAACAAAACAACACACAAATAAAAAAATTTTTTTACATTTTTTTATATTTTTTGTTTTGCTTTAAACATGGCCATGTTTGGTATAATTCGAAAGGCCATGCTTGGTGCATGGCGCGATTACATCATTTATGTGGGGCGGCCCTTAAAAGACACGTCTGACGGGGGGCGTGGCCGGCAGCCATACTGAGCAGCCGCATGTGAACTGAGCTCTCCCTTCACCGGCTGAATCTCCTGCTATAGCGGCTCAAAACGGTGGCGGTTAGTGCCAAAAACGACCTCACTCACCTCAGGACTCACTCTGGCACCCACCCGATGGCACCCAGCAAAACCCCAAAAATGGCCTCGCGATTCGGGAAAGTCCGAGATAGGCCGCAAGATGGCGCCCGGACCTCCCGCGATTCCAGATAGCCGAGATCGATCCCTGGAGGAGGGGGATCTTTCTCCTCTTCTCCTGTCAGCATCTGCCCCTGCTTCTGGGCTCCAGCTCCAATCTTTACTCCAAGACCTCAGAAATACGATTCAGAAAGATTTCCGGTCTATCACAGCCAATCTTCATCAGGAAATTCGGGATCTGGGTGAGCGTACTGATGCACTAGAAACGAAAACTGTCGAACTGTGCTTAGCCCATAACAACCTTGTAGACGCTTACAAAGAATTAAAAACCACCCACGAGTCATTATTACTTAAGGTGGCCGACTTAGAAGACCGTTCCCGCAGGAACAATATACGAGTGAGAGGAATCCCTGAAACGGTTAAACCTGGTGAATTGCCCGCGTATCTATTGACCCTATTTTGAATTCTACTCCCAGAAACATTGGAAGCGGATTTACAGCTCGAAAGAGTACACCGTATCCCAAAACCGCGCCATCTGGACCAAACGGTACCTAGAGACGTTTTAATGAGGGTCCACTTCTTCCGGATCAAAGAATCCCTTCTCGCTGCTATGAGAATCACAGCGGCCTTGCCTCCGCCGTACGCCGATCTTCTATTCTTCCCTGACTTATCCGCTGCTACTATGTCAAAACGCAAGGAATTCCTACCCGTGACCAAGGTCCTGAGAAATCATCAGATTCAGTATCGATGGGGATTTCCATTAAAGCTTCTGGTGACCCGTAACGGAGCGATGACGGTTCTGAGGGATGTCGGCGAAGGCCTGGCTGCTCTGCAGACGTGGAACCTATTGGGTGAATTCACGCCACCTCACCGGGCACCCCCATCACCGCAAAAGGTCTCACCGGAGTGGCATCGAGTGAACACGACGAAGTAAATGCTACTTAGCTGTCCTACGTTTGCTGACCTATGGGTTTGCTATTTCTTTTTGTTGCGGATCACACTCGTGCGGTTCCTGAGGTTTCTTTTGTCCTGAACGACCGCGCTATGCCTTGGATAGAGTGGGAGCTTCGATTGGTAGACGCTCCTTTCCTGCTCTCCTTCTCTGCCTCTGGAGTGTGTCTGTCCGAGCACATCCCTCACCTCCCCCCGGTATGACCAGGGTTTGCCACGAGTCTTCCGTGGCCTAGGAGAGGTACTGTATATACTTTTCCAGTGCCGTTTGCACTGAACTTTTTCTCTTCAGTTTTTACTCTCTGTTCGTTTTTTCCCTTTTTTTCTTTTGTTTTCTTTGCACCACACTACTTTTTTCCTAAGCTTCACCTGAAACTCAGAAGCTGCTCTGGACATGCCCGATTTTTCTGGTATTATGTGCGTATTTGTCTAACTTTAAATGATCCTTATCTGATGTTTCACCGAGGGGGACCCGAGACCCTGAGAGGTGTTCTTTACCTGCTCTTGATGACCTATTTCGAATTGTATAATGGTATTTAAAATTGTTTCGTTAAATGTGAGGGGTCTGAATGTTCCATATAAACGACACTCTCTGTATGCTGACCTGAAACACCAACCCCCTGACGTGGTGTGCCTTCAGGAAACTCACTTTAAAACGTCTGCTCACCCTAAATTGTACCTCCCACATTATTCCCACCACTTTCACGCCACGGCCCCAGTTAAAGCGAGAGGCGTCTCCATCTTGATTCATCAGAATGTGGTTTTTAACCTGCACAGAATGATCACCGATCCTAATGGGCGATACCTATTTCTAATATGTGATATAAATCGAACCCCGTATACCATCGCTAATTTTTACTGTCTTAACGCTGGTCAACTCACCTTCCTCCGTGCAGCAATGGTTAGGTTGCTTGGAGTCTCCTCGGGAAGACTCGTGATCTGTGGAGACTTTAATCAATCCCTTGACTTGCCGCCCCGATCTACCAGAGTGCAGCGGTCTGCAGCTCGCAACTTTGCTGCTCTTTTGGCGGAGTTCCAATTATTTGACATTTGGCGCATTTTGCACCCTGATGACTGTGACTATTCTTTCTATTCAGGAGCGCATAAAACTTACTCCAGAATAGACTACTTCTTTGTGACCGCGGAACTCCTGAATTTGGTGTCTGATTGCAAACTGGGCTCTATGTCTTGGTCAGACCACGCACCTATTACTCTGCAACTTCCTGACTCCCGTGCCCCTACGGGACGATCACCCTGGCGTTTAAATGAATCCCTTTTGTCCCATCCAGAAGTCGTAGAGGACGTTCAGCGCACCCTAGAAAATTACTTTAAAGAGAACACCACCCCAGACGTGAACCCACTTACTATCTGGCAAGCACATAAAACGGTAGTGAGAGGGGTGCTGATTAAATGGGGCTCATGTCTTAAAAAGGAGAACTCTTCCCATAGACTGACCTTACTGCACCAAATACACCAGGTCACGACCCTACATAAGAAACAAACGAACCCGACTACACAATCCACCTTAGTGGGACTCCAAATGCAGCTGACGGAAATGGATAAGCGGGATTACGTTTGGGCGGCGCGCAGGCTGCGAACTAAAATGTATTTGTACAATAACAAGACAAGTAGGATAATGGCCAATAGATTAAGAAAGAAGGTGGCAAAGTCTAAAATTGATCATCTGACAGATGCAGACGGGTCGCTGCGCTACCATCCTCAGCAGATTGCGAACTGTTTTGCCGAGTATTACTCCAGATTATATAATTTAAGACATGAGACCGCGCTGCCTCAGCCTACTATATCGGAGATCTTTCCTTTCCTCCAGAGACTGCACCTACCTTCGTTGCCAGACACATATCTGCCCAGCCTACTCTCCGCGCCCTCCCTGACAGAACTCACCTCGGCCCTATCCTCCCTCAAGTCTAATAAAGCACCGGGCCCGGACGTTTTCACGGCAGCCTACTATAAATCCTTTCCAGCTCGCCTCAATGACCCCCTTCTCTCTGCACTAACTCACGTATTTAATTCAGGGAAAGCAACTACTGATTGGTTGTCCGCTACTATAGTTACTATCCCCAAAACGTCTCCACCTGCGGATCAATGTTCCAAATATAGACCTATCTCTCTTCTTAATGTCGATGCAAAAATTTATGCTAAAATATTAGCTACCAGACTGGTCGACGTCATGCCCCTATTAATAGCTGATGATCAGGTTGGGTTTATCACATCCAGACAGGGCCCTGATAATACTATCAAGGCTATGGCTTTGATGGATCATGCTATACGATCTAACACACCGACTCTGATGCTCTCGCTTGATGCCGAAAAGGCGTTCGACTGACTCCATTGGGTGTTCCTGGAACACACTCTACTGAAATTTAATTTTCCCCGGGAGTTTATTGGAGCTATTTTGGCGCTATATTCCTTTCCAAATGCCCGTGTCTTAACAGCAGGTTTCCAATCCTCCGTGATCTCCATTACGAATGGTACCAGGCAGGGCTGCCCTCTCTCCCCACTTCTATACGCACTAGCACTGGAACTGCTTGCACAAGCTATTAGACAAGCTGATGAGGTGGAGGGTCTTATGGTGGGCCCTTCGGCTTATAAATTGAGTCTTTTTGCTGATGACATCCTCCTTACGTTCAACCCCCTTACCTCTTTACCTGCCCTTCACTCCATTTTAGAGGAATATGGGAGATTGTCCTACCATAAAATTAACGTTCATAAAACCCAGGCCCTACCATATAGTATCCCGGACTCTGACCTATCCTCCCTTAAACACACCTATCCATATGACTGGCGCAATAACTCCCTGTCATATTTGGGAATCAAATTGACATTTACCAAATCCCAACTTTTTGCGCTTAATTATACACCTCTTATTGCCCTAACCTCTAACCTGTGTCCGCAATGGTCTACTGTAGAGATATCATGGGCAGGAAGGATTAATGCGATAAAAATTATGTTACTGCCTAAACTGTTGTATGTTTTTAGGGCATTACCGCTGGTGCCCCCAATGTCCTTTTTTGCGAGTATTCTCTCAACACTCTCTAACTTTATATGGCGAGGCAGGAGACCTCGCATTAAAAGTGCTCTTTTACACCAACCTGTGGACAGAGGGGGATTGGGTTTACCTAACTTACTGCTGTACTTTAGAGCGGCTGTAATGACGAACCTTGGCCGCCTCTTCACGGGGACTAATCTCCCCCAATGGACAGCCCTGCTCTTCCCCTGCACGCTCCCACATGACTTTTTGGGACTATTATGGACGCCAAAAGCCCGCAGACCGATAATGAACATGCTACCTGACCTGGCGATGCTTTTCATACGTGTTTGGGATGTTACACGTTCTGCCCTGATGGCGATACACCCCCTATCTATGGCCTCCCCCATATCGATGTTTACTCATTTGATCCCTGTTTTGACCCCCGCCCGTGGAGCCGTGCTTCGCTAGGCAACCTATTTTATTTTTATGCCTCACATGACCTTCTTCCCTTCCTGCAACTTCAGGAGAAACACTCCCTACATGCTAAACTCGGCTTTCATTTTCTGAGGCTACGCTCCTGCCTTTCGCAATATGACCTACTCCATCTCCCCCCCAACTCCGACCTCCTCACCCTGTTTGAAAACTACTGTTTGCACCCCGCTCCCGAAACTCGCCTCTTGTCTCTGACATATCAACAGTTATTAACTAAACCCCTGATTAAAAGGTGGCGATTTCAAGAGACATGGGAATGAGACTTGAATCAATCTTTTACCTCGAACCAATGGAGAGATTGTTTTTTGTTGGACTGTAAAAAGTTTAGATGTATCTCGCTGACGGAGGCTAGGAAGAAGGTCCTGTACCGCTGGTATATTACCCCCGATAGGGAACATCATTTTAAACCTAGCATTTCTAAGACCTGTTGGAGGTGTGAGAAGGAGGACGGGTCGTTTTTCCATGTTTGGTGGTCATGCTCCTGTCTTAAAATTTTTTGGGACCAGATCGCCTCACTGAGTTCAGAGGTCCTAGGATCAGACATTATCCCATCTCCTTATATTTTTCTCCTCCAGATGTTTCCCGCATCCCTTACCCATTTCCAGAAACAACTCCTCGCCCATATCTTATCTGTCAGCACTAACTTAATAGCCTTCAACTGGAAATTGGATAGGGTGCCCACAGTGGGTATGGTTAAAACTAGGATGGGGGAATTACGGTCCCTTGATGCCATGGCCAGGTCTTTGATGGGATTGAAAGGGGTTGGTAAAGATCATTGGACTATTTGGGATACTTACACCGTCACACTTTAAGGTCTTGTGGGGTTATCTCAGTGATTTATATATGTCAATGTCATAAAGATTGGTGAAGTAGTCGTGTTATGTAATACTGTGTTTTGTAATGTGGTGCATATCTTTATTTCCCTGTTTTCCCCCCTTTTTTGATTTTTGTACCCCCTCCTTCTTTTTCTTGAAAATTCAATAAAAGTTATATTTCAAAAAAAGACACGTCTGACTACCTAGAAGCCTAGAATGCCACGGTACCCCGGAGGAGAGAGGTGAGTATCTATCCAGGTTCTAGCCGAGCAGATGACATGTGGGGAACGTCCTCCGCATATAGCGGGAGTCAAGGAGGATGTTCCCCACACGTCCTCCGCAGGCCAAGGGGTTAAAGGACTTTTTTTTATTATTCAGACACATTTTATTGATTTACACCCCTAATAGGAGAATGGGAGTCTTCCTTCTTTTTTTGCAGTTTGGCAGAATTCGCCGATGATAATTAAGTGCAATTTGGCGGTTATTGGTGCAATACTGTCAGGGTAATTCAAAGAGAATCGGAAAGTCACCGCACGTTCGGTGACTTTTTGTTCTATTCAATTCGGTTACTTTTGCTGATCCCATTTCGGCGACCCTGCGGTGTATTCAGCAAACACCACAGGGTCCCCGAATTGCAGGGAAAGGTCATCGCAAACCTGCCGAAAACTAACCGCAAAACCCGGCGAATGCACACCGAAACCCGCAAAAACATCTGGATTAAGCTGTCGAAAACGCCGGAAAAACCCGATCAGGAGCTGATCACACGCAGCGAAGCCGCCGGAAAAAGCCGACACCGCAGACGAATGGAGTGAATAAATTAGCAAAACAGTTTGCATGAATGTTTGAAAAGTGAAACGCTGTTTGCAAAGAAACTAATGAGCGAAAATGTCTGAAATTTACATATGATCCAAGGAATGATAATAAAGAGGGCTGTTACATAAAAAATAAGTAAAGTTAAAAAAAATCTGAATTTTGAAAAAAAAAAGAAAAATGATTAAAATATCCTAAATAAATCTATAAATAAAGAGACTCTTTACTGCAGCATTTTATAATCAACGGTTTATTAGATATTGAATTAAAACAGGAATATTGTAACATTGAAGCCAATGGGATTCGCCTGAATAAATCTGCCGAATTAAACCACCGAATGGCAGGGCATTCCGGCAACCTTTCACTGCTGGTTTGTGTTCTCTGAATAGCCGAAACATTGCTTCTCTATGGGGATTTTGCTGCCCTTGAACAGGCACCGAACAGGCACCGTATGTGCAGGCAATTCACCAGGATTTGGCGAATTGCCTGCTCTCTGGATAGCCAAATGGCCAGGAAACGTAACCGAACGCTGATTTTCAGCATTTGGCTACCTTTCTCCAGCCATTCGGATCTCCTTGGATAACCCTGTATGTTTCTTGCCGACCTGATAACTTCTTTGGCGACTCCAATTTCAGCAACTATGGTCATCATTTATTAAATAGAGAATTCACCGTATTTTAAGCGAAGCGGAATTGTCGATATACGGCGAATTGTGTTGAAAAACAAAGCAGCGAAATTGCATGCAATTTCGATGTTTTCTGAATAGACCCTTAAGAGATCTACTACATCAATCTCCTGATGCTGTTACACGTCGTTTAGTGTTTCAATCAATTCCTCCGATACTTTATTCATATACTCTTAATTTTCCATTGATGCTGTATAACTTCTGTTTGGGACAAACTATTTAAAAACCCGTACCTGTGGATTTCTGTCCGACATCTTTGAAAGAGCAGCAGCATGCCGCCTAAAGAAGATAGGAAGAAGAAACAAGTCCACCAAGAAGGACAAGGATCCCGTGAACAAATTGGGGGGCAAGGCAAAGAAGAAGTGGTCCAAGGGGAAGATGAAGGACAAGCTGAACAATCTTGCACTGTTCGACAAGGCCACATACGAGAAGCTGTGCAAGGAGGTCCCTAACTTCAAGCTGATCACACCCGCTGTGATATCTGAGAGGCTGAAGATCAGAGGCTCTCTGGCCAGGCCGTTCCGGCAGGACCAGATTAACAAAGGTCTTATCAAGTTGGTCTCAAAGCATCGCGCTCAGGTTATATACACAAGGAATACTAAAGGAGGAGATGCACCCGCAGCCACAGAAGAAGCATAGGCAGGTTCTAAACATTTTCGGTTTCTATCTACAAATAAACCATTCTGAGTAAAAGTTAAAAAAAAACTCGTACCTGTGGGTAACTGTAGCGACCTAAAATATGGGCCAATAGGATGGAATGTCTGGAAAGAGCCGATCCAATTATCGCACCAAGAGGAACATCAATGAGACAGCGATAATTTGGGATGACTCTGTTGTGACCTGTCAAGCTCTGCAAAGCTCCTTTTAGGTCATGCTGGAGGACAATACATGAATCGTATGCTTGAAATCCCAGAGTGATATTGGGGAGGAAGTTTGGATTTTTATTGATTTCATCCAACGCAAATCGCAAAGCTTGGAGCTGCTGAAAGCTCTCAACATGGAACCTGGGGAACAAAATAAATCAAATTAAAATTTAGTTTAGTTTTTTCTTTAAAATGCTACCTGTATTGACAACTTTATCGGTTGTTGTCAAGGAGAATTTATTTATAGATGGTTGAGCATATTGATTTCATGATAAAAAAAATGCAACTACGATGCCTTGATATAGTGTATGATATTATTATGTGTGATATAGCCATTGCAGAAAACCAGCAGGAAAAGCAGCATGAGCAGCTATGGTTTGCTACACAGCAGCCTGTGGTTTCATTTTTGGACCCGCATATGAATTTAAGTGACATCCCATTCCTAATCCATAGGTTCCATATGATGTCGGTCCACCCTTTGCAGCTATAACAGCTTCAACTCTTCGGGGAAGGCTGTCCACAAGGTTTAGGAGTGTGTTTATGGGAATTTTTGACCATTCTTCCAGAAGCGCATTTGTGAGGTCACACACTGATGTTGGACGAGAAGGCCTGGCTCTCAGTCTCCGCTCTAATTCATCCCAAAGGTGTTCTATCGGGTTGAGGTCAGGACTCTGTGCAGGTCAGTCAAGTTCATCCACACCAGACTCTGTCATTCATGTCTTTATGGACCTTGCTTTGTGCACTGGTGCACAGTCATGTTGGAAGAGGAAGGGGCCAGCTCTAAACTGTTCCCACAAAGTTGGGAGCATGGAATTGTCCAAAATGTCTTGTATGCTGAAGCATTCAGAGTTCCTTTCACTGGAACTAAGGGGCCAAGCCCAGCTCCTGAAAAACAACCCCACACCATAATCCCCCCTCCAAACTTTACACTTGGCACAATGCAGTCAGACAAGTAATGTTCTCCTGGCAACCGCCAAACCCAGACTCATCCATCAGATTACCAAATGGAGAAGCGCGATTCGTCACTCCATTGAATGCATCTCCACTGCTCTAGAGTCCAGTGCTGGTGTGCTTTACACCACTGCATCCGATGCTTTGCATTGCACTTGGTGATGTATGGCTTGGATGCAGCTGCTCGGCCATGGAAACCCATTCAATGAAGCTCTCTGCGCACTGTTCTTGAGCTAATCTGAAGGCCACATGAAGTTTGGAGGTCTGTAGCGATTGACTCTGCAGAAAGTTGGCGACCTCTTTGCACTATGCGCCTCAGCATCCGCTGACCCTGCTCCGTCAGTTTACATGGCCTACCACTTCGTGGCTGAGTTGCTGTCGTTCCCAAACACTTCCACGTTCTTATAATACAGCTGACAGCTGACTGTGGAATATTTAGGAGTGAGGAAATTTCACGACTGGATTTGTTGCACAGGTGGCATCCTATCACAGTTCCACGCTGGAATTCACTGAGCTCCTGAGAGCGACCCATTCTTTCACAAATGTTTGTAAAGACAGTCTGCAGGCCTAGGTGCTTGACTTTATACACCTGTGGCCATGGAAGTTATTGGAACACCTGATTCTGATTATTTGGATGGGTGGGCGAATACTTTTGGCAATATAGTGTATCTCTGCCCATTATTCTGTGATATTACGCTATGGGAGCGCCGTCTCACATCTCTTTCTAGTTTATCCAGCAATCACTGTGGGTTAAAGAAGGGAAGTGCCACTCTTTACATGGCCGGAGGCAGTAAAACCCAGAGCCGGGAATTCTATAGGATCTTGCAAATGTGAGTGGTATATATCCCTTCAACACAAAATTTTCGGCCACATTTGTCAGGATCCTCTGCACTATTACTCTTCGTGTCTCTTTCTTCTTTTTTTGAGAGACGCTGAGGACGGTATGGACTTGCTGCTGGAGTAATACGGAGGACCAAGTCGATTGACACTTTTTGAGTATTTTCTCATTTATTGGTTATTGCATGCCCTATTGTACCCGGTTGAACCAACTTTTTGCTTATCACTGGACACTACTGCACTTTATTGGCTGTTGCCTGTTGAACAGTCCTTTGTACATATTGGACTTTATATGCAATATTACACTTAGCTAATTCTGCACTACCGTAAGGTTAAAGCGGCAATATGCACTATTGTATTTATTGTATAATTGACACAAATTATTGTATTGTTCTTATGCACTGAACTATATTGATGCGCTATAAGGGATAGAAACGAAATTGTAATGGGACGAAAATGATGCGTGCCTGACTAAAATCATGGTGAAAATACTCTGCCATTTTCTTCAATGAAACGATTTTCAGTGGGGACCCGGTTTGGGGCCACCGCCGGTTCCCCCTCTGCCTCTGTTGATTGAAATTCACAGGCAGCCAGCGGCACACTGTGAAAACTTTGCGGTGGCACCTGCACCGCCCCCTCATGTGACGTGTCACGTGAGGGGCGGCACCAGTGCACCGTGCCTGCTCCAGTGTGAGATGCAGGCACGCTACAGGCGCCACCGCAGTGTTTTTTCAGAGTGCGCCGCTGGCTGCCTAGGAATTTCAATCATCGGAGGCAGAGGGAAACCGGTGGGGGCTCACTGTGGCGCCCCAACCTGGCTCCCTACCGACCCACGTCCCGGTGAGCAACGGGGGTGGGGGCAATTCATAACCATGTTTGAGCTAATGGGGTCAATTCATATCCATGTTTGAGCTAATGGGGGCAATTCATATCCATGTTTGAGCTAATGGGGGCAATTAATAACCATGTTTGAGCTAATGGGGCAATTCATATCCATATGTGAGCTAATGGGGGCAATTCATATCCATGTTTGAGCTAATGGGGGCAATTCATATACATGTTTGAGCTAATGGGGGCAATTAATAACCATGTTTGAGCTAATGGGGGCAATTCATATCCATGTGTGAGCTAACGGGGGCAATTCATATTCATGTTTGAGCTAACGGAGGCAATTCATATTCATGTTTGAGCTAACAGGGGCAATTCATATCCATGTTTGAGGTAATGGGGGCAATTCATATTCATGTTTGAGCTAACAGGGGCAATTCATATCCATGTTTGAGCTGATGGGGCAATTCATATCCATGTGTGAGCTAATGGAGGCAATTAATAACCATGTTTGAGCTAATGGGGGCAATTCATATCATGTTTGAGCTAATTGGGGCAATTCATATCCATGTGTGAGCTAATGGGGGCAATTCATATCCATGTGTGAGCTAATGGGGGCAATTCATATCCATGTTTGAGCTAATGGGGGCAATTCATATTTATGTTTGAGCTAACGGGGGCAATTAATATCCATGTGTGAGCTAATGGGGGCAATTCATATCCATGTTTGAGCTAATGGGGGCAATTCATATCCATGTTTGAGCTAATGGGGGCAATTCATATTCATGTTTGAGCTAACGGGGGCAATTCATATCCATGTGTGAGCTAATGGGGCAATTCATATCCATGTTTGAGCTAAAGGGGGCAATTAATAACCATGTTTGAGCTAATGGGGCAATTCATATCCATGTTTGAGCTAATGGGGAAATTCATATCCATGTGTGAGCTAATGGGGCAATTAATAATCATGTTTGAGCTAATGGAGGCAATTCATACCAATGTGTGAGCTAATGGGGGCAATTCATATACATGTTTGAGCTAATGGGGGCAATCAATAACCATGTTTGAGCTAATGGGGGCAATTCATATCCATGTGTGAGCTAATGGGGGCAATTAATAACCATGTTTGAGCTAATGGGGGCAATTCATATTCATGTTTGAGCTAACGGGGGCAATTAATATCCATGTGTGAGCTAATGGGGGCAATTCATATCCATGTTTGAGCTAAAGGGGGCAATTAATAACCATGTTTGAGCTAATGGGGCAATTCATATCCATGTTTGAGCTAATGGGGGCAATTCATATCCATGTTTGAGCTAATGGGGGCAATTCATATTCATGTTTGAGCTAACGGGGGCAATTAATAACCATGTTTGAGCTAATGGGGGCAATTCATATTCATGTTTGAGCTAACGGGGGCAATTAATATCCATGTGTGAGCTAATGGGGGCAATTAATAACCATGTTTGAGCTAATGGAGGCAATTCATATCCATGTGTGAGCTAATGGGGGCAATTCATATCCATGTTTGAGCTAATGGGGGCAATTCATATACATGTTTGAGCTAATGGGGGCAATTAATAACCATGTTTGAGCTAATGGGGCAATTCATATCCATGTGTGAGCTAATGGGGGCAATCAATAACTATGTTTGAGCTAATGGGGGCAATTCATATCCATGTGTGAGCTAATGGGGGCAATTAATAACCATGTTTGAGCTAATGGGGGCAATTCATATTCATGTTTAAGCTAACGGGGGCAATTCATATCCATGTTTGAGCTAATGGGGGCAATTCATATCCATGTTTGAGCTAGGCTTGTGCACCGATTTTTTTTTCGGTTCGATTCGATTTTTCGGATTTTTAAACTTTTTGATTCGGCTCGTTTCGACCGATTTCTGTTTCGATTCGGTTCGGCTCGACTCGTTTTTCGTGCACATTTTTTCGGAATTTCGACCATTTTTCGGATTTTCGTGTCACTTAGCTCGTTTTTTGTATCGACTTTTCGTATTTTCGGAAATTTTCGTTTTTTTGGAACGTCTGTTCTCCTCGTTTCAAAGCAATAAATTTCGATTTGACACATTTCAAGTACATTCAAAAATTCAGAAAATATTTAGTTTCGGCTCGGAAAACTTTTCGGATCTACCATTTTCGGATCTAAAAATTTTCGGAAAGTCAGCCGGATCCGAAAACACGAATCGGGAAATTTCGTGAAAATTCCGAAATTCCGAAACCCGAAACGCACATCCCTAGTTTGAGCTAATGGGGCAATTCATATCCATGTTTCAGCTGCACATTAGTGTGGGTTTTATTGCTGCGGAGCTCAGTGATATGCTCATATACTGCACATTCCATTGAGTTTTATTTCTGTGGAGCTCTGTAATGTGCAGTGTGTCAGGATTGTACAGTATTGGCAGTATCGGCAGTTTCCCACATTTTCCACTGGAACTTTCTGTGCCGCGGCGCAGCCTTAGCTGCAGTGAGTGGGTGATGGCTGCTGCAGCAGTGCGGTGGCCATCTGTAAGTATGGAGGGGGGGCACAATTCACTGCTAAACACATCCGATTTTAGTCGACTAAAATTAGACTAAAATTTATAATAATTCTGATGACTAAAATACGACGAAAATTAAGTGGTATTTTAGTCAAAAGACTAAAATGAAGACCAAAATTTAATTTGCTGTCAAAATTAACACTGGTGCTCGCACTTGGGCAGCATCACACTATTTATGAGTTTTACGTCGAACTATTTATAACAACATAAACCCTCTTTGTACCAGGCGCCTACGCTGTACGATATATATCTATATACAGTATATACCATTTTAGAAAAATAAAGACAGTTGACTTCCCTTAGGATTCTGGGTTATGCTCTTCCTCTACTGGTCCCAGACAAATACTGCCATCCCAGAGAGAACCACAGCACTGTATAAAGGCAGGGGAGTCCCAGTCAGCGGGCAGCTGGGAGATAACCTCAGTAGCCTTTCTCCTTCTGCCTACTGAGGAAACAGTGTTCTATCACCCTGACCCTAATCACCCTGTTACGTATGGTTTGTTCGTGGTCATAGTGATAACATCACACAAATTCTTGACTTTGTTCAGTTCCGCTATATTAATCTAAGGCATTGTTAATAAAAACAAAAGGGTCGATAAGCTAGCGTGAAAGTGTCGTGTTGTAGGACACAAGTTTTTGAGTGTATGCACTGTGAAGTTGTCTATAGTACCTTGTTGATTGGTTGATAATATATACCCCACAACAGAAGAGAAGAAAATAGAATATCCTAGCCCAGACTGACGTCATACAGACATTAGAAAGAACCAGGAATTGTTCTTCACAGCAGGGAGATCACAAAAGCAGCATGTATGAAGTTCACTGACGAACGGGTGCTCTTGGGTCCATTGGACCAATCACTAACAATACCTTCATAAACCAAAACGGCACCAGGCACTCCAGACAAATTGTGGCGTTTATTGAGGACATGCAACGTTTCATTCACATGGACCTTTCTTAAGCGTGAAGTAAGGTCCATGTGACCGAACCATTGCATGTCCTCAATAAATAAACACCACTATTTTTCTGGAGTGCCTTGCGCCAATTTGGTTTATAGTAGAACCAGGAATAATCACACCTAAGGTTTGTGTTGCCTGCAGTAATCGAAGGAAGCCATAAGATGTAATTTGTGTACTGACATGTAAAGATTTAGAAGAGGTAGTCTTCAACTTCACTACCATGTGATTTTCCAAAAATCCACTGTCAGGAACTAGTGGTCTCTTGGAAAATCATTTTGAATAAATTATACAGTAAGAAATATTTGGGAATATTCACAGTATTAGTATTCCTTACTGTAATAACCTATTCAGCAGGCAGCTGTTGCCATTTTCTGGCCAAAAGGAGTTAATGCAGGTAGAACTTCAACATGTGGCTCTGTGCATCGGCTGGGGAGAAAACCCGATATGTCAGAACACTCCTTAGACAATTTTAAACCATTTTAGCACCTTGGGCATTATGCTCACATGACTAAAAGTTTGGAGTCCAAAGGCAAACAAAATTTGTTTGCAACAAACGAGTTTCATTTACAATCATAGAGTGTAGCCCCAGCTTGTGTTAACACGATCTCGGGCTCCTGTGCCTGCTACCGCTGACCATGTATACATATATAGAGGATCATTAAATTAAGAGATATTTCAGAAAAATGCACTAAACAGACAACCTAATACCATTCATAGGGCTGTAACAAATGGACATTGATACAGTATGATCAAACATCAACTTTGTAAGAGCATCATAAATCCTCTTACATTGTACACTTGGTTCTTGGTGGCTTCTCATTGAAGAGGACCTGTTGATAGACATTTCCAAGATGCAATGGTAGCAGCACTCCTATCATGATATCTCCAGGTTGTATCATTCCATTGAGCTGTGTGACAGGCAGCCTGCATCGCTGGTCTTCAGAGTGAAGTACTGGAATGAGGAGGATCATAACCAAGCATCTCCAGATTGCTTTGTACAGACAGGCCATAATGAACCAACAAAACTGCAAATGCAAAAATAATTAGCCTTCCCTAGACCCAGTCCTAAGAATGATTTTAAAAGGATAGAATTTAGCTAATGGAACCATGTGTAACATTCAAAGAAACATCTAAACAAGAGCTAAAGCAGGTGTGATTGGTCAGTGACAACCAGGCTGGTTAATAAATGTGTCGAAGTCATTGGATTTATATAATCAGCCTCTTCTGTAAAATCATAGGAAATTGTATGAAAGTGATACAACCAATAGATTATATAAATGCTTGTGGTGGTTGTCTGTCAAAGGGGTCAATGACACAACAATCATGGTGCTACAGATACTAATTCCCCTTCAAACTAAAGAGATCCTAGCAGCACAAATATTGGCACTCATTCCTCGCAATCCTGACCTATGGACCCTATGGGACCTTTATTTAATATCTTGATTAACAGTTTTGTACTTCCTATCTATGTAATGATAACACCTGTGTGGCGATGATCACTGCATGATTGTACACTAGGGTTGCCAGAGCGGCCATGTTTTCCTGGACACATATTACTATTTCATGCAGAGGGGAGCATATAACATGCGTAATTCATATGGTACAGGAAAAAAATCAAGGCAGGTCATCTGAGACTCCCTTTTGAGTTCTTAACTGTAGCGTATGGATTCTACATGTTGTGGGGTAACCGCATGGTCGATCTGGCAGCCCTATTGCACACCCTTACCTCATCTATTGAATATGTGATTGTGATTTGGTCTGAATAATGATTTCTGCTCATCGTGTACTGCCATTACCAACTGCATGATTTTTCCAGACATTTCAAAAGCCTTGTCCCTTTTTCTTCTCTGTATCTCCTACAATCCTTGTGAGAGCATTCAATAAATATTAATGAACATCATATTAAAAATAAAAGTGGTGTGAGACTGGATGGTAATGCGCGCCACAAGACTGATGGCTAGCTGAATGGCTGTTGAGCAAACAGTTTCATATTGGTCTTTCATATGGTCAGTTAGGTCCCAGTGACCACCAAAAGAACTTTCGGTGATTGAAAAGTGATAACGGTGAGCAACAGGTGGATCAGTAGCAGAATGGCCAGTCAAAGGAATGATTGATGAGCTTATGATGTTTGAATGATGTTTGATCGAATTTGAGTTCCACAACATTAGTGATATGAATCAGTTGGGCTACAGTGACCACTGAAAGAACTGTCAGCAATATAGCAGTAATAACAGCCAATAAGAGAGAGGTCAATAGCATAATGGTTAGTAGAACACCTGTTGAGCTGATCAAATGGTAAGTCATAGAATGTTAAGTTACAGAATGGTACTTGGTAAGGGCCATATTGGTCAAAGTGACCATCGAAAGACCTGTCAGGAATATAACAGAAATACCAGCCAGTATGACTGTCAGTAATAAAACAGTAATATTCCTCACGAACAGAGTGATCAATAACAGACTGGTGAGATGATATAATGGATGTCAAGTTCATAGAATGCTACGCCATAGAATGTTGAGATACAGAAAGGTCATAATATAGATCGAATGGAGCCAATGTGACCACTGAAAGACCTGTAAACAATATAACCGCAATACCAGTCACTAACAGACTGATCAGTAGCAGAAAGATTCTTAAGTCAATTGGATAATGGAATGTTGAGTTACAGAAGGTCAGTGATATGGATCGGTTAGATTGTAAGCTCTCGAGCAGAGTCCCCTTTCCTACTGTTCCATGCATTTAACTTGTATGTATATTTGTTATTCTGTGTCTCCGATTTTACAGCGTTACGGAACTTGTTGGCACTTCATAAATACCTGTAACTGTAACCAGTCACAGTAACATCTAAACATGTCAGCAAAATAACAGTAACAGAACAGCACAGAATGGCCAGCATAGAGAAAGATCGGCGAGTTCGTAGATTGGTAAGTCATAGAATGCTGAGATACAGAATGGCCAATAATATAGGTCATTTGGGTCACAATGACCAGTATAGACCTGTCAACAATGTAAGAGTAATACAAGACCGTATCAGATTGATTAGTATGGAATGGTCAGTAATCAGAACGGCTTCTGAGTCAATTGAATAAGACAGTGTTGAGGTACAGAAGGTCAGTGATATGGATCAGTTGGGTCACAGTAACCACCAAAGATCTATCTGTAATATGAAAATTAATATTTGTTAGTAACAGACTGATCAGTAACATAATGGTGAGTTGATAGATTGTTTGATAAGTCATAGAATGTTGAGATATAGAATAGTCATATTATGGGTCAATTGGGTCATAGTGACCAGCAGAAGACTTGTCAACAATGTAATAGTAATACCAGTCACTATCAGATTGATCAGTTACAGAAAGGTCATTAATAAGAATGGTTGTTGAGTCAATTGAATAAGAACATATTGAGTTACAGAAGGTCAGCGATCTGGATCAGTTGGATCACGGTGATCATCAAAGACTAACAGTAATAGAAGAGAACAGAATGGTGAGTATAGAGAAAGATCAGTAAGTTCATAGACTGGCAAGTCATAGACTGTTGAGATACAGAATGGCCAATAACATAGGTTGTTTGGGTCATATTGACGAGCAAAACACTTGTCAACAATATAACAGTAACACAAGACAATATCAGATTAATCAGTAACAGAATGGTCAGTAATCAGAACGGCTGCTGAGTCCATTGAATAAGACATTTTTATGGTACAGATGGTCAGTGAAATGGATCAGTTGGGTCATAGTGACCACCAAAGATCTGTCAGTCATATAAAAATTAATATTTGTCAGTAACAGAGTGATCAGTAACATAATGGTGAGTTGATAGAATGGTTGTTAAATCATAGAATGGTATGGCATAGAGTGTTGAGATACAAAATGGCCATAAAATGGGTTGTTTGTGTCACAATGACCAGCAAAAGAACTGTCAACAATATAACGGTAATGGCAGTTGCTCACCGAGTGATCAATGACAGAAAGGTTGTGGAGTTGATCGAATAATTTACGAGAAAATTTTGATTTTCAGAATGGTCAATGATATGGTTGGGTCACAGACGGACATAATGTTTGTTGTTAAGTAGCAGAGTTGTGTAAATTAGTAGGTTCTGGGAGAGACAATATCAGTAACATCTACCTCTCAGGTTGTGTACCTCATCCTCCCTCTTCTTCATGCATCACCATACAAGCCCTTTTTAAACGGAAGTCACTTATTATATTGTATGAGAATTAGCATCATCGTGTCACGCAGTCTTAATGCATCGATCACATATGTCTATTTGAGATGAGACTTTTAATAAGACTTGAATAGACGAGTTAAACCTGTGATTTCCCTGGATTATAAATTATCATAATTAAATTACCGGTGAGGTTTTCCAGTAATGATTACACCACTTGAGACAATGTGAAATGTAACATCCCTCCCTAGAGATGAGATGAGGTTTTTATAGAAACCTTCAAATGATAAAGAGAGGGGGAGAGGTAATAAAACGCTTTTAAGTGATGTGATGAAATTAATTTAGGATTTTTTCATTACATATGTCTCTGTGGGTTTATAAATCCAGCCTACGTTGAATTTTTTTCTTGTCTTGCCTTTGATACGTCATATTGGGTTAAGATATCGGGTATTTGCACAGAAGACTACCTAGGACCCTACTAGACTTCTACAATTAGGTTTGAAGATTCTTATTGTCATCAGTGATTTCATTGATTAGGAGGCATCTGAATTGTAAATCACGGAGCTGCTGCACCATATTGCTTCCTAAATCAATACTTGGTTTGATCTGAATCAATATGAATCTAAATGGGTTTATTCGGATGACTGAAAACAAGTGCTCTCACTGTGCAGCGCAAAATGCCTAACCTTAAACCTAGTAATGAAACAAAAACAAACAGTAACCCAAACAGAAACCTCTAACCCTGATATAAAACAAGTAGAAATAGTAACCCTAACCCTAAAAGTAACCCTAACCCTTAATATGAACTAAATACAAATAGTAGCCCTAAACGTAACCAAATTCATAACCTAAGCAGTAACCCTATCACAATCCTAACCCTTACATAAAAAAGTAGAAATAGTAACCCTAACCCTTAATAGAAACCAAGCTGAAATAGTAACCTTAACAGTAACCCAATTCATAAACTACAGTTGCAAGAAAAAGTATGTGAACCCTTTGGGATTACGTGGAGTTTTGCATGAATTGGTCATAAAATGTGCTCTGATCTTCATCTAAGTCACAAAAATTTGAAAAACACACAGGGTTATTCAGAGAGCGTGAAGAGCAGGAGAATAACTGGAGAATGACTGGAGAATGAAACATTCTACGTCAAAATAGCCAAACCAGAAAAAGTCTCCCTTTCATCTCACTTTCCAAATCGGCTATTTTGACCTAGAATTTTTCATTCTCCAGTTATTCTCCAGTCATTCTCCTGCTTTTCACACTCTCTGAATAACCCTGACAGTCTGCTTAAAATAATACAACACAAACATTATATGTTTTCATGTGTTTATTGAACATAGCATGTGAACATTCACAGTGCAGGGTGGAAAAAGTATGTGAACCCCTAGCCTAATGACTTCTCCAAGAGCTAATTGGAGCCAGGAGTGAGTCCAATCAGTGTGATATTATTGGATGTATTGCTGAAAGCTGTCCTGCCCTTTAAAAACACACACCAGTTTTGGGTTTACTGGTTTCAAGAAGCACTGCCTGTTGTGAACCATGCTTCGCAGAAAAGAGTTCTCAGAAGACCTACGATCAAGAATTGTTGACTTGCATGAAGCTGGAAAGGGTTACAAAAGTATCTCCAAAAGCCTTGATGTTCATGTGTCCACGGTAAGACAGACTGTCTACAAATGGAGAAAGTTCAGCACTGTTGCTACTCTCCCTAGGCGTGGTCATCCTGTACAGATGACTGCAAGACCACAGCACAGAATGCTTAATGAGGTAAAGAAGAATCCTAGAGTGTCAGCTAAAGACTTACAGAAATCTCTGGCACATGCTAACGTTTTTGTTGACACATCTACAATAAGGAAAACATTAAACAAGAATGGAGTACATGGGAGGACACCACGGAGGAAGCCATTGCTGTCCAAAAAGATTACTGCAGCACGTTTGAAGTTTGCAAAAGAGCACCTGGATGTTCCACAGCACTACTGGCAAAATATTCTGTGGACAGATGAAACCAAAATTTAGTTGTTTGGAAAAAACACACAACACTATGTGTGGAGAAAAAAAGACACAGCACACCAACATCAAAACCTCATCCCCACTGTAAAACATGGTGGAGGGAGCATTATGGTTTGTGGCTGCTTTACTGCCTCAGGGCCTGGACGGATTGATGTCATTGATGGAAAAATGAATTCCAGAGTTTATCAAGACATTTTGCAGGAAAAAGTAAGACCATCTGTCCACCAACTGAAGCTCCGCAGAGGATGGGTGATGCAACAAGACAATGACCCAAAGCATACAAGTAATTCAACAAAAGAATGGCTTCAACAAAACAAAATACACCTTCTGGAGTGGCCCAGTCAGAGTCCTGACCTCAACCCGATTGAAATGCTGTGGCATGACCTTAAGAGAGCGATTCACACCAGACATCCCAAGAATATTGCTACACTGAAACAGTTTTGTGAAGAGGAGTGGTCCAAAATTACTCCAGATCATTGTGCAGGTCTGATCTGCAACTATAGGAAATGTTTGGTTTGAGGTTATTGCTGCCAAAGGAGGGTCAACCAGTTATTAAGTCCAAATGTTCACATACTTTTTCCACCATGCACTGTGAATGTTTACATGTTCTGTTCAATAAAAACATGAAAACATATAATGTTTGTGTTGTATTATTTTAAGCAGACTGTGTTTTTTTCACGAAGATTGTAAATACCAAATTTCACACCCGTGACATCTTCATCTGTTTTTGAAATATAGGTATACTGATAAAAGTATTCAACCCCCTTTATGCCCCCCAAGGAATTTTTAGAACATGGTAAAATATGTGTTGTTTTATTTTTCAAGACTAATCTAAATACCAATTTTCTGGTCTGTAACATCATCTGTTTTGGAGATACAGTTATCCTGTTTAAAATATTTAAAATATTCAACCCCCTTTTTTCACCCCCCACTTGGATTTTTGAAAAACGGTAAAATGCGTGTTTTTTTTTACTTTTCAAGACGAATCCAAATACCGATTCTCACGTCTGTAACATCTTCTGTTTTTGAGCTATAGGTATCCTGTTTAAAATATTCAACCCCCTTTTTCACCCCCTTATGGGTGGATTTTCCAAAAATCCTTCCTTAGTAGGTGCCTACATCATAAAAGCAGTGCACATTCAAAATTTCACGTTCCTAGGTTATACGGTTTCAGCTGGGCATTGATGAGTCAGTCAGTCAGGCAATCAGTCAGTCTGTCAGTCAATCAGGACTTTCGCGTTTATATATATATATAGATTGCATTACTTATATCCTTTTTAGCTGGGCGTTGATGATTCAGTCAGTCAGGACTTTTGCGTTTATATATATAGATATATTTAACCCCCCAGTTTGGCCCCCCTATGGAATTTTCAGAAAATGGTAAAATACTTGTGTTTTAATTTTTCAAGACGAATCTAAATACTGATTTTCACATCTGTAACATTTTCTGGTTTTAAGATACAGGTATCCTGTTTAAAATACTTAAAATACTTAACCCCCTTTTTTCGCCCCCCAGCTGAAATTTTGAAAAATGGCAAATTATGTGTTTTTTTATTTTTCAAGAAGAATCTAAATACCGATTTTCACATCTGTAACATCTTCTGTTTTTGAGCTATAGGTATCCTGTTTAAAATATTCAATCCCCTTTTTCACCCCCTTAGGGGGGAGTTTCCAAAAATCCTTCCTTAGTGGGTGCCCACATCATAAAAACAGTGCACCTTCAAAACGTCACGTTCCTAGGTTAAACGGTTTTAGCTGGGCGTTGATTAGTCAGTCACTCAGTCAGGACTTTCACGTTTATATATGTAGACTAGCTTTTGCCTGCGGCTTCGCTCGTGTGGATTTTAGGATTACTTAAAATTGTTTTTTAAAAGATCCTTGAGGTTTTTTTGGTAGAACCCCCTTTCCCCCCCACTTGGGATTTTTGGAAAATTGTAAAACACGTGTTTTTTTATTTTTTCAAGAAGAATGGAAGTGCCAAATTTCGCACCTGTAACATCTTTGGTTTTTGAAATATAGGTATACTGATAAAATTATTCACATCCCTTTCCCCCACCCTCCTTAACTGGATTTTCGGAAAATGGTAAAACATGGGGTTTTTTTGCACAAAGATTGTAAATATCTAATTTCACACCTGTAATATCATTGGTTTTTGAAATATAGGTATAGTGATAAAGGTATTCATCCCCCTTTTTGCCCACCCACTGAATTTTTGGTAAATGGTAAAATACGTGTTGTTTTATTTTCAAAACTAATCTAAATACCAATTTTCACGTCTGTAACATCTTCTGTTTTTGAGATATAGGTATCCTGTTGAAAAGTATTCACCCCTCTTTTTTCACCCACCACGTGGGATTCATGGAAAATGGTAAAACATGTGTTTTTTATTTTTCAAGAAGATTGTAAGTGCCAGATTTCACACCTGTAACATCTTTAGTTTTTGGAAATATAGGTATACTGATAAAAGTATTCAAACCCCTTTTTTCCCCTCCCACTGGATTTTTGAAAAATGTTAAAATAGGTGTTTTTTTGTTTCTCAAGACAAATCTAAATACCATTTTTCACGTCTGTAACACCTTCTGTTTTTGAGATATAGGTATCCTGTTTAAAAGTATTCACCCCTTTTTTTTACCCCCACTTGGATTTTTGAAAAATGGTAAAACACCTGGTTCTTTATTTTCAAAAGATTGTAATTACCAAACTTCACACCTGTAACATCTTGGTTTTTGAAATATAGATATACTGATAAAAGTATTCAGACCCCTTTCCCTCGACCCCCCACTTATTTGGATTTGTGGAAAATGGCAAAACACATGTTTGGTTTTTTTCACGAAGATTGTAAATACCAAATTTCACACCTGTAACATCTTTGGTTTTTGAAATATAGGTATACTGATAAAAATATTCAACCCCCCTTTTCACCCACCACGTGGGATTCGTGGAAAATGGTAAAACATGTGTTTTTTTGTTTTTCAAGAAGATTGTAAGTGCCAGATTTCACACCTGTAACATCTTTGGTTTTTGGAAATATAGGTATACTGATAAAAGTATTGAACCCCCTTTTTTCCCCCTCCCACTGGATTTTTGGAAAATGGTAAAATAGGTGTTTTTTTGTTTCTCAAGCAGAATCTAAATACCAATTTTCACATATGTAACATCTTCTGTTTTTGAGCTATAGGTATCCTGATTAAAAGTATTCAGACCCCCCCTTTCCCCCCTCACTTGGGATTTTTGAAAAATGGGAAAAAACATGTTTGTTTTTTTTCACAAAGATTGTAAATACCAAATTTCACACCCGTAACATCTTCGGTTTTTGAAATATAGGTATACTGATAAAAGTATTCAACCCCCTTTTTGCCCCCTAAGGAATTTTCAGGACATGGTAAAATACGTGTTGTTTTATTTTTCAAGAAGAATCTAAATACCGATTTTCACGTCTGTAACATCTTCTGATTTTGAGCTATAGGTATCCTGTTTAAAATATTCAACCCCCTTTTTCACCCCCTTAGGGGCGGAGTTTCCAAAAATCCTTCCTTAGTGGATGCCCACATCATAAAAACAGTGCACCTTCAAAATTTCACTTTCCTAGGTTAAACGGTTTCAGCTGGGCGTTGATGAGTCAATCAGTCAGTCAGTCAGAACTTTCACGTTTATGATAAAAGTATTCAACCCCTCTTTTTGCCCCCCCAAGGGATTTTCAGAAAATGGTAAAATACGTGTTTTTTTATATGTCAAGATGAATCTAAATAACGATTTTCACGTCTGTAACATCTTCTGTTTTTAAGATATAGGTATCGCGTTTAAAATATTTAAAATATTCAACCCCCTTTTTTGCCCCCCAGTTAAATTTTTGAAAAGCGGTAAAATACTTGTTTTTTTATTGATTGGGTTTTTTGGATTGATTCAGTGTTTTATCAGCAGTTTTTCGAATCGATTTGGTGGGTTATCTGTGGGTTTTTGGATTGATTCAGTGTTTTTAGCCGTTTTTCGGATGCGTTCGGAGGTTTTGCAGTGGTGTTTCGGATGTGTTCGGCGCTTGTTCCCTGCACTTCGGGGACCCTGTGGTGAATGATGAATTCACCCCAGGGCTGGTGAGTCGGACTTGACGAAGTGCAAGGGATGGGAGAGCACTGAAATGTTGGTGACATTTCAGTGCTGTCTGAATAACCCTATAGAACTCAGATTACAACACAAGGTAGTTCACAAAACCCATGTTTTATAGTAGTGTTTCCTTTCAACTCTGTTTTAAATATATAAATTTTTATTTGCATAGAAAGTCAATAAATGTCTGAAAAATTCCTAAAACTTGAAAAAATAAAAGGAAATAAAAAGGGTGTACAGAGAATTATTTTCTGAATTTTTTTGAATATATTGTGTTCAGAGAAAATGATACACTTTCTTCATGGCCACTAGATGTCAATATTGGCTTTCAAATGGAAACACAAACAAAAAGAGTCGGAGGAATGTGAACCAAATAAAAGGGAAAAAATTGAAATTTTCAGGGTTATTCAAAGAGATCCGAATTGTGGCCGGGAGGTAACCGACCAGTGAAATGCAGCGTTCGGTTACATTTGCTGGTCATTTGGCTACCCAGAGAGCAGGCAGTTCGCCAAATCTTGGCGAATTGCCGGCACATACAGTGGTTGTTCGAGGGCAATGAAATACCCATAGAGAAGCAATGCTTCATCTATTCAGAGAACATAAAACAGCAGTGAAAAGTTGCCAAATTGCCCTGCTGTTCGGTGGTTTCATTCAACAGGTTTATTAAGGCGAATCCCATAGGCTTCAATGTTAAAAATATTCCCGTTTTAATGCAATATCTAATAAACCGTTGATTATAATATTCTGCAGTAAAAAGTCTCTTTATTTCTAGATTTTTTAGGATCTTTTAGGCATTTTTCAGGATTTGTTTTCCAAAATGTTTTTTTTCCATTTTTTTTAAATCATTTTTTCTTTTTTCTGTAACAGCCCTTTTTATTATCATTCATTGGATTTTATATGTAAATTCCAGACATTTTTGCTCTGTAGTTTCTTTGCAAACAGAGTTTCACTTTTCAAACATTCAAGTGTACTGTTTGTTTTTTTCCACTCCATTCGTCTGCGGTGTCGGCATTTTCTGGCGGCTGCTTTGCGCTGTGATCGGCTCCTGCTCGGGTTTCTCCAGCGTGTTTGGCGGGGTTAATCCAGATGTTTTTGCGGGTTTCGGTGTGCATTCGCCTGGGTTTTGCGGTGAGTGTTTTGTCGGGTTTGCGGCGAGTGTTCGGCAGGTTTGCGGCTGGTTTTCCTTGCACTACGACAGCCCTGTGGTGCTTGCTGAATACACTGCAGGGTCGTCGAAATGGGATCGCCAAATCGCACCGAATTGAAGAGAACGAAAAGTCACCGAACGTGCGGTGACTTTTCGATTCTCTTTGAATAACCCTGAATGTTAATAATAAATGGCAGGGAGCTGGGATTGTAGTGTGAGTCAGTAGACGACTGGTGCAAAAACTCATTATCTAGAAAATCAAAGGGAAAAAAAGAAAAAAACAGAGCCAGTATAGAGTGGCTATTCACTAACCTCTGAATTGCCCCGAATTGTAACATTCGGTGTAATTTTGGGCCAATTCCTCTATTTACTAAATGGTCTATTCACAATTTCGATGCTGTAGAGGATTATTCAAAGAAAGCTGAATTGGCTCAGAAATTGCAACGCACTGTGAATTTCACTGTAAGGTGCAATTTCGTGGCCATTTGACTATTCAAAAAGCTGTCAGTTCACCAAATATTGGCGAATTGCCAGCGAAATATGGTGATTTTTGTCAACGGCAGCGAAATCCCCATTGAGAAGCAATGGTTAATCTATTCCGAGACACCGAACAGCAGAGAAATGTCAGTGACATACTTGAAAAAGAGAGAAATCTCAATGTATCCTTTGTGGTAAAATACTTTGCAAGTAAATAAATAAACGCCCTGCTGTTCGGTGGTTTCATTCGGCAGGTTTAATTAGGCGAAAACCATACGTTTCAATGTAAAAAAAAAAATCCACGTTTTAATTAAATATTTATTCAACTGTTTATTCTTTTTTATTTGCAGCAGAAATTCTCTTTATTTTTTCGGCAAAATAATTATTTTTTTTCAGATTTTTTTTTAAAAAGGCATTTATTTTCTCTGTAACAGACCTTTTATTATTATTCGTAGGACCTTATATATTATTCTCAGGCATTTTCATGCAGTAGTTTTTTATGAAAATTCCTTTTAATATTTTTTTTTTTACCCTTGTTCAGCAGCTTGAATCCCTGCACTTCAGGGACCCTGCGGCGAATGCTGAATTCCCCGGAGGGTCGGTGAATCAAACTCGAAGTATTGCAGGGGACGACAGAGCATCGAAATGTCAATGAAATTTCGGTGATCTCAGAATAACCATGCAAGTCTTGTGGGGTGTTCCTGGTATGCAGTGGTTAGTATGTACAAAAAGTGGTGCAAGGAACGACAACCGGTGACCCGGCATTAGGGTAATGGGCACCCAAGGCTCATTGATGCACTTGAAAAGCGAAGGCTTGACCGTCTGGTCTGATCCCATAGAAGAGGCTACTGTAGCCCAAATTTCTGAAAAACCTAAAGCTGGCCATGATAAAAAGGCACCAGCAGTTACGTGACACGCATCACCAACGTAGATGTTTGTACACCCCTTCATCATGATCATGGTGATCCCTGATGGCAGTGGCCTCTTTCAGCAGGATAATGCCCCCTGCTACACTTCAAACACTGGTTAGGAATGGGTTGAGGAACATGACAAAGATTTCAAGGTGTTGCCTTGGCCTCCAGATTCCCCAGATCTCTATCCGATTGAGCTGGAACAATAAATCCCAACAATGTAGTCCCCACCGCGCAACGTGCAGGACATGAAGGATCTGCTGCTAATGTCTTGGTACCAGATACCACCGGACACAGTCAGAGGTCTTTTGGAGTCCATGCCTTGATGCATCTGATCTGTTTTGGCATTATGAGGGGGACATGCACGATATTAGGCAGGTGGTTTTAATGTTGTGGCTGATCAGTGTCCACTGAACGTATATAATATGCAACTTGTGTTGTTAGAGCTCATGAAGACATATTTGATTGAATCGTTTTTTTTTCCTTTATGGATACATTTTTAATCAACCAATCAATTTTAAACCATTCATCGATTTCAACCAGAGCCACGGCACCTACTTTCAGAATAAACATTCCACCCACCATTTTTGTTGTCATCAAAATAATTATTGGCAGTTTATCGGTTTGCAGTATGATGTTCTTTACTCAAGTCCTGGCTCTGCAAGTCAACTTTAAGCTTTTTAACGGCATCAAGAACACCTGCTCTTAAACCATAGGATGTAAAAATTTGGTTCGCTGGTCTTAAATAAATGTCTCAATCCTGGGGCAGGAGAACATTTGCCATACAGTCAACGAGTTCTCCAAATAATGACTTTTTATCATTCGTTAAGGAACATTCTTTTATACTTTGCTTATTTCTGGAAAATTATCTCCATTTATAAGTGGAGTCTTTGACTATTAAATGAACATTTCGATAGAGCACTTGGCACAAGTCAGGATCAGAGGGGTGGTGGAACGCCACAAGGGAGCAGATATAAACTGGCTGCTGCATCACCAACGAAATACACACTGGAAGATGCTGCAGAGCTATTTGCGAGGAACATGCTGCACAGAGCCAGCATTCCTGTAGCTGACTTTGAGCAGCATGTCACATGGTGGAGCAGCACAGAGTCTCCCAGTGTGTTCCTCGGGGTTCTGCAGTAAAATTTTGGTTTGGAAGACTTTAATAATTCCAGTTTTGTAGTCTTTCGGACTTTGGAATTATGGGTAAGGGGTGCCCAAGTTGAATATTTTACAACGTTAAATTGAAACATTCAAACTCCTATGAAGCTCAGCTTACATTGTGAAGCAAAACAGTAGAGCAAACCTAAATTTGACAAAATAGATGAAGTTTTTGGTAAGAACCACAAGTGTACCAATACTATTGGATATAGCTTAAGTCTCATCACCTTTTCGTTGACATTAATTGATTGGACTTTGGAATGTTTTCCTCAGAGACTGTCTTGAGTTCATGTTGGGCCTGAACAATATAATGAAACATTTTGGAACAAACATGCAGATGACCAGGGCCCAAGTAGAAGTGAGGATTGCAAATATCTCCATGGCCACTGTGTACTTTCCCTGCGCACTAAGAGAAGCCGGAATATAGGAGACCCAGACACTGAGGAAGGCCAGCATGCTGAAGGTGATGAACTTGGCCTCATTGAAGCTATCTGGAAGTCTTCTGGCCAGGAAGGCAAAAATGAAACTGACAGTGGCCAGGAGACCAAGGTATCCCAGCATGCACCAGAAGGCAGTCCGAGAACCTTCATTACAATGGAGAATAATGATGGTGGGTTGAGTTTCCATGTTCTCTTCTGGAAAGGGAGGGCTGAGGGACAACCAAGTGAGGCACAAAAGAAACTGTATTAATGAACTGATAAAAACGATCATATAAGATACCCAAGGGTTCGTCCACTTCTTGAGGTTGCTACCTGGTTTAGTGACCATGAAGGCAAAAATCACCATCATTGTTTTGGCTAAAATGCATGAAATGCAGAGGGCAAACACCATCCCGAACGCTACTTGACGTATAAGACATTTTTCAAGCTGGGGATAACCAATAAAAGCAAGAGAACAGAGGAAGCAGAAAGACAGTGAAACCAGAAGAAGACAACTGAGTGAATAATTGTTTGCTTTCACTATTGGAGTTGCTTTAAACTGTATGAAAATCTTCAAAATAGCAATCGGCACCAAAGAGGAAACTGTACTTGTTGAAGCCATCGTTTTGCCCAAGGAGTCTTCATAGGAGAGGTACTCTATCAACTTCGGAAGACATCTTGATTTGTCTGGATTTGGCCACAAATTCCACGGACACTTTAAACAATTGTATGAGTCTGGAAAAATAATATAAAAGGTTAGTCAAAGAGCACCGAAATTCCACCGGTTTTCATTTCATTTAGTTCCCCGCACATCGGGAGAATCATATTCCCCGAACCTGCATTCAGCATTCACCGCAGGGTCCTGAAGTGCAGGGAAAATCCGCTGAATGAAAAATCGTCTCAAAACTGCTGCATCGAACAGAAAACGTCTGTAAAACCGCCCAAAAAAAAACATCGGATCGATCCAATAACCCGTCAAAAAAATGCTAAATGCATCCGAAAAAAGCAGACGATCCGCGGAACGGAGCACCTACCAGCCGACGGACGGATAAACGAAAAAATGAAAAACACTGCAACTTTTAAAATCTGTTTTAAAAAAATTACTGCACGAAAATGACATATAAGGTCCTATGAATAATAATAAAAAGGTCTGTTACAGGAAAACAAAAATGCTATTTAAAAAAAATTGGGAAAAAAAAATTTAGCCGGAAAAATCCTAAAAAATGCCTAAAAATTCATAAAAACTAATAAATAAAGAGACTGTTTGCTGCAAATTAAAATAATAAATGGTTTAATAAATGGTTTATTAAAAACAGGAATGTTTTTTTACATTAAAACCTATGAGATTGAGCCACTGGCATGACATGAGAATTTAATTTTAATATCAATCTCTGTACCTACTCTCTGGGGCCCTTTTCTATATATTATGATTGCTATCACTGCAGGATAGCATCATCAATATTTTCCTCTTGACTTTTATCTGCTGCTAGCTATGATTTGTTCTCCTCTCTTTTGGTGAACAATCTGAGGGACAGATATTGAGGACCATTCAAGGATATTGTGGACCATTCAAGGATATTGAGGACCATTCAAGGATATTGAGGACCATTCAAAGATCCTTAGGGCTATTGAACTAGACGCAGACCCTTTTCAAAACTAACTGCTTCCTGTCTTTCTATTGCTTGCAGTCAGTTTCCAGGGCTCCACCCTTTAGTTATTTGTATGCAAACCTGTCCTTATCTTCTATGCTGATCAAGACCTTCTGTTGGGACCAATTCCAAGGATCCCCAGTAACTTTATATTGTTGTGACTAAGAATACTTTTCACAGATATTTTTCAGTGTTGATGTTGCATGTTTTTTGTCTTGTTGAGTGATACGTTTTTCTCATTTATATTAAAAGTTATGTTTTAACTTTTTCATCTTGCACTATTATCATTTACTATGCCTTCTTTATTGACATATATTAAATTGAGTTACCCCTTTTCTTGTGGTTGAAGACACAGTTTCTTCCACCTTTATATGGCTGCTTGATGGTATACATTGCGATAATTTTGTTTATATACAGTTGTGTTCAAAATTATTCAACCCCCAATGCTGTAAAGGGTTTTAGGGAATTTAGTGTACATTTGTAATTGTATTCAGAATGAAATCCTACAAGGACTTTATAAAGAACCATATGCAACTAAAATGACATCAATTGGTTTTGTAATACAGTAGTAAATGTTTCTTTTGTGAATTCTTCATTGACACAATTATTCAACCCCTTAAAGACTACCACTCTGAAGAACAGAGGTTCATTCAAGTGTTTTCAATCAGGTATTGAAAACACCTGTGGATGTCACAGAGCAGCAATAAAGCATAATAAGCACCATTTAGGCAGCTTTAAAATGACTGTGATACTCAGCTCCTTCTAGACATTTACTGGTGTGGTTACAAACATGGTGAAGTCAAGAGAATGGTCCAGGAAGACAAGAGAAGAGGTGATTACTCTTCACAGGAAGGGCAATGGCTATAAGAAGACTGCAAAGATGTTAAACATACCAGAGAGACCATAGGAAGCATCATTCGCAAATTCAAGGCAAAGGGCACTGTTGAAACGCTACCTGGTCGTGGCAGAAAGAAGATGCTGACTTTGACCGCTGTGCGCTACTTGAAGCGTAGAGTGGAGAAAAGTCCCCGTGTGACTGCTGAGGAACTGAGAAAAGATTTGTCAGATGTGGGTACTGAAGTTTCAGCTCAGACAATATGACGCACACTGCGTAATGAAGGCCTCCATGCCAGAACTCCCAGGCGCACCCCTTTGCTGTCTCCAAAGAATAAGAAGAGTCAACTGCAGTATGCCAAAAGTCATGTGGACAAACCACAGAAGTTTTGGGATTGTGTTCTCTGGACTGATGAAGCAAAATTAGAACTGTTTAGGCCCATGGATCAACGCTATGTTTGGAGGAGGAAGAACAAGGCCTATGAAGAAAAGAACACCTTGCCTACTGTCACGCATGGCGGGGGGTCAATCATGCTTTGGGGCTGGTTTGCTTCTGCAGGTACAGGGAAGCTTCAGCATGTGCAAGGTACCATGAATTCTCTTCAGTACCAGGAGATATTGGATGACAATGTGATACAGTCCGTCACAAACCTGAGGCTTGTGGACCTTTCAACAGGACAATGATCCCAAGCATACCTCCAAGTCCACTAGAGCATGGTTGCAGATTAAAGGCTGGAACATTTTGGAGTGGCCATCGCAGTCACCTGACTTAAATCCGATTGAGAACCTCTGGTGGGACTTAAAGAAAGCAGTTGCAGTGCGCAAGCCTAAGAATGTGACTGAACTGGAGGCTTTTGCCCATGACGAATGGGCAAAGATACCCGTAGATCACTGCAAGACACTTGTGTCAAGCTATGCTTCACGTTTAAAAGCTGTTATAACTGTAAAAGGATGTTGTACTAAGTACTAAGATTGAATGTCACTTGGGGGTTGAATAAAACTGATAATGATGTGAGCACAGAAAAGACATTTGTGGTTATTTCATTATAAATGGTATGTTATATTTGTCTGACCTACACGTGCCTCTTTGATTTAATTGTAAGCAAGATGACTGAATGATCAAAATCAATGTCAAACTGGCCAAAACACTCAATTTCAGTGGGGGTTGAATAATTTCGAACACAACTGTAAATCTATGTGTTTCGCCTGAATAAACCTGCCGAATGAAACCACCGAACAGCAGAGCATTTCACTGACATTTCACTGCTGATCGGTGTCTCTGAATACATTAACCATTGCTTCTCTATGGTGAGTTCACTACCCTCAAACAGCACTGTATTTCGCTGGAAATTCGCCAATATTTGGTGATTAGCCAGCTTTTTGAATAGTCGAATGGCTCTGAGATTGCAATGCATGGGGAAATTCACCATTCGGTGCAATTTCTGAGCCAATTCGGCTCTCTTTGAATGAACCCTAAAATACATTTTAAAACAATGATAGTATGATGCTAGCGCACATCCAGGACACATTTGAATACAAGAGAAATCTTAGTGTATCCTTCCTGGTAAAATACTTAAATAAATAAATGCATTTGCAACGTTTAAAACCAGCCCTCAGGTCCCCCTTAACAGGCCAGGTTTACAGATATATCTGAAGCACAGCACAGATGATATGATTTGTTGCTCAGTGATTGAAGGAGTCATTCTGCATTTCCCCAAGGTGGTCCTTAAAATCTGCCCTGTTAGGGGAACCTGAGGACCAGGTGAAAGGTATTTTAATATGATAGGTAGTTTTTTAATTTAGCATTAGTGTGAAATCCACCCCCCCCCATTATAAGTGTCAAACCCTTACTTGCATAGGATGTTAGCCTGTGGAAATTAGCCATTTCCTTTGTGTGCAGGAAAGGGTGTGTGAACATACCATAAGCTAGAAAAAAAAGCCATCCCTGAATCAAATGTAGTAATTTTGTCTAACTGTTAGTTAAACTCTGATGTAGAAATGTATCTGCTCTGATTGGTTGTTGTATCACATTCCTATGTTGGGAGTGAACAATGCAGGAAGTTTTTATATAACGAACATTTCTATTGGATGTTGAAACAATAAACGAATCTGACAGACCACGGACTGATCAGATGATAATCTGCCATATCTCGGTGTGGTTGTGTCTATCGTCTCCTCTGATCAGAGTAGCGCAGCGCCTTACTTCGATTTTGATATATAAGAAGAAACTTGAAAAAGGTTTATGGCAATTATAATGGAAATCCAGAATTTAACACCAGGTTTAGGAACCAATGGTTTAAAACATATTTTGTATAGGGTTCTTGGTATTATTATTTTTATTTATTAAGCGCCAACACATTCCGCAGCGCTGTTCAAGAGTAAAATGGGTAAAAACAAAGACAATTCAACAATATACCAAAAAAGGCAAATCAATATTCCACCAACAGATACAGGAGGGATTGATGGCCCTATTCCCATTGGATCTTATAGATGGAGGAGGGGTGAGAAACAGGAGGGGAGAGAAAAAGGAGGAGAGAGAAACAGGAGGAGGGAGAAACAGGAGTGGAGAGAAACAGGAGGGGAGAGAAACAGGACGTGGAGAAACAGGAGGGAAGAGAAACAGGAGTTGAGAGAAACAGGAGAAGAGAGAAACAGGAGGGGAGAGAAACAGGAGGGGAGGACTGCAGGGATGAAATGTTAATTCAGAGAGAGAGAGATGAGGACAGTTATTGGGTTGGATTAATGTTTATTACAGGGTTAGGTGCTCGGCTTCCCTAAACAGAATTGTCTTTAGGGAGCATTTACAAGAAGCCGGATTGGGGGACAGTCTGAGGAAGTATGATTCATAGGGTCGGCATCACACAAGAAAAGTCCTGCAGTCTGACATGTGAAGAGGTGATTATGGAGGATGCCAGGAGCAGGTCACTGTTTGATCTTAGGGAGCGGGCTGTGTGTATTTGGTGATTAGTGAGGACAGGAATTGGGCAGTGGGCTGGGGTGCACTTTGTGAGAACAGGCAGTGAGAAGTGGGCTCGGGTATATTTGGTAATTAGTGAGGAGCGGCATTAGTGAGGACAGGCAGTGAGGAGCGGCATTAGTGAGGACAGGTTGTAGTGAGGAGCGGCGTTAGTGAGGACAGGTTGTAGTGAGGAGCGGCGTTAGTGAGGACAGGTAGTAGTGAGGAGTGGAGTTACTGAGGACAGGTAGTGAGGGGCTGCATTAGTGAGGACAGGTAGTGAGGGGCGGCGTTAGTGAGGACAGGTAGTAGTGAGGGGCAGTATTAGTGAGGACAGGTAGTGAGGAGCGGCGTTAGTGAGGACAGGTAGTGAGGAGCGGCGTTAGTGAGGACAGGTAGTGAGGGGCGGCATTAGTGAGGACAGGTAGTGAGGAGCAGTGTTAGTGAGGACAGGTATTGAGGAGCGGCGTTAGTGAGGACAGGTAGTGAGGAGCAGTGTTAGTGGGAACAGGTAGTGAGGGGCGGCGTAAGTGAGGACAGGTAGTGAGGAGCAGCGTTAGTGAGGACAGGTAGTGAGGGGCGGTGTTAGTGAGGACAGGTAGTGAGGAGCGGCGTTAGTGAGGACAGGTAGTGAGGAGCAGTGTTAGTGGGAACAGGTAGCGAGGGGCGGCGTAAGTGAGGACAGGTAGTGAGGACAGGTAGTGAGGGGCGGTGTTAGTGAGGACAGGTAGTGAGGAGCGGCATTAGTGAGGACAGGTATTAGTGAGGAGCAGCATTAGTGAGGACAGGTAGTGAGGAGCAGCGTTAGTGAGGACAGGTAGTAGTGAGGGGTGGCATTAGTGAGGACAGGTAGTGAGGGGCAGCGTTAGTGAGGACAAGTAGAGAGAAGCGGTGTTAGTGAGGACAGGTAGTAAGGAGTGGCGTTAGTGAGGACAGGTAGTGAGGATCGGGCTGGGGTGTATTTAGTGAGGACAGAGAGTGGGAAGTGGGCTCGGGTATATTTGTTGATTAGTGAGGACAGGTATTGAGGAGCGGCGTTAGTGAGGACAGGTAGTGAGGAGCAGCGTTAGTGAGGACAGGTAGTGAGGAGCGGCGTTAGTGAGGACAGGTATTGAGGAGCGGTGTTAGTGAGGACAGGTAGTGAGGAGCGGCGTTAGTGAGGACAGGTAGTGAGGAGCAGCGTTAGTGAGGACAGGTAGTGAGGAGCGGCGTTAGTGAGGACAGGTATTGAGGAGCGGTGTTAGTGAGGACAGGTAGTGAGGAGCAGCGTTAGTGAGGACAGGTAGTGAGGAGCGGCGTTAGTGAGGACAGGTAGTGAAGAGCAGCATTAGTGAGGACAGGTAGTGAGGAGCAGCATTAGTGAGGACAGGTAGTGAGGAGCGGCGTTAGTGAGGACAGGTATTGAGGAGCGGCGTTAGTGAGGACAGGTAGTGAGGAGCAGCGTTAGTGAGGACAGGTAGTGAGAAGTGGTGTTAGTGAGGATAGGTATTGAGGAGCGGTGTTAGTGAGGACAGGTAGCGAGGGGCGGTGTTAGTGAGGACAGGTAGTGTGGAGCGGTGTTAGTGAGGACAGGTAGTGTGGAGCGGCGTTAGTGAGGACAGGTAGTGAGGAGCGGCGTTAGTGAGGGCAGGTAGTGAGGAGCGGCATTAGTGAGGACAGGTAGTGAGGAGCAGCATTAGTGAGGATAGGTAGAGAGGAGCAGTGTTAGTGGGAACAGGTAGTGAGGAGCAGCGTTAGTGAGGACAGGTAGTGAGGGGCGGTGTTAGTGGGAACAGGTAGTGAGGAGCGGCGTTAGTGAGGACAGGTAGTGAGGAGTGGGCTGGGGTGTATTTAGTGAGGACAGAGAGTGGGAAGTGTGCTCGGGTATATTTGGTGATTAGTGAGGAAAGGTAGTGAGGAGCGGTGTTAGTGAGGACAGGTAGTGAGGAGTGGCGTTAGTAAGGACAGGTAGTGAGGAGCGGCGTTAGTGAGAACAGGTAGTGAGGAGCGGGCTGGGGTGTATTAGTGAGGACAGAGAGTGGGAAGTGGGCTCGGGTATATTTGTTGATTAGTGAGGACAGGTATTGAGGAGCGGCGTTAGTGAGGACAGGTAGTGAGGAGCAGCGTTAGTGAGGACAGGTAGTGAGAAGTGGTGTTAGTGAGGATAGGTATTGAGGAGCGTGTTAGTGAGGACAGGTAGTGAGGAGCGCGTTAGTGAGGACAGGTAGTGTGGAGCGGTGTTAGTGAGGACAGGTAGTGTGGAGCGGCGTTAGTGAGGACAGGTAGTGAGGAGCGGCGTTAGTGAGGGCAGGTAGTGAGGAGCGGCATTAGTGAGGACAGGTAGTGAGGGGCAGCATTAGTGAGGACAGGTAGTGAGGAGCAGCGTTAGTGAGGACAGTAGTGAGGAGCAGCGTTAGTGAGGACAGGTAGTGAGGGGCGGTGTTAGTGAGACAGGTAGTGAGGAGCGGCGTTAGTGAGGACAGGTAGTGAGGAGTGGGCTGGGGTGTATTTAGTGAGGACAGAGAGTGGGAAGTGTGCTCGGGTATATTGGTGATTAGTGAGGAAAGGTAGTGAGGAGCGGTGTTAGTGAGGACAGGTAGTGAGGAGTGGCGTTAGTAAGGACAGGTAGTGAGGAGCGGCGTTAGTGAGAACAGGTAGTGAGGAGCGGGCTGGGGTGTATTTAGTGAGGACAGAGAGTGGGAAGTGGGCTCGGGTATATTTGTTGATTAGTGAGGACAGGTATTGAGGAGCGGCGTTAGTGAGGACAGGTAGTGAGGAGCAGCGTTAGTGAGGACAGGTAGTGAGAAGTGGTGTTAGTGAGGATAGGTATTGAGGAGCGGTGTTAGTGAGGACAGGTAGCGAGGGGCGGTGTTAGTGAGGACAGGTAGTGTGGAGCGGTGTTAGTGAGGACAGGTAGTGTGGAGCGGCGTTAGTGAGGACAGGTAGTGAGGAGCGGCGTTAGTGAGGGCAGGTAGTGAGGAGCGGCATTAGTGAGGACAGGTAGTGAGGGGCAGCATTAGTGAGGATAGGTAGAGAGGAGCAGTGTTAGTGGGAACAGGTAGTGAGGAGCAGCGTTAGTGAGGACAGGTAGTGAGGGGCGGTGTTAGTGAGGACAGGTAGTGAGGAGCGGCGTTAGTGAGGACAGGTAGTGAGGAGTGGGCTGGGGTGTATTTAGTGAGGACAGAGAGTGGGAAGTGTGCTCGGGTATATTTGGTGATTAGTGAGGAAAGGTAGTGAGGAGTGGTGTTAGTGAGGACAGGTAGTGAGGAGTGGTGTTAGTAAGGACAGGTAGTGAGGAGCGGCATTAGTGAGAACAGGTAGTGAGGAGCGGGCTGGGGTGTATTTAGTGAGGACAGAGAGTGGGAAGTGGGCTTGGGTATATTTGGTGATTAGTGAGGACAGGTAGTGAGGAGTGGCGTTAGTGAGGACAGGTAGTGAGGGGCGGCGTTAGTGAGGACAGGTAGTGAGGGGCAGCGTTAGTGAGGAGAGATAAGGAGCGGCGTTACTGGGGACAGATAGTGAGGAGCAGCGTTAGTGAGGACAGGTAGTAGTGAGGGGTGGCGTTACTGAGGACAGGTAGTGAGGGGCGGAGTTAGTGAGGACAGGTTGTGAG
The DNA here is from genome assembly GCA_009667805.1 of Leptobrachium leishanense. Classification (NCBI taxonomy): domain Eukaryota; kingdom Metazoa; phylum Chordata; class Amphibia; order Anura; family Megophryidae; genus Leptobrachium; species Leptobrachium leishanense. The sequence goes on from CM019065.1 coordinate 22,235,982, forward strand.
GAGCAGCATTTGTGTGAGTTTTGTAGGTCAGGATGAGTAGTTTGAATTTAATTCTGCTGTGGATGGGGAGCCAGTGTATGGATTCACAGAGAGGAGCGGCAGAGACAGAGCGACGAGTGAGGCAAATGAGCCAAACTGATGTGTTTAGGATGGACTGCAGGGGGAGAGGCGGGAGATAGGAAGTCCAGTCCGAAGGTTGTTGCAGTAGTCTAGGCGGGAGATAAGGGAGTGGATACTTTTGCTTGGTTGTTTCAGCAGTCAGAAATGGATGAATTTTGGCAATATTGTGAAGGTGGTTACAGCAAGATGATGAGAGTGATTCGTTGTGGGGGGCTGTAGGAAAGACTGGGGTCAAGAGTCACTGTGAGGCAGCAGACTTGGGCTGAAGCAAGGATAATGATACCTTCAAAAGTTATAGAAAAGTCTGAAATCAGAGTAGGGGGAAAAAAGAGTTCAGTTTCAGACATATTGATTTTAAGGTGGTGAGAGGCCATCAGGCAGAGATCCCAGACAGACAGTCACTGACCTGAGAAAGAAAGGAGGGAGAGAGATCTGGAGTGGAGAGGTTGATCAGGGTGTCATCTGCCTGTAGGTGATTATTTGAAGCCGTAGTTTGTGATGAGTTTACCCAGTGAGGAGGTATAGATGGAGAAGAGCAGAGGACTTAGGTACGCCGACTGACAGAGGCACTGAGCAGGAGGAATATCCAGCAAATGGAAACTGAGAAGGATCTATTGGAGAGGTAGGATTTTAGCCAAGAGAGGGTGGAATTGCAGAGACTAAGAGAGCTGAGTGTCTTTAGGAGGAGGGGATAGTCTACTGTATCAAAGGCAGCTGAGAGGTCAAGACAGTTCAGTATCGAGTTATGACCACTGCCTTTAGCAGAGATGAGGTTATTAGTAAACATGGTACTGTTAGATTGATACATAGGTGGAGTCGGAGAGCGAGATTTGCAGTCATCAGAAATCATAGTTATCCCTGACCATCACAGAATCATAGCTACCCCATGTCAGAAACATTATAATTAACTTGCCCGTATGGTTGGAGATCTCGCCTTGAGGACATGGGACACACTGGAAGCAGCAGACAGGTTCGCCTTTTTTTGTTGCCTTCCAGAAGCCTGGGGGGCAGCTCTGACTGCAGACTGAGACGGGAACCTAGAGGATATGAGAAGTAGGGTATGTATGAAATGGTGTCAATGTATACTATCTATAAGAAAAGAGAAATAATCCGTTTCCATTAATTCCTTTTACGATTCCTATGTATTGGTTCTATATAATCAATCTCAAGTTGAAATCCAAAGAAGGGAAATCAATATATGGATTCATACGAATCTTCGAACCTCAAGCCCACCTAGTTCACTATCGAATGCGTTTTAGGATGTTCAAGAAAGACTACGTAGTTGGATGGAGCGAGAAAGACACCGACAGAGAAAACAACACACATCAGAATTTTGTGAGACATAACTTCTCACTGAATGCATACAATTCCTATGCTCTACAATTTGGTCTGAAAGAGGACACTGTCAAATCTATGCTCATGCTAAACATGCACAATTCAGATCGTAAGTATTCGGAATACGGCCAAAATGGTGCCAAAAAGCCAGTTCGGATCCATCCAGATTCTGAATCGCTGATTTCCGTGTCAATTAGTTTAAGAATAAAAACGAATAAAAATGTATCCGAATTATTCCAATTATAATTTGGCCAGATCTGAATTTAATCGGATCTATTCGTATTTGATCAGTATAGTAAAAAAGAAATGGTAACCCTTATCCTCAGCCCTAACTTTAATCATAAAACAAGCATGAACACTACATGGACCTATCCTAACATAATCAATTATTTTTAATAATAGCACAGAAACTGTAGCCCTAACCCTGGCCCTAGCCTTAACCCTAACCCTAATTAGCTATTTATACTTATAATACAGAGATTTTAACTCCAATCGTAGCCCTAACCCTAATCTTAACCTTAACCCTAATTAGTTATTTTTAATAATACAGAAACTAACTATAATATTACTCTAACCAGACCTAACCCTATTCATAAATAACAAACTGTAACCCTAAATATAGCCCTAACCCAAATTATAAAAACTTCAGAAACTGTAACCCTAACCCTAGCCAAGCCTTAACCCTAATCATAAAAAACAAAGAAACTGCTAAAATATAGATACAGTATTACAGCCTAACCCTAACCATACCCTTAGCCCTAATCATAAAAAACAAAGTAACTGTAACCCTAACCATAGTCCGAACCAATTATGTTTACATTTTTCTATGTATGCATTTCTGAATGACATGAAAAGTGCTACCACTGCACTCCTGTACTTTTCATGTCATTTAATACTTTTGAGTGTGATTTTTTTTTTTTCCATTTTCCACAATTTTCCATGTCTGTTTTTGTGTGTTACAATTATCGGAAACAGCTGAATATATCCGACGCTTCTGACATTTCTGGATTGGTCTGATCTGAAATATTGGAAGCTTCCATTATACCAAATTAGCTGATTCCGATTAGTTCCGGATTCGATATTTTTGGATTCTGAAATAATCCAAACCAAATTTTTACACCCTGCACATGACTGGCTCATACCTTTTGGTTTCCAGAGGTCCAGGTGATGGCACTTATGTTGATGGTGAAGACATTACCATGAGGATCTGCCGTGTCGTAGCTGCCAACTTTGACATATTTCATGGCACTGCTAGGACTCAGCTGCCAGTTCACAATGTCGTAGGTGGCAGGTGGGTCTCCGTTTTTATCAAAGAACACTTCCCTTCCACTGTTTTGTGTGAACCTCACTTTTTTCATATAGTGCAAGAGCTGTAATGTAGAACAGATACATATTAAATGGCTTTTTACTCTTTATAAAGAATATTTCATTGACTTTCAGAATTTATTTTTTTTAGCCTTTACTACTAATAATAAATGTGTGTTTTTTATATATATATATATATATATATATAATTTTTTATTCTTATTTTAGCTTATTTTGCTTTCCATTTGTTCCTCAGTACACAAAGCTTCTCTTGTTCAACTCAGGGGCTCTCGAATCCTGTAGCACTGCATAGAGTAGGATCCAGAAATGATGCAGTGCACGGGACTTGCACACGTTACATATGCAAGTTCCATAGCGCCTGCGCAGAGTGATGGATCGGAGCTGCACGTGCATGCACACAACCGATCCTTCGGTTGCCTCTCTGAGAGCGATCGCTACAGCAATTGGTCACAGAGGGTGACGTCAGCAAGCTCTCATTGTGTGACATCACTAAAGACCAATCTGGTGAAATTTAAAATCCCGGATGCTGGTGACATTGGGTGGGGTGGAGGAAACTCCTCCTCTTCAACCAGCAATTTCACCCAATCGAGGCAGCAGGAAGGGGAGGAGAAGAGGGCCCTCCTCACATCCTGATCACTTTAAATCAATAAAGTGGTCAGGATGAGTTGTGTGTCCCTTAAGCATGTCAAAAATAGACTTGGCTGCGGCAAATACCAAAAACGTCCCATGCTTCACTTGCTGTCAACAACTTCTCCAGACAACCATTATGGAGTGAGAACCTGTAGAAAAGTATCAATGGAAGAAAGAGCTACAATAGATTAATTCCAATATCACAGTCTCTTCAGGATGTGTTTTTCCAATGTTTTTGGACCACAGATTTGCGAGATATCTCCCTGTAGGTGTCTACATCCAAATTGGTGTTGTTGATTGATTGTTCTTCATGGCAACGTTCAAAATATTGTAATCAAAGCGGGAGAAGATTAAAATAATAGAACAAAGAGTTCCACTGCAACTAAACCACTATAATAACTTCTGCGAGTTAGGATTACCTGCCATGGCATAAAGTTATATATATCTGGACAAGAATACGACTCTTCTCCTTTTTTGCAGTTGTTCATAGCTTCCAAAGCATTGACCACAACATGGACAGCAGTGTAGACACTAAATGCAGTTCTTAAACTGGACACGTCGTTGTAGATATTTTGGATGCTTTCTAGATCTTCTGTTCCTGTGCACTTGTTCACATTTGTATCCAAAGATCCTGTTTCATTTTTATCACTTATGAAGTTGCAGTTGAATGCTAACTCCCAAAATATCTTTATCCAGTCTCTTCCCAACTCCATGGAAGGATCGATCTTGTTAAGATATTCAATAAGCCCCAGAATTGTTCCGCTGTGAAGTGCTAGACCTAACGTACCAGAAAGAAGGGTATTATATCTGTCTATGGTTGCAACGGTGGTCGTGGACCAAGCTTCACTGGCTATGAATATTTTCCCCGTGACATTCTGCAGGAGCATCTCCTCTAGAATAGGAATAACGTCAACATCTGTGGAGTAAACAACTACAGCTACCGCTGTCGATGCTTTCATTACGTTGACTATGTGGGGTGCATTACGGTTTGGTTGACTCATGAGAATATTCTCTGTGAAGGCTACACAGGCTCCACCGTTGACTATTTCCTGCTGAACCAATTGGATTCCCTGTTGCCCGTAGTCATTATCTGCTGCTAATAATCCAACCCAAGTCCAACCAAAATGTAGCACCAGGTGTGCAAGACCTTTGGACTGGAATATATCACTGGGGACGGTCCTGAAGAAGGAAGGAAACGTTCTCCGGTCACTTAGAAAGGAACTAGTTGAGTAATGGCTGATCTGTTGAAACAGTAAAAGTAGGTAAGACACACATTAGTTATTATTATGCCAACCATGTTAAACATGAAAGGCCCTATCACCTCCTCAATGCTAGTGGTCACATAAATGAGCATTAGCGCTAGGTTAATTGAAGTGATAGCATACCACAAAGATCACCTCCAGATCACTAACCGGTTAAAAAATCCATTAGCACATCACTATTGGCTCTTTTTAGCACAAACTTACTGTACTTTGCTCTCCCTATGCTTAACATGGGGAGTGCAAAGTGAAGCAATCAATAATTAGCGTTAGGCTCACAGAGTCCTATCACTAATTACAAACCGCTGTCGCTAACTAAAAAAGTTTGCTACAGCTTAGAGCCTCTGCGGAATCAGTTAGCAGCAGCTGGTACCCCCCAAAAAATCAAAAACCAACCTCTCCCCTCGTGACAATATCGCCGGCCCGATCCGCCGCTTCTGGCCACCGAGAGAACAGTGAGACTGGGGAAAAAAGTCTCCCTCCACGATCACTCCGACCTGCAGGAACTTGTGAGAGGCAAGATCCTGCCAGTCATATGACCCAGCAGCAGAAGCCTCCATGGAGTCCTATGGAGGGGATGTTCGCTATGGCAGGTTAGGGCTGCCCCAAGCATCCTGGAGCCTAGCGGACAACTACAGGGCAGGCTGCTGGATTCAGTGCCTGCCTCGTAGTCCACTGATAAAATGGGGACACTGAGGGGAGATTTGCCAGTGCAAATTTTTCCCCTTAGTGTCCCCGTTTTCGCTGTAGCCACATGATAGTGCCCAAAATGTATTAAACACAATTTTCAACACATCAACCCTCCATATGTAAATGTTATGTGTCCTGGCAGAGAAAAGGAGGATTGTGTATTCCATTAAATATTACTGTTTGATTCTGGACTCCTTAACTTTGCTCACAGAAGGAAATGGGTCTAACAAAGCAGAGGAAGTTGGTGTATATAACTACTATGTTTGATTGCTCTGAGATAGGGTTCAGGTGACTCTCAAATAATTCCTGAGAATATATCGCAAGGAACGTCAAGATACAAAGCTAAGAGTCATGAACCAGGAAATCAATAATACAGTACCAGGGGTAATCACAAGAATCGTCAGGATACAAGGCCAGGAGTCATGAACCAGGATATCAAAATCAGAATACAAAATGCAGGAACACAGCAAGAAGAACTTTACTGGATCAAGGAACTAGTGCACTGTTGGCCATATAAATAGGGCAGTGCAGGTCATGCGACCACAGGCCTAATCAGACACTAAGACTCCAGGAGCGGAGAGCCAAACAGATTAACCCTAAAAACTACAAGGGCTGAGAAGAGCTCTCAGCACCAGTGGGCCTGGCTGGGAGAACGTAACAAGTATTCGATTGCAACTTAGTACAGTCATACGTCTGATTGCTAATGAAGTGACGGATTTGTAATATAGCCGGTTTAAGGGAGCAGGAAAGATTTAATGACCAACATCGATGTTTAGTATTTGCAGCTCCTTATTACTGACCAGAATACAGACTGGAGTTTCACTATGTTGTTGGTTTATTACATTTTGAGAGAACCTTTGGTGTCCCTGTAATGAGGAAAAATTGGTGGCCACCTAAGATCTCATCCATTTGGGCCAGAGGATGACCTGTCTGGAATTCCATTATGCCAGGACCCAGAGTTACTCTAAGAGGCATAGCACTTGACTAATGGTCATTCCATCCCCTTGAACCTGGCACTCCTCTATGTGTTGGGTAGGAAATACTGAGAACACACAAATATCCCAACCAACTCTCCAGCTACAGAACAGCTGGGTTCGGAGTACTTCACACTGACCCCACCGGATACGGTTCGACCTCTGTCGAAGGCTATGTTTGCATGACTAATGGTGGGAGATTTTAATGGACATAATGAAAACCAAAGACTTATTGGGTGAAATAACAGGGAATTCATAATAGAAGAGAGGGGAAGGAACGTGAAAAGAGACATCGAGTAGGGAAGTTACATGGAGGGAGATGTTTAGAGAGGAAAATTAGTGATTCAACTAGAAGATAAGAGCAATGATGAGGTAAGTGGATAGAGACACACAAGGTGGGTTGGGTGGGATGTGGACACAAAGAAGCAGATTGAGGGGTAATCAGAGAAATTGAGGTCCTTGTTGAGAACTATGGGAACTTTCTTAATTAAGATTTGTTAGGTAGAGCCGATGCCAGCAATACCTATTATCCTTGACCTGAGATGTAGTGTTTTTTCGAAAATGTTCTCTATTGACCATGTTGCAGTTCACAGTACTTCAAACATCTTCCTGTTATCTTAGTTTCTGTCATCTATAGACATCAAGCTTGAACTTTGGGTGGGGAAAGCAGAGTCATTTAGGGGAGGCCCTGTGCCACTGCCGACACCCATCGTGATAACAATTTCTACTGACAACCAACCAATTGTCGCTATTAAGTATCAGCGGGTCAGAGAGATGAGTGCTAAAGCAGGGGTCCCCACCAAGTAGGCAATGAAAAGAGATGTTAGCGTGCTTATCTCGGGGCCAGGGAGTCTATCTGGGGGCAAGAGGGGTCTGGATTTTATATTTGGGAAAATCAGTAAAGGGCAGCGTGTGTGTCTGTGTGTGAAAAAGTTGGACTATAAAGAGGTGTGGTTTTGAAAGCATGGCATGGGGTCCCACAAAATGTTCTTGCACAGGGCCTCTTGAATGCTGTGGTTGGGCCTGATAGACAGAATCTTGCCTTTCATATCCATTCATGAAGGTTTTAAACATGGTTCCAGGTACACACAAGTCTTATTTCTTGTGCAACGACAGTGATAGTAACTTTTCTAAAATCGATCACCTGGTTTAATGGATCTATTTGTTACCTTTGATAACACAAGATTATGTTTTGCATGACAATTCACCTATACATTGCTTCATTGTCATAAGGTTCCTAAAAAAACAAACAAAAAATTGCCCGAGAGATTCTCACCTGTGGGTAACCGTAGAGACCTAAAATGTGAGCAATCAGAATAGAATGTGTGGAGATTGCAGGACCAATGATGGAACTGAGAGGAACATCTGGAGTACATCGGTAATTTGGGATGACTCCGTCGTATCCTGTTAACACTTGCAAGGCCCCTTTTAGGTCATACTGAAGAAAATCACAGGAATCATATGCTTGAAAGCCCAGGGTGACATTAGGGAGAATATCGGGATTTCTGTTGATTGCGTCAACTGCGAACCTCATTGCCTGGAGCTGCTGATAACTCTCAAAGTGGAATCTTGAATAGAGAACAACAATTATAAACACAGTTATCGGTGCTCAACAGGAGATTTTATGTTGTCTATAAAAATAAGAGTATTGTTTAACACTTTCACTGTCAAAATTGGATGAACTCTCTTTTGCATTGTAATACATTGAAAAGCAGTAATTGACATATCAAAATCCCCATTAAATAGCCTTTTAAAGCAGGAATAGTGTGCCACCTATTGAGAATGTATTCTTTGTTTTATCTCTCTCCAGGCACCCTGTATTACTGTAAACAAGCAGCAAATAGCAGCCCCAAACCTCACTCGAACGAAAACCATGAAAAACTCTGCTGTTGTATTCCAGCAGCCAGGGATTTGTCAGAATACAGGGAGAACTGTGGGGTCACTCACTGCTGTACAGGGCTAAGATTCAGGGGGTTATAATGAGTGTAAATCCCTGTACAGTACAGACACAAGGTGTTACTGTAATTGCAATTAACAGGCATTATGCAGCACATACAGACACAAGGTGTTACTGTAATTGCCATACACAGGCATTATGCAGCACATACAGATACAAGGTGTTACTGTAATTCCCATACATAGGCATTATGCAGCACATAATGTAAGGGACTCAGGCCAGGATCAGGCCGCCATCTTGAGCCAGGCGGCCATCTTGTTCAGAACTCTGGTTCACATGAATGTAAATAGCAAATATTAGCTCAATTAGGTTTAGCTTGCATAGATTCCTTGGAATGTCTTGAACTAACAGGCCAAGCAATTAAATTAACAAGATCCTTGCAGATGCTGGCACGAAGTGACAGGATGGGAAAATAGTTACAACAAGGTCAGGGAGCTAGAGGCCTGAACAAAGAGTGATGTGAGACCAGATGGGGCCTTATCTAAAGTATATTTAGCGCTCACTCCCTCGGGTTAGTCTCACCGCACTAGGAAATAACTATACACCAGTACTGTTGTGGATTTTTTATATATTATATTCTTTACTGATACCAATAAAGCAGCATATATTACGCATATACGTATTTGAAGGACAAGAATTTGCAATGCGGAAAAAAAACACGCGGCGGTAAAAGAAACGGTTAACCCCCTCAGTTCTGGAGTGTAAGTCCCATGAATAATAGCTCAAAAAATATATATGTGTGTTGTCTCGGGTATCCGGGTACTGTGTTCAACTGGCCAGTGAATGAAACAAAACAATCTTCGACTGCAGTCTCTTTCCTCTTCCTGTACCACCTCCTTCCTGTCCTCACGCAAAGGATGATGGTACATGTAGTTCGGTTTGTCCAGCATAGTCTAACAATGTCTCTGTCTCCCTCTGGTGGCAGCAATAGTTCAATGCACCAGAATACAGTGTTTTTAAAGCAGTGCTACACTCCCCCCCTTAAACTCTTGGGTCCCTCCAAGGAAGTGTAAAAGATACATAACATTGCAGTATATACATTAAACAATACATTCAGGTTCAGTAGCAAACATATAATGGGTCAGATATACATCCTCAAGCTGACTCATGTTCCTGACTACCTCAGCTAGCGTAGCAGACACTTTGGGCAGCCTTCGCACAGTGGTAACAGCTTCTTCAGTGCTATGTCCCGGTGAATCATAGGTAAGTCTCTGAGGGGGCCGGATGGAACGTTTGGACTCCGGTTCAGTCATCTCCTCTTCGGGTGGAAGTGCCACATTTACGGGCTCCTTTCTCTGATCTACAACTGGAGCAGACACCTCCTCTGAGTATGAGCCTTCCAGTGAAGGCATAGAACTGTAATCTATGGACGCATCTTCTTGAACTACAGGAACTTCCGAGGTCTCAGGTACTTCAATTCTGAATTCAGGAGCCTCAGGCCTCAGGTTACTTTCACACCGTTCAGAAACTGGAATGACTTCTTCAGGCTCAGGCGGGCACACTCAGTCCAGACAAAAACTTCCTTCTTCACTGTTCTCTTCACTTTCTTCAACAACCCGTGACTGCTGAGACCGAGTAACGGGAGCCGAGCGAGGAATAGGTGGGTTCGGCAAAGAAAGTTCGTCTCCAACTGGTATCCTTACAGCTTCTCAACAAAAAGGCAACAGATGATTTTGGTGCCAGTTCTTTAGAGGCCCAGCCTTTCCGTCCGGCCGGATTTGGTAAACTGGCAGACCAGGCAGATGCTTGCAGACAATGTAAACTTGAGAACTCCATCTATCCGCCAGTTTGTGCCTTGCAGAAACACGCACGTTCTTCAACAAAACCCTATCATCGGGTTGTAGATCCTGTATACGGACTCTCAAGTCATAGTTTCCGCTTATTCCTCTGTTCTCTGACCCCTGAAGCCAAACGGGCCTATTCAAACGCAGAAGCCAAATTTTTTCGGAGTCTGTCCACGTAATTTTTATGAGAGGCCACAGATGACTGATCAAGAGATAGTCCAAATGCTAAATCAATTGGCAGCCGAGCTTCTCTTCCGAACATGAGACGGTAAGGTGAGTATCCAGTAGCGTCACTCTCTGTACTGTTATGCGCATGCACCACCGTAGCTATGTGCCGACTCCAATTCTGCTTCTCTCTGTTGGACAGTGTCCCCAACATATTCAATAGAGTGCGATTAAATCTTTCTGGTTGAGCATCACCTTGGGGGTGATATGGAGTAGTTCGGGTCTTTTGAATTCCTAACAGTTCCAGCAATTGCCCAACAAGTTGGCTCTCAAAGACTCTGCCCTGATCCGAGTGGATTCTCTTTGGTAGGCCATAATGAACAAAAAACTTCTCCATTAAAACCTTTGCCACTGTAGGAGCATGTTGGTCTTTAGTAGAGAAAGCTTGGGCATAATGGGTGAAATGATCAGTCACTACTAAAATATTTCCCTGCCCACTAGCATCAGGCTCTAAGCACTGGAAATCAATGCACACCAAATCCATGGGTCCTTGACTCTGCAGGTGGCTCATTGGAGCAGTTCGGGTTGGTAGGATTTTCCTCTGAATACACCTCAAACACGAATGGCAATAACTTTCAACTTCAGATCTTGTACAAGGCCAATAAAATCGGTCTCGCACCAGTTTAAAAGTTCTCTCTGCACCCAAATGTCCATGGTCATTGTGCAATGCTCTCAGCACACCTTCTCTGTGCTTGGTGGGGAGGAACAACTGTTGTGTCTCTTCAGCATTGTTCGAGGGGCCCCTTTGGTAGACCACCCCATCCAGCATCTTCAGCTGCTCCCATTCTTTGTATTCCAATCGGGCTCCTTCCGAGGAATTAGTCAGTAGAATTTCCCTTTGACCCACGTTCATAGCCTTCGCTGTCAAAGCGATCAGAGGATCTCCAGCCTGATCTGCTCTCAGGTCCTGTTTCGAGAGGGTAGGTAGACTTTCATCCCTCAGCTGTGTAGGATTACAATAAAGCTCTGGAAAAGCTGCAGCCATAACTCCTATAGTTTCTACTCCCTTGACCCGGCGCTCTGCCCCCTGACATAAGGCTTGCACCCCATCCGGAGTCAGCTGAGTCCATTCTGTAGTGTAGGGCCTTCTTGACAAAGCATCTGCATCTCGATTATTCACTCCAGGGCGATACTTAAGGCTGAACCGAAACCCTGATAAAGCAGCCAACCACCGATGTCCCGTTGCATCCAGTTTTACAGTAGTAAGGATGTACGTAAGAGGATTGTTGTCAGTCTTTATCACAAAGTCGGCCCCGTACAGATAATCTTTCAGCTTGTCTACTACCGCCCACTTCAAAGCTAAGAACTCTAGTTTGTGGTAAGGATAGTTCTTCTCTGAAGGCGTAGGGCTTCGGCTTACATACGCTACAGGCCTCAACAATCCATCATATTCTTGATATAAGAATATATATACCTTCTATATATATATATACCTTCTCTGCTGGCATCCACATGCAATTCGTACGGCTTATGAGGATCAGCGTAAGCCAGGACAGGAGCTCGAGTCAGACTCTCTTTCAGCTTCCCAAAGGTACTTTCACATTGATTAGTCCATTCTTCTTGGATGGATTTTCGAGCCTTCCTTGGCCTGACCTGACGAACTTCGATCAGGAGCCTTGGAGCCTTCTCCCACTTCTTCTTTTCGTAGGAGCTTATTCAAAGGTTGAGTTATCTTAGCAAATCTTCTTACGAATCTTCGGTAATATGAGCAGAACCCCAGAAAGAATCTAAGTTCGGTAACATTCCAGGGTCTAGGCCAGGAAGCTACGGCTTCCAACTTCCGAGAATCCGTCGAAACACCTTCTGCCGAAACAACATGTCCCAGGTACGTAACTGAAGGTAGACAAAATTGACACTTCTCCAGAGACAATTTTAACCCCTCTTCATGGAGCCGCTTCAAGACCTTCTCTAGCCGTTGCTCATGTTCTTCCAAAGTCTTCCCGAACACAATAATATCATCTAGATACACCAACACCTCTATCAAGTTCATATCTCCGACTGTCTTCTCCATTAACCGTTGGAACGTAGCAGGAGTCCCCGTGAGGCCTTGAGGCATTCTGTTGAACTCAAAGAACCCCAGTGGGCAGATGAACGTAGTCTTCTCTTTGTCTTCAGGATGCATTGGTATCTGATGATACCCATTTTGCAGGTCTAGTACACTAAACCATTTTGCTCCAGACAAACACTGTAGGGCATCTTCTATCCGAGGAGTAGCATATTGATCAGGAATGGTCCTCTGATTTAACGTGCGATAGTCTATACATAAACGAATAGAACCATTCTTCTTTCAAACCATCACTATGGGGGAGGCATAAGGACTCCTGGACTCTTGAATCACCTTAGTCCTCTGTAGTTCATTTAGCTGTTCTTGTTGATCATCCAAGTCTCCCAGCGGAACTCGTCTTGACCTTTCATGAAACGGCTTATCCTCTTGTAGTCGAATGCGATGTTCAGTACTTTTAGCGCATCCCACGTTGAACTCATCCTTCGAGAACAAGTCCTTCCACTTTAGAATCTGGGACTGAAGTCGCTTCTTCCATTCAGGCGAGATGGGAGCGTCTTTAGGATAGAACCGTTCAGCTGGAATCTCTTTATTCACTCCCCCCTCTAAATCGGTAGGGGAGAGAGGTGTAACAGAAGCCACTTGTCCGATGGGCATTCGTTCTTTCAGGACCACTGGAGAATCAGACACATTACACACACTAACTGAAACTCTTCCCTTTGTCCGTTTCAAAGCTCTTGCAGAGATTATCTCAGGGATTACTTCTACCCTGGCCTCATTCCCATGACTGAGATCAGTCTCCAGTACCACTAAGGACCCGGTTGTGATCCGTTCAACTTGACTGAAGCCCGGAAACTCGCCACTTCTCCTGATTGCAGAACCTTTTCTGTTCCTCCCAATCTCCACAGATGCCCCACTTCGGCAGGTGCCCTCTGTTCTTCGACCATTCGTTGATAGACCGGACGTAACATCGGATGTACTCCTTTGGTAGAACCTTCTTCCATCACTATAGGAGTCAGAAGATGTCTCACCAGATCAGTATTCGTCCCCACTATCATAGAACTTCTGCTGGCCCCGAAGGGCGAGGACACACAATGGCCAATGCATCGTAACCTCCAGACTGTCCGATGACTTCGGATCCAATTTCTAACTTCACCTGTAGATATTCATCATAGGGAAGCTTCTCAGTTCTGATACCCCAGATCTCAAGGTCCTTTAACTTCTTTAAAGGTATGTGTTTCAAGTGCTTCTCGTAGAAGTCTCGATAGATCAACGTCACTTGAGCCCCTGAGTCCCTGAGCTTTAGTGTAGACTCCCTCTACTTGGATTGGAACGATGGGAGAAGGACCTATCAGCTGGTCAGGAAACTTGCTTGTAGCAGCAGGAGATATAGACCCAGTTCGCTGTACCCTAGCCTTCTTCCTGACTCGTGGAGGTTTTGGGTGTGCATTGCTTTCCCATGACATAGGACCGGATACTAAGGGGGTAACGCTTTCAGTCTTGGTAGGCCCAGCATTTGGCAAGGATCCGGGCCCTCTCGGCTTTTCGGTTCTGGCTTGAAATTTGGAGCGGTTTTCGACCATCTGGCACCTAGTTTGCTCCCTCACTTGGGCCCTCTGGCGTTTCCCGCCTGTGAGGTAGATAGCAGCCCTTCTAAGGCCTTTAGGAACTCTTCAACTCTTTTTCCTTCAGTCCTTTGGTTTTTACACTGTGCTCTGAAATGACCTATTTCTCCACAACTGAAACATCTCTTCTTTGAAGACGGAGGCGCACTTGCTCGTGGTGATTTGTTTGAAGGGCCTTGGCCAGATGCCACAGCAACTCCCGTTGTCTGCATATCGGTCAGGAACTTCTGCATATCGGTCTGTGTCTCTGCCACCTTCAAAATTACCCGGCACAGGTCCATGTGCGCCTGTTCCAGTTCAGCTTGAGCTTCTTGCACCTTCTTAACAGTCTTTTGGATCTCACTATAGGCCGGAATTGTTGACTCTTTTGCAGCACTCTCTGTGGATATAGGAACAACCAGATGCTCTTGTCTGTCAACTTCGGACCCATAGGCATCCAACGAATCATCTTCAGTCTGCAAATATTTGTTATGCCTCACGGGTTGTGCGTAAGCTCTTTCTTCTCTCCTTAAGGATTTTTCTTCCAGCAGAGCCTCTTCCTCTCTAACAGCTCGAATCAGTTCCAGGTATTTCAATTCTTGGTTACCTTCTCTGGTTTTCAGCTGTAACATCACTGGATCTAGAGGTTGAGCGCCCCCCCCAATATCTGCTGCATTCTGATTTTATCTATTGTGGCGGGTTCGGCCCCTTTCTTAAGAAGTATCTGGTGCAGAATCTTATCCAGGCGCCTCATGTATTCAGTCATTTTCGAACCTTTTCGCTGGTAGGTGTGTTCGTACTGGTACATGAGCTCAGCAGCCTTTTCTGTTCGCCCAAAGACTTCCTGTAATATGTTTAGGTAATCTAAAGCAGTAGTCTTGTTTACTCAACTTCAGGTTTCTGACATCCTCTGACGCAGGTCCCTTTAGGCTCTCAGTAATCCTTTGCTTCTTCTGCACTTCAGGGACGTCCCACTCATCCAGAGCCTGCATCGCCTATTCTACCCATTCATTCGAAGGTTTCTTCTCCTGCCAGAGTTGGTACGTTTCCTGTAAAATTCATCAACCGTCGATAACCAAAGTTAGTGTGTGGAGGGCTTGTTCTTTGACATTTAGCCAGCAAATCTCCGATAGCCACTATAATTTCAGGCCCGATCATGGCCAGCGGACTGGGCGCGGGAACATTCGTGGGATCGCCAAGTGGCGCACTTGGCTGAATCAGTTGAACTTCCACATCGTCGGTCAGCTTTACACTCGCGCCCTGAAAACACACTGGAACACCCTTTCTCCACTCAAAAAGAACATATGTGTGAGAAGTATCTGGGTTCGCTTTAATGTCCAGAATTAACTCCCGATGATCTGGTGTCAGCGCGGCCACGGCCCGGCAAATCTGATCTTCGGCCCAAGTGACTGCAGGAATGTCCATGACTATGCTTAACCCTATCTGGCTATTTTGCTCCTCACACCATTTGGCAGCAGTGTCTGGATCCATAATTAACCCTTTAATTGCGGTATCCACAGAGACTGGAATCCTGGAACGAGCCCCCACGTGTAGCGCTCACTCCCGGAGGAGCCGCTGAATAAACCTCGGGTTAGTCTCACCGCACTAGGAAATAGCTATACATCAGCACTGTTGTGGATTTTTATATATTATATTCTTTACTGATCCCAATAAAGCAGCATATATTACGCATATACGGTATTTGAAGGACAAGAATTCATAACGTGGAAAAAAACAAGCGGCGGTAAAAGAAACGGTTAACCCCCTCAGTTCTGGAGTGTAAGTCCCGTGAATAATAGCTCAAAAAATATATATGTGTGTTGTCTCGGGTACCCGGGTACTGTGTTCAACTGGCCAGTGAATGAAACAAAACAATCTTCGACTAGTCACCATTGGGGCCCTGTGAATTTAAACGATATTGCAGCGTGCGTTTCTGTATTGGAACTGCGGCCTGGAGGCCTCTCACCAATCCGATGAATGAAACTGTCCAGCTCTCGATACATCGGCCACAAGATCTTCTCCGCTGTGTACTGGGACTCCGTGCTGCTGAATCTGCTCTCAGCTTGCCCAATCTCCGCAACTGGAACACCGATCCGCTGCCTGCACTCCCAATCGATCAGCGCAGCCTCCTAACATGGGGTCCTGCCGGCCTGGTTGCGATCCCTGACAGCTCTAACGTGCGTCCTCCACCTTTCACTGCTCCGCTCACTCTCCTTCTCCCTTGCACGAGGCTGCTGATCTCTTTCCTCTTCCTGTACCACCTCCTTCCTGTCCTCATGCAAAGGATGATGGTACATGTAGTTCGGTTTGTCCAGCATAGTCTAACAATGTCTCTGTCTCCCTCTGGTGGCAGCAATAGTTCCATGCACCTGAATACAGTGTTTTTAAAGCAAGGCTACATCTATACTATAAAAGAGTAAGCCTTCAAGTGTCCGTCGCCAAAAGCGGTCTGCGCATGCGCGACGGACATTTGAAAGTGGCCGTTAAAACAAGCAGGTAGCTGCGCGTGCCGGCCGCCTGCAAAAAAAAAAAAAAAAAAAAAAACGGCACGAGCCGCGCGCAGCTACCCGTGTGTTTAAACGCCGCAAGCCCCGATCCTCCAGCGGTCACCGTCCTCCGGCTGTCGCGGCCTGCTCGGCGGGCATCCAGGCTCAGGCGAGCCCCCGGCTTGGCTTGGCCTACAGGCCCAGCCGAGCCGGGGACTCGCCTAAGCCTAGAGGCCGGCCGAGCAGCCAGCGACAGCCGGAGGATGGTCACCGCTGGAGGATCGGGGCCGAAGTTCCCAAAACATACTCCCCTAAATCAGCCCTGAGCTCCAGCGGTGACCTCCTCCGGCCGAGCAGGCTGCTAGGCCGGCCTCCAGGTGAGCCCCCGGCTTGGCTTGGGCTACAGGCCCAGCCGAGCCGGGGACTCGCCTAAGCCTAGAGGCCGGCCGAGCAGCCAGCGACAGCCGGATGACGGTCACCGCTGGAGCTCAGGACCGAAGTTCCCAAAACATACTCCCCTAAATCGGCCCTGAGCTCCAGCGGTGACCTCCTCCGGCGAGTAGGCTGCTAGGCCGGCCTCCAGGCTCAGGCGAGCCCCCGGCTTGGCTTGGGCCTACAGGCCCAGCCGAGCCGGGGACTCGCCTAAGCCTAGAGGCCGTCCGAGCAGCCAGCGACAGCCGGAGGACGGTCACCGCTGGAGCTCAGGGCCGAAGTTCCCAAAACATACTCCCCTAAATCGGCCCTGAGCTCCAGCGGTGACCTCCTCCGGCCGAGCAGGCTGCTAGGCCGGCCTCCAGGCTCAGGCGAGCCCCCGGCTTGGCTTGGGCCTACAGGCCAGCCGAGCGGGGACTCGCCTAAGCCTAGAGGCCGGCCGAGCAGCCAGCGACAGCCGGAGGACGGTCACCGCTGGAGCTCAGGACCGAAGTTCCAAAAACATACTCCCCTAAATCGGCCCTGAGCTCCAGCGGTGACCTCCTCCGGCCGAGCAGGCTGCAAGGCCGGCCTCCAGGCTCAGGCGAGCCCCCGGCTTGGCTTGGGCCTACAGGCCCAGCCGAGCCGGGGACTCGCCTAAGCCTAGAGGCCGGCCGAGCAGCCAGCGACAGCCGGATGACGGTCACCGCTGGAGCTCAGGACCGAAGTTCCCAAAACATACTCCCCTAAATCGGCCCTGAGCTCCAGCGGTGACCTCCTCCGGCCGAGCAGGCTGCAAGGCCGGCCTCCAGGCTCAGGCGAGCCCCCGGCTTGGCTTGGGCTACAGGCCCAGCCGAGCCGGGGACTCGCCTAAGCCTGGAGGGCGGCCTAGCAGCCTGCGACAGCCAGAGGACAGCCACCAGTGGAGCTCCGGGCAATGTAAGAGGATGTTGCCTACACATACTCCCCGACATCGGCCCTTAGCTCCTCCAGCGATGGCGGTCCCGCTTCCAGCGTCCTCTCTCTCTTCGTTGGTCGCCGGTATGACGTCACGAAAGCCTTTGACACCGGGTCAAAATGCAGGGGTCAAAGGCTTTCGTTACATCATGCCGGCGACCAACGAAGAGAGAGAGGACGCTGGAAGCGGGACCGCCATCGCTGGAGGAGCTAAGGGCCGATGTCGGTGAGTATGTGTAGGCAACATCCCCTACATTGGCCCGGAGCTCCAGCGGTGGCTGTCGCAGGCAACTCGGCCGGCCTCCAGGCTTAGGCGAGCCCCCGGCTCGGCTGGGCCTGTAGGCCCAAGCCAAGCCGGGGGCTCGCCTGAGCCTGGAGGCCGGCCGAGCAGCCTGCGACAGCCGGAGGATGGTCACCGCTGGAGCTCAGGCCGAAGTTGCCAAAACATACTCACCTACATTGGCCCTGAGCTCCAGCGGTGACTTCCTCCGGCCGAGCAGGCTGCTAGGCCGGCCTCCAGGCTCAGGCGAGCCCCCGGCTTGGCTCGGGCCTACAGGCCCAGCCGAGCCGGGGACTCGCCTAAGCCTAGAGGCCGGCCGAGCAGCCAGCGACAGCCGGAGGACGGTCACCGCTGGAGCTCAGGGCCAATGTAGGAGGATGTTGCCTACACATACTCACCTACATCGGCCCTTAGCTCCTCCAGCGATGGCAGTCCCGCTTCCAGCGTCTTCTCTGTCTCCGTTGGTCGTCGGTATGACGTCACAAAAGCCTTTGACCCTGGGTCAAAGGCTTTTGTGATGTCATACCGGTGACCAACAGAGAGAGGACACTGGAAGCGGGACTGCCATCGCTGGAGGGCCGATGTAGGTGAGTATGTGCTCTCCACACCCACCCTGCTTGCTCGGCCGGTATCCAAGCTTAGGCGAGCCCCCGGCTTGGCCTGGCTTAGAGGCCCAGCCGAGCCGGGGACTCACCTAAGCATGGAGGCCGGCCGAATTGCCTGCTCGGGCGTCCTCCAGGCTCAGGCGAGTCCATGGCTCGGCTGGGCCTCTAGGCCCAAGCCAAGCCGGGGGCTCGCCTAAGCTTGGATGCCGCCCGAGCTACTTGCTTGGCCAGCATCCAGGCTAAGGCGAGCCCCCGGCTTGGCTCGGCCTACAGGCCCAGCCGAGCCGGGGACTCGCCTAAGCCTAGAGGCCGGCCGAGCAGCCAGCGACAGCCGGAGGACGGTCACCGCTGGAGCTCAGGGCCAATGTAGGAGGATGTTGCCTACACATACTCACCTACATCGGCCCTTAGCTCCTCCAGCGATGGCAGTCCCGCTTCCAGCGTCTTCTCTGTCTCCGTTGGTCGTCGGTATGACGTCACAAAAGCCTTTGACCCTGGGTCAAAGGCTTTTGTGATGTCATACCGGTGACCAACAGAGAGAGGACACTGGAAGCGGGACTGCCATCGCTGGAGGGCCGATGTAGGTGAGTATGTGCTCTCCACACCCACCCTGCTTGCTCGGCCGGTATCCAAGCTTAGGCGAGCCCCCGGCTTGGCCTGGCTTAGAGGCCCAGCCGAGCCGGGGACTCACCTAAGCATGGAGGCCGGCCGAATTGCCTGCTCGGGCGTCCTCCAGGCTCAGGCGAGTCCATGGCTCGGCTGGGCCTCTAGGCCCAAGCCAAGCCGGGGGCTCGCCTAAGCTTGGATGCCGCCCGAGCTACTTGCTTGGCCAGCATCCAGGCTAAGGCGAGCCCCCGGCTTGGCCTGGGCCTAGAGCCCCCGGCTCGCCTGAGCCTGGATGCCGGCCATACACACACACACTGTAAAAAACATATATGTGTGTATATATATCCACATGGGGTTACAGTGTGTGTGTGTGTATATATATATATATATATATATATATGGACTGCGCATGCGCGCAGCCCACGGGGTGCTGTGGCGGTTGGATGCGCGCGCGCCACCCGCCGCAGCACGCCCAAAGCGTCCTACGGAGGTTTGCTGCGCACGCATCCAACCTCCGTTGGACGCTTTGGGCGTGCTGCGGCAGGTGGCACGCGCGCATCCAACCGCAACAGCCTGTTACGGAGGTTGCCACGCGCCTGAGCCCAGCGCCTGAGCGCAGAGCCCAGCGCCTGAGCCCAGCGCCTGAGCACAGAGCCCAGCGCCTGAGCCCAGCGCCTGAGCACAGAGCCCAGCGCCTGAGCCGCAACAGCCTGTTACGGAGGTTGCCACGCGCCTGAGCCCAGCGCCTGAGCGCAGAGCCCAGCGCCTGAGCCCAGCGCCTGAGCACAGAGCCCAGCGCCTTAGCCCAGCGCCTGAGCGCAGAGCCCAGCGCCTGAGCCCAGCGCCTGAGCGCAGAGCCCAGCGCCTGAGCCCAGCGCCTGAGCGCAGAGCCCAGCGCCTGAGCGCAGAGCCCAGCGCCTGAGCACAGAGCCCAGCGCCTGAGCGCAGAGCCCAGCGCCTGAGCGCAGAGCCCAGCGCCTGAGCCCAGCGCCTGAGCGCAGAGCCCAGCGCCTGAGCGCAGAGCCCAGCGCCTGAGCGCAGTACCTGAACACAGCCCAGCGCCGAGTGCAGAGCACAGAGCAGAACGCCAAGCAGAGCACAATAGATGGCACAGAGCAGAGCACAACCCATTAAAGGCACAGAGCCGAGCACAATAATCGCCACAGAGCCGAGCACAATAAACGCCACAGAGCCGAGCACAATAAACGCCACAGAGCCGAGCACAATAAACGCCACAGAGCCAAGCACAGCACAATAAACGGCGCCGAGCACAGAACCAAGCACAACACAATAAACGGCGCCGAGCACAGAACCAAGCCACAACACAATAAACGGTGCAGAGCACAATAAAAAGCAGAGCACAATATACGGCACGGAGCAGAGCACAGAGCCGATGTGCAGAGCCCAGCACAGAGCCGAGCAAAACAGAATAAACGCCACAGAGCCAAGCACAATAAACTCCACAGAGCCGAGCACAGTACAATAGACGGCACAGAGCCGAGCACAACAGAATAAACGCCACAGAGCCAAGCACAATAAACGCCACAGAGCCAAGCACAATAAACGCCACAGAGCCAAGCACAATAAACCCCACAGAGCGAGCACAATAAACGCCACAGAGTCGAGCACAATAACGCCACAGAGCCGAGCACAATAAATGCCACAGAGTCGAGCACAATAAACGCCACAGAGTCGAGCACAATAACGCCACAGAGCACAGCACAATAAACGCCACAGAGCACAGCACAATAAACGCCACAGAGCACAGCACAATAAACGCCACAGAGCCAAGCACAGCACAATAGACGCCACAGAGCCAAGCACAATAAACGGCACAGCGCCGAGCACAGCACAATATACGGCACAGAGCACAGCACAATAAACGGCACAGCCAATCACAGCACAATAAACGGCGCCAAGCACAGAACCAAGCACAACACAATAAACGGCGCAGAGCACAATAAAAAGCAGAGCACAATATACGGCACGGAGCAGAGCACAGAGCCGATGTGCAGAGCCTAGCACAGAGCCGAGCAAAACAGAATAAACGCCACAGAGCCGAGCACAATAAACTCCACAGAGCCGAGCACAATAAACTCCACAGAGCCGAGCACAGTACAATAGACGGCACAGAGCCGAGCACAACAGAATAAACGGCACAGAGCCGAGCACAGAGCCAAACACAGCACAATAAATGGCACCGAACCAAGCACAACGCACCACACTTATCAATAGACTGCCCTCTGGGCAGGCTTTACACCTAGTATACAATAAACACGTTCTAGGAAAATAGACACAAGCAGGATCTAGGAGGGTTGTAAACTATCCGATTGTCAAAATACTGTGAAGGATGCCAATTTACTGCCTAATTGTGGAATGTCTTTGTATTCGGTAAGGGGAAGGTACAGACCCACGTGGGGTGGGATAGTGTCTCCGTGGGGTGGGCTAATTGGGATGTACCTGATTATCTATTCAAGGTATAAAACACTATGTTTGTATGTAAGAGGCACTCAGTCTTTGTGAAATTTATATTATCTCTGCGCAAAATTTCTATTTTACCCTATATTTAATTATTAACTTCACATCCCATGTTTCAAATAAATATTTTGATAAAAAAATCAGCAAAAAGTGCTTGGTAGTGAAGTGGTTAAGTGCTTTAAATAATTGATTATTAAGACAATTAACTCCTTCACCACTGAGATCGAGATATCTCGGGCTTCAAAGGCACCAAAGGTGCCCTGATATGGAGATATCTCAATCTGCTGATTTGCAGCCAAAAAGCAAATTAAATTTGTTTACCGCAAATGAATTTCCTTGCTTTTGGGCTGTAGAAGGTGCCTTCAAAGGTTTAGCCCTGTGATCTACTGGCCTAATAGGTTTTTTACATTAATAGCTATTTATTACTGTAAAATTAATTAAAAATGATTTTACAAAAAAACTCTGGCTACTGGCAATGTTTTTTTGGAAACCCACTTGCTAGTGAAAGGGTCAAATACAATATATTCTTAGAAATTGCAAATGTATAGTCAGGGCCGGATTTATAAATAGGCAAAGTAGGCGTATGCCTACAGGCTTGTGCCACAGGGGGCGATTTGCTCAGGTCTTTTTATTTAAAAAAAAATTTAGACAGAAAAGTGCTCTCCTGTGGTGGTCATCCTTTCTTTGTAAAAGTATAAAAAAAATATTCTAAAAGTTAAAAAAAAAAATTATATATAAAAATAGTAAAAATTGAAAAATGAAAATAAAAAAATAAAATAAAAATGTCTTCCCCAGTTTTATAACTTTTGGGAGGGGGAAGGGGAGTTTTTTTTTCTCACTCCATTCGTCTGCGGTGTTGTCTTTTTCCGACGGCTGCTCTGTGCTGTGATTGGCGGCTGCTCGGGTTTTCCGGCGTGTTCGGCGTGGTTAATCCAGCTGTTTTGTGGGTTTTAGTGAGTGTTCGGCGAGTTGGCAATGAGTGTTTGTCGAGTTTGCGGCGGGTTTTCCCTGCACTACCACGACCCTGTGGTGCTTGCCGAATACACCGCAGGATCGCCGAAATAGGATCACCGAATTGCACCAAATTGAAGCGAACGAAAAGTCACCGAACATAAGGTGATTTTTCGATTCTCTTTGAATAACACTTCAGGACATTTCACTGACATTTCGGGGCTGTTCAGCGTCTCTATGGGGGAGTTTCACTGCTGCCTATACACTATTTGTATCTCACAGAGCTCCACAGCAATAAACCTCACAGTAATGTGCGCTGTGTATGAACGTATCGCAAAGCTCCACAGCAATAAACCTCACAGTAATGTGCGCTGTGTATGAGCGTATCACAGAGCTCCACAGCAATAAACCTCACAGTAATGTGCGCTGTGTATGAGCTAATCACAGAGCTCCACAGCAATAAACCACAGAATAATGTGCGCTGTGTATGAACCTTCAACATATCGCAAAGCTCCACAGCAATAAAATTCAATGTGCGCTGTGTATGAGCCTATCACAGAGCTCCACAGAAATAAAACTCCCATTCATACACACTGCACATTACTGTATCACAGAGCTCCACAGCAATAAAACTCACGGCAATGTGCAGTGTGTATGAGCGTATCACAGAGCTCCACAGCAATAAAACGCACTAATGTGCGCTGTGTATGAGCATATCACAGAGCACCACAGAAATAAAACTCACATTCATACACACTGCACATTACTGTGAGTTTTATTTCTGTGGAGCTCCGTGATATGCTCATACACAGCGGACATTAGTGAGTTTTATTTCTGTGGAGCTCTGTGATACATTCATACACACTGCACATTACTGTATCACAGAGCTCCACAGCAATAAAACCCGCAGAAATGTGCAGTGTGTATGAGCGTATCACAGAGCTCCACAGCAACCATACTCACAGTAATATGTGGTATGAATGAGCATATCACAGAGCTCCAAAGTAACACTCAAAAACAAGTATAAAACAAATATAAAAGAGAATTACCTATATTATATATACACTATATTGCCAAAAGTATTCGCTCACCCATCCATAAGCGAGTCAAGGCAGGTGAGCGAATACTTTTGGCAATATAGTGTATATATATATATATATAAATCCCCCAGGCAGGCGAGTGTGGGCCCCCTAGACTCAAGGGCCCAGGTGCAGTTGCACCCTCTGCACCCCTGGTAGTTACGCCCCTGACTAAATTATATAATTATTATATACTATATTATTAGAGTAATTTGAAATATTAAAATAAATACATGTTCTTTAAATAAATATGTATTATAATAAATTACACCCCCAACCCTCCTACACACTTACATATGCGTTTTTTTGGCAGTGGAAGTAATATATTTAGAGTTAATTTGGAGAATTAAAAAAGAAAGAAAAGATGTGGTGAAATATATTGGTGCCCATAGGCTTACCTCAGCCACTTCTGCTGGTTTCAAAAATTGTGTTTGACATACAATATATATATTTTTTATTGAATAATTCTAAAATCACAGGCAACAATTAAAACAATAACGTATAGATCCATGTGTAAATAGGAAACCTGACTAATATTAGAAATTGTTATACCATTGGAATAATGCTCATACAATATAGGTTGTATCAATGGCTAAATTGTTTGCCAGAGGTAGTGCATCCAGCCTTAGATCAGGGTAGATTTGATATATAATTAGAATATTGCTCAAGATCATGGGATTGTATCTGCACGGTCACACCCTCCTATATAATCGTGGACCAGCTAGTTAAAGTATATCACAGCTCCAAAGTTGGTGTAGTATTGCACTTCAGATTTTACTTATGCTAGCATATCCACAAAAAGAACAGGATTTCACATAACATAAACCCAGTCGGTTGTGGTCTGTTTCAGATTGCTATGGCATCATTAGTACAGAGAAAAGCATGCCAAAAAATCACCAATTGGAAGCTAGCAGATAGATGCAGAACAAAACACATGCTTCCATGTGTCCATGGAGAGGACCATATATGCATAGTATAAACCACACATTGTGCCAACAAACTGACCCTAGTTCTGGTTGAATTTCTGCACTAGCCCTTATAAAGACTCAGCCTGCATCAGCAATAACAATAGGATGAACACATAGCCCCAATGGCCATATATTATATTCAATTGTGGTCAAATACCCCAAAAAATATATAATCAGGATTCCAGAGTGAACTGTTAAAATCAAAATGCCATCACCAAAAAACCGCTGATGCGCGTTTCGCCGTTACCAAAGAACGGCTTAGTCCAGAGCGTGATGTCGGCACTCACCCCCCACCCCTATTTATATCAGCAGCCGGCACCTCCCTTCTGCATTAGCGATGACCAGCCATCTCGCAGCATACGCTGACTTCCACATTATGCGTTTGATACAATTAGCGATTCACATGGCTCCTCTGGGCCAATCAGGTCATTATCTGGCTAGCAAGCACATAAACAATCAATACAATGTTGCCGATTGCTCGCTAAATAGCCAGCTTTGTAATACCAGATTGCTCAAACAGGCTTCCCATAATATTTTTGAGGAATATTGCATTAACATGGGGATACTACGGGGATACCTGCAGGCGCACATTATCCCTGTGAGCATCCCCATGTTAGCGTTAGAGTTGTAATAGTGCCCAGAATGTTTAGTGCATAGTTTTCTCTAGTCATTTCTGCCCCACAATAATTGTGAGATCGTGCACCATGAATCATTTAACACCAGCTTTTTAGGATATAGTAACCTTTGGCTTTCTGCATCCCGACGGTAATTTGCGCCTAAGAATGGGGTCACTGACATGCCTACCTGCGTCCGATGCAGCATTGTGATGCTTCATCGGGGCCGGTCACACTGTAGCGCGCTCATGACTTGAGCGCGGTACTAGCAGACGTGCTGAAAGCCTCCCCGTCGAAACGCTAGACGCGTGTTGGACGGGGCTACATAGCATGATCCTCCATAGCACTAACTGCGCTCAGTGAGGCGGCCAGACGAGCATCGACTGGAGGAACGTCCACTCTCACGGACGTTCCTTCCGCTCTTCAAAACGCTCACCTGACCCCGGCTTAATACCTCACTTATCGAAACGCTAATTAATGATTGCGCATCCTATACCTTAACATGGGGAGCGCAAAGTACAGTAAGTTCGCGCAAGCTGCGAGGCGCTAATTGATTTCTTCCCAGTGTAGCGTCAGGAATGTAATATAATTGCCACGCGTTTAACTTACTTCTCCTAGCGCTAACGATTACATATTGAGACTCTACATTAGCAACAACTATGGAATAGAGCCCTCTGACATTAGGGCTGGCTTGAAATTTACTCGATTGAAATAAAGATGGTTTCCACCATTATGTTGGTTGACCAACCAAACTTTAAAAACATCTCTGGAACCAACAACGATGTAATGATAAAGTCTCATAATTGTGTCATAACATCAGAGCGTACATTCATATCTGTATAACAAAATGCAGAAATGCAGAATAATCAGTGTAGATGTGAAAAAAAACTAATTATCGAAGCTTCAATTGGAACTAATGCCAAAGTATGTTCCATATTTTGCTATACTGCACTCCACTCACATTCCATCAGTATTTCCAGAAATCTAGGACCAGTCTGACATTAATAATCAGTTAATTACTCTGTATGCAGCGATATTGTGTTCCAGAATATATACACTGCCCGGTCAAAACACGTCACCACCTGGATGTAACTCAGCCAATAGGTGTTCACCTTCCATTGGATAATTACTGCAGTGATTAATATGTTTCAGCATAAAATGAGGTCATGTGACTCCCTGAATATACTGAATGAGCAGGTTTGTCCATCAATGTTTTTTTTCTCCCCTGATGGCACAGCGGGCATATTCCAATATGGGAATGCCAGGATTCATCAGGCTCAAATTGTGCAAGAGTGGTTCAGGGAGCGTGAGACATCATTTTCACACATAGATTGGCCACCGCACAGTCCAGACATTAACCCTATTGAGAATCTCTGGGATATGTGCTGGAGAAGACTTTATGCAGCGCTACGACTCTCCCGTTATCAACACAAGATCTTGACCACAAATTAATGCCAGTCTGGACGCAAATAAATGCTGTGACATTGCATGAGTTTATCAACACAATGCCACGAGGCGAATGCGTGACACAATCACAACAAAAGGTGCGCCAAACAAAAATTACAGTGTGTGTAATTTGGCGTGGCAGTGTAAACAAATATTTTATGAAAATACAACATGAACAGTTCTACCAGGTGAACACAATAACATGGTGAAAACACATATAGCTCTACAAACAGCGCAGAATCCTACTTATACTATAATATGACAGTAACAAATGGCTATTGATACAATATAATCATCAACTTTCCAAAACTATCATAGCTTCTCTTACATTGTACATTTGGTCCTTGGTGGCCTTTCTCTGAAGAAGTCCTGTTGATAGTTATTTCCAAGATGCAGTGGCAGTAGCACTCCTATCATTACATCTCCATGTTGTGTCATTCCACTGAGCTCCGTCATGGGCAGCCTGCATCGCTGGTCCTCCGAGCAAAATACTGGCAGGAGGACAAACTGGATGAGATGTTGGATCACCCTATAGAAAAAAGCCACCATGGCTTCATATACCATGAGAAACCTGTGAATATAACACAATATTTATCAGTTTAGCCTCTATTGGTCTTTCTCAACACTTTTGCAATAAAGAATATTGAATAATACCAAAATAAAATGAGTATTGCTTAGAGATGGGAAGGCCTGGAAAAAAAACAGAACAATTGGGGAAAAACAAAATTTGAAAAAAAAAAAAAAAAGTGTGTGATATGTTCTTTTACAATGATATATAATATGTCTAATATAGATTTAATAAGATTAGGACCTTAGTGAAAGACTTCTGAGGCTTTATTTAAAGTCTTAAATCATTACAAGTTCTCTCGGCTGAAGACGAGCAAATCCTGGAATACAATTCAAGTAACACGTCTCAATGCAATACTCAACAAAAACATACATTTCAGCCTCTAGGGGGCGCTGCAGGGAAAAGGCTTTAGTTTAGCATGATTGTAAGCGCCATCTTGTACCTCCTACAGTGGTTGTTGGGATACAGTTGATGATAGTTTCTGTCTTTTCAGGCCTTAATGGACAGGTAAGAGGTTAAATTTGTCCCTATTTGATCCCTATTAATGTTCTCTCCAGCACACTATGGGATTCTGCAAATCATATCCCTCCTGCAACATGGTGACAAGGTCTCTGCACAACACGACCTCTAACACCTCTTGCATCTCGCTCCCTGCAGATTCCTGCATCTTCTGCTGCTGCTGTGAGAGAATCTGCTCTATGTTTACTAATATTCATACTAAATCAAGAAACAAACTAACCTGTGACGGGAGAAACGCTTGTTTCAATCCATGCAAACCTTATATTTTTAGAAGTCAATGAGAAAAATGACAATTATGGAGAGGAAGAAGAAACAGAAAATGATAGATCAGAAAATGAGATTAAATTGCATGTATTGTATATGTTGTGTCTTTTGTTTCCTTTTCTCTATTTTTTTTAAAGCACCGCTCAAAACTTAACCACTTCAATGCGGAGGACGCGCTCATTTTAAAAAAAAAAATTATAAAAAAAAAAATAAACAATTTTTTTTTCTTTTTTTTGGTTTGTTAATGCAGCAATATTGTTACCATTTCAATTATAATGTGAACAATGATGCTGCACTAACGATTTTTGTATGCGGTGTGTTTGTTATAAATCGCATAATTTTCCCCAAAAAAAAATGTAACGAGACCCCATCTCTAATTTTTTTAACAAGCGCACCCCATACAAAATATAACCGCAATTGCTCGCATGTTAAAATGTGGAAAAAAAAACACTTTACACATTGTAAATTATTGAAAATACATATTTTATTGCATTTTTTGTTATAATATACAGACATGACATAACGTATACATATAATAATGACATATTATGAATCTACCGAGTCTGACGGAAAGAACGATATATAATATGTCTGTGTCATATACTAAAATAAGCCTTCAAAACACGTTTAAACATGATGAGCAAAACCGGTAAAAATGACCTCAGCACAGAGGTGTGAAAAGCCTCAGCAGCGAAAGGGCTAAACCTCAACATGGAGCTTAAATATTGATGTATCCATATCCTACAGGCACAAATAATGCAGTTACTTTCTTTTGCTATTGGTGCTAAAGGGCAAATTTGATATACTGTATATATATATATATTTCTATTTTTTTATGTTGATGGTTTCTTGCTTTTATTGTTGCTCTTTAGGAATCAGAGGGGTGGTTACTTGTTCTCATAGTGGTTACTTGATCTCATACTATCACAAACAGAGTCCTTGCTTGTTTTTCCATTTGAAACAAAAGATAAAATTATAAAAAGCAAATTCAACTGAGACAAAATTAATTTTATATGTCTAAACCTACTCCATGGTGTATATTTAAAATTTTTCTGAAAATTTCCAATTTTTGGAAAAAAACAGGGATTTTTTTTTTTCCATTGCTTCAAAACTTCTGGAAATTTTACATCTCTAGTATTGCTGCACCCAGTGAACATTAAATACATTATAAAAAGGTTTGAGATTTTTCTCTCACGTTCAAAGTTGAGAGTAGAATCCCCAGAGCTCGGGTTTTATCATGTACTGTTTGTCCAATTATTAAAAATTATTATCATCGCCATTTATAGTCAGGTCCAGAAATATTGGGACATCGACACAATTCTAACATCTTTGGCTCTATACATCACCACAATGGAGTTGGAATGAAACAAACACAATGTGCTTTAACTGCAGACTGTCAGCTTTAATTTGAGGGTATGTACAATACATCCAACTCAGGTGAACGGTGTAGGACTTACAGCAGTTTTCAGATGTGCCTCCCACTTGTTAAGGGACCAAAGGTAATGGGACAATTGGCTTCTCAGCTGTTCCATGGCCAGGTGTGTGATATTCCCCCATTACCCCAATTACAATGTGCAGATAAAAGGCCCAGAGTTCATTTCAAGTGTGCTATTTGCATTTGGAATCTGTTGCTGTCAACTCTCAAGATGATATCCAAAGAGCTGTCACTATCAGTGAAGCAAGCCATCATTAGGCTAAAGAAACAAAACAAACCCATCAGAGAGATAGCAAGAACATTAGGTGTGGCCAAAACAACTGTTTGGAACAGTCTCAAAAAGAAGGAATGCACCGGTGAGCTCAGCAACACCAAAAGACCCGGGAGACCACGGAAAACAACTGTGGTGGATGACCAAAGAATTCTTTCCCTGGTGAAGAAAACACCCTTCACAACAGTTGGCCAGATCAAGAACACTCTCCAGGAGGTAGGTGTATGTGTGTCAAAGTCAACAATCGAGAGAAGACTTCACCAGAGTGAATACAGAGGGTTCACCACAAGACGTAAACCATTGGTGAGCCTCAAAAACAGGAAGGCCAGATTAGAGTTTGCCAAACAACACATAACAAAGCCTTCACAGTTCTGGAACAAGAACCTATGGACAGATGAGACCAAGATCAACTTGTACCAGAGTGATGGGAAGAGAAGAGTATGGAGAAGGAAAGGGACTGCTCATGATCCTAAGCATAACACCTCATCAGTGAAGCATGATGGTGGTTGTGTCATGGCGTGGACATATATGGCTACCAATGGAACTGGTTTTCTTGTATTTATTGATGATGTGACTGCTGACAAAACAGCAGGATGAATTCTGAAGTGTTTCGGGCAATATTATCTGCTCACATTCAGCCAAATGCTGCAGAACTTATTGGATGGTGCTTCGCAGTGCAGATGGACAATGACCCAAAGCATACTGCAAAAGCAACCAAAGAGTTTTTGAAGGGACAGAAGTGGAATGTTATGCAATGGCCAAGTCAATCACCTGACCTGAATCCCATTGAGCATGCATTTCACTTGCTGAAGACAAAACTGAAAATGCCCCAAGAACAAGCAGGAACTGAAGACAGTTGCAGTAGAGGCCTGGCAGAGCATCACCAGGGATGAAACCCAGCGTCTGGTGATGTCTATGCGTTCCAGACTTCAGGCTGTGATTGACTGCAAAGAATTTGCAACCAAGTATTAAGAAGGGAAAGTTTGATTTATGATTATTATTCTGTCCCATTACCTTTGGTCCCTTAACAAGTGGGAGGCACATCTGCAAACTGCAAACTGCAAACTGTAACTCCTACACCGTTCACCTGAGTTGGATGTACATACCCTCAAATTAAAGCTGACAGTCTGCAGTTAAAGCACATTGGCCCCTATTACGCTCTTGGCATTAAAATGCAGGCGCAGGGGAGGAAAAACTGCACCCGCAGTTTCCCCCCTTGGGCTTGCGTTTTAACGCCAGATTACAATGCAGGCGCAAAAAATGCTGCCTGCGTTGTTATCGAGCGTTAAAGTTAGGGATGCGCGCGGCAGCGCTGAGCGCAGCCACACGCATCCTCTCAATGGAGTCCATAGGACTCCAATAAGTTCCTCTCTGACGGTCACGTGACCAGCCGGATGGCATAGTGATACGCAGGGAAAGACAGGGGGACTTTTTCCCACTGTCTTTCCCTGCTCCCGCCGGCCGGAGGAGGCAACCGGAGCTGCGGTCCTCGCCGCGGGACAGAGGGTAAGTATGTGGCTTGTTTTTTTTATTTTTACAGCTTGTATTAACGGATTCTGCAGAAGCGGAAACCGTTTACACCGGGTCCTGGCTCTGGCTAACTTTTCGTTGACCAGAGCCAGGCGTTAATCAGCACTGGGACATTGTAATCCAGCGCTGATTAACGCTTTGCGCTCCCCATGTTAAGTATGGGGAGCGCAAAGTGCACTAACCTCGCGCAGAGGAGCTCAAGGTACCAAACGCAAACGGGTTTCTTAACCCGTTTGAGTTTGGATTGTAATAGGCAGCTAATATCGCAGCTAACGTTAGTCTGACGAAGGTGAGTGCTATCGTTAGCGTTAGGTATGTAATAGGGACCATTGTGTTTGTTTCATTCCAACTCCATTGTGGTGGTGTATAGAGCCAAAGACGTTAGAATTGTGTCGATGTCCCAATATTTCTGGACCTGACTGTATATAGCAGCAGCAATTTCCACAAGGCTTTACAATAACCAATGGGAACGAGATGAAAGTAAGGCAAAAATGAGAACAGAACCAAGAGGCGTAGAGGGCCCTGCTTAGAGGTTCTTACAGTCTAGAGCAGTGGTTTCCAACCCCTAACATGCCAGATTTTAGATTTTAAAGATTACCTTGGGAAAAGGCAAACTGAAGCAGCAAATCATATCAGCTGTGCTTCAGATATCGGGCAAATTTGGCCTGTATGGGGTACTTGCAGACCAGGGTTAGGAAATACTGGTCTAGAGCAGTGGTTCCCAACCACGGTCCTCAAGTACCCCCCAACAGGTTGTGTTTTCCACATATATGCAGCACAGCACAGGTGATAGGATTTGCTGCTCAGTGATTGCAGGATTCAGTCTGTATTTCACCAAGGTGATCCTTAAAATCTGGCTTTTTGGGGGTACTTGAGGACCGCGGTTGGGAACCACTGGTCTAGAGGGATTGGGGTGGAGGAAGAACAGAGGAATTTGATTGGTCATCGGGATCATTAGCACTAGTGTTACAGAAATAAGGAGGACATGGAAGGAGCCTCTATCATGATGTGTGTGTAGGTGAGGAGAGGGATAGTTCGGCATCAGTAATGTGGCATGATAATTTGAAGAGATGGGTTTTAAGGGATTTCTTAAAGGCCTGAAGATTTAGGGAGAATCTGATATGACAAGGTAGGTCATTCCACAGGACCAGAGCTGCCCTTGAGAAGCCTTGGAGGTGTTAGTTGGTGGTGCAGGTGGAAACACAATACAGGTGGAAAACTTGCATTGCTTATATACAGCAATATTTCAGCATCAAAATCTCTGGACTAAATCATCTAAATGATTATATAATAGCTATATATTCTTTAACCTTAACATCAAAGAGAACTAGAGAAAAGCTCTAGATTGTCTAGAAAACAAGTAACATGGTTATATATGTGTTATGTCAATGTGTCCTCAATATAATGACATACTAACCAAGCTAATTCTTTCATCATATCATTCCTGCCTTGTGTCTAGCTGGGAAGAGATGCAGATGCTTAAATAGGACACATACAGTATCCTATACCCAGTGTACACATCAAATGTCGCCGACGTTCAGAATGCCTGACCGCCAATATTTTTTGTAGCATTTCAACCAATCATAACGGATTAATCAGTGACATGATGGTCATGATGTTGTAAAGTTGTAGAAAGTCTAAAATGGTCAGTGTCTAACTATCCCAATGGCTGAAAACAAAAAGTTTGACGAACACATTGTTGGAAACGATCAGTGAAAAACCGATCACATTGGCCACTAAGAGATTCTTTAGAGTACATTGTCATAATGATCATTGGGAAAACGTACTTAAAATGGTCAGAGAAATGAGTTGGAATATCAGTAAAACAACGATCACATTGGACATTGATAAAATGGTTGATTAGGTTATTTGTAATGAAAACGAAAAGAATAATCAGTAACATGTTGCTCATAGATGGAATGGACAGAATTTAAAATATTACAGAAGTTCTAGGAAGACCAGAATAGTCAGTGAAATACCATTCCAATGGCAAAAGAAAACGGTTGATGGCACATTGTTGGAAATGCTCATTCAAAAACAATCTAATTGGCCACTATGAGATCATCGGAGTACATGACCAATGATCATTGGGAGAACGGACTTAATAATTAATAACAAAATGGTCAGAGAAATCAGTTGGAATATCAGTGATAAAGACGACCACATTGAACAATGATATAATGGTTGGCTAAGTTAGTTGCAATGAAAACGAAAAGAATTATCAGTGACATGTTGGGCATAGATGGAATGCACAGAATTTAAAATATATTAGTAGTTGTAGAAAGTCCAGAGTGGTCAGTGAAAGACTATCCCAATGGTCAAAAACAAAAAAGGTTGATGGACAGACACATTGTCGGAAATGGCAGTGACCAAGCCATCAGTATGGTCACTATGAGAGTCGGAGTGCTTTGTCATAATGGTCAGTTGGAGAATGGACTTAACAATCAGTAGTAAAAATGGTCAGAGAAATCAGTTGGAATATCAGTGAAAGAACGATCACAATGGACATTGATAAAATGGTTGGTTAAGTTAGTTGGTAATGTCAATGAAAGAATTATCAGAATAGTCAATAGTGTGATCGGAATGGTCACTGGGAAAGATATTCACATTGGTCACTGTCAGAATGTTGGACCAAATTGAGAGAACGGTCAATGGACGAACAGTTAAAAGAGTCCATACTTAAATGAATGGGGGAATTGGTTCTCAAAATGACCAGTGGAGGTATGATCACAACAGACAGTAACAAAATGGTTGGGAAGACAGTGTCACAATGTTCATTAAACGTATGGTTCGAGAACTTATCTGAGCGTCGAGTGAAAAATGGCCAGTGGAGGAATTATTTAACAAGTCAGTGAACAAAACGACAGCTGTAGTTAATGGCAGAATAAAAATTTGCCGAATAGCTGGAATGGTCAGTCAAGTAAAGACCACACTGATCAATAGCAAATTGTTGACCCAAATAACTGTCTAACTGGTTAATGGTTGAGTGATCGATGTCCACTTACAGTATTGGGTGGGGAATATAATCAGACAGATGAAAAGCAGCTGAATGGTCATTTTCAGAATGCTCCTGTTACGTTACAGAGCTGTACATCTTGAAATGTTGTGTAGTTATGAAGATTACAGAAGTAACGGTGATGGGATTGTATACCTTTCTCCACATGTTCTTTATTCTCTGTCTTTACCTAGAGTTCCCAAGACAGACCCTTATATAAATAAAGTGCTCCTTAGGAATGTGAATGCAGAATTTACCCGTTACGTTCCACGCAATCATACAGTACACATGTAAACCAGCAGAAAGGTGTTAAATGATAAGGAAAGGCAATTCCTATAAGAGATCTGGAATGAGATGTCCCTGGGAAATAAATTACAGTAATTACGGTACCAGTGGGGTTTCTGCTTCCTGCTCAATGAAATTGTAACAGCGATTACAGTATATCACTGGAGACAATCTGATAAGAGAAAATTTGACATATCTACTACAGGTGTATCACATATAAGAGAATATATTAAACTTTTAGTCTAGTTTAAATTAAAATAACGGATAAAAAAATAATACAGGTCTTGGGAAATGCAGTAATACACGTTTTATTGGACAGAGACTGTCCAATCTCTGTCTCTGTAGCTCCAGCTCTATCTTCTTCAAGTAAAACTTGAGTGGTTCAAGACCACCTGGGCCCTATTCCAAGGTTGTCGCTATGCTTAGTATTGGAGATGCACAACATAATGACAGACGTTACCAGATAATTATTTACCTATTCCACGCTTGTTGTTGAAGAAGACATTCCAACTTTAGCGTCTCATGGCTTGCGTTCCTTACTGTACTTGGTGTCTTCTATTTTTAACATAAGACACGCAAGTTGTTAGGAAATACAGGGATAGCGAGTCGCAACCTATTCCAATGTCATGAATAAAGGTAGCATCTATGTGCAAACCAGGGAATTGGAAGCACTCCTAAAAGCTGGTGTTATGCTCATAATGACACGTAAACCCTGGTGTAATGTCCCTGAGCTTTATAGTACTTTTTACATCAAAACAATAATTGGAGATACAGGTCAGCTCCCATATTCAAAAATTTTAAGATCCGGATGACATAGAAAACTGGACTTGTCCTGATTTTAGTAATACTTACCTTTCTGATGCGCAGGTTGGGTCTTGACATTCTGGAGCAAGGCTAGGATCCCCTGCATCAGACCATGACACGTGCTGGTAGACTCTGGGCAGCATGTGACATACTGGTTCTGTGATACATGTCCGTGGAGAAAGGTCGCACAGTGCTCCCAGTGTGTGTACAAGCTAGTGGTTGCAGCAGGAAGGGGGTCGCGGCTCAACTGCTACAATCACCTTCCTCTCAGACAGCATATTCGCCTTCTTATTCAGACATACCAACCTTCTTGAGCAGTAGTGAAACGCGTTAAGTGTATCGTGTAAATATATATTTGGAGCTGAAGCGACATGAACATTTCTTTCATACGGTATGCCCAGCGCTACCAGACAGCTATGTGGTCAACCAGACATTAACTAAATCCTGGTCCCCTATTGCCTCTTTTTGGAAGCCTCTTTTCATTCAGTTTGGCTGACGAACCTGGGTATTGGAGCTGGAAATAGCCTTGAGGGGGTCTGCAAAGTATTTCTTGCCTTTCCTATACCTACAGGAAGGCCTGCTCCCTCTTTTGCTGAACACCTATAATCACTCAGTTAATCCTGATTTTGGTGCACTGTATGTTAGATACCCCTGTCTCAGGTTCCTCTTCAGGTCACAGTAAAATGTTCTTTACAGATTTTTTTTTGTTCGTTATTGTCAGTCTGATATTTTTCTGTGTATAGTTGGTGGGTCTCTCTTGTCCACATTGGGTTTTCTTTGTCTCCACTTTTTGACTGTATGTTGTAGATGTCTATGTGTAAACGGTCTGTTAGGCCCCAGATATTCAGTAATCGCTGATTCTTGTTTTTGGCATCCCTAGTGTATTTTCTCTTTTAATATTCATTCAACGAAAGTTAAAGGGACACTACCAATTACATAAGCTTAACTAGTTCACTTGTGCATTACAAACAAACACATTGTGGGATGTATTCAAAGGACATCACCAGAGAGTAGAGTAGAAGTATTTTAAGCTCCCTGTTATATCTCATTAAGCAGCTATCTCTTATCTAAGGCACCCTGGAGAACAATTGACCTCCCGCTGCCTTATATAAACATTCCCTCCTCCACCTCATTAACTGTTAAATACTGTGGAAGCTAAACCTCAGCTGTAAAGTGAAATTTTTGCACCGATTTTAGTAAATGTTTTATCATGGGAAAAATCCAGAAATTGGAAACAGAAGATAAAAAAAAACTAAATTTTATTTTTCCTTTTTACATGCAATTAATTCAAACAAATAATATAAAAAAAACAACAGCAAGTATTTTACAATGTGTTTTTTAAAGTGGTTGTGTTTGTAATCTGGTTACAGTTTATTATAAGAGGTAGTGTCCCTTCTAAATTGTGTAGGTCTTCTTCAAAAAGAAGTAATAAAGTCCACCAGAATCCAACCAGAATGCTCTCATAATTTTTATTTTGTTCACTATGAGCCTAGAGGGTAATCGAGATGTGGAACCCTGGCTTGAGGTGCCTAGGGAGGGTGACCAGAGTTGGGTAAAATCAAAGCTTATTTATTAAATATTAATTGAATATAAAATAGAATGAAAGAAAGTTGCACCTAAATGCGTTTCGTGATATATTCGTTTCCTCACTAGGTGTAGGTGTATATGAATACACCTATTGAGGAAGCGAACATATCGCGAAACGCGTTTAAGTGCAACTTTGTTTTAATCTATGTTATATTCAATTTATATTTAATAAATAAGCTTTGATTTTATCCAACTCTTGTCCTTGTCACTGTGGAATGGAGGAAGAGATTGTGTGCTGAAGGGAGATCCGGTGCTCTCGATACTGTCGCCAGCTGCAAGAACATTGATTGAGACACTAAAAAACATGAGTATATCCCCTTTTTCTTGGTATTGTGATACCACCCTGACATGCTACACTATGGTACCTGAATGCTTTATTTGAGGTGCCAAAGAAAGTTGAGGGAAGCAATGACCCCACACATTAGGGATGTGCGTTTCGGGTTTCGGAATTTCGGAATTTTCACGAAATTTCCCGATTCGTGTTTTCGGATGCGGCCGAATTTCCGAAAAAGTTCAGATCCAAAATGTTTTCCGAGCC
Organism: Leptobrachium leishanense; assembly: GCA_009667805.1. Lineage (NCBI taxonomy): Eukaryota > Metazoa > Chordata > Amphibia > Anura > Megophryidae > Leptobrachium > Leptobrachium leishanense. Next base: position 22,273,565 of record CM019065.1, read on the forward strand.
GAAACGAAATATTTTCGGATTTTTCGAATGGGCTTGAAATGTGTCAAATGAGGAGAACAGATGTTCCGAAAAACGAAAATTTTCCGAAAAACGAAAATTTTCCGAAAAACGAAAATTTGGTAAAAACGAACATTTTCTGAAAAACGAAATTTTTTAGAAAAAACGAAAAGTCGATACAAAAAACGGGCAAAATGACAAGAAAAATACGAAAAATGGTCGATATGCCGAAAAATGTGCAATTCCGAAAAGCGAAAATTTTCCGAAAAACGAAAATTTTCCGGAAAACGAAAATTTTGTAAAAACGAAATTTTTTTGAAAAACGAAAATTTTTCGAAAAAACGAAAAGTCGATACAAAAAACGGGCAAAATGACAAGAAAAATACGAAAAATGGTCGATATGCCGAAAAATGTGCAATTCCGAAAAACGAAAATTTTCCGAAAAACAAAAATTTTCCGAAAAACGAAAATTTTTCGAAAAACGAAAATTTTGTAAAAACGAAAATTTTCTGAAAAACGAAACTTTTTCGAAAAAACGAAAAGTCGATACAAAAACCGAGCACAGTGACACGAAAATACGAAAAATGGTCGAAATTCCGAAAAAAAATGTACCCGAAAAACGGGTCGAACCGAATCGAATCGAAACCGAAATCGGTCGAAACGAGCCGAATCGAAAAGTTTAAAAATCTGAAAAATCGAACCGAATCGAACCGAAAAAACAATCGGTGCACAAGCCTACCACACATTACACTCCACTTAAATTGCTAGTCAAGTAAGTCTTCTCAAATAGTGGCACCAATGCCGGTATTCGTTAGTAAAGGAGGAGGACCAGGCAATACGTTTAGGAATCCAACAGATTAGCTTTATCAGGATTGTAGCTTAGTTTTGGCCACAACACGGCCTTTCTCAAGCCAACTGGTATTAGTGGCTCTCAAAAATTATGAGTCAAGCCGATGTGCTTGGCTTGTAATTGAGTGGGCAATAGTGAGCTAGTAAGAATTTGCAATGCTTGTTGATTTTATGTCTTATTGACTCTCTCTCTTACTCAGACAAACAGTTTTATTTGCCCACAATGTTAAAATCCTTTTAACACTCATAAATTCCAAATATCACTCACAGTTTACTAAAACAATTACCAGGGAGAGGGTCCAGAAATATTGATTTATATCATCTAAGTACTCGACTTCCACAGAGTGTCAGTTGAGGTTGATGTCCATTTGCTGTGTGACCTGACTTGAAGAATACAGAGTGACCTCCAAGAAGTTAAAATAGTGATATGTGTTAATTTTTTTTTTTATTAATGTCTGAAATTAAAAGCAATGAATTTAACCTTTAGCTGCTGTGTAGGGTAGAGACAAGTGCAAGAACAAGACTCCGGTCCATATAGACGTGCATTGATATCACTCCAGTTTCCCACCAGTTGGATGAATCGTGTTTCTCAGACTCTCTTCATGAGGTACTGTCTGGAGTTCATGTTGGGCCTTATCAAGATAATAAAGCACTTATTGGCAAACATACAGACTAGCAATGCCCAGCTGGATGCCAGAATGGCAAAGATCTCCATGGCCACAGTGTATTTACCCTGAGCACTGAGTGAGGCTGGGATAAAGGACACCCAGACACTAAGGAAGGCCAACATACTGAAGGTAATAAATTTGGCCTCGTTGAAACTGTCTGGAAGCCTCCTGGACAAGTAGGCAACCATGAAACTGATAGTGGCCAGGAGACCAAGGTATCCCAACATGCACCAGAATGCAGTGGATGAGCCTTCATTGCATTGGAGAATGATGACCCTGGGTTGTGTTTCAATGTTCTTTTCCGGAAATGGCGGATCAAGTGACAACCAAGTGATGCACAAAAGAAACTGCAGAAGCACGCAGAAAAAAATCATCACGTACGAAACCCAAGGCTTTGTCCATTTCTTCAGACTACTCCCAGGCTTTGTAGCCATAAATGCAAACACCACCATGATAGTTTTCGCCAAGATGCAAGAGATACAAAGTGCAAATACCATTCCAAATATGACTTGACGTACAAGACATTTCTCGGGTTGAGGGTAACCAATGAAAACCAAAGAGCAGAGAAAGCAGAAGGACAAGGACACCAGAAGAAGGCAACTTAGAGAATAGTTATTGGCTTTCACTATAGGGGTTGCTTTAAACTTTATGAAGATCTTCAGAATGACGATTGGCACCATGGAAGAGATGGCACCAGAGGAAGCTGTTGTTATACCCAAGGCATCTTCATAGGAAAGATAGTCTACAGGTTTTAGAAGGCATGTGGTTTTCTGTTGATCAGGCCACATGTCCCATGGACACTTAATGCAATTGACAGAATCTGCAAAAATTAGAAACACAAAAATGATTACTCCGGCACTGAAACTCCTATTTTGCTTTTGCATGGACTAGAGTACTTGTTTTACATGTGTATACTAAAAAAAATCAACAATTTCACCACTGATCTTTATTTCCTAAATTTCAACGTATAGTTATAGTTTTTTTTGCATGACTGTACTGGACATTTTCGATGGTCCAATATCCTACGGCAAACACTCAACTTTAAAGCGACATCAAAAAAACAACACTGCAAAAAAGTAACATCTTTAAAACAAGATTCTCCAATTCGAGCACAAACGAAGCGGAGGCTTTCCAATTAAGTCGCAACCGAATGTTGGCGCTTTGAATTTGGCCATGTCTGATGGTGGTGCTATGGCCAAAATGGAGCATCAGTCTCAATAACTAGGGATATATAATAGGGATAGGAATTAGGTTTAGGGTTGGAAAATAGAGTTGGGGTCAGAAATTAGGGTTAGGCTTTGAAATAAAGGTTGGGGTTAGATGTTATGGTGAGAAATTAGGGTTAAGAATCAGTTATAGGTTTAGAAATTGAGGTTAGGGTTGGAAGTTAGAGTTCAAAATTAGGGTCAGGATTAAAAATAAGGGTTAGGGTTAGAAATCAGGGCTAGATCTAGGGTTAGGAATTAGGATTAGAGTTTGAAATTAGGGTCATTGTTAGACATTAGGGTTAGGATTAGGTACTAGACAAATTTACATTTAGGATTAGCTTTAACCCTAACCTTAAACCCTAACATTCTGTTCCAATGTTGCTTCATTTTTAAGCGACATATTCTGCCACTTCTTTTGATGTAACTGCAGAGCAGCAAGCATCAAAAGGAGCGGAATCTGTTTCCTAAAATCTATGGAAAAATAGAGCAGAATGATACGGTTAGAGTTAACCCAAATGCTAAATGTAACCCTAACCCTAAAACATGCACAAATTATAAGATAACTCCCACTGTAATTTCTAAATGTAATTTTTAACCCTATCTATGGAAAATGATGCTCCATTTCAACACGGTGCATCCAATTCGGTCACTGGCAAATTTGGAGCATCACATTGTCCATGGGCAAATATGACGGGTGTTGTTCGATTTGGCTGCCGCCGAATTGGAATGCCTTTTTTTCAAGACGTGACTCTTTCACCCTCTTAATTTTTTGATGCAGCTTGTAAGTCATGTCTTTGTTGAAGTAAACCCCAATGATCTTAAAGTGATACACACACAGTGGCTTATTTCAAATCTGGTCAGAATCACATATGATGTGTGTGTGTGGGGGGGGTCTTGATAAAAAATTATCAATAAACTCTAGTGGAAAACTATCCGGGTACACGGGAATCACACTGTGAAATACGAAAGCAGATTAAAAAAAAAAAACAATTATCCCTCCCTACAATGAGAATCTAATTATGTGTGTCATGGGAGTCACTTGAACTGGGGGTACATGGACTTGTCATTACTGTCGGGAGGTGTGGGTCTGTGGGTTCTGGGGAGTATGACATGTACTTTTATTCCCCTGTCCTCTTCTATGCCCAAGTCAACCTGTGTCTATGTGTTCATTTTTTATTGTAAACTAGTTGGAAAGCCTGCCCAGAGGGCAGTCTATTGTTAATACTGCCCCAGCTCATGGATACTGTCCCAGCACGTGGATATATTGCCCCAGCTTGTGGATATTGCCCCAGCTCGTAGATATATTGCCCCAGCTTGTGGATATTGCCCCAGCTCGTGGATATATTGCCCCAGCTCGTGGATATATTGCCCCAGCTCATGGATATTGCCCCAGCTCGTGGATATATTGCCCCAGCTCGTGGATATTGCCCCAGCTCGTGGATGTATTGCCCCAGCTCGTGGATATATTGCCCCAGCTCGTGGATATTGCCCCAGCTTGTGGATATTTCCCCAGCTCATGGATATATTGCCCCAGCTCGTGGATACTGCCCCAGCTCGTGGATATACTGCCCCAGCACATGGATATTTGCCCCCACGCTCTCATGGATATTTGCCCCCACGCTCTCATGGATATTTGCCCCCAAGCTCTCATGGATATTTGCCCACATGCTCTCATGGATATTTGCCCCCAAGCTCTCATGGATATTTGCCCCCAAGCTCAGACCCCAGACCAGACATGGGGCGGCTGTTCGAATGCTCTATGGGCATTCGGACAGCCGCCCCTGGAGCTCCGGCATACTTACCTGCTGAGCGGCGAAGGGAAAGTTTCCCCACTTCCGCTCGTTGAAGGACCCAAGCCGCAGTTACGTGGGACTCCCACGTGACCGCGGCTTGGGTCCTTCAAAGAGCGGAAGCGAGGGAACTTTCCCTTTGCCGCTCAGGGGTTGGATGCGCGCGGCAGCCGGGTAGAGGCTGCGAGCGCAGCCTCTACCCGGCTGCTGCGTGTGCATCTTGTAACAGCCGCAGTGAGCGCACAGCCGGCTCGTGCCGCGGCGGTTGCATGCGCGCGCAGCCAACCGCCGCTGGTTGCGCGTGCATGCGCAGAGTAAGGCTTGGTGACGGACACGCCAAGCCTTACTCTATTACAGTATAGGATATGAGTATTGTCTGTTATTACCAACCTCCCTCCCCTCGTATAGAATCTGTGACAGGTTTGATTGCACAAGCACACAATAGTCTAATAGACCAATCTCCTATCCGCTATCCAACATATTCAGACAGTCTGATGCTCATGTGTGACGTCCTGGGCCCCTGGTGCCACCTCTGGCAGAGGTGGACATTGCCAGTGCTGTTCTTGACATTCTGCGCATCTGGCGCCCCCTCTGGCTTCCATGTATATTACATCCTAGTTCTGGACATTCAGTTCCTTTTGGATTCAAGCCTGGAACAACACCTGGATGTCACGTTTCCCGGATTCCACCACACAGCCCTTAAAGCCCAACACTCCACAGAGCCAAAAAGCTACCAACAGAGTAGCCGTAGAACAATCCCTAACTGTCTGGTCCTTAAAAATTGGCCAGGTATAAGTATTCTAGCTATACAGAAAGGGTTAAACAAAGACAATGTCGTAATACAAAACCAGGTCAGCAACACGGGGGTAGTCATACGAGCCAGAATCAGGAATACAGAGTATAGAATAGGCAAATGGAATAGCTGGGTCGATATCAGTGCAGTAGCGTAGTACAAGGAAAATAGTCTAGGGCAACGGAAGGTAGAATGGTCAGAAAACAAGCAGAGGTCAATAACGGGTTAAATCATGAGAGAATTCAGGTACAGGAAGCTCAGGTATGGATAACCACGATCTGGCACTGCTTAGAAGGAACTGTGGGTTTTTAAAGACCTTCACCAGACCGCGCCCCCCTCTCAAGCCGCACCTCATGCAGCCACCTCCCTGCCTGTCTCTATTTAAACCGGGTGTTGGTCAGCGCATCAGACATGCTGCCTTCAAGCACACTGGAGAGGCTGGAAGCCCCCAATGTTACAGTGGACTCTATTTGTTCTAATGAACTCATGTGCTTAAAAGCAGGCATCGCCCAAAGAAGGGAGCTGCCTCATTTTGTTATTCTCTCTGATCCAAGCCTCCAGTTGATCCTTGCTCTCAGTTTGATCTGTAGCTCATTTCTGGTATTTACTTTGATCCCTGATTCATGTCCATCCAGTCCTAGTGTTATGCAGCTCTGATTTCCTGGTTCTTCTGTCATTCTGGTATTCTGCAGTACTTCTGTTCTCAGGTTCTTTCTTGTATTTACCCCATGTTTAGTTCTATTTATTTTATTGTCTGTTCATAGTTCGTGTTTCCTGGATTTATATGTTTGATCATCTGGTTTTCTTTATTTCTGCTTAGTATTCTAGGTTCTGATTCTCGTGTTTATTTTGTACTTTAGTTCTGGATTCCTGCTCTTGGTTGAAGTTCTGTTTTGTTATATTTTATAGAAGATTAAAATAAATATTTTTGGTGTTTCCTAGATCTGTATCATGTCAGTTCACTGCGAATATAGCTCACACCCTTCTGCACCCATGTCAGGTCACGTCCCATGTTACATCATGCTGTGATTACATTGCAACCATTGGTTTACGCTTGGAGATTAAAATGGAGGTATGGCTAGAGACTGTCTCACTTGAGGAGGGGGGGAACCAGGGTGTCATCTTCATTTGATCTCCAGGGAACTCATTGCACTGTACATATTTTGTTCACATGTTTCATTAAAGTCTATCTTTCATGTAGGGATGCACCAAAATTAAAATTTGGGACCGAAACCAATACCGATACCGAAAATGGACGATGAGCTTGGCCGAAAACCGATACCAAAAATGACTTTCTATATATACACATACTGTGTATACATGTGTCTGGTGTGTGTAATATACAGGTGAAACTCGAAAAAATTAGAATATTGTGCAAAAGTTAATTTATTTCAGTAATGCAACTTAACCTATTCACTGCTGAGGCATTTCACCGCTGTGTGCTGAGCTAATTTTTACCGCTTTCGCTCATCATGTTTAAACGCGATTTGAAGCCACATTTTATGAAATGACCCAGGACATATTATATATCGTTCTTTCCGGCAGACTCGGCAGATTTATAATATATCATTATTATATGTATACGTCATGTCCTGCCTGTTTATTATAACAAAAATGCAATAAAATTTGAATTTTTAATCATCTACAGTGTGTAAAGTGTTTTTTTCACATTTTATCACATGAGCGCTTGCGGTTATATTTTCTATGGACTGCGCTTGTACAAAAATTAGAAATGGGGACTTGTTACATTTTTTGGAGGGAATTACGTGATTTATAGCAAACGCACCCCATAGAAAAAAATCATTAGTGCAGCATCATTGGTCACATTATAATTGAAAGGTGAACAATATTGCTGCATTAATAAAAACAACACGCAAAAAACATTTTTTTTTTATTTCATTTTTACTTTGTACCTGGTCATGTGTGGTATCATTCAAAAGGCCATGCTGCCATGGTTCAGGAGATAGGGGGTTCATTTGAACCCCCATATCTCCACCAGGGGATTTCCTTGGGAAATCCCCGGTCAGCTAGGGGTTCCCTGGCTAACTGATGTCATCACACCATGTGCGATGACGTTAGGTAGCCAGGGGGGACCTGGAGGAGGAGCCACCATCCAAGATGGCGGCCCCCACCGGAGATAGGCTGCGACGTGTATCGTAGCCCGGTATGTGAGGGGTTAAAACCAGGCAACGCTTTAAATGGGAGACTCTCCTCTTTTAAGCGGTGCCTGGTTTGAGCGGATGCGACCTCCCGATCGGGAGGGAGAGGGATCCGAATGGATCCTCTCTCCCTTCCGTGCATGTCCAGGGGGTTGCCTGAAAATGACATCATCGCTCGGGTGGCCTTTAAACGACGCGTCTGACTTCAGGGAAGTCAGACAGCTGTGGGTCCCAGGAGGAGAGAGGTGAGCATCTCTCCGGGCTCCCGCTGAGCGGATGACATGTGGGGCACGTCCTCCGCATATAGCGGGCATCAATGAGGAAGTGTCCCACATGTCATCATCAGCAATGAAGGGGTTAAAAGGTGAAACTAATATATGAGATAGTTCAAGCCGTGATTTGTCATAATTGTGAGGATTATGGTTACAGATCATGAAAACCCCAAATCCACAATCTCAGAAAATTTGAATATTACATGCAATCAATAAAACAAGGATTGTACATAGAACAATATGGCACCTCTGAAAAGTATAAGCTGCATATGTACTCAGTGCTTGGTTTGGGCCCTTTTTGCAGCAATTACTGCCTCAATGCGGCAATGGGGCATGGATTCTATCAGCCTGTGGCACTGCTGAGGTGTTATGGAAGACCAGGATGCTTCAATAGTCTCATGTCTCTCATCTTTCTCTTGGCAATGCCCCATAGATTCTCTATGGGGTTCAGGTCAGGTGAGGTTGCTGGCCAATCAAGCACAGTAATCCCAGGACATTGAACCAGGTTTTGGTGCTTTTGGCAGTGTGGGCAGGTGCCGCGTCCTGCTGGAAAATGAAGTCAGCATCCCCATAAAGCTCGTCTGCGGAAGGAAGCATGAAGTGCTCCAAAATCTCCTTGTAGATGGCTGCGTTGACCCTGGACTTAATGAAGCACAGTGGATTAACACCAGCAGATGACATGGCTCCCCAAATCAACACAGACTGTGGAAACTTCACACTGGACTTCAAGCATCTTGCATTGTGTGCCTCTACATTCTTCCTCCATACTCTGGGTCCTTGGTTTCTAAATGAGATGCAAAAGTTGCTCTCATCAGAAAAGAGGACTTTGGAGCCATTGAGCAACAGACAGGTCTGTTTTTCTTTAGCCCAGGTAAGACGCTTCTGACATTGTTTGTTGTTCAGGAGTGGCTTGACAAGAGGAATACGACATTTGAAGCCCATGTCCTGGATCCGTCTGTGTGTGGTGGCTCTTGATGCACTGACTCCAGCCTCAGTCCACTCCTTGTGAAAGTCCCCAACACTTTTGAATGGCCTTTTCCTGACAATCCTCTCCAGGCTGCGGTCATCCCTGCTGCTTGTGCACCTTTTTCTTCCACACTTTCTACATAACCTTTTATTAATGTGCTTTGATACAGAACTTTGGGAACATCCAACTTCTTTTGCAATGACCTTTTTGAGGCTTTCCCTCCTGATGGAGGGTGTCAATGATGTTTTTCTGCACAACTGTCAGGTCAGCAGTCTTTGCCATTATTGTGATTCCTACTGAACCAGACTGAGAGACCATTTAAAGGCTCAGGAACCCTTTGCAGGTGTTATGGCTTAATTAGCTGATTATTGCACTTTTTCACAATATTCTAATTTTCTGAGATTGTGGATTTGGGGTTTTCATGAGCTGTAAGCCATAATCATCACAATTATGACAAATCACGGCTTGAACTATCTTGCTTTGCATGTAATGAGTCTCATATATTAGTTTTACCTTATAAGTTGCATTACTGAAATAAATGAACTTTTGCACAATATTCAAATTTTTCGAGTTTCATCTGTATATATATTTTTTTACATATTGTGTTTTATTGAGAAATTGAAAAAGCTGCACATAGTCAATATTATCAGAGCAGAATATAGCAATAAAGAAGGCAGAAAGCATAGCACTTTGCATAGAACACGGCATATGCTTTAAATACAATACAATACCGGGGCGTGAACAGCAGGCAAACGTCTGTGTTTGGGTGGCATGAACTACATAGGGTGTGGTTAGAGTTTCAGGAGGGGACGGTGGGGGGGGACCGTGCGAGGAGTACACAATGAATGGAGAAAACCTAACAAAGCCGGGGGGTGTTCTGTCCTATACGGGGTAAGCATGTGTTCAACCAGTAGTACCAGGAGTGATAGTGCTCAGCAACCTTACACCTGTATATATATTAGTGATGCTCCGAAATGAAAATTTTGGAACAAAACCGAAAATGACTTTTTTCCCCTACAATTTATTTAAGATCGTTTTTTGTATAATTGTAGTAATACTAGACTTTGTTAAATTAATATCATGATTTTAAATGAATCCACATTAAAATGTTTAAGATATTTTTGTCCTCTTTTGGAGGAGTTATTTTGCATCTAGTGCATACATTCATGTGTAAAATTGTTGGACACACGCACACACATTTTATAGTTGCAGAAGACATTTACACATCCCAGCAATTCAGAGAACTCTGCAACAATAACCGTTATTATTTGCTGTGTGGAGGCTTTTAATGTATTTTTTTTGCCCTCCAACACAACTTAAATGAGTAGATATATATATATATATATATATATATATCTAAAATGGCTCAGATGGAGCCTAAACATGTTTCTCTTTATTATTTTTTTAAAGTGCAGAAAAACAAAGCATTATAAAGGGGCCTTTAAGATGCAAAGGAAAAGACAAACCATTGCAAAAGGAATGTGTATAAGTTCTATTAACCCCCCCTCCTGTCCGCCGAGCAGACACCACTTGCAGGAGGTCAGTGATAAATCACTTGTTCCTTGTCACTGAGAGGCCAGAGGTTACTGCTTGCCCTGATAATGTGGATCATGCAGTTAACCCTTTGTGTGCAGAAATAAATATGTGTAGCAGTTCCTGCCTCTTTCAAATTAAAATTATCTCCAGCTAAGCAGCATTGAAAGAGTGCTCTCTCAGTGTCAGCTGGGATCAGCAATTTTCGTCTGACTTTTCGGCTGGTGTTTTGCTTTCGAGCCAAAACCGATATCCCTATTATCAGCACATATCTATCGGTGGCTGAAATTCCGGTGCATCCCTGCTTTCTTGCCTCAATTCTGGGGAATGCTATCACCTCTCTTTCATTGTAACTGTTCTTAAGCCTCGGCTAAAGGCAGGTGAAGGCAGGAAAGATCACTGGTAGGAGGACGTGGAGGTCCGGCGTATTGTTGACTTGAGCTTGCCTGTGTGATTGGAGATCTCCCCTTGTGGACATGGGACACACTGGAAGCAGCAGGCAGGTTCTCCTTTTCTTGAGGCCTTCCAAAAGCCAGGAGGGCAGCTGTGACTGCAGACTGAGGCAGGGATCTGAGGGAGAATTTGGATGGATTTAATTATAGTGGTTGAGTATAAATTCTAATTATAATCGATTTTTAAAAAAACAAACATCTCACTGGAGGTTCTCCCCCATGGAGCAGCAAACCTAAAGGAATCTCATTTCCCAGCATACACCCATGAATGGGCAGATACACACCACACATTACTGTGAGTTGTATTGCTGTGGAGCTCTGTGATACATTCATACACACTGCACATGACTGAGTGTTTTATTGCTGTTGAGCTCTGTGATACAGCAATGTGCAGTGTGTAACAGCAATACAACTCACAGTAATATGCATTGTTTGAGAATATCATAGTTAAGAGCTTACAGGGCAATGCACAGGGGTCTTCGTTTCTTTCAGTAGCTGTCTGACATCACCTTGTTGACCCTGAATGAGAAAGCAGAGCCAAGAGGCAGATGTTTTTCGTAATTTATGTTAAATTTATGCCTAGGCCAACATTTATTGGCTCTGTGGGCTGCATGTGGCCCTTGGGCCTTATTTGTTACATCCCAAGACAAGAAGTTATTTTATCACAGTAAGCCTGGGTGTAGTGGTGCTTCCCATTAGCTCACTCACTCTGGAACTAAGCCTATGGTAGACCCTTAACTGACATAGGGCAACTTTGCCTGAGACAGGAGCCCCAAAGGATGCTAACTTAATAGAAAGTGCAATTGCTTGGGAAAATGGTCATGTGAATATGATCAGATTATGACCAAATCTGGCAGTATGAAATCACAACATACATTTTCCAATTTACAATGGATTTTTTACATGTTTACAATAAACAACAATGGAGTGCCATTGCTTTACTGTTTCAGAGTGCCATTCCATTACTGTTTATTGTTTCTGAGTGCTGTTCCATTGTGTTTTATTGTCTGGAGTTCAATTGCCTTATTATATATTGTCTCAAAATGCCGATCCATTATAGTTTATTGTTTCAGAGTCCCATTCCATTATGGTTTATTGTCTCGGAGTCCCATTCCATTGGAGTCACATTCACCCAGGACATACTTGAAAACGAGAGAAATCTCAATGTATCCTTTCTGGTAAAACCCTTTATAAATAAATAAATAAATTCCATTATGGTTTATCGTCTCGGAGTCCCATTCCATTGGAGTCACATTCCATTATGGCTTATTGCCTTGGAGTCCCATTCAATTGGAGTCACATTCCATTATAGTTTATTGTCTCTGAGTCCCGTTCCATTGGAGTCACATTCCATTATGGTTTGTTATCTCGGAGTCACAATACATTGGAGTCACAATCATGTTTAAACACAATTTGAAGCCATGCGAAATGTTTTTTCACCAACGAGTGGGAAATGTTTGACTGACAACGAGTGGGAAATGTCTCTTATATCTACGCTGTCCTCCAACCCTAAACGGCTCTGGTCCACCTTCAACACCTTCCTTTACCCACCCGCACCTCCCCCCTCAGCTGCCTTCAGCGCTCAAGACCTGGCAGATTTCTTCCTCAATAACACTCTATCAGAAGCAACATCCCATCACAAGATAGTGATCTGCCACCTCCACTCCCAGAGGTCCCCTTTGCCACCCTCTGCCGCTTCCTTCCAGCCACTGAGGAGGAAGTCAATTCCTTATTGTCCTCCTCACATCTCACCACGTGCCCACTCGACCCCATTCCCTCACATCTAATTCCTCCCCTCTCCTCCTCCCTCACCCCTGCTCTCACACACATCTTCAACCTATCTCTCTCCACCAGCTCCTTCCCATCTGCCTTCAAACACGCATTAGTTACCCCTTTACTAAAGAAACCATCCCTCGATCCCAACTCTCCATCCAACTACCGTCCAGTATCCCTTCACATCTTAGCTCTTAGAAAAACTAGTCTTCAACCGCCTCTCCCTCTTCCTGTCCTCCAATTCCCTACTTGACCCCCTGCAATCTGGCTTCCGTTCCCTACGCTCAACTGAAACTGCCCTCACCAAAGTCACCAATGACCTCCTAACTGGTAAAAAACACGGCCACTATTCTATTCTCATCCTGCTTGACCTCTCGGCTGCTTTTGACACTGTTGACCACCCCCTCCTTCTACAGACCCTCAGCTCTCTTGGTCTCGGTGACACTGCACTCGCTTGGGTTGACTCCTATTTATCCAACAGGTCCTTCTCTGTGTCCTTTGCTGGTAACTCTTCCTCTTCATTGCCTCTATCTGTTGGGGTACCTCAAGGCTCTGTCCTTGGTCCTTTGCTCTTTTCCGTCTACACTGCCTCCCTGAGCAAAATCATTAATAGCTTTGGCTTTAATTACCACCTCTATGCTGATGACACACAGATCTACCTCTCTACCCCTGATCTCTCTCCCCCTGTCCTTTCCAAAGTCAGCGACTGCTTATCTGGCATCTCCTCCTGGATGGCCTCTCACCACCTAAAGATCAACATGTCTAAGAGTGAGCTCCTACTAATTCCTCCCTCTATTGCCTCCCCACCTCCTGACTTCTCTATCATGGTGGAGGGTAGACATGTGCATTCGTTTTAGTACTAAAACGTTTTAGTCCGAATTTTGGGATAATTTAGCTTTCGTATGACTCAAGAGATACGAAACTGCTCAGTACAAAAAAACGAAAGAAACTAAAATAAAATGCACTACATTTTAGTTTCAGTCCTTTTTGTGATATTACATTGATGAGTGAAGGAGACCAGCAATGAATAGTGCAACATCGCAAAGTTACAGAAAAGGTTTTGCTTGTTATAAAGGGTTTTTTACATCTGATACATTTAGTATCCAGCTCTCACAGTTACTCTGTCATTATGAGACTTCAGTGTGATTTATTTGAATGTTTTCCCTGGATTTAAAGTGCTTTATTTTATTATAAAAATAAATTTGCACCAGTCTTCTCTTCTCTGAGCTTTCAGACCGATTTACGTTAATATTTTTCCTCTCCCCTGCTTTAATAATCCTGTGTCTCCCCCACAGAGATACAAAGTTTCCCTCTCCTGTGCTGGATAAGCATTGCATTCTGAAGTTCTGCACCCTCTACATGCCAATGCAGTAGGATGTTCTATACAGAGAGGGGTATTAATTAATGCAGGAGGATGTTCTATACATTATACAGAGAAGAGCCTTTTTTAGCCCTTTAAATACAGTGGCTGTGAGCGCTGAGATCGGCTGCTTGTTATATTATCTCTCAGTACAATGTAGCAGGCTCAGCTGTTACAGTAACTGACTGTAACTGTGCTCAGAGTTTCAGTAAAACAAGGAAATCAGGAAGCATTATTTTACTGAGAGGGTGGTGGATACATGGAACAGTCTTCCAGTTGAAGTGGTAGAGGCCAAAACAGTAACTGAATTTAAGCAGGCATGGGATAGGCATAAGGCTATCCTAAACAAAAGATAAATCCAGGTAAAGTATCCATATAAATGGGCAGACTAGATGGGTCGAAAAGGTTCTTATCTGCCGACATTTTTCTATGTTTCTATGTTTCTAAATAATATTGTTCTAACCTCTTATATTATATTACTATTTACTAGCTTTACTGAAACTCTGAGCACTGTGATGAGCAGCAGTCAGTTACTGCAACAGCTTTGCCTGACACATTGTGCTGAGAGTGAGAGATACTGTAACAAGCAGCGATCTCAGCCCTCTGAGGAGCCACTACAGTTGTAATTGTATCCACTGGTTTTCGGATGAATGAAATTAGTTCATACTAAAGAACTGAAAACAAATTTCTTTATCAACTAAATAAATTGCATTTTAGGACTAATCCATTAGACAAAACGAAATTTTGTGCTGTGCACATGTCTAGTGGAGGGTATCACCATCTCCCCATCAAATCAAGTTCGCTGTCTTGGAGTTACACTTGACTCTGCTCTTTCCTTCCTCCCCCACATCCAGTCTCTTTCCTCCTCCTGCCGATTCCAACTGCGTAATATTTCCAGAATTCGGCCATTTCTTACCGCTGTCACCACAAAACAACTCATACACGCCCTGGTAATCTCCCGATTTGACTATTGCAATAATCTCTTATCTGGCCTCCCTCTCTCCCGCCTCTCCCGCCTCTCCCACCTCTCCCGCCTCTCCCCCCTACAATCCATCCTGAACGCCTCCGCCAGGCTAATTCACCTCACCCGCCGCTCTGTCTCTGCCGCACCCCTCTGCGAGTCCCTTCACTGGCTCCCCATCCACTGCAGAATTAAGTTCAAAATCCTTACCCTGACCTACAAAACCCTCACTAACTCAGCTCCCCACTACCTGTCCTCACTAATCACCAAATACACCCCAGCCTGCTCCCTAAGGTCAAACAGCGACCTGCGCCTAGCTTCTCCCCGCATCACCTCTTCCCATGATAGACTGCAGGATTTCTCACGCGCAGCCCCCATTCTCTGGAACGCTCTCCTTCATACTGTCAGACATTCCCCTAATTTCTCTTCCTTCAAACGCTCCCTTAAAATGTTCCTATTTAGGGAAGCCTACCACCTGACTGTCTGATGCAACCATCAATCACTCTCATCTTGCAGTCCTCTCCTCCTGTTTCCAACCCCAACCCTTCTAGATTGTGAGTTCCTACGGGAATAGGGCCCTCATCTCCTCCTGTACTGTTTGTCAAATGTTGTTCAATGTATTGTAACCCTGTCTATACTGTGCTTATTGTACAGAGCTGCGGAATATGCTGGCGCTTTATAAATAAAGAATAATAATAATAATACTAACGAGTGGGAAATGTTTGACCAACACACAGGACAGGGTATACCTGAAATAGGCCAGATGGTATACAAGGACGCATTCTAACACAAGCCCAAATCTATCAGAGTTAGAGTGGTCAAGGAATAGCCAAGGACTGGTACATGGGGTGGTTCTCTTAGAAGCCAGGTAACAACGGAGACTAAAAAATCAACCAAGTAGTGAATCGCCAGGAGACACTCAGCACTGAGGGAAGCAAACTCCACGACAGGGAGATGAGCCGGATCGCGCTGTCTATATTTAAACCCGGCGGGCATGCATCCTCATGCTGCGCCCCACCTCCTGACCAGCCTGCGAGCTCCATAAGGCAGCACAACTCCTTCCATCTGGCTTGTCGATGGTGCCACCAGGTGCTGGGGCCCCCTCTGAGACCCAGATGGGACAGATATGCTCAAACACGCCACACATTACTGTGAGTTTTATTGCTGTGGAACTGTGTTATTTCCTTTTTTTGCTTTGGAAGGGGGCGAAAAGCTGTTACGGGTTGAGGAAGTTTACGGGGGGCCCCATCGTGAGGTTCATTAAGGGGCCCCATCATTTCTGATGGCTGCCCTGTATGTATCCGGTACACGGGTCAGTGCACCCAATTATTGGGCCTTTGGTGCCAGCTAGTGCCTTCACACCGTAACCCCTCTGAGGTATTGTGGAGGAGTGCAGGGTTGGACCCTGCGGTCAAATATTGAAATGATATGCACCTGTCACATTCAAGTGCAGAAAAATTGGGTCTTAGTTGGTGGTGCATGACACCGAGAATCTAACAGGGTTATTCAAAGAGATCCGAATTGTAGCCGAAAGGTAACCGAGCAGTGAAATTCAGCGTTACCAAGACAATAAACTATAATGGAACGTGACTCTGAGATAATAAACCAGAATGGAATGTGACTCCAATGGAACGGGACTCTGAGATAATAAACCATTATGGAATTAGGGATGAGCTGCCGGTTCGATTCGGACACGAGTTTGCCGAATTTCGAACTTTTTGCGATGTTCGCGAAAAGTTCGACCGTTATTGAAACGCTGTTTGCGAAAAACACTACTGAACGAAAATGTTTGGAATTTACACATAACATACAATGAATGATAATAAAAAGGTCTGTTACAGAAAAAAGAAAAAACAATTAAAAAAATAAACGGAAAACAAATTTGCAAAAAAAATCCCAAAAAATGCCTAAAAGATCCTAAAAAATCTAGAAATAAAGAGACTCTTTACTGCAGAATATTATAATAAACGGTTTATTAGATATTGAATTAAAACCGGAATATTTTTAACATTGAAGCCTATGGGATTCGCCTGAATAAACCTGTCGAATTAAACCACCAAATGGCAGGGCATTAGGGGAACCTTTCACTGCTGGTTTGTGTTCTCTGAATAGCCGAAGCAGTGCTTTTCATGGGGATTTCACTGCCCTCGAACAGGCACCGAACAGGCACCATATGTGCAGCAATTCGCCAACATTTGGCGAACTGCCTGCTCTCTGGATAGCCGAATGGCCAGAAAAGGTAACCAAACGCTGAATTTCACTGTTCGGTTACCTTTCTCAAGCAATTTGGATCTCTTTGAATAACCCTGATAATAAATGATATCTTCTTACCCTAATTTATCTTTCACATCTTTAGTTTGAATGAGGATTGCTTTGCTCATGGTTATACCTGTTGCTTCCCAGAGGCCCATATGATGGAACTGGTGTTGAGGGTGAAGACTTTTTCAGGAGGAGCTGCCGTGTCGTAGCTGCCCACCTTGACATATTTCATTGCACCACCAGGGCTCATCTGCCAATTCACAATGTCATAGACAGCTGGCGGGTCTCCGTTTTCGTCAAAGTAGATTTCTCTTCCGCTGTTCAGCATCAACCTCACCTTTTTGACATAGTGTAAGAGCTATGGACAAGAAAGTAGAGATTACTGCAAGAAAACGATGAATAGTTAGACTTTTAACTTTTTTACTACCAAAAATACACTCTCAGGAACAAGTGGTTCTTTGGAAAATCATTTTTAATACACTGTACAGTAAGACATTTGTGAGAATATTCCCAGTGTATTCCTTACGGTAATAACCTATTTTGCAGGGAGATGGCTCCATCTATTGGTCAGATGTTTCACCAGCATCTGGGATTGTTGAGTTTCCCAAATGCCAGTCACCAGATCAGTCACTAGTGATGTCACACACAGAGAGCATGCTGACATCACTCTCTGAGACTGATTGCATCAGCAGGATCTGCCCAATTATTTAAGGGCAAAAAAAGGGAACTCTATTTTCCATAGAATATCCCTGCAAACTGAGCCCTTGGTTGGAGGCATTTCTACTTGAGATTCCTTTGAGTTTGTTAATCATTTTGGTGTTTTCTTATAATTATCAAATATCTTTAAGACATTTTAAATATCTTAAAAGTGAATTACAGTAAAAAAAAACGATAATCTTGAATTTCAGGCTCAACCGTCAACTGAGGAGGCCGTGACTTGACTTGGACATCTGCTCATTTTACTTAATAAAACAAAACGTTACCTGCCATGGCTTAAAATTTTTAACACTGGCACACAGCGAATTGGAAAATGGGCCTTCAGCCTCTTTGCAGTTTTCCAGATCTTCCAAAGCTTTGGCCAAAACATGGACTGCAATATAGACACTGTAGGTAGACCTTAGCCTAGTAACATCATTATAGGCATTCAGGACATTCTCCAGACTTTCCGATCCCATGCACTGCTTTACTGAAGTGTCTGAATATCCTGTTTGGTTTTTATCGTCAGCAAATCTGCAACTGAAGGTCGATTCCCAAAATATCTTTATCAATTCCCTTCCCAAATACATGGAAGGATGGATCATGTTGAGGAATGGCTTAAAGTGTGGTATGGTTCCACTTTGGAGAGCTAACCCAATTGTTCCCGAAAGCAGAGTGGAGAATTTTTCCGAGGCTAAGGTGGATGTTGACCAAGCTTCACTGGCTACAAGTATCTTCTGTGTGACATTCTGTGTTGCCATCTCTTCCAGAATAGGAACAAGATCTACATTAGTTGCAAAAGCGATGACAGCTGTGGCCGTCGATGCCTTTATCACCTTGACTATGTGTGGAGCTTTGCGGCCTGGATGACTTGTAGGGATGTTCTCGCTGAAGGCCACACAAGCTCCAGCTGTAACTATTTCTTGTTTGACAAGCTGAATTCCTAGTTGTCCGTAATCATTGTCCACAGCTAGAAGACCAACCCATGTCCAACCTAAATGCAAAACAAGGTGCGCAAGTCCTTTAGACTGAAATGTATCACTAGGAACAGTCCTGAAGAAGGAGGGGAACTTCCTTCTGTTACTTAGGAGTGAACTGGTGGAGAAATGACTGATCTGCAGGAAAAGAAGTATGGAGTAAAACCTCTGTATTAAAATAAGGTCAACACACCGTGGCTACAGTAGAGTAAGTACATCAATGAAAAATTATAACCACAATCACCCAATTAGCTACCTGAAGCCTGAGCTGCCTCTGATATAAACAGGTTCCTCTCCAAAAAGTTTGGTTCATTTTGGTAATGTCTGAATTCAAGTATTTCAGATCCAGAAATATTTTGGGATTCGAAATCTTCCATATTGGACCAATCATAAAATATTGACTGATCCGATATTTGATTGGTTTGGTAACAGTCAGGCAGTTCATATTTGAAAAAAAGGGTTACTTTTAAGGCAGGGGTTAGGTTTAGGGTGACTTTTCAGGGTTAGGTATAGGGTGACTTCTAGAGGGTTTTTTAGGGTTATGTTTAGGGTGACGTTTAGGGCTAGGGTTAGGTTTAGGGTTAGAGTGACTTTTAAGGTTAGGACATTTTTAGGAATACACTTACTTTTAGGGTTAGGGTTTATATATCAATGTGTTTGATTGGTGGTAGTAATAATTAACCCATTCACTACTGAGATCGAGTTAACTTGGGATGTCAAAGGCTTCATCAGGTCCTGATATCGAGTTATCTCAATCTGCAGTTCTGAAGGACAAAAGCAAATGAAATGTGTTTGTTGCAAACAACGTTCATTTGCTTTTGGGCTACAGAAGGTGCCCCCATAGTTTTAGCTTGGTGGGAAAAATGTCGAGGTGCTAAAACTGTTTAAAACTGACTGATGAAGACCCTGACATATCGGGCTTTCTGCAGCCAATAGCTCAAACTGCTGTAGCTCCATTTGGCCTGTAGATGGCACCATCTGCCTACCATATAGGATATTACAGTAAGGAATACACTGGGAATGTTCCCAATTATTTCTTACTGTATAATTAATTTAATTATTTTTTTCAAAAAAACACTGGTTCCTGACAATGTTTTATGGAAAATCACTTGGTAGTGAAGGGGTTACTTAATAATAGTAACAATAATAACAACAACATTTAAATAATAATAATAATAACAGTAAAAAATTATCCTATTTAAATAATAATAATAATAACCATAAGATAATTTTATAATAATAATGACAATAATAATAATAATATTAATAATAATAATAGTAAAAAGTATCCTATTTAAATAATAATAATAACAGTAAAAAATTATCCTATTTAAATAATAATAATAATAATAGCCATAAGATAATTTTAAAATAATAATGACAATAATAATAATAATAATAATAATAATAATAGTAAAAAGTATCCTATTTAAATAGTAATAATAATAGTATAATAATAATAATAAAATAATTTTTGCTATTATTATTACTATTTAAATAATAATAAAAATAATAATAATACTAGTAAAAAAAATGTCCTATTTAAATAATAATAACAGTAAATATTATACTATTTAAATAATAATAATAATAATAATAATAGTATAATATAATAATAAAATATTTTTTGCTATTATTATTACTATTAAATAATAATAATAATAATACTAGTAAAAAATGTCCTATTTAAATAATAATAACAGTAAATATTATACTATTTAAATAATAATAATAATAATAAAATTCTGTGCAGCCTGTGACTAGTACTAAATGAAATATAAAAATGCAGTGATTTTCATCAATGCCGGATGCTTGTGGCTATATAGGTTTGTGATGTAAGAGCAATAAATTTATGGAATGAAAACAATTTGCAGTGCGTAGCTGTTGTTGCCATCTATACATTTCTTTATTATTCTCTATATAGTTTACTCCATAAAATGGTGTTTATTCTGTAATGATGCAGCAGCTTTTAATACATTTCTGAATGTCTGTCAGCCGTTTGTATGAATTTCTATATACATCAGGGTTCTCACCTGTGGGTATTTATAGAGACCAAAAATATGAGCTAAGAGGACTGAGTGCGTGGAAACTGAAGGTCCAATGATGGCACCGAGTGGAATATCACTGCTGCATCGGTAATTTGGGATCACGCTGTCATGTCCTGTCAACACTCGCAAACCTCCCTCTAAGTCTTGTTGCAGAACATCACAGGAATCATACGCCTGAAAGCCGAGGGTAACATTGGGCAGCCAGTCCGAGTTTCCGTTGATCTCTGTCACCGCGAATCTCATCGCCTGGAGTTGCTGGAAATTCTCTAAATGAAACCTTTAAAAGAAGCAGAGTTTGCGCGCGTTATGTTCATGCGTGTGAATGATTGTGTCTTCCATTCCCTTAATTCAGTTAGGTCTCTGTACCCGTTATGTTCATACACCGGACATGTGCACAGGCAAAAAATGTGGTTCGGTTCGGAATGTCCAAAGACTTCAGATTCTGAAATAGTCTGAATAATCCAATTCGGAACATCGGAAGCATCTAATAGGTCAGATTGGACTGATTCTGAATATGGGAGGGGCTTATATATTTGTCTTTCACCGATATTCAGAACCGCAATGTAGTAAAATATAAAAGCCTAAAGAATGATGCAAGAATGGCACCAAAATGACACACAGAATGGGGCGCATACACCAAAATGACACACAGAATGGGGCGCATACACCAAAATGACACACAGAATGGGGCGCATACACCAAAATGACACACAGAATGGGGCGCATACACCAAAATGACACACAGAATGGGGCGCATACACCAAAATGACACACAGAATGGGGCGCATACACCAAAATGACACACAGAATGGGGCGCGTACACCAAAATGACACACAGAATGGGGCGCATACACCAAAATGACACACAGAATGGGGCGCATACACCAAAATGACACACAGAATGGGGCGCATACACCAAAATGACACACAGAATGGGGCGCATACACCAAAATGACACACGTATGGGGCGCATACACCAAAATGACACACAGTATGGGGCACATACACCAAAATGACACACAGAATGGGGCGCATACACCAAAATGACACACAGAATGGGGCGCATACACCAAAATGACACACAGTATGGGGCACATACACCAAAATGAAACACAGTATGGGGCACATACACCAAAATGACACACAGAATGGAGAAAATACACCAAAATGACACACAGAATGGGGCACATACACCAGAAACACAGTATGGGGCGCATACACCAAAATGACACACAGAATGGAGAAAATACACCAAAATGACAAACAGAATGGGGCGCATACACCAGAAACACAGTATGGGGCGCATACACCAAAATGACACATAGAATGGAGAAAATACACCAAAATGACAAACAGAATGGGGCGCATACACCAAAATGACACACAGAATGGGGGCACATACACCAAAATGAAACACAGTATGGGGCACATACACCAAAATGACACACAGAATGGAGAAAATACACCAAAATGACACACAGAATGGGGGCACATACACCAAAATGACAAACAGAATGGGGCGCATACACCAAAATGACACACAGAATGGGGGCACATACACCAAAATGACAAACAGAATGGGGCGCATACACCAAAATGACACACAGTATGGGGCACATACACCAAAATGACACACAGAATGGAGAAAATACACCAAAATGACACACAGAATGGGGGCACATACACCAAAATGACACACAGAATGGGATCACATACACCAAAATGACACACAGAATGGGGACACATACACCAAAATGACACACAGAATGGGGGCACATACACCAAAATGACACACAGAATGGGGCACATACCACAAAATGACACACAGAATGGGGGCACATACACCAAAATGACACACAGTATGGGGTGCATACACCAAAATGACACACAGAATTGGGCGCATACACCAAAATGACACACAGAATGGAGAAAATACACCAAAATGGCACACAGAATGGGGGCACATACACCAAAAAGACACACAGAATGGGGGCACATACACCAAAATGACACACAGAATGGGGGCACATACACCAAAATGATGTGCAGAATAAAGCATATGCTCTGAAATGATACAGAGGATTTGCATGTTGTTCAAAATGATACATAGAATGAGGCATATCCTCCAAAATGATGAAAGAATGGCTCCAAAATGATGCACAGAATGCACGATAGGCTCTAAAATGATGCACATAATGAAGCATATCCAAAATGATACAAATACCTGCCCACACACACACATGCCCACACACAGACACACACACACCTACAGAAAACGACATACATGTGTACACACACAGTTTAAATATGCTGTAATATCAGAGACTGTATGCATTATGTGACAGGCAGGGCTCACTCTGCTGGTCAAACACGGTAAGCAGCTTGGCCTGCCCAGTCACAGACGTACGAGCACTTCAAAAAGTTACAGCACATCAGCTGTCATGTCCGATGTACTGGAACCTTAGGGACACATTCTGGAGCCCATTGCAATAAAACCAGATCACGTTGAAAAGGCAAAGCACACCACAGAGAGGAGGTGTAAAAGGATGCCAGAAAACTCAATCGATTGTTCAAAACCAGACGGTGCATTAAACAATAAAAACTCACGAATACCATACATTTTACACTTGGGTTTTGGTGGTTTCTCATTGAAAAGGATTTGTTGATGGACCGTGTCGATATGTATAGGCAGTAGCACCCCTATCATGATATCCCCGGGCTGTGACATCCCACTGAGCTCCGTGACGGGCAGCCGGCATCGCTGGTCCTCACAGCAACATACAGGTATAAGAATGAACCATATCACCTGCCAAACTGGCTTATAAAGGGTGTCCATTATATAATCCGATGTGTCAATAAACCTGTAAAAACAAAGGCGTAGAGGTTCATTCAGTGCAGATTTATTCAGCGTAACATTCGAATAATTAATCATGAATGTTATGAACAAAGTGGATAAAAGAGGGAATATCTTTTATAGTTAGAATGTCATCAGTGTATTAAATACAAAAATGTAGACATGTGCATTCATTTTAGTACTAAAACGATTTAGTCCGAATTTTGGGATAATTTAGTTTTCGTATGACTCGAGAGAAACGAAACTGCTCAGTACAAAAAATGAAAGAAACAAAAATAAAATGCACTACATTTTTGTTTCAGTCCTTTTGTGATATCACATTGATGAGTGAAGGAGACCAGCAATGAAGAGAGCAACATCCGAAGTTCTGCACCCTCCACATGCCAATGCAGTAGGATGTTCTATACAGAGAGGGGCATTAATTAATCCAGGAGGATGTTCTATACATTATACAGAGAGGGGTATTAATGCAGGAGGATGTTATATACATTATACAGAGAAAGGTATAAATTGAGGAGGATGTTCTATACAGAAAGTTACATTAATTAATTCAGGAGGATGTTCTATATATTATACAGAGAGGGGTATTAATTAATGCAGGTGGATGTTGTATACATTATACAGAGAGGAGCCTTTTTTTTTAGCCCTTTAAATCCAGTGGCTGTGAGCGCTGAGATCGGCTGCTTGTTACATTATCTCTCAGTACAATGTATCAGGCTCAGCTGTTACAGTAACTGACTGCTACTCATTACAGCGCTCAAAGTTTCAGTAAAACAAGGAAATAATATTGTTCTAACCTCTTATATATAAAAATATTATTTACTAGTTTTACTGAAACTCTGAGCGCTGTGATGAGCAGCAGTCAGTTACTGTAACAGCTTTGCCTGACACGGGGCAGTATTACAATGTTGGTGCTAACTTAACCAGAGCTGTTGTAAACTGAAAACCTCCATAGGCTATAATGGCTCTGGGAAGTTTACAACAGCTCTGGTTAAGTTAGCACTAACTATGTAATATGGCCCATAGTGTGCTGAGAGTGAGAGATACTGTAACAAGCAGCGATCTCAGCCCTCTGAGGTGCCACTACAATAGTAATTGTATCCACTGGTTTTCGGATGAATGAAATTAGTTTTCATACTAAAGAACAGAAAACGAATTTCTTTATCAACTAAATAAATTGCATTTTAGGACTAATCCATTATTTCAAAACAAAATTTTGTGCTGTGCACATGTCTACAAAAATGATGGATCTCTGCCCAAATCATATGCAGGGTTATTGAAAGAGTGTCGATCTGGCCCCAAAATGTAAATGGACACTGAAATTCAGTGTACGTTGCCATTTCGGGGACATTCGGCTATTCAGAGAGCAGGCAATTCGCCAAATTCTGGCAAATTGCCTGCACGTACGGTGCCTGTTCGAGGGCAGTGAACTCCCCCATAGAGAAGCAATGCTTCATCTATTCAGAGACACCGAACAGCAGGGAAAAGTTGCCCTGCTGTTCGGTGGTTTCATTTGCCATGTTTATTCAGGCGAATCCCATAGGCTTCAATGTTAAAAATATTCCCGTTTTAATTCAATATCTAATAAACCGTTTATTATTTTACACAGAAGAAATGGTCGGCGCCCAATCCTGTACCACCACCAGTTAACCAATGCCAAAACCAGAAAATCTGTGGTTTCCCTCAAACCAGTGTATCGATAATGCTAGAAATACGTATCTGGTGGCGCGATGGTAGTCGCTTTTGGGTATCCGGTGGTTCTCTTAATTCATATTGTCCATATGGATCACATAAAAAGAAGCAAACAACTAATAGCGCAGGGCGTACTGTGAAACATTACAGGAAAACTGTTATACAATAGTTCAACTCACAAATATAGAGCCCCAACACTGGCTCTGAGTGGGTAGACGCATTCGGGTACTTTACTTCTTCACTTTTAAGGTGACCCACACCTTTTTGGTGAAAGAACTTTCTTCCATGTAGAGTATATGTGGAAATATAGAAAAACAAGGAGACTTCCTTGTGTAGATCCTCCAAATCCAATATTACAATAGTAAACTGCCAACTCACATTTGATGGAGCTTAAGACCAAGCTCTTGGCGGGTGTGCCTATGGATTTGTTGACAGGTTAAGTCCATGAAAACCCTCTCGAATTCCAGAACAATGGGGACTTGTGCTTCTTAAAAAATATATTAAAACATAAACCAAAATAAAAAACAATATAACTGGCACAGCCAGATGACCAGTTATATTGTTTTTTATTTTGGTTTATGTTTTAATAATTTTTTTATCTATTACTACCATCGCGCCACCAGATACGTATTTCTAGCGTTTATTATTTTAATCTGCAGCAAAAAGTCTCTTTATTTCTAGATTTTTGCGGAAATGTTTTTATTTTTTTCTAAAATAATTTTTTCTTTTTTCTGTAACAGCCCTTTTTATTATCATTCATTTGATTTTATATGTAAATTTCAGACAT
Organism: Leptobrachium leishanense; assembly: GCA_009667805.1. NCBI lineage: Eukaryota > Metazoa > Chordata > Amphibia > Anura > Megophryidae > Leptobrachium > Leptobrachium leishanense. Next base: position 22,299,660 of record CM019065.1, read on the forward strand.
TTTCGTTCTGTAGTTTCTTTGCAAACAGCGTTTCACTTTTCAAACATTCAAGCAAACTGTTTATTTTTTCTTTTCACTCCATTCGTCTGCGGTGTCGGCTTTTTCCGGCAGCTGCTTTGAGCTCTGATCGGCGGCTGCTTGAGTTTCTCCAGCGTATTCAGCGGGGTTAATCCAGCTGTTTTGCGAGTGTTCGTCGGGTTTTGCGGTGCGTGTTCGTCGGGTTGGTGGTGAGTGTTCAACGGGTTTGCGGCGGGTTTTCCTTGCACTTCGGGGACCCTGTGGTGCTTGCTAAATACATCGCAGGGTCGTCAAAATAGGATGGCCGAATCGCCCCAAATTGAAGCGAACGAAAAGTCACTGAACATACGAGGACTTTTCGATTCTCTTTGAATAACCCTGATGGTTTTCTAAAGAGTTTGGGTAAAATATGTGTTAAATTTCAATAATATATATATATTTCCAGAAAAGGTGCACACAGGAGACTTTCTTCATACTGCAAGGTAATATCTCTAGTCATCCCATAGTAATTATGACGACGTTTCAGTCCACACAGGGACTTTTCTCAAGACAGATAATGCACATACAGTCATGGCCGAAATTGTTGGCACCACAGAACTTTTTCCAGAAAATCAAGTATTTCTCACAGAAAAGTACTGCAGTAACACATGTTTTGCTATACACATGTTTATTCCCTTTGTGTGTATTGGAACAAAACAAAAAAAGGGAGGAAAAAAGCAAATTGGACATAATGTCACACAAAACTCCAAAAATGGACTGGACAAAATTCTTGGCACCCTTTCAAAATTGTGAATAAATAAGATTGTTTCAAGCATGTGGTGCTCCTGTAAACTCACCTGGGGCAAGTAACAAGTGTGGGCAATATAAAAATCACACCTGAAAGCAGATTAAAAGGAGAGAAGTTGACTTAGTCTTTGCATTGTGTGTCTGTGTGTGCCACACTAAGCTTGGACAACAGAAAGAGGAGAAGAGAACTGTCTGAGGACTTGAGAACCAAAATTGTGGAAAAATATCAACAATCTCAAGGTTACAAGTCCATCTCCAGAGATCTAGATTTGCCTTTGTCCACAGTGTGCAACATTATCCAGAGGTTTGCAACCAATGGCACTATAGCTAATCTCTCTGGGCGTGGACGGAAGAGAAAAATTGATGAAAGGTTGCAACTCAGGATAGTCCGGATGGTGGATAAGCAGCCCAAACAAGTTCCAAATAAATTCAAGCTGTCCTGCATTCTCAGGGAGCATCAGTGTCACCGCGAACTATCCGTCGACATTTAAATGAAATGAAACGCTGTGGCAGGAGACCCAGGAGGACCCCACTGCTGACACAGAGACATAAAAAATCAAGACTACAGTTTGCCAAAATGTACTTGAGTAAGCCAAAATTCTTCTGGGAAAACGTCCTGTGGACAGATGAGACCAAGATAGAGCTTTTTGGTAAAGCACATCATTCTACTGTTTACCGAAAACAGAATGAGGCCTACAAAGAAAGGAACACTGTACCTACAGTGAAATATGGTGGAGGTTCAATGATGTTTTGGGGTTGTTTTGCTACCTCAGGCACTGGGTGCCTTGAATGTGTGCTAGGCATCATGAAATCTGAGGATTACCAAAGGATTTTGGGTCGCACTGTATAGCCCAGTGTCAGAAAGCTGGATTTGCATCCGAGATCTTGGGTCTTCCACCAGGACAATGACCCCAAACATACGTCAAAAAGCACCCAGAAATGGATGGCAACAAAGCGCTGGAGAGTTCTTAGGCTAGGGTCAGAGTGGGGCAGTCGGAACGCGCGTGCAGGCGCACTAAATCACGGCGGCAGTAGCAGCACATAACGGCCAATGACGGCCAATATACGCAGTACGTGCGTACAAAAGTGCGCCGACACCACGCAACCGGCAAATGAATGCATTTTTCTCAGAACGTGAAACCGCTGCTACAGACGTACAGAGTGCGCTGCGGCCGCATGGCAGCGTGTGTGCGTGATTAGGAGACGTCAGACGCTGCTAGTGTGCGGCCTACATAACGTTCAAACAGCCGGATTTCCCTAGAATTGCGTTGGTGAGTACCTGCGACTGTGCGACTGTGGTCGTCTGACCACTTAAGCGTATTCCGTGAAAAAATGCGTGCGCACGCATCGACGTACATTTTGACGGTGGCCGCAGAAAATGCGCTCATCTGTCCCTAGCCTTAAGTGGCCAGCAATGAGTCCAGATCTAAATCCCATTGAACACCTGCGGAGAGATCTTAACATTGCTGTTGGGAAAAGGCGCCCTTCCAATAAGAGAGACCTGGAGCAGTTTGCAAAGGAAGAGTGGTCCAAAATTCCGGGTGAGAGGTGTAAGAAGCTTATTGATGGTTATAGGAAGCGACTGATTTCAGTTATTTTTTCCAAAGGGTGTGCAACCAAATATTAAGTTAAGGGTGCCAAGAATTTTGTCCAGCCCATTTTTGGAGTTTTGTGTGACATTATGTCCAATTTGCTTTTTTTCCTCCTTTTTTTGTTTTTTTCCAATACACACAAAGGGAATAAACATGTGTATAGCAAAACATGTGTTACTGCAATACTTTTCTGTGAGAAATACTTGATTTTCTGGAAAAATGTCTGGGGTGCCAACAATTTCAGCTATGACTGTATAACATTGTACCATATGTATATACAGTATATATATATACATATATATATATACAGTATATAGGCAAATTCAAATGATTGTATGGGCACTGAAGGTCTATTTCCAGACACTTTCTTTATTGATATAGGTGTCAACGTTTCAGCTTCTAATCAAAGCTTTCCTCTGGACAACATAATACTTATATATATATATATATATATATATAATACATAATACTTATATAAATACTATATATACTGAGGAAAGCTTTGATTAGAAGCTGAAACGTTGACACTCATATCAATAAAGAAAGTGTCTGGAAATAGACCTGGAGTGCAGCTACAATCATTTGAATTTGCCTACAATTTTGGACCGAGTGGCAGGCACCGGGCGTTTTTTCGATTTTGGAAAGCAAGAGTGCATGGCGCACTAAACTACTATATATATATATATATATACACACACACACTAAACAGGACTTAAGGAGATGGCACAGGAAGCATGCGTGCCAATTGCTACCACACGCCTCTGCAGCCATGGAGACCTGATACACATGCAAAAAAGGGAAAAAAAATCTAAACAACCAAGTGAACACGTTATCATGTATACATACAGACAATCATCATTTCTTGCAACTACAGTGAAGCACAAGAGCCACCAGCACACGGACCACTCGAACAGTAGGTTTTATTGGGATGCAATTAGTAGCAGCAATGTTTCAACTTGATCAGTGTCATCATTGATAAAAGTGTCAGGATATGCACTGTATCGGTACTGACCTTACAGGTTATGAGTCCACTATGCAGGATGCACACAGACGGTTGGGTGGAGAGGAGATTGCAGGAGAACCAGGTGGGAGGGCTAAGGGACAGGACACGTATAGGACTGACTAGGTTACTGCTGATAGTGGAAAACGTAGTCCTTGCGTACTGACCACACAGGGGATCCAGGGATGGCAGGCGATGAAGATCTTGATAGGAACACAGTGGGTCTTGGGAGAGCACGGTGGGTCTTGGGAGAGCACGGTAGGTCTTGGGAGGGCACGATGGGTCTTGGGAGAGCGCGGTGGGTCTTGGGAGAGCACGGTGGGTCTTGGGAGAGCACGGTGGATCTTGGGAGAACACAGTGGGTCTTAGGAGAAAATGGTGGATCTTGGGAGAGCACATCGGGTCTTGGGAGAGCACGGTGGGTCTTGGGAGGGCCCTGGCAGGTTTTGGGAGAGCATGGTGGGTCTTGGGAGAACACGGTGGGTCTTGGGAGAGCACATTGAGTCTTGGGAGAGCACGGTGGGTCTTGGGAGGGCGCAGTGGGTCTTGGGTGGACATGGGGGTCTTGGGAGAGCATGGTAGGTATTGGGAGAACATGGTGGGTCTTGGGAGAACACAGAGGTCTTGAGAGAACACGATGGGTTTTGGCAGAGCAAGGTGGGTCTTGGGAGAACACGTTGGGGCTTGGGAGAGCACGGTGGGTCTTGGGAGAACACGGTGGGTCTTGGGAGAGCACGGTGGGTCTTGGAGAACATGGTGGATCTTGGGAGAACACGGAGGTCTTGAGAGAACACGATGGGTCTTGGCAGAGCAAGGTGGGTCTTGGGAGAACACGTTGGGGCTTGGGAGAGCACGGTGGGTCTTGGGAGAACACGGTGGGTCTTGGGAGAGCACGGTGGGTCTTGGGAGAACACGGTGGTTATAGGGAAAACACAGGGTCTTGAGAGCTGGAGCTAAGTGGACTTGAGGTAGAGAAATAGGTTGAGGGAACTGGTAGATCAGCAGGGTAATAACAGGTCTTTCAGGAACATGGATAAACAGGTCTTGTTCTGCTGAACAATGGGCGACAATCATAAATCCTTGACTGAGGGGAGACATAGCCTTTTATGCAGGTGAGTGTGTGTTTACTGTATTTAACTGTGGGGGAAACCCAGGGGTGGTGTACAGAGGATTGGCTGAGATACCAGGCTACACCAAAAACCTGAACAGGTCTGTTACAGAGAAAAAAACAGCATTTTAAAATAAATAAATAATATCCGAAAATATTCACCTAATAAATCCCGAAAAGTGTTGAAAAAAATCCTAAAATAAAATAAATAAAGAGACTTTTTGCTGCAAAAGAAAAGAATAAACGGTTGAATAAATATTTAAGAAAAACAGGGAATATTTTTAATATTGAAACCTATGGGATTTGTCTGATTAAACCTGATGAATGAAACCACCGAACAGCAGGGCATTTCACTGACATTCCTCTGCTGTTCGGTGTCTCTGAACAGATTAACCATTGCTTCTCTATGGGGGATTTCTCTGCCGTCAAACTAAATCACGGAAAATTGGGTCATTTCGCTGACATTTCGATGCAGTTCTACATTCTCTGAATAGATAAACCCTTACTTCTCTATGGGACAATATGCTGCCAAAAGTCCCCGATCTGGGACAAACTGCACCGTATTTTGTGTCAATTCGCCAGTATTTTGCGAATTGGCAGCTCAACGAACTGCCACGAAATAGTACCATACTATGAAATTCACTGTTCCCTTCAATTCAGTGGCAAGTTCGTCCCTTACAGATTATCCCCTAGAATGTCCTGCAGGATGACTAGTCACAGGGTGTTGGATGGTTTATAGTTATTAGTGAGTTATAACGAAGCCAGTGACGCACATCATACATCTCAGTTACTGTACCTGAGTCTTCATTCCGTGGTCGGAAAAAAATGATCTTTTACATAGAGAGAGCATTTATATAGTGTTACCGTCAGCAGTGAATGAACCTTTAGGTACCACAGGAGTATATATATATATATAATGTATAAATGTACACAGCTGTAGTTCTGACAGGGTTAATGGAAAGATGTCTTTCCTGGGAGACGATCATTATAATGGTGGATCCTGCTGGGTTTCCCCGGATGCTCTCTAGGGCTTGGCCATTCCAAAGGGTGAGGCTAATTACACGGATAATTTAGCATCCCACCCAGGAGTAAACAGTGACATGGACAGGTGTGTGCTTGAAGTGTCTACAGTTCATTCATTTTAACCCTTTCTTAGCATAGATAGCCCAAAGCATAAATACACAGAGCGTAACACAACATTTCATTATTTATACATAAGAACTGCATCGCTGCTGCATAAACTTATATAAAATTATAAATTGCAGTCATTTTATTAGGGATGTAGGTAGTATGTATTATTTAGGAGATGGCTCATTGTTGTTATCAACATCAGGTTACTGCTTCTTTCCATGTGTTTCACTCCTATTGCTAGAGTAGCAGAGGGGCAGTGAGGGCAATTTTTGGGATACAGCCTGTCTCTGCCCTATATATGTCTCCTCTCAGATGCATATCATCGTAAAGAACTGGTCTGTCTAATTGTAGATGAATATCTAGTATTCCAAAATGGCGGCAGGGACACTCGCTCATCATTAGGGATGAGCTGTTCGGTTCGATCGGTTCGGAGTTCGCATCAAACATAGCATGTTCGCGAACTACGAACATTTCCGCCTGTTCACTGCGTGTTCGCCCACAATGGACCACAATGCACTTTTCCACTGGCCTGAAGCTTGTAATTGGCTACAGCCATGCACCTGGCCACAGGTCAAATTTTGCCCAATCATGGGCTCACGGAGCTAAGTCCTGCAGCACACTATATAAGGCTTCACACAGCGCTTCTGCATGTGTTTGAGAGGAGATTTGAGAGGAGATTGATCTTGTGTTAGTGTGTGTTCTTACTGCCAGTCTGCCACCAGCTACTGGGGGGGTCTCATCTACTGGGGGGTCTCATTTCTACCAAATATCTGGGAATTGTTGTAATCTTTGTGTTCTCACTCCCAGCAACTATTTTGGGGGCTCAGTAATTTCTACAAAATATTTGTGAATTGAGGTAATCTGAGGTAATCTTTGTTTGAACGGTTGGGGAATTCCTCTCTGTGGCGCCTGTCTTAGAATGATACAGGTTGCTGCCTAACACCGATATGCTGACAGTGTTACACACCTGCCGAAATAGATAAAGCAAAAGGGGGGGGTATATCTCTGTCGGGCGCTACCTGTATATACGGGTCTCTCACACTTCGTAGAGTGGGGTGGGGAAACTTTATTAGCAGAATGCAATAGTGTGTGGTTGCCACATATATTATAACCAGTGCATATATTAGTATAACAGTGAATATATTCGTGGTTTGTGTCAAAAATGGTTTGGTGAAACCAATTTTGTACAAATGTATGCTTGCCAAAAGATGAGGTAGTGTCGTTATGGGAGTAGATAATATCCTTCTGTTAATACACATGAAAGTTTGATCGGTTTTAATCAGAGTTTAGTTCTCAGCGTAACGCCATCTAGTGTCTTTCATAAGGTACTGCTGCTGCAACCAGTTCAGTTATTGGATGGTCTGGGAATTGTTCACTCTCTACTGCCACCTAGTGGTCTTTATCCGAATCTCAGTCTCGTGGAAGATGGACTCGTCACTGTCTTTCTCCTTCTCTCCTTGTCCTCATATAAAAAACAGAGAGGGGGTATCCATAGCGTGATACTGTATATACAGTTTACGTTGTATGGGAAAAATTGTATATACTCACGTGGTCCAGAGCCTAAATGCAGCCAGGCTCAGACGTTTAGACTTTGCTGGTCCATAAAGGTGACCAGTTCCCTTCTTTTCCTCCAGGAATCCTTCGCTGTCGCTGGGTACTTCTGGGGTTCCTTATTCCTCCGCGCTGCTCATCCGAAAAGTTGGTGTCTGGGCAACTAATGGGGTATCTAGGCAACTTATGGAGTTTCCTCCAGAGTAACCACAGAGACAGGATACCCTATGTCACGCTATGGATACCCCCTCTCTGTTTTTTATATGAGGACAAGGAGAGAAGGAGAAAGACAGTGACGAGTCCATCTTCCACGAGACTGAGATTCGGATAAAGACCACTAGGTGGCAGTAGAAGAGTGAACAATTCCCAGACCATCCAATAACTGAACTGGTTGCAGCAGCAGTACCTTATGAAAGACACTAGATGGCGTTACGCTGAGAACTAAACTCTGATTAAAACCGATCAAACTTTCATGTGTATTAACAGAAGGATATTATCTACTCCCATAACGACACTACCTCATCTTTTGGCAAGCATACATTTGTACAAAATTGGTTTCACCAAACCATTTTTGACCACAAACCACGAATATATTCACTGTTATACTAATATATGCACTGGTTATAATATATGTGGCAACCACACACTATTGCATTCTGCTAATAAAGTTTCCCCACCCCACTCTACGAAGTGTGAGAGACCCGTATATACAGGTAGCGCCCGACAGAGATATACCCCCCCCTTTTGCTTGAGGTAATCTTTGTGTTCTCACTCCCAGCAAGTATTTTGGGGGTTCAGTAATTTCTACAAAATATTTGTGAATTGAGGTAATCTGAGGTAATCTGTGTCTTGTCACTGCCAGCCAGAATTTTGGGGCTCAGTAAAGTAATTTCTACTAAATATTTGTGAATTGAGGTAATCAGAGGTAATCTGCCATGCAGAATTTTGGGGGCTCAGTAATTTCTAAAAAAATATTTGTGAATTGAGGTAATCTGAGATAATCTGTGTTTTGTCACTGCCAGCCAGAATTTTGGGGGCTCAGTAATTTCTACAAAATATTTGGGAATTGAGGTGATCTGTGTCTTGTCACTGCCAGTGCCATACAGTATTTTGGGGGTCAGTAATTTCTACAAAATATTTGGGAATTGAGGCAATCTGAGGTAATTTGTGTCTTGTCACTGCCAGCCAGAATTTTGGGGGCTCAGTAATTTCTACAAAATGTTTGGGAATTGAGGTGATCTGTGTCTTGTCACTGCCAGTGCCATACAGTATTTTGGGGGTCAGTAATTTCTACAAAATATTTGGGAATTGAGGTGATCTGTGTCTTGTCACTGCCATCAAGTATTTTGGGGGTCAGTAATAGGGATGAGCGGTTCGGGTTCGGACGGTTCGGGGTTCGACCCGAACTTAGCCTGTTCGAGTAGATCGCGAACACCGAACATTTCCGGGTGTTCGCCGCATGTTCGACCACAATGGACCACAATGCATTTTCCCACTGGCCTGAAGCTCGTAATTGGCTACAGCCTTGCACCTGACCACAGGTCTGGTGCAAGACTGGTTCAACACTATGCCAATCACCGCTCAGAGTCCTGATTGGGCAAATTTTGCCCAATCATGGGCTCACAGAGCTAAGTCCCGCAGCACACTATATAACATTTCCACGCGCCGATTCTGCACGCATTTCAGAGGAGATTTCAAAGGAGATAGTTGTGTCTTGTTACTGCCGGTCTGCCACGCTACTGGGGGGTCTGGGGGGTCTCATTTCTACCAAATATCAGGGAATTTAGGTGATGTGTGTCTTGTCACTGTGCCAGCAAGTTTTTTGGGGTTTACAACTTTCTTTAAAACATTTGTGAATTGAGGTGATCTTCTGGGTCTTGTCATTGTGCCAGCAAGTCTTTTTGGGTCTCATTTCTACCAAATATCAGGGAATTTAGGTGATGTGTGTCTTGTCACTGTGCCAGCAAGTTTTTTTGGGGTTTACAACTTTCTTTAAAACATTTGTGAATTGAGGTGATTTTCTGGGTCTTGTCACTGTGCCAGCAAGTCTTTTTGGGTCTCATTTCTACCAAATATCAGGGAATTTAGGTGATGTGTGTCTTGTCACTGTGCCAGCAAGTTTTTTTGGGGTTTACAACTTTCTTTAAAACATTTGTGAATTGAGGTGATTTTCTGGGTCTTGTCACTGTGCCAGCAAATCTTTTTGGGGCTCACTAATTTCTTTAAAACATTTGTGAATTGAGGTGATCTGTGTCTTGTCACACAGCCAGTACCATGCAGTATTTCGGGGCTCACTAATTTCTACAAAACATTTGTGAATTGAGGTGATCTGTCTCTTGTCACACAACCAGTACCACACATTATTTTGGGGCTCACTAATTTCTTTAAAACATTTGTGAATTGGGGGGCGTGTCCGGCTGTGTAGGGAAGCCGATGTGCCTAGATGGAGCTCCTGGGGTTTTTGCAGTGGAGGAGACTTTTCTGCCAGGATTACTCTTAGATTTGCCCCTCTTGGGAACCCCTGCACGGCCGGGCATCAGGAGGAGTGCTCTGGAGCCTGAATTGCTTCCCCCTCCGGAGCCTAGCTGAGTTTGTGATCTTTCTCCAGCGGGCCCGCATGGTCGTCGGCCATTTTGAGGCCTACCTTCTTACACCTGCTGGGTTGCCTTTCGTTCCTACTACATCCCACTGCAGATTGATCCTACCGGGCGATTGTGAGCGGCTAGCTATGCGGATGGAGGGCCCCCGTCCTTCGGCTGCACTCAGTGTCCCTGTGGAGAGGCTGTCGATGAGGAAAGTGGAACGGCATCGTTTGGCGCATCCCCCCCCACCCGAGGTATGGAGGACATTTTTGCAGCCCTCGAGGCCTGTTTGGACGAGATACCGGGGGAGGAGGACAACATATTAACCTGAGGCATGTGGAGGAGGCTGATGGCTGTGATGGGAGCCGATCGGGGGAATGTGGACCTGGTGGCAGTGGAGGCAGGAGATGACTCACCGGGCAGACGTCCGGGATACACTGCTGACCCGCAGAGAGCTGGATCGGGGGTCTTGCCCTTTTCCGCTGCGGCTTGTGCGGATGCTGCGGCCAGGGTGGGCACAGCCGAAGCTTGTGTTATTACTATTGCTGAATGGAGAAGAGAAGGAGTGAATGGCGACCTGGATGGGACGAGGACCCTGACGTCTCGGCCCCTGAAAGCTACTATATCCTTGGATGCCAAAGCTTCATTGGCGCCCCGTTGGAAGTCTGCGGTCGTAGGACCGGTTGGGACTGCCCCCCTTTGGAGGCCTACGGAGATGGGAATGTCCAAGTCGGTGCCCTTCAGTGCAGGGCTGCGGTTGCCTGCTCCCACAGTTGCGACTGATATGGGCAGCTATGCGATCTGTCGGAGTGATGATGAGCGGAGGGCATTTTGCGGACAGTTTGGAGCCGATGGGGCGCATGGCTCCACTTTGTGGCGAGATACAGGCTGAAGGGGTCTGCCCTTCGACGGATGCCTGCCTGCCTGGCCCGGTAATCAACCCCACTGGACTGTCCTCTGTCCCAGGTTCTTGATGTTCCCTTCTATGCTGTGTACTCGAGTTATTTTGTCATTTTGTGAGTTTACCCCTTTATGAAGCATACTGCGGACTGAGTTCTTTATTTTTACTTTTTGTCCCTTTTTGTGATCTAACGGTGATTTCTGCTGAGACTTCCTCCCCCCCTTTTTTTTTCTTTCTCTCTCTCTCTCTCTCTTCTTCTTTTGGCATTTGGGGCTAACTCGGGTTGTGCCATTGTGGTGGCCACCATGGCTCTGCCCGTCATACCTGGCCCTCGAGTACCCCGGCCTTGTGACCTGCACATTTCCTTGGCCTCCTACGGCGAGGAGCGAGCCAGGAAAGTCCCATATTTGGCCATTTTCTTCGTCCTGGAGCATTTTTTGGTATGTCTCCCCCCTCCCCGCCTCCCCATTTGATTTGATTTTATTACTTGCTACACAACTGTCTGATGATCCTGCGTGATCACTTTCATTTATTTTACTTGGCTGATTGTACCGCTGTCAATCTTTCAAAATAAAATTTTGAATACAAAAAAAACATTTGTGAATTGAGGTGATCTGTGTCTCGTCACACATCCAGTACAACGCATTATTTTGGGGCTCACTAATTTCTACAAAACATTTGTGAATTGAGGTGATCTGTCTCTTGTCACACAACCAGTACCACGCATTATTTTGGGGTTCACTAATTTCTTTAAAACATTTGTGAATTGAGGTGATCTGTGTCTCGTCACACATCCAGTTCCACGCATTATTTTGGGGCTCACTAATATATTTAAAACATTTGTGAATTGAGGTGATCTGTGTCTCGTCACACATCCAGTACCACGCATTTCTTTGGGGCTCACTAATTTCTTTAAAACATTTGTGAATTGAGGTGATCTGTGTCTCGTCACACATCCAGTACCACACTGTATTTCGGGGCTCACTAATTTCTACAAAACATTTGTGAATTGAGGTGATCTGTCTCTTGTCACACAACCAGTACCACGCTTTATTTTGGGGCTCACTAATTTCTTTAAAACATTTGTGAATTGAGGTGATCTGTGTCTCATCACACATCCAGTACCACGCATTATTTTGGGGCTCACTAATTTCTACAAAACATTTGTGAATTGAGGTGATCTTCTGTGTCTTGTCACACAGGCAGCAAGTTTATTTGGGGCTCACTAATTTCTTTAAAACATTTGTGAATTGAGGTGATCTGTGTCTCGTCACACATCCAGTACCACACAGTATTTTGGGGCTCACTAATTTCTACAAAACATTTGTGAATTGAGGTGATCTGTGTCTCGTCACTGGCTGCCAGCTATCAGTGTGTCTCACTGAGTTATACCAGAGTTCTTTAAATCTTTATACCAGAGTTGAATCAGAGTTCTGTATATATTAATCTATATATCACTCAACATGTCTGAAAGAACAAAAAGGACAGGCAGACGCTCCCAGACACAGATAAGAGGGCAAGCAGTCCCTGTGTCGGGAGGCTGTGCCTCTGGTCGTGGTGGACGTGGTGCATCCTCTGCAGGGGCACGCTTGTCCTTTCTAACTGGTGCTGGCCGTCTTAAGCAGCAGCAACATACAGAGGATTTGGTGGATTGGCTAACCAGGCCATCCTCATCCTCCGAGTCCTCTGCCAGCCAGGCTTCTAGTGCTTTACAGTCCACCTCAGCTGCCAAAGCATCTAATGCAACCTCCATGTCCACAGCTACTCCTGCCGTAGCCTCGCTATCACACACGGAGGAGTCAGCTGAATTGTTTGACTACAATGTGAGTGACATGCTGCTTGAGGATGCGCAGCAAGTACAGTGCTCTGATTCAATCTCTGAGGTTGAGCAAGGGAGTATAATCAACCTAGAGGAAGGGGGTGCCAGTGATGACACACAAATAACTGGCACTCATGTTGCCCCAGCAGCTGCAGCATACTGCCAAGTTGGCTCCAGTGATGAGGAGATAGGGGGTGAATATGACATTGATGATGAGGTCACTGACTCCACCTGGGTTCCAGATCGAACTGAGGAATCAAGTGAGGAGGAGGGGGAGGAGGAGGAGGAGGCACAGCAACCACGAGGCACAACATCCTCTGTGACCAACCGTAGCACTAGCCAGTCCAAGGCATCAGATGTCAGAGCTGCTCTGGTGCAGAGCGCTGTTGTCTCAAAGCACACATGCAGGAACTCTGCTGTCTGGGTGTTCTTTAAGATATGTGCAGCAGACCCCACCGCTGCTATTTGTAATCTATGTCAGATGAGGCTGAAGCGTGAGATAAACACCGGACACTTGGGTACCACGTGCTTGAGGCGACATATGAACAAGTGCCACACATCCTGTTGGCGCAAAACTTTGCATAGGTCCTCCTCCTCCTCATCTGTCTCTACCCACACTGTATGTCCTGCCATGTCATTGCCTACAACCTCCACTGACAGGGATGATGCTACAGTAATGGATGTACCAGGTCCTTCCTCACAATGTGTCAGCATGTGATCAGAGGAATAGCGGTGAAGGCCAGGGCCGCTTGACTGATGCTTTTTTAAATTCTTTTAGTCCACGACGCCCAAGGACGTCAAATGTAGGCACCCATTGCCAGCGTCTTCACCATATGGTGCAGGACTACCTAGGGGCAAGGGCAGACCTGGATACCTTTCCAGCAGATGATCCACTGGCTTACTGGGTGTTGAGATTGGATCACTGGCCAGAATTTAGCCAATATGCTATGCAGCTACTAGGTTGCCCTTCATCTAGCGTGCTTTCCGAAAGGACGTTCAGTGCCGCTGGAGGTTTTGTCACAGATAAAAGAGTGCGTCTGTCCACCGACTCTGTAGACCGGCTGACATTTATAAAAATTAATCAGTCCTGGATCAGCAGCTATCAATCCCCTGATGCTGAAGTAATGGAATAGATAGGGGATGTCCTCTTCTGCACTCACAAAACCTCCAGCAATGAACTCTTCCACAATACCACAAAAGGTTTACGGTGTGAAGGCACTTGCTGCCATGAAAGGCACAATATCTGGCTGCACTGACGCCCATTAAAAAAAACAAAAAAACTTTTCAATAAAGGACCACATGGTCCACCCCTGCACTCTTCCACAATACCACAGAGGGGTTACAGTATGATGTCAAAGTGTTTCAACCCCAATGAAGAAGTGTTTTGGTGTTTTTATGAAGTCCACCAATATGCTTCTTAGGGGAGATTTGAGCATTAGCTCAGAGGAGCAGCTACTGGTCACTTTAGGTGGGACTCACTGTAATAGAGGTGTTGTGAGTTTGGTAGATGAGCTGACACATCAATGGTCAATAGAGTAAACCAAAATCTCAGAGTTGTGTGTGTGTGTAGCATATGAGATGTAGGAAATGAGTATACAGTAGATGACATCTAAACTCCTATTTAGATTGAGCCCCAGACATTGCCTCTTTAAGAGATCTGGTAACATCAGTGGAAAGGGCAGAAAACCTTCCTAAAAAATGCAGAAATGAATGAAGCCCGTACACCAGGAGGTAAAGGGATAATTAGGTTTGAGGGAGTCGGGCCAGAGGTGCACTACCAATCTTATCATAAGATTTAAGGGAGGTGCAGAGAGTCTTATCTGTGAAATCTGAGCGGTCAGTGGGGGGGGGCTGGACATGGGAAACCTTTTGGAGCGCAGTCTCCTGACAGATACAAAATGCATTGATTTGGCTCGGAAAAAGCCTGCGCTGATGAGTGCGCGCCCAGCCCCCTCCCCCCTATGCGAGCGGGAGCAGCGTGTGGGAGGCCAGGACGACATGTAACCCTCGAGGGGGAAGGGGGGGGGAAACAATGTCTTAAAAGACTTCGCTATAGACATTGTAGAGGCAGGTTGATTTACCAACACTTCAGAGGGATCTGAGCCCAGAACACACAGCACCAAAGCAGTGACATTACCATGATGCCATCAGGCTCCTGCAGTGAATCATAGGGAAGGGGAGAAACTAGAGATCTGACAGCGGTCAAGCTTTAACATTATGGAGATTATCACAAAGAGAAACACTGAGTCTTCTGACTCTTCGGGGCAGGAACATCAAAGGGTGTCCTCGTCACTTCCCTCCTCCAGTTCAGGATCTGGAGATTCACCCTCCGGTCATTCCCCAAATCCAGCTCCTGAGAGGGATTGGAGGCTCTCACCCTCTTAGGGACCTCCACCACAAGCGCCCGGCGGGAGTGGGCTCACATACCTAGATAAAAATTGGAGGATTTTTGGCCACAGGTATTGGTGCGGTTGCCAGCCCCTCCGAAAGAGTTGGCCGTGTCATTCAACTGTGTTACCCGCAGCACGTGGCAGGGGTGTATCTGGGGGCCTCACCATGTTGAGTGAATCGCTCTGGGCAGCAGCTGCTGGTAGCGGTGACATATAGTGACTCACAGCTATAGATAATAACAGTATAGATTTAAAAATCTGTCACCAGCACCCGGTGAGGGTGAGCTCTTATGTGAGAATTGGTCGATAGCAATGTCCGCAGGCAGTAATGCAGGGATGCCAGCCCCTCTGTGGTTATATTTGGACCCGCTCCTTAACCTTTTACCCGCAGCACGTGGCAGGGGTGTATCTGGGGGCCTCACTGTGGTGAGTGAATCGCCCTGGGCAGCTTCTGCTGGTAGCGGTGACATATAGTGACTCGCAGTTATAGATAATAACAGTATAGATTTAAAAATGTGTCGCCAGCACCCGGCGGGGTGAGCTCATTTGTGAGAATTGGTAGGTAGCAAGGTCCACAGGCAGTAATGCGGGGGTGCCAGCCCCTCTGTCGGTATATGTGGACCCGCTCACGGAATTGCCCGGGAAAATGTTAGCTGTAAGATGTGGTTTCTGCAATGGTGTCAGCCATTATACTTAAAAATCAGCCGACATAGCGGCAACTAATTTAAATAAGGGCATACAGATGGAGGTTTGGACAGCAGGATTAAATGGAGGCATGGATGGGGAATGTAACTGGAGAGTTAGAGTCGGAGGGGAGCAGTTACCAGGCTGTACAGAGGAGACTGATTGCTGGTTGAAGCTGTTCCCCTGAATCTAATTCTGCCTCTTGTAAAGGGCTCTTAGAGAAGGTTTCTGGCGCAGCATATAGTAAGTCCGATTCAGGCAGAGTGAGAGGAATGGAGCGGTAGCGCGGGAACATGCTTGGGAATCACTATGCGTGGCTGGTAGTTCCCGGTTCAGATCGCCGCTCAAGCCCCGAGTAGGGGAAAAAGTATTGGACAAACTGGTCAATTAAACTAAAAAGGAGGTATGAAAAAACCCCCGCAGCTACCCAAGAAGGTAGCTGTGATGCTAAAGTAGACGAACGTCACGGTTGAAGCCGGGACGTAGCGTCAGGGAGAGAAAACATTAAAATATGTGAGAGTAAAACGCATGTGTACTTATTGTTTCATGTATAGAAATGAAGACACTGCAAGCTGCTTGTGTGAGGAATCATGTTGGATCATAGAACTGCCTCCAGGTCAGAGGTCAGAACAGGAAACAGGAAGTATAAGCATAATCAATACACAACATCTCCCTTTTTTAACATTCAATACAAACGTAGTAAACAATTAACCTAAAACAGATCCAAAACAGTCACAAACATAGCATGCTGAGTGACTGGTAGGTACACTACAGATTGAGTCTATCTGGCGGTCTTGAAACTCGACCGCTACGCAAGGCCACAGAGATTTTGCCTGGGGAAGGTCGTGCGGCTCCAGTAGGCATTGATACAGAGCCGCCCTCCCTCCTGGCTGGGGTGTTCGGCACAGACAAACTTGATGGTACATGTGGCTGTATTATGTCATTCTCAATGTATCCTTCTGAAAGGACAGCAGTATTCCCTCCGCTTTGCGGATGCGGTCCAGGAGCATTGAGTACCTCGGGAGGAGCACGTGCAGGAGGCACATAGGCTTGTATGGGGAGTCGCTCCTCTCTTCGCAAGGCCACCCGATTGCGGCGGTAGAGACTGCCGTCTACATCCACAAGATATGAGCGAGGGGCTACACGCTGAACACAGGAACCCAGTCTCCAGCGACCAGTCCTGTCACCAGGAAGCGGCTTCATACGGATTGGCTCTCCAATGCTTAGTTCAGGTAAGTCCTTAGCAGACACATCATAAGACAGTTTGGCAATCTGTTTCCTCCTTCGCAGTTTCTCTAGGACACCTGTAACCACACAAGGTTCAAGTAATTTGTTGGCCACAGGCAACAACGTTTTCAGTCTCCTTGACATTAAGCGTTGCGCAGGACTACTGTCCATGCCTTCGGATGGGGTGTTCCTCCAATGTAGAACGGCTTTCCACGGGTCAGTACCATCATACTTGGCCTTCTTACAAATATTCTTCACAATCTTGACAGCCGATTCCGCTTTGCCATTCGCTTGCGGGTGCCGAGGCGATGAGGTGACGTGCTCAAATCCCCAATCTGCAGAGAACCGTCTGAATTGCTCACATGCGAATTGAGGTCCGTTATCTGAGATAACTCTATCCGGCTGGCCATAACGTGCAAACTGTACTTTGCAACGCCTGATTGTAGTATCAGCAGACAGGTCAGGAAGTAGCTCAATCTCCCAAAAGTCAGAATAGTGATCAACAATTAGCAGAAAATCTTGCCCAGCATAATTCAATAAATCCATGCTTACAATTTGCCACGGCCGGGTGGGCAGCACATGCGACATCATGGGTTCTTTCTGTTGTGCCTGTGCATATTCATTGCATGCCGAGCAATGGCTAACAAAGTCTTTAATCTCATTCTGCATGTTGGGCCAGTATAGGGTATCTCGTGCTTGCCTATAGCATGCTTCTCCACCAATGTGACTGGCGTGAATACGTTTCAGCATCTCTGATCTTAAAGATTTAGGAATGATGACCCTCTGCCCCTTGTATAGTATGCCATCCTGAATGCCGATTTCATCTCTGAAGGTCCAATATTCTCTTGCAGTTAATGGCACCTCCTCCTTGGAATCAGGCCAACCATCCAGAACAACATATTTAAGAGCTTGCAAACTCTCATCGGTTTCAGTGTGCTGTTTTATCTGAAGCAATCGTTGGCCGTGACGTTCAAATAGTCTGAATGATTAATCTGTGACAGGACATCCAGGTCCTGTTGAACATTGCAAACTGTGTGTTGTGCATAGTCGGGTGCACCTCCAGCTGCTGTAGCTCTGCTAAGAGTGTCACTAATATACATTTCCGGGCCAGGCTTGTAGACAACATTTAGGCAATAGTTTTGTAGTGTGAGCAACATGCTCTGTAGGCGTTTGGGCGCACACAAAAGAGGTTTCTTGAAAATAGAAATCAAAGGCTTATGGTCAGTTTCCGCCGTGATCTCGTCGCGACCATAGAGGTAGTGGTGAAAGCGCTGGCAGGCAAACACTATGCTCAGACATTCCTTTTCTATTTGAGCGTAGTTTTGTTCAGTAAGAGTCAGTGCTCTTGAAGCAAAAGCGATAGGCTGGCCAGCTTGCAATAGGCAACACCCAAGTCCAGTTTTGCTTGCATCACTTTGAATAGTTACAGGAGTAGTAACGTCATAGTACTTCAGGACAGGTGTATCTGTGACCAAACGTTTGATGTCCTGCACTGCATTATCATGCTTAGGAAGCCAATGCCAAACAGCATCCTTGTCCAGAAGCCTTCTCAATGGCTCGCAGACCTCTGAGAGGTGAGGTAGGAATTTTGCCAGGTAGGTAACAAACCCAATGAAGCGCTGCAGGGATTTCACATTTTCCGGCTGTGGCATATCCAGTATGGCTCTGAGTTTGTCTGGGTCAGCCTTCAAACCCTCCCAGGATAGGATGTGTCCATGGAAGCGGACCTCTTTGACCTTGAATTGCAGCTTTTTTATGCCAAGTCTTAATTTTACCTGCCTACAACGATCCATCAGTTCCAGCAGTTTGCCATCATGATCTTGCTCTGCTTCCTCATCTGTGTCCCCACAGCCAACCACAAGGATGTCATCAGCTATTGGTTCGACACCACTGAGTCCAGTCAATAGTTCATGTTGTTTACGTTGATACACCTCTGGTGCAACTGATACTCCAAAAGGCAATTTGAGCCATCTTTTCCTGCCCCAAGGAGTCCAGAAGGTTGTCATGTAACTACTTGCAGTATCCAGTTTACACTGTAAAAATGCATCCCGGGCATCAACAAGCGTGAACAGACGTGCTTTAGGCAGCTTGTACAAAACATCCTCGAGCGTTGGCATGATGTAGTGAGATCGCCTCAGTGCCAGATTCAAGAATTTGGGATCTATGCATATTCTTAGCTTATCAGGCTTCTTTACAATAACCATGTTACTTATCCAGTCAGTTGGGTCAGTCACTGGAGCCAGGTGTCCATCGGCCTCATATTGGTCAAGCTGCGCCTTGACTGCCTGTTTTAACGCCACTGGCACATTGCGTGGTGCACATTGGACTGGAGGGACACTCAAATCAAGGTCAAAATGAACTTCCCCTGGTACGGATTCTACTGGCCCAGTAAACACATCACTAAATTCTTGTAACAGCCGATGTTTTGTCAAGGGCCCTTTGGATTGATTGTCTATCACGTTGAGCTCTGCAGGGACGGAGAAATGTATCAGCCCTAGACGCTCACAGGTTGAGCCTGATAACAGTGGCTTTTGGCGGGCCTCCACAATTTCAAACTCTAGCTTGTGTCTCTGTCCACGTAAGACACATTCAGTCCTGAAGAGTCCTAGAGATTTCATAAGCTCACCAGAGTATAGCTTTAGTTTGGTGTCACTTGGCAGTAGATGTGCGTCTGGCGCTAACATCATTTTGTCTTTTAAACACATTACATCACACGTTGCTCCTGAATCGAGCTGACAGGATTGGGGTCTATTATTTAAACGTAAAGTGACGAACCATTTCTTTCCTCTGGATTGCACAGCGCCGATCACTTCACTGCTGTATAGAACTTCAGCGGAGACTGTCTCTTCCTCATATGCAGATGCGTTCTCCACGGTGTGTAATTTTCCAATCGATGGCTGTCGTCTACTTGACAGACAAACATTAGCAAAATGGTTTGTTCTTCCACAAGACCTACAAGACTTCCCATAAGCTGGACACTGCTCTTTAATTCTTTGATGCACAGTCCCACAGTATTTGCATGCTGTAAGGTTGGCAGCGTTTGCGCTAATCAGGCGGCGTTGCTGCGGTTTGCTTATGTTATAACGCTGCATTGCAATGTTTATGCTGTGTCGGTCCTCTGTCTGTCCTGTTCCATGACTTTCAGACGTCTGTCAGTGAGCTCTGCTGTACGGCACGTTTCAATGGCTATGTTTAGAGTTAAGTCATGTTCTCTAAGGAGGCGCCTGCGTGCGCTCTCACTAGCTATACCAAAACAATTTTGTCTCTTATTAATTCATCTTTGAGAGCTCCATATTCACAAGTTGCTGCCTTTTCTCTCAGGCGTGTAACAAAGTTATCAAAAGATTCTCCCTCTTCTTGTTTGCAGCACCCAAACACATACCTTTCGTAAATTATGTTTTTAGCAGGTTTGAAATAAGCTTCCAGTGCTTGTAGAATGGCTGTAACATTTTCTTGCTGCTCCGCTGTGAGGTTCACATTGTGTTTATACACATGCCTGCATTCACTGCCCATCACTCTCCTCAGAGTTGCTGCCTGCACTGCTGCAGATTTCTCATTCAAGCCTGTAGCCAGGGAATAATCTTCAAATTCAGCTCTGAAAGATTCCCAGTTGCTGCTCCAATCTCCACTCATTCTCATCTCCTCTGGGGAGGTATGCAATTCATTGCAGCCATATTGCCAGGAAGCCTCTGAGCTCTCAAATAGAAAAAAGAAAAAAAAAATCCACAAGGAACAGTCTTAGTCCACAGTTCACAAACCTGTGTAGTTTCCCAAAGCTGCTGTGCTCCAGACAAGAGGCTCAGTCCTGATTTTAGTTACTTCTGACACCATGTTTCATGTATAGAAATGAAGACACTGCAAGCTGCTTGTGTGAGGAATCATGTTGGATCATAGAACTGCCTCCAGGTCAGAGGTCAGAACAGGAAACAGGAAGTATAAGCATAATCAATACACAACACTTATCTGTCTGCCCAGCAACAAGGAAAGAGGCATAAGGAAGGAGATCAGGGGAAGAGATCAAGAGGAGCTACACAGGGATTGGACTAGAAAGAGTGGGAGTGTCTAGTCTGGAGCTTGTGTTTTCTCTAAAGGATGTTTACATGCATTTTCAGTTTAAATGTTAAAATCCTTGTTGCTATTTTAATAAATATAGGTGTAAAGCCTGCCCAGAGGGCAGTCTATTGATAAGTGTGGTGCGTATGAATGTTTGTGGAAAGGAATACACAGCAGCGTCATAGCTCCGCTATGTGCTCGTCGGTGCTCTGTTCTTGCGCTCTGTTCAGGGATATTGTACTATGCTTTGCGCTATTTATTGTGCTCTGCTCTGCGTCGTTTATTGTGCTCTGCTCTGTGTTGTTTATGGCCCTGTGTCGTTCATTTTGCTGTGTTCGGCTCTGTGCAGTTTATTGTGGTTTGCTCTGTGCTCTTGCCGTTTATGGTGATGTGCTCTTGTGTTCTGCCCGTGCTTTGATCGTTGCTCTTGTGCTCTGCTCCGTGCTCTGCTTGGTGCTGTGCTCTGTGTTGTTTATTGTGCTCTGCTCAGTGCCGTGCTCGTTGTTGTAGCGTTTATTGTGGTCTTGCTCTGTGGTCTGAGCTGCTTATTGTACTGTGCTTGGCTCTGTGCCTTTTATTGTGACGGGCTCTGTGGCGTTTATTCTGTTGTGCTTGGCTCCGTGCGTGGGTCAGTGACGTTAAATGTGCTGGGCTCTGTGCCGTCTACTGTGCTGTGCTCGACTCTGTGGCGTTTATTGTGCGTGGCTCTGTGGCATTTATTGTACTCGCTCTGTGGCGTTTGTGTTGTGCTCGGCTCTGTGACGTTTATTGTGCTTAGCTCTGTGTCGTCTATTGTGATGTGTTTGGCTCTGTGGCGTTTATTCTGTTGTGCTTGGTTAAGTGCTTGGCTCTGTGCTCGGCTCAGTGCCGTATATTGTGCTCTGCGCCGTTTTTTGTGCTCTGCGCAGTTTGTGTTGTGGTTTGTTCTGTGCTCGGTGCCGTTTATTGTGCAGCGTTTGGCTCTGTGCCGT
This sequence comes from Leptobrachium leishanense, assembly GCA_009667805.1. NCBI lineage: Eukaryota > Metazoa > Chordata > Amphibia > Anura > Megophryidae > Leptobrachium > Leptobrachium leishanense. The sequence continues at coordinate 22,321,473 of CM019065.1, forward strand.
TTATTCTGTTGTGGTCGGCTCTGTGCCGTCTATTGTACTGTGCTCGGCTCTGTGCCGTCTTTTGTACTGTGCTTGGCGGCGTTTATTGTGCTTGGCTCTGTGGCGTTTATTCCTTTTTGCTCGGCTGTCTTGGGCTCGGCTCTTTGCCTTATATTGTGCTCTGCTCTGTTTATTGTGCTCTGTGCCGTTTTTGGTGTTGTGCTTGGTTCTGTGCTTCGCTTTGTGCCGAATATTGTGCTCTGCTGTTTATTGTGTTGTTCTTGGTTCTGTGCTCGGCGTCGTTTATTGTGATGAGCTCTGTGCCGTATATTGTGCTGTGCTCAGCGCTGTGCCGTTTAATGTGCTTGGCTCTGTGACGTTTATTGTGCTCGGCTCTGTGGTGTTTATTGTGCTCGGCTCTGTGGCGTTTATTGTGCTCGGCTCTGTGACGTTTATTGTGCTCGGCTCTGTGGCGTTTATTGTGCTTGGCTCTGTGACGTTTATTGTGCTCGGCTCTGTGGCGTTTATTGTGCTCGGCTCTGTGCCGTTTAATGTGCTTGGCTCTGTGACGTTTATTGTGCTCGGCTCTGCGGCGTTTATTGTGCTCGGCTCTGTGGCGTTTATTCTGTTCTGCACGTTTAATGGTTTTTGCTCAGCTCTGCGCCTTTAATGGGTTGTGCTCAGCTCTGCGCCTTTAATGGGTTGTGCTCTGCTCTGTACCGTCTTTTGTGCTCTGCTTGGCGCTCTGCTCGGTGCTGGGCTCTGGGCTCAGGTGCTGGGCTCTGCGCTCGGTGCTGTGCGCTGGGCTCGGTGCTGTGCTCTGGGCTCGGTGCTGGGCTCTGCGCTCGGTGCTGTGCTTGGGCTATGTGTTTGGTGCTGTGCTCTGCGCTCGGTGCTGTGCTCTGCTCTCGGTCCTGTGCTTGGGCTCTGTGCTGTGCTCTGCTCTCGGTCCTGTGCTTGGGCTCTGCGCTCGGTGCTGTGTTGGGCTCTGCGCTCGGTGCTGTGTTGGGCTCTGCGCTCGGTGCTGTGTTGGGCTCTGCGCTCGGTGCTGTGTTGGGCTCTGCGCTCGGTGCTGGGCTGGGCTCTGCGCTCGGTGCTGTGCAGGGCTCTGCGCTCGGTGCTGTGCTCTGTGCTGTGCTGGGCTCTGTGCTGTGCTGGGCTCTGTGCTGTGCTGGGCTCTGTGCTCTGTGCTGGGCTCTGTGCTCGGTGCTGTGCTCTGCTCTCGGTCCTGTGTTTGGGCTCTGCGCTCGGTGCTGTGTTGGGCTCTGCGCTCGGTGCTGTGTTGGGCTCTGCGCTCGGTGCTGGGCTCTGCGTTTGGTGTTGTGCAGGGCTCTGCGCTCGGTGCTGTGCTGGGCTCTGCGCTCTGTGCTGTGCTGGGCTCTGCGCTCGGTGCTGTGCTGGGCTCTGCGCTCGGTGCTGTGCTGGGCTCTGCGCTCGGTGCTGTGCTGGGCTCTGCGCTCGGTGCTGTGCTGGGCTCTGCGCTTGGTGCTGTGCTCGGCTCTGTGCTGGGCTCTGTGCTGTGCTGGGCTCTGTGCTCGGTGCTGTGCTCTGCTCTCGGTCCTGTGTTTGGGCTCTGCGCTCGGTGCTGTGTTGGGCTCTGCGCTCGGTGCTGTGTTGGGCTCTGCGCTCCGTGCTGGGCTCTGCGTTTGGTGCTGTGCAGGGCTCTGCGCTCGGTGCTGTGCTGGGCTCTGTGCTGTGCTCTGTGCTGTGCAGGGCTCTGCGCTCGGTGCTGTGCTCTGTGATGTGTTGGGCTCTGCGCTCGGTGCTGGGCTGGGCGTTTGGTGCTGTGCTGGGCTCTGTGCTCGGTGCTGTGCTGGGCTCTGTGCTGTGCTGGGCTCTGTGCTGTGCTCGGTGCTGTGCAGGGCTCTGCGCTCGGTGCTGTGCTGGGCTCTGTGCTCGGTGCTGTGCTGGGCTCTGTGCTCGGTGCTGTGCTGGGCTCTGTGCTCGGTGCTGGGCTCTGTGTTGTGCTGGGCTCTATGTTGTGCTGGGCTCTGTGCTGTGCTGGGCTCTGCGTTTGGTGCTGTGCAGGGCTCTGCGCTCGGTGCTGTGCTGGGCTCTGTGATGTGCTGGGCTCTGTGCTGTGCTGTGCTCTGTGCTCTGTGCTGGGCTCTGTGCTCTGTGCTGGGCTCTGTGCTCTGTGCTGGGCTCTGTGCTCGGTGCTGTGCTCTGCTCTCGGTCCTGTGTTTGGGCTCTGCGCTCGGTGCTGTGTTGGGCTCTGCGCTCGTGCTGGGCTCTGCGTTTGGTGCTGTGCAGGGCTCTGCGCTCGGTGCTGTGCTGGGCTCTGCGCTCGGTGCTGTGCTGGGCTCTGCGCTCGGTGCTGTGCTCTGCGCTCGGTGCTGTGCTGGGCTCTGCGCTCGGTGCTGTGCTGGGCTCTGCTGGGCTCTGCGCTCGGTGCTGTGCTGGGCTCTGCGCTCGGTGCTCTGCTCGGTGCTGGGCTCTGCTCTCGGTCCTGTGTTTGGGCTCTGCGCTCGGTGCTGTGTTGGGCTCTGCGCTCGGTGCTGGGCTCTGCGTTTGGTGCTGTGCAGGGCTCTGCGCTCGGTGCTGTGCTGGGCTCTGTGCTGTGCTCTGTGCTGTGCAGGGCTCTGCGCTCGGTGCTGTGCTGGGCGTTTGGTGCTGTGCTGGGCTCTGTGCTGTGCTCGGTGCTGTGCAGGGCTCTGCGCTCGGTGCTGTGCTGGGCTCTGTGCTCGGTGCTGGGCTCTGTGCTCGGTGCTGGGCTCTGTGCTGTGCTGGGCTCTATGCTCTGTGTTGTGCTGGGCTCTGTGCTGTGCTGGGCTCTGCGTTTGGTGCTGTGCAGGGCTCTGCGCTCGGTGCTGTGCTGGGCTCTGTGATGTGCTGGGCTCTGTGCTCGGTGCTGTGCTGGGCTCTGTGCTGTGCTCGGTGCTGTGCAGGGCTCTGCGCTCGGTGCTGTGCTGGGCTCTGTGCTGTGCTGGGCTCTGTGCTGGGCTCGGTGCTGTGCAGGGCTCTGCGCTCGGTGCTGGTAGCTGTGTGGCGTTTTCGCGCGCTTACATTGGTGGTCCAGCGGCGGGAGGCGCGTGGCTTTCGTGACATCATGCCGGCGACCAACGAAGAGAGAGAGGACGCTGGAAGCGGACCGCCGGGACCGCCATCGCTGGAGGAGCTAAGGCCGATGTCGGTGAGTATGTGTGGACCGTGGAGGACTCGAGGCCGAGGTAGGTGAGTATATGCTCTCCACACCCACCCTGCTTGCTCGGCCGGTTACCAAGCTTAGGTGAGCCCCCGGCTTGGCTTGGGCCTAGAGGACCTGTCGAGCCGGGGACTCGCCTGAGCATGGAGGCCGGTCGAGTTGCATGCTCGGGCGTCCTCCAGGCTCAAGCGAGTCCCCGGCTCGGCTGGGTCTCTAGGCCAACGCCAAGCCGGGGGCTCGCCTAAGCTTGGATACCGCCGAGCAAGCAGGGTGGGTGTGGAGAGCACATACTCCCCTACATTAGCCCTGAGTTCCAGCGGTGACTGTCATCCGGCTGTCGCAGGCTGCTCGGCCGGCCTCCAGGCTCAGGCGAGCCCCCGGCTTGGCTTGGGCCTACAGGCCCAGCCGAGCGGGGGCTCGCCTAAGCCTGGAGGCCGGCCGAGTTGCCTGCGACAGCCACCGGTGGAGCTCCGGGCCAATGTAAGAGGATGTTGCCTACACATACTCACCTACATCGGCCCTTAGCTCCTCCAGCGATGGCGGTCCCGCTTCCAGCGTCCTCTCTCTTCGTTGGTCGCCGGCATGATGTAACGAAAGCCTTTGACCCTGGCATTTTGACCCGGGGTCAAAGGCTTTCGTGACGTCATACCGGCGACCAACGGAGACAGAGAGGACGCTGGAAGCGGGACCGCCATCGCTGGAGGAGCTAAGGGCTGATGTCGGTGAGTATGTGTGGACCGGTGGAGGACTCGAGGCCGAGGTAGGTGAGTATATGCTCTCCACACCCACCCTGCTTGCACGGCCGGTTACAAAGCTTAGGTGAGCCCCCGGCTTGGCTTGGGCCTAGAGGACCTGTCGAGCCGGGGACTTGCCTGAGCATGGAGGCCGGTCGAGTTGCATGCCTCGGGCGTCCTCCAGGCTCAAGCGAGTCCCCGGCTCGGCTGGGCCTCTAGGCCAATGCCAAGCCGGGGGCTCGCCTAAGCTTGGATACCGGCCGAGCAAGCAGGGTGGGTGTGGAGAGTACATACTCACCTACATTAGCCCTGAGCTCCAGCGGTGGCTGTCGCAGGGCTCGCCGGCCTCCAGGCTCAGGCGAGCCCCCGGCTTAGCTTGGGCCTACAGGCCCAGCCGAGCCGGGGGCTCGCCTAAGCCTGGAGGCCGGCCGAGCAGCCTGCGACAGCCACCGCTAGAGCTCCGGGCCAATGTAGGGGGATGTTGCCTACACGTACTCACCTACATCGGCCTTAGCTCCTCCAGCGATGGCGGTCCCGCTTCCAGCGTCCTCTCTCTTCGTTGGTCGCCGGCATGATGTAACGAAAGCCTTTGACCCCGGCATTTTGACCCGGGGTCAAAGGCTTTCGTGACGTCATACCGGCGACCAACGGAGACAGAGAGGACGCTGGAAGCGGGACCGCCATCGCTTTAGGAGCTAAGGGCCGATGTAGGTGAGTATGTGTAGGCAACATCCTCTTACATTGGCCCGGAGCTCCACCGGTGGCTGTCCTCTGGCTGTCGCAGGCTGCTAGGCCGCCCTCCAGGCTTAGGCGAGTCCCCGGCTCGGCTGGGCCTGTAGGCCCAAGCCAAGCCGGGGGCTCGCCTGAGCCTGGAGGCCGGCCTTGCAGCCTGCTCGGCCGGAGGAGGTCACCGCTGGAGCTCAGGGCCGATTTAGGGGAGTATGTTTTGGGAACTTCGGTCCTGAGCTCCAGCGGTGACCGTCCTCTGGCTGTCGCTGGCTGCTCGGCCGCCCTCTAGGCTTAGGCGAGTCCCCGGCTCGGCTGGGCCTGTAGGCCCAAGCCAAGCCGGGGGCTCGCCTGAGCCTGGAGGCCGGCCTAGCAGCCTGCTCGGCCGGAGGAGGTCACCGCTGGAGCTCAGGGCCGATTTAGGGGAGTATGTTTTGGGAACTTCGGCCCTGAGCTCCAGCGGTGACCGTCCTCTGGCTGTCGCTGGCTGCTCGGCCGGCCTCTAGGCTTAGGCGAGTCCCCGCTCGGCTGGGCCTGTAGGCCCAAGCCAAGGCCGGGGGCTCGCCTGAGCCTGGAGGCCGGCCTAGCAGCCTGCTCGGCCGGAGGAGGTCACCGCTGGAGCTCAGGGCCGATTTAGGGGAGTATGTTTTGGGAACTTCGGCCCTGAGCTCCAGCGGTGACCGTCCTCTGGCTGTCGCTGGCTGCTCGGCCGGCCTCTAGGCTTAGGCGAGTCCCCGGCTCGGCTGGGCCTGTAGGCCCAAACCAAGCCGGGGGCTCGCCTGAGCCTGGATGCCCGCAGAGCAGGCCGCGACAGCCGGAGGACGGTCACCGCTGGAGGATCGGGCCTGCGCCGTGTAAACAAACGGGTAGCTGCGCGCGGCTGGTGCCGATTTTTTTTTTTTTTTTTTTTCGCAGGCGGCCGGCACGCGCAGCTACCTGCTTGTTTTTTAACGGCCACTTTCAAATGTCCGTCGCGCATGCGCAGACGCTTTTGGCGATGGACACTTGAAGGCTTATTTTATAGTATAGTATAGATAGAAGGAAAGAGACGCAATAGGAGCCTCTGAGTCGGTGTATTACAATTGTGAGTATATATCTGATTATTTCAAGCCAATATTCAAGTCAAGGACTATATATGCGCAATACAAGTTTTTTTCCTCTTTCTCCTCTTTTAAGCAAAAAAGTCGGGTTAACCGGTGAAATTAAGGCACTAGAAGACTTCAGGAGTCGGGCGTGACCCCCCTATAAGAGGTCAGAAGGTCTATCACTTGAGCCATATTGAGGCTCCCCCTCTGTGAGTGAGAACTTGTGAAAACATTTTTGACTATTCCCTATGTACAAACAATATTGCACCATGTGTTTTATGTTTATGCCTTTATACTGTAGAGTTTGAACCCATGGGAAGTTCACCCTCTTGAGAAGAGCACCACCAGATAAGTGCTCTATATAAACAAATAAGAGGTGTATAGCACTATTTAGATAAGAGTGTGCGCTCACACGGGACTGACGTCCGATTGTAATCTAGCATATATACCCTCTTGGAGGGCACTCTAAAAATCGAATTTTGAATCCCATTGACTTTTATTGAATTCGAGTTCGAGTTTGAGTTCGAATTCGAACATTTGAAAAGTTTGAGTTCGAATGCGATCCGAACTCGGGGGTGTTCGGCTCATCCCTATTCATCATATACTTCTATGGGAATAAGGGCATGTTGACCATGGTTGGAGTGGGTTGGGTAGGCCCTGCTATCAAATTTACGGCTGCCACGTAAACTAGTGGGAACATGGCAATTGGTTCGGAGACAGACTGAAATAGTTATGGGGATGTGCACTGGGACTGGAGGTCTCTGGTGGGTCAGAATAACCATTGCACTGGTAAATAGTCTTACCACCATAGTGGTGATCTTATATTGCATGCCTTGGAGCAGCAGGGTAACTGGGAACAACATTTCTACGACCTACTACCTTCGAGTTACTGCTCCACTTATCTGGAGGTTTGATTGATGGGGTAATAAAGACGGAGTGATGTCTACAAGTGTCACTGGAGACCCAATCCAGGAGTGTGATGGTATGAGCCCTGGGGTGCAGTGACACACTGGATACGATAGTCAAAGCTCTTTTGTTTAGTGTAACACAAGATAAGATGAGGGTCAACATTGGAATAGGGCTGCCTAACAAATACAAGGGGAAACTGAGAGATAGGACAGGAAGGGGTTATCCATAGAACACACAGACTCAGGATAGAGTTGACAAAAAGGACAGATGGACAGGACAGGAAAGGAACAGGGCTAACAACAGATACAAAGGGGAATACACAGAAAGGTGAGGAAAAAGGTTAACTGACAGATAGAGGGACAGGACAGGAACGGTTCTAAGAGCAGGGTTGAATGCTATTGAACTGGAAGTCCAAGGGTACTGAGAGTTGGAGTCCAATGCACAGAGAATCAGGCAGCAGGATATGGAAATGGCAGGTATGGAGAGAGTCTATGATACACAATGAGGTTCTCTATGGATGAATGGTCCCGGATGATGAAGGGTCTCGGATGATTGAGAGTCTTGGATGATGGAGGGTCTCAAATGATGAATGGTCTCTGGTGATGGAGGGTCTTGGATGATGGAGGGTCTCGGATGATGAATAAGGAAAGTCTTTGATAAGCAAGGAGAGCCTCAGCGAGGGTCTCCACAAGGAACAAATAAGGTACCTGACAAACAGGGGTCTTTATAACAGTGAGGGTATCCAGGCAAGGTTTCAATAGAGGGGCGATCCATAAGAGTGGTCAAGGGCGATCCAAAGGTCTAGGGCTGGCTGAGTATGGTGATCCAATAAGCAAAGCAGGGTGTCTGATACACAGGTAGGTAGAATTCTTGTTAGCAAGATATCAGGCTCCTGGCTGAACAAGCTCCAGTCTGGGTAGTGGACGTTGATGCTGAAGCACCCTGGGAAGGCCACAGCCTCCTAAAGTAGAAGCATTCTGGCTAGTTGATTAAGTGCACCTGAGCGTCTTACAGAGCTGGCTGAGGAGTCAATTCATCCTAGGGCAGCACCTTTCATGTATTTCTCTGGGAGATTCAAGAAACAACACTGCCGGACTCGCTTTTTTGCCGCCGGCGGCAGCGATGAGGATCGTGAAACCAAGATAGAAAACAGGTACGGCTACATAATAAAATTAATATATTACTCTTAGAGGTGCATACCTGGCAACAGAAAGACTTATTGTTGCCCTTTTAATTAAAAATTAACATAACACTAGTGGTTGACCACGAGGAACTGCTAACTCGATTGACTCGGCCACCATAATTTATAACTGAGCTTATCCTAAAGATGTCTAATTTGTGCTTCAGTGTATGCCAGTGCTTGCCAGTCCTGGTCCTCGGGTTTCCCTAACAGGCCAGGTTTGCCAGATATCTGAAGCACAGCATAGGTGATATGATTTGCTGCTCAGTGATTGCATTTCCCCAAGGTAATCCTTAAAATGTGGCCTGTATGGGGGACCAGAGGACCTGGGTTGGGAACCACTGGTGTACGGTATGCCATCATCATGTAACTTACAGTGCAGTTTACCTGCCACCAGTAGATATGGCATCTGGCATTTTGAAGCTTTGCATGAACCTTGGCATGAAGAACCACTGCAAATGAGAATGAGTTTCGACTCACCGTAGTGAGCAGGTTAAGAAAAAAACAGGTTGTCCAAATTTTGGTCGGACCTTATCAATGTTCCAAGAACATTCAGATAAACTGAAACAACTGTAATTTTCAGATGAACCAAAAGTTATGAATCAGATTGTGTCCCCATGCAAAAGTCTATTTTGTTGTTTGTAAAATAACCCGAGCTGCTTCTCTGAACTGAGTTACCAAAATCAGACATTTTTGTCCCCGAGTATGCATTTCCACTACCTCCCCTACCGATCTAATGCTTGTCTACTCTTTCCACCAATTTACTCTGTGTTCTCTTTGATCTGTCGGATATAACAACTCAGGCAATCTCTTATGTTGCCCTCCCAGCAGTATTGAGTGCTAATAGAGAGGCGCTACTATCTTTACCTTATACATTACCACATTGTATCTTAAGGTCAAAGGCCAACCCTTGTCATCAGGTGGCTTATAATTCAGTTTACAACATAACTATATTGCATGCAGTTTTGTTGATCTTGTTACCATGAAGCTAGATCAGCTTCAAGTGACACTTGAAAAAGGTTCTATAAAGATTCCGAAACCTTGTGTGAGATGTGACCTCAATAAAGACCACCAACATTTTCTCCGAGATTGCCTGGTTCCTCTTAGTTCATCTCATGAAGTAATCGCTGTGTGTTCACTTGAAAAAGGCTCATTAAAGGGCCGAAACCTTGTGCGAGATGTGACCTCAATAAAGACCTCCAAGATTGTCTCGAATGCCCTGGTTCATCTTACTTCATCTCATAAAGTAATCGCTGTGTGTTCACTTAAGTTCATAATTTCATACTACTTATTTGACACATGAATGACCTTTCTTCTCCAACAAGTTGCGAGTTTGTCATGTCGATTCTCCAAATCCTACTGATCTCTCTGTTTAATAAGGGTTCCATGGTTCATGGTACAGAAATATGGAGGATGCTGTAAAAATACATTCCGACCAAACCCCCCACCCCCATACCCTTCTTAAGGTTAGAAATATAAGGTCTTTAGTCTTCTGTAATTGTGTTAACATAAATATTTATTATATGATAGTATCTGTGAAAAGATCTGTGAAAACGTAACTAGAGAACACTTTATCAAGAATTCTACAAGCCACAATTTATATGTAGTAACGACTACACTTGTCTTCATATCTGAGCAAAGTCATGATTGACCTCATATAGCAATGGGAAGACAGATGGCAACAGAGAGTTTTTTCTTCAATATGGGCTACTCATAACTACTCGATAATCTCTCAGAAAGCCAATGGACGTGGTTTATCTCATTCTGGTGTTCCTCTTCCTTTCTTGATGAGTTGTTCTCTTGAGTTCATGTTAGGTCTAAACAATATAATGAAGCATTTATTGGCAAACATACAAACTACAAGGGCCCAGCTGGATGCCAGGATGGCAAAGATCTCCATGGCCACTGTGTACTTGCCCTGAGCACTTACGGAGGCTGGGATAAAGGACACCCAGACACTGAGGAAAGACAGCATGCTGAAGGTAATAAATTTGGCCTCATTGAAACTGTCAGGAAGCCTTCTGGCCAAGAAGGCAACAACAAAACTGATTGTGGCCAGCAGACCAAGGTAACCCAACATGCACCAAAAGGCAGTGGGAGAGCCTTCATTACATTGGATAATGATAAGCCGAGGTTGAGTTTCAATGTTCTGTTCGGGATATGGAGATGCAATAGACAACCATGTGATACACAAAATAAATTGAAGGAGTGAGCAGATAAAAACCATCACATAGGATACATGGGGATTTGTCCATTTCTTGAGATTACTTCCTGGTTTGGTGGCCATAAATGCAAACACCACCAAGATAGTTTTGGCCAAGATGCAAGAGACACAAATGGCAAATACCATCCCGAATGTGACTTGACGTAGGAGACAGTTAACAGGTTGAGGATATCCAATAAAGACCAGTGAACAAAGGAAACAGAAGGACAAGGACACCAAAAGAAGACAGCTTAGACTATAGTTGTTGGCTTTCACAATAGGCGTTGTCTTAAACTTAATGAAAATCTTCAAGATGGCAACTGGGACCAAAGAAGAGATGGCACTTGCAGAGGCCAATATCGTGCCCAAGGGATCTTCATAGGAGAGGTACTCTATCGGCTTTGGTTGACATGTGGTTTTCTCTGAGTTCGGCCACATATCCCATGGACACTTAATGCAAGTGAAAGAATCTATAGAAAATATAATACATATACTGTACATGACAACATGTGCATGTTAGAAAAAAGTCACACGTCTATTGTAGATGAAACAAAATTGGAGCAAAACATTTTTGGGGATAACATGAACCGACTTATAAGTTGAGTCATGATGCTGATATAACTTAAAGCCATTAACCGCTTAGCGCCAACGGGTATCCTATGCCATCCTGGAGGCAAGCAGGCTTAAAAACTGCATGGTGGCATAGCACACCCCATGCCATGACTTTTTGGCCCTCCTCCGGCCTGCCTCCCTTCCCATAGGCCGAATGATGTCACGTATGCAGGGGCACTGTCTTAATTCAATAAGTATAAACTGTAATAGTTAAAATCTGTAGTTATAGTTGTTTTTTTTTCAACTTAACTTGCCTGTTTGATTGGCGATCTCTCCTTGAGGACATGGGACACATTGGAAGCAACAGACAGGTTCTCCTTTTCTTGCCGCCTTCCAAAATCCAGGAGGGCAACTCTGACTGCAGACTGAGATTGGTACCTAGATGAATTTAGGGTTTTATTCCATCAATTCCTTATGCAGCTGTAGTAAGACTCTATGAAAATGTACTCCTCTTGTAAGGGAGAAATTCATACCTGTCGTTCTCCAGAGTTCCATATGATGGCACTTATATTGATAGTGAAGACTTGCCCGGGAGGAGCTGCCATGTCGTAGCTGCCCACCTTGACATGTTGCATGCCACCATTTGGACTCAGCTGCCAATTCACAATGTCATAGACAGCAGGTGGGTCTCCATTTTTGTTGAAATATACTTCCCTTCCGTCTTCCAGCTTGAACCTCACCTTTTTCAGGTAGTATAGGAGCTGGAAAGTTCACAGTTAAATATATAATAATTACCACTTGTTATATTATCTTTAAAGCTCAACCCATCAAAACAATTATGTTTGGTTTCCTTGGCATTTCATTACTCTCCCCGACCTCGTGGTCTCATAATTCTCATTTTTGTTCACCACAAACCTAGAAGGTAATCCAGACATGGACTCCTTGTTTAAGGTCCCTAGAGAGGTATAAGTTATATTATTGTGCCGAGGCCCAAATAAAAAGTTAATAAAATGGGTTAAAATACCTATTAGTTGCCTTTTAGGTTACGAGATGCAAGTACTTCTTAAAAGACCGTTCCTGTGTATGTGACATTTGAATTCTGGCTGCCCTTTTTGGATGATGCTGGCTGATTTTCACGTAGTATAGCCTCCTATGAGGCACCATCAAACAAAAAGTAGACGCGTGCATTTCGGTCTTGTCCAAATCCATATTCTGTTGAACTATTGGCAATACGGATCGAGCCGAATTCCCAATTTCCTATATCTCAACCGAATCAAACGCTGAATAAAAATATCCCAAATTGATCCAAACCGATCCGATTATATTTTGGCAGATTTGTAAATAATTGGAAATATTCGGATTAATTTGAATATCAAAAGTAATTGAAAGAGATGGTAACACTGCTCCAGGTCCGGATTGAGGCATATTTGCCATTTTGTGCTCATTTGCCAGAGATTTTTTTTTGTCATGTTGTCCATAGTTTTGGAGCATTTGTGTGATTATGTGTCACTGTAGAGCATATGCTACTTTATGGACCAAATTTTTGGACTATATATATACATCATTCATTGTGCCATTTTGGAATATATGTTTCATTCTGCTTTGTAATTTTGGCGCCTACGCATCATTTTGTGTATCATGTAGAGCCATTCTTGAGTCATTCTGTTTAGGTTTTTATCATTTAACAAACTGCGGTTCTGAATATTAGTCTAATATATCGGCGCTTCCTATATTTCTCGAATCTGTCTGATACCAAAATATTGGACGTTTCCTATTTTACGAATCAGCTGACTCAGACTATTTCCAAACTCCAAAATTTTGGGGATTCCAAAATATTCTGACCAGAACTGAAAACATTTTTATGAAACCTGAGCAAGGACTCATTGTAGGGCTGGCCGCTACTACCATTGCTTCTTCTCAGTGTTCCCAAGCCCAGCTTGTTCACCACTATTCTCTACAGCCTATCTGACTATTTTGCAAACAACTCAAATGTTGGGTAACATAACTTCGAACACACATACAGAAAAAATGGCGTTGCACCCATACTCACCAGAGTGGCTGCGACAACCAGGAGTAACAACCCATTTCATGTACAGAACATAACAAGAAATAAAGATGTCATCTGCGCTCTTTTCTATTCAATTCCATGTGCAACAAAACACAGTTAGAGGTTTTAGTTTGCTCTAATGGCCATTGAAGCGTAAGCTCACTCACCCCATCACGGCACCTCTTTGCAGAGTGAGTACCTAACCAATGTGATCAAAAGCCACTCCTCTGAGCAGCTGCACGCTCTCTTGCTGCTTTTCAGCTAAGAGGCAGAAAAATGGTGGGTTTTATTTATACATGCACCAGGCACTTCCCATTTGGGGTTGAAAACAAAAACATGGAAAAAGGAACAGCAGCAAAAATTACTTAACTGGTGTTACAGCATCTAACACATACATACAGAAAAAGCGGTGTCACGTTATATTATATGTATTTATATTTTGTTGTAACACCAGTTAAGTCATTTTTGCTGCTGTTCCTTTTTCCAAGTTTTTGTTTTCAACCCCAAATGGGTATAAATAAAACCCACCATTTTTTTGCCTCTTAGCTGAAAAGCAACGAGAGAGCACACAGCTGCTCAGAGGAGCGGCTTTTGGTTACATTGGTTAGGTACACACTCTATAAAGAGGTGCCTTGATGGGGTGAGTGAGCCTAGGCTTCAAAGGCCATTCGAGCAAAGTAAAACCTCTAATTTTGTTTTGTTGCACATAGAAACATAGGAAAATGTCAGCAGATAAGAACCTTTCGGCCCATCTAGTCTGCCCAATTACATGGATACTTTACTTGGATTTATCTTTTGTTTAGGATAGCCTTATGCCTATCCCATGCTTGCTTAAATTCAATTACTGTTTTGGCCTCTACCACTTCAACTAGAGTATTGAAGTATGGGAGTCCCTGAGCCGAAGAGGAGGAGCAGCATGCGGTGAGGGACAAAAGTTGAGTAAATCAGCTAAATAAATATATATATATCTATACTATAATTGAGTAAAGCTTGGCGTGTCCGTCGCCAAGCCTTACTCTGCGCATGCGCGCGCAACCAGCGGCGGTTGGTTGCGCGCGCATGCAACCGCCGCGGCACGAGCCGGCTGTGCGCTCGCCGCGGCGGTTACAAGATGCACACAGCAGCCGGGTAGAGGCTGCGCTCGCAGCCTCTACCCGGCTGCCGCGCGCATCCATCCCCCGAGCCATACTTACCTTTCCGAGCGGCGCCGGGGAACTGAAAGTTCCCTCGCTTCCGCCCCATGTCTGGTCTGGGGTCTGACCTGGGGCATATATCCATGAGAGCTTGGGGGGGCAATATCCAGGACCTGGGGGGCAATATCCATGAGCTGGGGGGCAGTATCCATGTGCTGGGGCAGTATATCCATGAGCTGGGGCAGTATATCCATGAGCTGGGGCAGTATATCCATGAGCTGGGGGGCATTATCCATGAGCTGGGGGCAGTATATCCATGAGCTGGGGGCAGTATATAAATGAGCTGGGGCAGTATATCCATGAGCTGGAGCAGTATATCCATGAGCTGGGGCAGTATATCTGGGGCAGTATATCCATGAGCTGGGGCAGTATATCCATGTGCTGGGGCAGTATCTATGAGCTGGGGCATTATATCCGTTTGAGCTGGGGCAGTATATCCATGTGCTGGGGCAGTATATCCATGAGCTGGGGGCAGTATATCCATGAGCTGGGGGCAGTATATCCATGAGCTGGGGCATTATATCCATGAGCTGGGGGCAGTATATCCATGAGCTGGGGCATTATATCCATGAGCTGGGGCATTATATCCATGAGCTGGGGCAGTATATCCATGAGCTGGGGCAGTATATCCATGAGCTGGGGGCAATATCCATGAGCTGGGGCAGTATATCCATGAGCTGGGGGCAGTATATCCATGAGCTGGGGGCAATATCCATGAGCTGGGGGCAGTATATCCATGAGCTGGGGCAGTGTATCCATGAGCTGGGGCAGTATTTCCATTTGCTGGGGCAGTATATCCATGAGCTGGGGCAGTATATCCATGAGCTGGGGGCAATATCCATGAGCTGGGGGCAGTATATCCATGAGCTGGGGCAGTATATCCATGAGCTGGGGGGGCATTATCCATGAGCTGGGGGCAGTATATCCATGAGCTGGGGCAGTATATCCATGAGCTGGGGCAGTATATCCTTGAGCGGGGGGCAATATCCATGAGCTGGGGGCAGTATATCCATGAGCTGGGGCAGTATATCCATGAGCTGGGGCAGTATATCCATGAGCTGGGGGCAATATCCATGAGCTGGGGGCAGTATATCCATGAGCTGGGGGCAGTATATCCATGAGCTGGGGCCAGTATATCCATGAGCTGGGGGCAGTATATCCATGAACTGGGGGCAATATCCATGAGCTGAGGGCAGTATCCATGAGCTGGGGACAGTATCCATGAGCTGGGGGCAGTATATCCATGAGCTGGAGGCAGTATATCCATGAGCTGGGGGCAGTATATCCATGATCTGGGGGCAATATCCACGAGCAGGGGCAGTATATCCACAATAGACTGCCCTCTGGGCAGGCTTTCCACCTTGTTTTAAATAATTGGACAAAGATTGTCAGAAGGATTTGCTCAGTTATTTAAGGGCAAAAAAGGATACTCTTTTCAATAGAGTTTCCCTTTAATTTCTATAATAAAAATTCAACAGGACAGAGTTGACAGAAACTCAACTTCATGACATATTTGGTAAATTTACAAAAGGAGTTGTGTGTAACAGCAAGTTAAAAAACGTTAATCGAAAAACCCAATTTAAATAATATATATTTTCACATTGACTGTCAATACTCTATAGATAATTTATCGTATGAAGTCAGGCACGTAGGTGGAAATGGAAACAGAAAAATTTAATGTTCAATTATTACAATACAAGTATCACCTGCCATGGCTGGAAATTCCAAATGTCGGGACATGATCCTTGGGGATATTTACAATTTTTCAAATCTTCTAAAGCTTTGGTCACAGCATGGACTGCAGTGTAAACACTGTAAGTGGTTCTTAAATTGGAGACATCGGTGTAGACATTTTGGACACTCGCTAGATTCTCTGATCCAGAACATTCTTTCACTGAGTTACTCAAATATCCAGTTTGGTTTTTATCATCTATGAACTTGCAGCTGAATGTCAGCTCCCAAAATATCCTTATCCAGTATCTTCCTAAAGTCATGGAAGGATGGATCGTGTTGAGGAAGGCTCTAAGGCCAGGTATTGTTCCACTGTTGAAGGCTATTCCTATTGTACCGACAAGATGAGCGGAAAATGTTTTCAAGGAGGCCATGGTGGTTGTTGACCAAGCATCGCTGGCAATGAGTATCCTTGTGATGTTCTGTTTTATCATCTCTTCCAGAATGGGAGGCAAATCAACACTGTTAGCAAAGATAACCACAACTTTTGCTGTTGATGCCTTCATCACTTTGACTATATGTGGGGCGTTGCGATCTGGACGACTGGTGACAATGTTCTCGCTGAAGGCCACACAAGCTCCAGCGCTGTCAATTTCTTGCTGGACAAGTTGAATCCCCTGTTGTCCGTAATCATCATCCACAGCTAAAAGGCCAATCCACGTCCAACCTAAGTGTAACACCAGATCAGCAAGCCCTTTGGACTGGAACATATCACTGGGAACAGTCCTGAAAAAAGATGGAAACTCTCTCTTGTTGCTTAGGAGGGGGCTGGTAGCATAATGACTGATCTGTTGGGAAAGTAACAGTCAGTTTAATGAAACCTAGTGTAACCAATAAGCTTTCAAAACGACCAATGAACTCTAAATATATTAGTAATAGTAAAAAAAATCATGATTCTGTGGGAATTACCTGAGTGAGCAAAGTATGTGAAGGCCCTGACAATGGGCAACATCACAAGATATGTGACGGCACAAACCTGGCTTGTTGCCTGTTCTCAGGGCCCTCACATACTCTGCTCACCCATAGAATACAGAAGTGACAGACGCAGCTGTCAATGGGCAGTTGGAGGAGCCTGGGGGCTAGCCTCCCCTACTGACTAAGGGCGAAGTACTAACTGGGATTTGCCACTTGGATTGCCCAGGGAATCCAGAATTTATGTAGAACTGTATCCTGGTTAGAACGCCCAGTTTATTGTGAACATGTTTTCCAGCAAATAGACTAAAGAGGTGAAGGGAATTTCTCTGGCAGCCAGAATAAATTAAGGGTTACCTAGTGATTGTATAAACTGTCTATTGTTTAATGTCCCTGTTCCCAGTTTGAATCTCCCTTCCCTTGTCCTGTTATTGGTTATCTGCTAATCCTCTTTTGTTTTATTCAAAAAAGGGGATTGTCCCTTAACTGTACATATTTGTCTGTTTTTCACTAAAGAGTTAGTTTTTCTGATGTTATCTTGAATACTGGTCTTGCCTAATGATTTGGTGCAAATTACATATATTTACTGATCTAAATGTTACTGGTTCTGCCTGGTTGGCAAAAGCTATAGTCTGACGGAGACACCCAGTCTGGGTACCCAGCGGTCCGTCACAATTGGGTAATCCAGACGGGACCTTTGCTTGAGATGCCCAGAAAGGTATCTGCTATAGCCTCCTGATGAGGCCAATCTAGGCCAAATTATTATTGGGGCAGCAGTTACGCTCATGTAGAGGAAGCTGCCTTGGCATATCATTCCTGGCCATCCATTCTGGGGGATAGACTGATTTGTATATGGTTCAGCCTCCTATGTAATGGCACCATTGAGATAAAAAAAATGTGACATCTGAGAGGGAACCCACTGTAGGGAAGGCTGTTTATACTGTTTCCTGTTCTCAGGATACTTGCCAACCTTGTAACATTGCCCATTGTCTGGGCCCTCACCAACCTTGTGACATTGTCGTTCTCTGGACCCTCACCAACCTTGTGACATTGTCCGTTCTCTGGACCCTCACCAACCATGTGACTTTGTCCTTTCTCTGGGCCCTCACCAACCTTGTGACTTTGCTCTTTCTCTGGGTCCTCAAATACTTTGGGCTATATTACAAAGTTGGTGCTAACTTAACCAGAGCTGTTGTAAACTGAAAACCTCCATAGGCTATAATGGCTCTGGGAAGTTTATAACAGCTCTGGTTAAGATAGCACCAACTATGTAATATAGCCCTTTACATATTATTTCCTATATAAGAGTTGACCTTCGCCACACAAACTCACTGATCATTGCAAACAGATGATTTTCAATATTTTTTTTCATGCATTTTAGAAAAAAATACAAAAATATATGACTTTAGCTTTTCTTATTGTGAAAATGTTGCAGATACTTTTTTTTAGGTTTTTGCTGTGAGTGGTTGGTTGGTTTATGTTTATCTAGGTGGATTAATGATTGACATCAAGTGTCTAGTTTCAAAAAATAAATGTCGGAAACCCCATGAAACTGTTTTCATCTTGCCCTTAAAGGGCCACTCTATGCAGTATGATCACACGATGTAAATTGGGTTGTCATTGTGTCCTGAGTGTCTTGCTTCTAGACACTCTCTGGGGGGACTTCGGTCCAATTTAACGCTTTCACTGCTGAGGACGTGTGGGGAACGTCCTTATTGACTCCTATGGAAAGATAGGGGGTTCCTTTGAAACCCGATATCTTCCGACTGTTGGCAGCTAGCAGGGTCATATGTGGTATCATTAGAAAGGCCAGAGCATGGCCTTTCCAATGATATCAAACATAACCATGTTTAAAGTAAAGAATAAAAATAATAATAAAAAAAGGAAAAATGAGTTTTTTTAAGACTTGAAATGGCTCAGCAGTGAAGGGGTTAACTCTCTAGGTAAAATAGAGCACACATTATCCCCCAAAGGAAATAGATTTGCAACCGCTGTAATCTTCATAGGGCACTATTACATTCTTTGCGCAAAAACGCACGCAGAACGCGTGAATTTTTGCACGCAGCGTTAATAAACGTTAACGCGCATAAACCAACGCTGGTATTACAATCCTCGCGCATCTTTTCATACGGCAAAAAATAACGCGCGTAAAACGGACACGCAAAAACGCGCGCAGCAACGTTGCGTGCAGAAATCAGTGGGCGGACTGTTTTTTCACTCGATTCAGCCAATCAGAATTAAGAACCACAATTGTCTCCCGTTCAGTTTTTGCGCCTGTCAAAGTCAATCTGCGTATATATGCTGCAGCAATAATAAAAACACTCACAACTTCTCAATTTTATTGTTTGGGTATGTGTAGAATGTGTAACTATACTTTGCTGTATTTTTTTTTTTGTGCTGGTGTATTTGGGTTCGGCCAGGACGTTTAGATTTGCCGTTAACGCCAGCTTTTCAAAGACGTCAAAATTATGCGCGCAAATGCTGTCCGCTAAATTTTGCGCAAAGATTGTAATACCATCTGCGTACCGGCACACAAACGCATTTGTGCTCACAATGTTAAGTATAGGACGCGTGGAGTACAGTAAGCTCGCGCAGCGATCGCGCAGGTTCACCCACGGTAGATCTTAACGTGCATT
Source organism: Leptobrachium leishanense (assembly GCA_009667805.1). Lineage (NCBI taxonomy): Eukaryota > Metazoa > Chordata > Amphibia > Anura > Megophryidae > Leptobrachium > Leptobrachium leishanense. The sequence goes on from CM019065.1 coordinate 22,340,505, forward strand.
TTTTGTGCGGACATCGTAATACGACGTTCAGCGCAAAGGGTTTTGCCCCTCGCGTTAATGCGTTTTTGCGCACGCTTTTACGTTTGTGCGAAGAATGTAATAGAGCCCATAATGTCTACATGCCAGATACAGAAACCATTTACATATCTCAAACAGGTCAAAGCACCAACAATAATTTCAGAGAATTATACAAGATACCAATAAAAATTACATTAATAATTTAGATTGCAAAAATATCTTTATTTTCCGAGGGTAAACAGTGCCCTTTCTCAATGTTTCATGGCTGAATTCTGAGAGCAAGTGCACTTAAAAATCAGACAAAAAAAACAAAACAAACGATATAGGTGATATACCGCTAAATACCAGAAATATACATGATATTACATCAATCATGCTCACGTATTCATGAATTCCCTGTTCAATATTGTGTGAATAGACTTGTCTAGCGGGTCTCCCCTTCTTCATGCTTACATACCCTCAAATAAAAATTTGGACTGTAGGTGTTTGGGCCTCTGACACCTCAAGTTGTTCCCCCGCCCTTTCTTATGTCAAAGTCACCCTATGCTCCTTGTAGGTACAGAGTGTCCATGTGCTCTGTGCCCTATTCCCTAAAGTCTGTGTTTTACCATGGGAGATTTCTTGTATTGTTCCCTGATGGGTTCATGTTGTGTGCTATATGCTGTGCTGTGTCCGTGATACGTACTCTAGTGCTGTGTTATTCTCCTGAGAGGTCTCCATACTCCTGTCTAGCCCTGAGAGCTGGGTTAAACCAGATCTTGGTTACCTTGACCCTGGAACTGAAGGAAGCCACCCTTATCAACCCTGCCATGCAGTGGAAGGGGATTCCTTTGTCTGTTAGACCAGGGCTTGTGTGTGGGAGGGGGGAGGCTATTCATTTTGATGTTAATGCTGGGGCATGTTATATCCTTGTTGGGCTGTCCATCCCCTATGTGTGTTGTCCCATTGCTTCCCTTGTTCTTTCCCTGCATACGCCCTTTGTGATATATTCTGCTGTGAAACCAAAATAAAGAAGTTGGAGTCTTTGTTCTCCTCTTACAATGAGCTCTGGCTATTTACTGGGTGGCATCGGGACAGAAACAATACTTCTTCGGTACATTGACCTCAAGAGTGAACCTGCTGCATGGAGATATCCACGCAGGCAACCAAGCTCTATGACACTAGCGTTATTTGAATAGAACAATGTAAAACTTAAGTGCAAATTTGTTTAGGGTTAAAGTGACCCTAACTCCAACCTAACTCTAACCCTCTCCACACTTTTTCTAAGCTAAGATGAACTTCACTTCAAGCAACGGTAGTATCATAATTGGACTATACAACAGTAATCTTCAAACAACGGTAGTTCTATTGCTTCAAGCTATTTAAGTGTTTAAGTACTGAATGACAAATAATCCTTTTTTGATTCCCGGCTACTTTTTCATGTCGTCAACAAGGTTGGCCATTGATGGCGACCTATGAAAAAGATACCTTTTCCACATTGTCTACTGCTACTGCATTGTGTTACAGGTAATGTTATACAGTTGCATACAGAGCGTCATTTTCTGTCCAACTGATTTAAAGCGATCTGTGAACAATAAAAGAAAAATAACCTTCTAAATAAATGTTAAAAGGAGACTTCTCACCAGTGGATAACTGTAGAGGCGTAAGATTTGAGACACTAGAATAGAATGTGTGGAGATAGATGGTCCGATGATGGAACTGAGAGAAACATCCCCAGCGCATCGGTAATTGGGAATGACTCTGTCATACCCTGTCACCACCTGTAAAGCCCCTTTTAAGTCATGCTGAAGAACATCACAGGAATCATATGCTTGAAAGCCCAGGGTGACATTGGAGAGTATGTCTGGATTTCCATTGATCTCTGCCACAGCGAATCTCATTGCCTGGAGCTGCTGTAAATTCTGAAAGTGGAACCTTTAAAAAAAACAAGAACATAATATGTTTAGAGGGTTAACATGAATCTGAGAAGATCCTGACAATACAGGGTTAATTAACAGCCTCACTATATAATTATATATTCAAAAAGTAAACAGCCTGTAATATACTAGATATACATATTTGGCATTGACATGGGGTCAGTAGAGGCAGATCCTCCTCTGTTGCCATCAGGGGAGTACACGGGCGCTCTGCAGCTATCGGGCCCTTGTATCCTCTGACTTATCGCTGGGGTTTGTGGTTTGTGGTGGTGCAATGCAGTCTCCAGCTCCACCTGACACAAACCACATAATGCTCCCTTCTGGTAGCTGGTGCTCCGTGTGGATACAGGGAGAGCTGTGTGGTCAGTCACTGCTGTACACAAATAAGATTTCAGGGGTTCAAATTAGTGAAAATCCTTGAATAGTACAGATACAAGGTGTTGCTGTAATTTCCATACACAGGCATTATGCAGCACGTACAGATACAAGGTGTTGCTGTAATTTCCATACACAGACATTATGCAGCACATACAGATACAGTGGCGTAGCGTGGGTTGTCAGCGCCCGGGGCCAGCCAAGAATTGTGCGCCCCCCTCCAACCTGTGGACACGTTATCGATATTGCCCCAGCTCTCACATGAATATTGCCCCAGTCAGCTCTCACATGGATACTGCCCCAGCTCACACATGAATATTGCCCCAGCCAGCTCACACATGAATATTGCCCCAGCCAGCTCACACATGGATATTGTCCCAGCCAGCTCACACATGGATATTGTCCCAGCCAGCTCTCACATGGATATTGCCCCAGCCAGCTCACACATGGATATTGTCCCAGCCAGCTCTCCCATGGATTTGCCCCAGCTCACACATGGATTTGCCCCAGCTCACGGATTTGCCCCCAGCTCATGGATTTGCCCCCAGCTCATGGATATGCCCCCAGCTCATGGATATGCCCCCAGCTCATGGATTTGCCCCCAGCTCATGGATTTGCCCCAGCTCTCACCTGGATATTGCCCCAGCGGCAGCCAGCTCTCAAATGGATACTTGCCCCAGCTCCGGATCCAGCAGGGGTTGAGGGGGCCCAGATGCCGGGCAGCGGGAGTGCCTGCCCGGTCCTGAACAGCGTGTGAGTCCGTCCGTGTTGAAGGGGAGGCAGCTGCGTGCGTGCGCAGGTCACGTGGTCCGGCCAGTCAGGTGGTACAGAGACTCAGTACCACCTGATTAGCCGGACCACGTGACCGGCTGCGCCTGCACGCAGCCGCATCCCCTTCAACACGGACGGACTCACTGTTCAGGACCAGGCAGGCACTCCTGCTGCACGGCATCTGGGTCCCCTCAACCCGCGGGCCCTTGGGCGGTTCCCGAGGGCCCGGCGGGTCAGTCCGGGCCTCAAGTTTTAGGGGCGCAAATTTATTTTGAAATTATGCGCCCCTAACAAAACTGCACCCGGGACCACGGCCCCCCATCCCCCCCACGCTACGCCACTGTACAGATACAAGGTGTTGCTGAAATTGCCATACACAGGCATTATGCAGCACATACAGATACATTCAGCCAGGTAGAGAAAGAAAAAAAAGTTTTATTTTATGTTCCCGGGGACATTTAAAAATGTCCTCGGATTTTATTTTTTTTAGAAATGTGTTGCCCTACCTTAGCCTGGTGGTGGTCAGTGGGGGCTCCCTGGATCCTGGTTGTGGGGGGTCTGCCGTGGCCGCAGGTGAAGTGGCTCCCTCCCTGTGCTGCCTGTCTCTGCCACATGCACCCGGGCGGCTAGCACACACAGTCGCAGTTCTGTCATCCGGTGGCCGCATTCTCTTCAAGGGGATCCTTGGGAGGCCCCTGCAGGCTGCCCTCTACAGTGCCTGATTAGAAGACCATGTCTGCCTGATGTTTTAGTAACAAGAATGTTTTATCCCATAGACTTCAATGTTAAAAATATTCCCGTTTTAATTCAATATCTAATAAACCGTTGCTTATAATATTCTGCAGTAAAGAGTCTCTTTATTTCTAGATTTTTTAGTATTTTTTAAGCATTTTTTATCCTTTTTTTCGAACTTTTGGTGAACGTCCCAAAAAGTTCGAAGTTCACGAACTGTGGAACGGCCAATGTTCAATGCGAACTCCGAACAGATTGAACCGAACAGCTCATCCCTACTGGTGATGAGAGGCATTCACGTCTGTTTTCCCCTGTTTTGTGTTTGGCTGTGCTGTTTGGGGCTGCTCTGCGGTTCTGCTGGGATCTTCTGGTCTGAAGTCACATGGCCCAATCACACAAACCCACTGCTTATATAACTCCCAGCAGCACAGTGCTTATTTGACTGTTTGTGGAGTTCTATGGCGTTTGTGGTTCTTGTGTCCTGTTCCTGTTCCCTGTTCCCTGTTTCCAGGGTTGCTGCATAGCTTCATGTCGAGAATTTTCTGGTTTTGACTTTTGGCTTATGTTCCTGGATATTCTCTGTCTTGGTCTCTGTACACTGTAGCCTGCTAATCTTGTTACTGACCTGGCCTGGCTGAGAACCGCTCTGTATGACTTCTGGCTCTGGTTCTGGTTTATTCTCTGGTCTATTCCCTGTACCCTGTACCGAGTATCTAGATATTCCTGTGTATGAATTCTGGCTCTGGTTCTGGTTTATTCTCTGGTTTATTCCCTGTACCCTGTACCGAACATCTAGATATTCCTGTGTATGACCTTAGTGTGTTCTCTGGATCTCTCTTTTGCCTGTTCCCTGTATTACTGTATGCCTGTTCAGTTGCCAATCTCTGCTAGTCTTGACCATTCCTATGTTTCATGTTTTATGTATCTTGTTTGTCTAAGTTTAGCATACTCAGAGGCCAACATACAAGGACCTCTACAGTCTAGGATTTCTGTCTGTCTTGTTAACCCTTGCCCTTCTTGCTCCCCTTGCTTACATTTTAGTAAACTGAGCAGAGCTTAATAAAGGAATAATTATTATGACACAAAAAATAGTCATAATTAACAGTTTTTCCTTGAGCGTGAGAGTACCCCCAATTTTTTCCCAGAAAAAAAGCACTGGTAATAGTCATAAATATTTCAGATGTATCACGGTGCTCTTACGTTGAACATTTGGTCTTGGGTGGTTCTTCATTGAAAGAAAATGTCTGATGGACCTTGCCGATATGTATAGGTAGCAGCACTCCTATCATTATATCTCCAGGTTGGGTCATTCCACTGAGCTCCGTGATGGGCAGCCTGCATCGCTGGTCCACAGAGCAATAAACATTGTTACATATAGAAAGGAACAGCTGCCAGATAGTCAAAAACACCATCATGGTTTCTAAAAAGGAGACAAGTCTGAGAAGACAATACGTCAATGAGAAGCTTGTTAAAAATATGTCACAATTAACAATTTAACAAGCAGATAACATACAGAATAATTGTAAAAATAATATTTTGGGCAATGTGTCAGTGTGTTTCATGGTCATGGTACGGAATCAAAGGTAGAGTCTTATTGCAGTGGACAGTTACAGTTACAAGCATTTATAAAGTGCCAACAAATTCTGTAGCGCTGTACAATGGGAGAGACAGAACAACATATATGATACACGTTACACACACAGAACAGTAGGAGAGAGGACCCTGCTCGAGAGCTTACAATCTGAGAGGAGAGGGGTGCCACACTAGGTGAGCGTAAATAGCTGAGTATGTGAAGTAGCGGTATGAGTGTGGGCTGATTGAAAAGATGGAACAAGAAATGTACAGTGGGGAGAATCATGGAGTGAGCTGATAGTCTTCTCTAAAGTAATGTGTTTTTAGAGACTTCTTGATCGACTGGAGAGACGGGGAGAGTCTGCTGTTGCGTGGGATGAAGTTCCATAGAAAGGGTGCAGCTCGGGAAAAGTCCTGAAGGTGGGAGTTGAGGGTGTGGGTACAAGGAACTGATAGCATCAGATCATTGGCAGAGCGAAGTGGTCAAGACTGGATATACCTTCTAATCAGAGAGGAGATGTAGGCAGAGGTGCAGTTATTGAGAGCTTTGTACGTGAGCACCAGTAATTTGAAATGGATTCTAGACAAGTAAACCAGGGAAGGAAGCCAGTGCAGGATGTGAGGTGTATGAGTCTGGCACAGGAGTTCATTACAGACTGCAGAGGGAGATCTCTTAAGACCAGAGAGAAGGAGGTTACAGTAGCCAATGCAGAAGATAATAAGATCACGTGATCTCGATCGCGGCAGGCTGAAGGATGGATCTCAGGCGAGCGGCAGATACTCATGCGGCTGCCGCTCGTTGAAGGACCGAACGCGGCAGCCGCACGATCTGCCGTCGCCGCATAAAAAAATAGTACAGAGTGCAGCAGCGGCGCCAGTGGCTGAAATTTGCCGCCCACGAATTTCTGCCGCCTGGCGCCGCTGCTTCGCTCTGCACCATTGTCGGGCCGGCCCTACCTTGGTCAGAGCACTCTCAGTAGAGTGTTGGAAGCAAAAACCGGACTGTTGCGGATCATGAAGAGAGTTAGCAGCAATAAAACTAGTGAGCTGTTTATAGACCAGGCGTTCTAAGATTTTGGAGGCAAAGGGGAGCAAAGACATTGGGAAAGTAGTTTGAAATGGAGGTCGGATCAAGAGATGGCTTCTTTAGAATGATCAAAGCACATTTGAATGCAGAGGGAGAGACTCCCGAGGAGAAGCAGAGGTTAAAAAGCAGGGACAATGACTGGTAGAACAGATGGAATAAGGTGCGAGGGGATGGGGGTCAAGCAGACAAGTGGTCGGTCAGGAGGATATGAGAACTTTTGAGACATCCTCCTCTTAAACCATTAAACCAGAGAAAAGGAAGAAATAGTAGAAGAGGGGGCAGGGAATGAAGGAGTCAATGGTGTTGAATGTTAATGGAGGAGGACAGTGAAGAAATTTCTAGTCTATGTTTAGTAATCTTATCCGTGAAATAGTTAGCAAAGCCGACAGCAGTGAGGTCTGTGGAAGGTTGAGTGGAAGCAGGGCGCATTAACAGATTAAAAGTATGAAAAAGACATCTGGAATCATGAGTAGGGATGAGCCGAACATAATTTCAAAAATTCGAGTTCGAACTCGAACACGAACCAAACTCAATGCAAGTCAATAGGACTCAAAAGTTCGATTTTTAGGCTAGGGACAGATGAGCGCATTTTCTGCAGCCACCGTCAAAATGTACGTCGATGCGTGCGCACGCATTTTTTCACGGAATACGCTTAAGTGGTCAGACGATGCGCAATTCTGGACGTATTTCATGACGATGGGGTGAAAAGAAGTCTAGGGAAATCCGGCTGTTTGAACGTTATGTTGGCCGCACACTAGCAGCGTCTGACATCTCCTAATCACGCACACACGCTGCTATGCGGCCGCAGCGCACTTTGTACGTCAGTAGCAGCGGTTTCACGTTCTGATAAAAATGCGTTCATTTGCTGGTTGCGTGGTGTCGGCGCACTTTCGTACGCACGTACTGCGTATATTGGCCGTCATTGGCCGTTATGTGCTGCTACTGCCGCCGTGATTTAGTGCGTCTGCACGCGCGTTCCGACTGCCCCACTCTGACCCTAGCCTTAGAGTGCCCTGCAAGAGGGGATATATGCAAGATATTTGCCATAAAAGGTGTATGGGGGTCCGGGTAGTGCCCTGGGGGACAGGAAACAAGGACAAAAAGTAAAAAAAAAACGTTTTTAAAGGAACAGTGAGTTTTCCATAAAATAAGGGTTAAAAATAAAAACGAAAAATTCCTTCAAATATCGTGCCTAGGAGGTCCCCATAACCTGCCCGTGAAGTGGCGGATTTCTAGGATGTATAGAAACACTTTAAAACAAAAAAAATGACATTTCAAATGACGGTAAATGCTTTTTCTTTAATCTATTCATAAACAACTGCTTGGGGCGGCAGCCTGTATGAAAAGACATTTAAGGACGCGCAGAACAAGTTTAGTGATTTTTTGGCTAACTTATGGTGAAATTTATGCAGGCTTTGGATGAAAGTAACAATAGGTGCTTTAAAATTGGGCCTTTAGTGTCGGCAACAGTGCCGTCACACCGTAACCCTTTTGTGGTATTGTGGAAGAGTGCAGGGTTGGACCATGTGGTCCTATATTAAAATGATATGAATCTGGTGATATGGGCGTCAGTGGCAGTGCACCAAAATATTACTGCGCTATAGTGTATGGCAGGATGGAAGCGCACCAGCAGTAACAAGCAGCGGAATATACCAGACAGGGGCACAGAGCGAGAGTAGTTGTTATAACAAAACCAGCTCAACAACGTTTAGGCACTAGTACTGCGCTACTGTATATGGTGAGAATTGGCGCACACCAGTCCCGGCGGCTCTGCATCATCACGCCGCGCCCTGCCCCCTGATCACTCACAGCTGCGCCATGTGCCGCCGGAGCTCCTGGCATTCGGCCAGCTGGCGGCACCATGCGTCCGGGGCCCCCCCCCCGATCGCCACCCGGGGCCCTGGATGTCACAATATTACAATCCAAACGCAAACGGGTTAAGTAACCAAATTTGAAAGAAGAATAATTAATGCAGCATATGAATCCTCACACTGCCGAGCAGCACCTTAAGGCCCGGTTCACACCTAAGCGTTTTACAGCGCGTTCTTGCACGCTGTAAAACACATAAACAGGGAAATCCCATTATTTGCTATTGGACCCGTTCATACCTGGGCATTTTACACCGCGCAGGAACGCGCTGTAAATCGTCCTACGCCCAAAGAAGTACAGGAGCTTCTTTGGGGCGTATTGCAGCGCGTTCACTCTGCAGTCTATGGCCGTGAACGCGCTGCAATGCGCGTTTGCATGTTTTTTATGTTTGCGCGATACGCGCGTTAAAAAACGCACGTATTGCACACATAAAGAAAACGCAGGTGTGAACCCAGCCTTACAGTATAATTAATGCAGCATATTATTCCACACACTGCCGGGCAGCACCTCTACAGTTTGTGGATCCAGGAATCAGGTGAGTATTAGAAAGAAAAAAAAGGTTTTATTTTATATTGCTGGGGACATTTAAAAATGTCCTCGGATTTTTTTTTTTTTTTAAATGTGTCGCCTTACCTTAGCCTGGTGGTCAGTGGGGGCTCCCTGGATCCTGGTTGGGCGGAAGGGCGGTGTGCCGTGGCTCCCTCCCTGGAGTCCCTGCGCCACCTCTCTGCCACATGCACCCTGCAACCTGGATCCTGGTTGGGCAGAAGGGGGGTCTGCCGTGGCTCCCTCCCTGGACTCCCTACGCCACCTCTCTGCCACATGCACCCGGCTGGCCAGCCCGCACAGTCACAGCTCTGTAATCTTGCGGCCGCATGCTCCTCAAGTCAAGGGGTCCTTGGGAGGGAGGCTCCGGCGGGCTGCCCTCTACAGTGCCTGATTTATTAGTGCCTGATGTTTTAGCAACAAGAATGTTTTATCCCATAGGCTTCAATGTTAAAAATATTCCCATTTTAATTCAATATCTAATAAACCATTGCTTATAATATTCTGCAGTAAAGAATCTCTTTATTTTTCGATTTTTTAAGCTTTTTTTTTAAAAAAAATCAAAAATCTTTTTTCGAACTTTTGGCGAACACCCCAAAAAGTTCGAAGTTCACGAACTTTCGACCGCCAAAGTTCGAATCGAACTCCGAACCAATCAAACCGAACATCATGAGTAAAAGATGAGATAAGGGATGAGAAATAAGTTTGTTTAGCAAAGGATAAAGCAAGGAATGGAGCATGAATTTGTAGTGCATGAAATCAGCCTAAGTGTGAGACTTCCTCCAACCACGTTCAGCTGCTCTGGAACATCGGCAAAGATAGCATGTGTATTTAGTGTGTCACGGTTGGTGGTTAGGTCTGCATGTAGGATGGAGAGAGGTAGGAGCGAGTTCATTAAGTGATGTGGAGGGAGTTGTAGATATCAGTGCCTTTGTACGTGCAGTTGGATGTTGAGATCGGAAGGAGAAAATGATGGATAGTGGTGAAGAATAGCTTAGGATTCAGGGCACTAAGGTGCCGTCTAGGTAGAATAGGAGGGGGGTACAAGCAGGAGGCAGGGTTGGCGGCAGAAGTTTCCAGAAAAGGAGGTGGTGATCAGAAAAGGAGAGAGGTGTGATAGAAAAGTTGGAAATAGCACAGAGGCTAGAGAAAATAAGGTTCAAGGTGATGCCAACTTGGTGGGTAGGAAAGCTGGACCTTTGTTTGAGGCCTAAGGAGGGGGTAGTAGAGAGCAATTTGGAGGTGTGGGGGTTGGAGGGAGTGTCTATGGGAATGTTAAAGTCTCCAAGAATGAGAGATAGAATGTCAGGTGAACAAAAAGGTGAGGGAGCCAGGCTCAGAAATGCCCCAGAAAGGCTCCAGGATAGCAAGGGGGTGGTATATTACTGCAATACGTAGGGGTGTGGGGCGGACAAGGCGGACGGTATGGACGTCAAAGGAGGGGAATAGGAGAAAGGTTATGGGAGGAATAGGCTGGAAGGTGGAGGTCAGAGAGAGTAGAAATCCCCCGCCGTCACATTTGCGATCCCCAGATCTCAGTGCGTGGGACAGTAAGAGACCACTGTAGGATAGGGAGATTGGGGTAGCAGTGTCAGAAAGGGAGAGCCAGGTTTCAGGGAGAGCTTGGAGATGGAGGGAATGAGAGATAAAAAGGTCATGAATAAAGGAAGATTTGGTGAGGCCGCGTAGGCAGAACAGGCAATCAATCGGGCACAGTGTAGCGGGAGAGCAGTTGAGGGAAGGGAAGGAATGTGGATATGATTAGCAGGACTCCTTGTAGCAGTTTGAGAAGCGAAAATAGGGCTGGGGTTAAGAGAGACATCACTGGTGAGCAGAAGTAAAAGCAGAATAAGAAAGAGGGGCGGACTAAAGCACTGTAGACAGTTGCATGGTTGTAGACAGATGTTTTATTTACAGGATATGCTGCAAGATCAGGTGCAGGGCAGGAACCATGAGGAGACTCGCAGTGAGGGTATTAACAAACTTTATTAAGATGAAATGGATGGCATCGTTTCAGCTAATAGAGTCATGCGCACTGTTTTAGACGAGACGTGGCCATCCTTTTCATCTTCATAAAATTTGCCACGTAATCCACTTTGAGGAGTGACTGGAATTCTATTTTCTTTTTTGGTCTGAATGCTGGGACTGGTCAACATGGAACCCATGGCTACCTTCTTGCACACCAGAAAAAGAACTATGTTCACTGTGGTTGTTTGAGCTCATTGCTACCCTCTCTTATGTTGACTAATGGATAGGTGACCGAAAGAAATATATAAGGTATGGTCACTTACGAGGTGGTCAGTGACTGAATGGAATATAAGGAATGGTCTATGATAGGTGGTCAGTGACTGTATGGAATATAAGGAATGGTCCATGACGAGGTGGTCAGTGACCGAATGGAATATAAGGAATGGTCCATGACGAGGTGGTCAGTGAACGAATGGAATATAAATAACAGTCTGTTACAAGGTGGTCAGAGTGTATAGAATATAATGAATGTTCCATGACAAGGTGGCCAGTGACTGAATGGAATATAAGGAATGGTCCATTACAAGGTGGTCAGTGACTGTACGGAATATTAGGAATGGTCCATGATGAGGTGGTCACTAATCGAATGGAATATAAGGAATGATCCATGACGAGGTGGTCAATGACTGTATGGAATATAAGGAATGGTCCATGACGAGGTGGTCAGTGACTGAATGGAATATAAAGAATGGTGATTAGTCCGTAATGGTGAAATGGTGAGTATTCATACCGTGCTGTCAGACGCTGGGGGTGAAGTCACTGGTGGTGGCGATGTGGTCCTCTGCGTCACACCTGACTGATTCTTCACTGTGAGAGAGGAATCTCGTTCTCCCTTTTATACAGAAAGTCGTGATGCTGAAGGTGAGTTTGCTACGAACCCCAGAGGACCACGACGGCTTAATACATGTAGACAGGATCGGCCAGCATCATGTAACTCAAGGGTTAATTCAATTGACTTTTATTATTATTTTTTCCTCGGAGGCAATTTATATAATTATGGGTCCGGAGGGGCTTCCCAGCTGTGTCCCGCGGCTTGGTCACATCATGCAGGGATAGTAATTGCTTTATACGTGTAGCCCATGTGCTGGTTTGGGTAGACGTGAACTAACTACCCACTGACAGCTAGACTATGGTTATCTCTTAAATCATAAGCCCTCTGAATGAGAAGGACAGATAAGGGGTTATTCAATAAACTGTGATCTTGCCACTGAATTGCACCGAAAGGTGCAATTTCAGGCCAGTACGTCTATTCAGAAAGCTGTCAATTCTCCAATTGCAAGCAAATTGACAGTAAAATATGGTGCAGTTTGCCGCAATTCGGAATCTTCGGTGGCAGCGAAATTGTCCCATAGAGAAGTAATGGTTAATCTATTCAGAGAATGCCGAACTGCACCGAAATGTCCGTGAAATGCCCTGATTTCCAGTGATTCACTTCAACAGGTTTAAACATTGAATCCCATACAGGGTTATTCAAAGAGAATCGAAATGTCACCACACGTTCGGTGACTTTTCGTTCTCTTCAATTCGGTGTGATTTGGGGATTCCATTTTGGCGACCCTGCGGTGTATTCAGCAAGCACCACAGGGCCGTCGTAGTGCAGGGAAAAGCCGCCGCAAACCCGACAAACACTCACCGCAAAACCTGGCGAACGCTCACCGAAACTCGCAAAAACATCTGGATTAACCCCGCCGAATACCCCAGAGAAACCCGAGCAGGAGCCAATCACAGTGCAGAGCAGCCGCCGCAAAAAGTCGACACCACAGACGAATGGAGTGATAAAAAACAAAACAGCACACTTAAATGTTTGAAAAGTGAAACGCTGTTTGCAAAGAAACTACTGAATGAAAATGTCTGAAATTTACATATAAGATCCAATGAATGATAATAAAAAGGGCTGTTACAGAAAAAAGAAAAAACGATTAAAAAAAAAAATAGGATTTTTTTTTACGAAAAATGCTTAAAATATCCTAAAAAATCTATAAATAAAGAGACTCTTTACAGCAGAATAAAATAATAAACGGTTTATTAGATATTGAATTAAAACTGGAATATTTTTAACATTGAGGCCTATGGGATTCTCCTGAATAAACCTGTCGAATGAAGCCACCGTAGGGCAGGGCAATTCGGCAACTTTTCACTGCTGTTTTTTGTTCTCTGAATAGCCAAAGCTATGGGGATTTCACTGCCCTCGAACAGGCACCGAACAGGCACCGTATGTGCAGGCAATTCGCCAACATTTGACGAACTGCCTGCTCTCTGGATAGCCGAATGGCCAGGAAAGGTAATCATACCCTGAATTTCAGCGCTCGGTTACCTTTTCGGCCCCAATTCGGATCTCTTTGAATCAGGGTTGACAGGGTCAGGGTTGACAGATTTCAATGTAAAAATAAATATATTTTTCTGGATTTTGTTGGCGACATTTTTTATTCCCACTTTTTTTTAATGTCGTTTTTTTTTATTATTCTGTAACAGACTGTTTTATTATTTTTTATAGGACTTTTTATTATTTCCATGCATTTTCATTCTTCTAAACGCCTTTTAAAAAATAGTAGTTTTTTTTTCTGCCCCCAGTCCGGCGGCATTGTGCAACTGATTGGCTTCTTTCGGCGGCGTTCAGTGCTCATTTCGCCAGCGATCAACAGATCTTTGGCTGTTTTCAGCGGCGTTCGGTGGTCAGTTTGGCCTCATTCTGTGGAACATCGGCGGTGTTCAGCGGTCAGTTCGGCGGTCGCCAGTGCCATTGGGCAAGCTGATTAGTGACATTCGGTGATCTTTGGCGGATCTAGTTCGACGCACTACGGGGACACTGCAGTAAATACTGAACTCACCACAGGGTCAGCGAATTTGAATTACCGAATCGTACGGAACGAAAGAGCACTGAAATTTCAGTGAATAACCCCTATACTGTATGGTTCAAATTATCTTTCTTTAATTCAAACATAAAACACTATTAAAGGCATTAAAGTTTGATATAGATTCTGTACATGCGCATATATATATATATATATATATATATATATATATATATAACTAAACAGAGTGGTGACTCACTCGCATAAGAATAATGAGAAAGAAAAATATCATATATAAAAAGTAACAGACGTGCATTTCGGCTCACCCGAAAAACTCATCTTTTATACAGCTTTAGATAATATCTACGTATATACTATTAAATTTACATATAAATAGTATAACATGAGAGACTATAAAAGTATGATTAGATAGTATATATATTGCACTATTTATACCAAACCTATTGCCTGCACTGTAGCTATGGTTACCAGGTCAGTCGTTTTTTCTGGACGCATATTACTATTTCATATTTCATGCAAAGGGGGAGCACAGAGAAAAGTGCTGCCCTGCAACATGTATAATTTATATGCTGCTGGAAGGAAACACAGACAGGTCACCCTGGATTCCTCTTTCATTTCTTACCTCATTGCCCATCAGCATGAATACATTATACGTGTCCAGGAAAACATGGCAGACCTAGCAACCTTAACTGTAACCTTGATAATGGCTCCCTGGGAACACCTGATACTTTTTAAATGTCATAATAAGCTTTTTTGGTATTATATTAAATTGAGTGTGAGCCCCACTGTTGTCATCAGTAAAAAAAAAAACATGTACCACACTGGTAGTTACTAGTTAACACACATGCTCGATTTAGTAGATCGTCCCCACAAAGTTACATATTGTGCCCACGTGTTAGGTTTTTTTTCCTGATGACACCAGCGAGTCTCCATAGGTCACCACTCTGGATATACATTTTTGGGACCGAGCACCGAGGTTTTTTCTAAGTAAATGTATTTTTGAAACAGAAGATCCTGGATGCTTTTGGCCTCCAGGAGCAGAGGGAGACTGGGGGAAGAAATCCCCTGCCTGCTTCCGTGATCTCTCCACCGACCAGCAGGATCTCACGGGAGGTGAGATCCTGCCTGTCATGTGGCCCGGCAGCATGATCCTCCATGGAGTCCTATGGACACTATGGAGGAGATGCTGGGGATGGCGTTGTAGGGCTGCCCGTAACATCCGCGAGCTTGGCGATCGCTTAGGGGCAGGCTGCTGGACTTGGCGACTGCCCCACAATCTGCTGAGGAAACCAGAACGCTAAGGGAAAATTAACGAACGCCAATTCTTCCCCTTTCCGTCCCGATTTTAGCGAGGGCAACATGATAGTGCCCTTTCTCTTCTTGCTGTGCTCACATAAAAAAAAAAGGATCAGAATCTGTTGCATTATAATGGAGCATAAATGGAGTAGAATGTTATGAATCAGATTGTGTTCCCATGCAGAAGTCTACTTTGTTGTTTGGAAAATAACCCGAGCTGCTTCTCTGAACTGAGTTACTAAAATAAGACCTTTTTTTCACGAGTGAGCATTTCCAATACCTCCCCTACCCATCTACTGCTTGTCTACTTTTTCCACCCATTTACTCTGTGTTCTCTTTGATCTGTCGTATATAACAACTCAGTTAACCTTATCTGTTGCCCTCCCAAAAGTATTGGGTGATTATAGACGGGTGCTGCTATCTTTACCTTATTCATAACTACACTGTGTCCAAAGGCCAACCCTTGTCATGATGAGGTGACTTATAATTCAGTTTACCATATAACCATATTGCATTTAGTTTTGTTGATCGTGTTACCATGAGGCTAGATCAGCTTCAAGTGACATTTGAAAAAGGCCCTATAAAGGGCCGAAACCTTGTGCGAGATGTGGCCTCAATAAAGACCTCCAAGATCCTCTCCTAGAGTGCCCTGGTTCATCTTACTTCATCTCAGACAGTAATCGCTGTGTGTTCACTTAAGTTCATAATCTCATACTACTTATTTTACATATGAATGACATTTCTTCTCCTACAACTTGCGAGTTTGTCAGGACAGATCTCCAAATCCCACTGATCTCTCTGTGAAAGAGGGTTTACATAGTATGTAGTATAGAAATATGAAGAATACTAGAAAAATACATTCCGACCAACCCCCGCCCCCATACCCATCTTAAGGTTAGAAACATAATGTCTTCATTCTTATGTAAGAAGTGTCAACAATAAATATTTATTATATGATATTATCTGTGGAAAATGGTTAGGTAACTAGAAAACACTTTAGCAAGAATTCTATAAGCCACAATTTATATCTTGTAACAACTACACTTGTCTTCATATCTGAGTAAAGTCATGATTGACCTCATATAGCAATGGGAACCATTATTTCCTCAATACAGGATACTCACAACTACCCTATAATCTCTCAGAAAGCCAATGGACGTGGTTTGTCTCATCCCAGTGTTCCTCTTCCTTTTTTGATGAGTTGTTCTCTTGAGTTCATGTTGGGTCTAAACAATATAATGAAGCATTTATTGGCAAACATACAAACCACAAGGGCCCAGCTGGATGCCAGGATGGCAAAGATCTCCATGCCCACTGTGTACTTGCCCTGAGCACTTGCTGACGCTGGGATAAAGGACACCCAGACACTGAGGAAGGACAGCATGCTGAAGGTAATAAATTTGGCCTCATTGAAACTGTCAGGAAGCCTTCTAGCCAAGAAGGCAACAACAAAACTGATGGTGGCTAGTAGACCAAGGTAACCCAACATGCACCAGAAGGCAGTGGGAGAACCTTCATTACATTGGATAATGATAAGCCGAGGTTGAGTTTCAATGTTCTGTTCGGGATATGGAGATGCAATAGACAACCATGTGATACACAAAATAAATTGAAGGAGTGAGCAGATAAAAACCATCACATAGGGCACATGGGGATTTGTCCATTTCTTGAGATTACTTCCTGGTTTGGTGGCCATAAATGCAAACACCACCATGATAGTTTTGGCCAAGATGCAAGAGACACAAATGGCAAATACCATCCCAAATGTGACTTGACGTAGGAGACAGTTAACGGGTTGAGGATATCCAATAAAGACCAGTGAACAAAGGAAACAGAAGGACAAGGACACCAGCAGAAGACAACTTAGACTATAGTTGTTGGCTTTCACAATAGGTGTTGTCTTAAACTTAATGAAAATCTTCAAGATGGCAACTGGGACCAAAGAAGAGATGACACTTGTAGAGGCCAATATCGTGCCCAAGGGATCTTCATAGGAGAGGTACTCGACCGACTTTGGTAGACATGTGGTTTTCTCGGAGTTCGGCCACATATCCCATGGACACTTAATGCAAGTGAAAGAATCTACAGAAAATATAATAAATATTAACCACATGTGCATGTTGGGGAAAAAAGTCACATGTCTATCGTATATGAAACATAATTGGAGAAACACATTTTTGGGGATGTCATGAACCGACTTATATATCGGCATCATGGAGCTCAACTTATAACTCAAAGTAATTAACCCCTTACCACCATGGGGTATCCTAGGCTGTCCTGTAGGCAAGTGGGCTTAAACATCACGTGAAGGCATAGCACAACCCTTTGGCTTTCTGACCCTCCTTCAACCTGCCTCCCTTCCCATAGGCTGATCACTGTCATTGGATGCAGGGGCACTGTCTTAACTCAATAAGTATGAATTGTAGTAGTTAAAATATTTATAGTTATATTTTATTCAACTTTAACTTGCCTGTTTGATTGGTGATTTCTCCTTGAGGACATGGAACACATTGGAAGCAGCAGACAGGTTCTCCTTTTCTTGCCGCCTTCCAAAATCCAAGAGGGCAACCCTGACTGCAGACTGAGATTGGTACCTAGATTAATTTATGGTTTTATTGTATTAATTCTTTATTTTGCTGTAGGAACCTCTTTGAAAATGTATTCCTCAAATAAGGGAGAAATCCTTACCTTTCGTTCTACAGAGGTCCACAAGATGGCACTTGTATTGATGGTAAAGACTTGCCCGGGAGGAGCTGCCATGTCATAGCGGCCCACTTTGACATGTTGCATGCTACCATTTGGACTCAGCTGCCAATTCACAATGTCATAGACAGCAGGTGGGTCTCCATTTTTGTCAAAATATACTTCCCTCCCGTCTTTCAGCATGAACCTCACCTTTTTCAGATAGTACAGGAGCTGGAAAGTTCAGATTTAAAGATATAATAATTAATACTTGTTATAATATGTTTAGAGTTCAACACATCGAAACAATTATGTTCGGTTTCCTTGGCATTCCAGTTCTCCCTGACCTCGTGGTCTCATAATTCCCATTATTGTTCACCACAAGCCTAGAAGGTAATCCAGACATGGACCCCTTGTTCGAGGTACCTAGATTGGTATCAGTTATATTCCCCTGATGAGGTTCAACTAAAGCTAAAAAAGAGTTAAAAAATAGCTATTAGTTGCCTTATAGGTTATAGCATGCAAGTACTTCTTAAAAGAAGGTTCTTGTGTACATGACATTTGCGTTCTGTCTGCCATTTATTTATTTATAAAGGATTTTACCAGGAAGGCACGTAGGTGGAAATGCAAACATAACAAGTTAATGTTCAGTTAACACAATAAAAGTATCACCTGCCATGGCTGGAAATTCCAAAAGTCTGGACACGATCCTTGGGGATATTTACAATTTTTCATATCTTCTAAAGCTTTGGCCACAGCATGGACTGCGGTGTAAACACTATAAGTTGCTCTTAAATTGGAAACATCGGTGTAGACATTTTGGACACTCGCTAAATTCTCCGATCCAGAACATTCTTTCACTGAGTTACTCAAATATCCAGTTTGGTTTTTATCATCTATGAACTTGCAGCTGAATGTCAGCTCCCAAAATATCCTTATCCAGTATCTTCCTAAAGTCATGGAAGGATGGATTGTGTTGAAGAATTCTCGAAGTCCAGGTATTGTTCCACTGTTGAAGGCTATTCCTATTGTACCGACAAGATGAGTGGAAAACTTTTTCAAGGAGGCGATGGTGGATGTTGACCAAGCATCGCTGGCAATGAGTATCCTTGTGATGTTCTGCTTTACCATCTCTTCCAGAATGGGAATCAAATCAATACCGATAGCAAAGATAACCACGACTTTTGCTGTAGATGCCTTCATCACTTTGACTATATGCGGGGCGTTGCGATCTGGATGACTGGTGAGAATGTTCTCGCTGAAGGCCACACAAGCTCCAGCACTGGCAATTTCTTGCTGGACAAGATGAATCCCCTGTTGTCCATAATCAGTGTCCACAGCTAAAAGGCCAATCCATGTCCAACCTAAGTGTAACACCAGATCAGCAAGCCCTTTGGACTGAAAGATATCACTGGGAACAGTCCTGAAGAAGGATGGAAACTCTCTCTTGTTGCTTAGGAGGGGGCTCGTAGCATAATGACTGATCTGTTGGGAAAGTAACAGTCAGTTTAATGAAACCTAGTGTAACCAATAAGCTTTCAAAATGACCAATCTATAATATCTAAATATGCTAGTAATAAAGAAAAATCATGATTCTGTGGGAATTACATATGAGTGAGAGAAATATGTAAAGGTCCTGACAATGGGCAACATCACAAATATATGTGAGGGCACAAACTTGTCATGTTGCCTGATCTCAGGGCCCTTGCATACTCTGCTCACCCATAGAATACAGGAGTGATGGACTCAGCTATCACTAAGGCAAATGGAGGAGCCTGGGGTCTAGTCTTCTCCCTACGGAATATGGTCCAATGTGCTACCTGGCATTTGCCACTTGGATTGCCCAGGGAATCCAGGATTTATGTAGAAATGGGCCTGGGCATGCTAGTGGGCACACCAACCTTATTGTGGACATGTTTTACAGCATGTAGACTAAGGAGATGGGGGGGTTCTCTAGAAGCCAAAATAAGATATCCCAGTTTTAATCTCCCTTCCCTTGTCCTGTTATTGGTTATCTGCTGATCTTGTCTGTGTTTTAATCAGGAAGGGGGATTGTCCCTACACTGAACATATCTGTATCTCTGTTACGGTGAACACTGGTCTTGCCTAATGATTTGTGGTAAATTACATATATTTACTGCCCTAAATGTTACTGTTCTGCCTTGTAACTTACAGAGGTGTGGGCTGAGGTTTCTGGAATTTTGGTTCCAGCTTTGAGAAAGCTGTAGTCTGATGAAGGCACCCAGTTGGGGTGCCAGGTGGTCCGTCACAACAGGGTAATCCAGGCGTGGAATCCACTATAGCGTCCTGGAGAGACCAGACTAAACCAAATTATTGTTGAAGGCTGCAGTAATCTCATGCAGAGGAAGCTGTCTTGGCATTTCAGACCTGGCAATCCTCTTTGGGTGATATATTGATTTGCATATGGTTCAGCCTCCCATGTAATGGCACCATGGAGCTAAATCCTTGTAGGATGTGAGCGAGAACCCACTGTAGGGATGGCTGTTTACAGGGGCGGACTGACCTGTCGGCCCTTGGGCACTCTCCAAGGGCCCACAGGTCAGTAGGGGCTCGGTTTGCGCAAGGCACAGTTTGGCCCAGTGGTGTGCTCTGAAATCCCCGCGTTGGTGCTGCAACGTGCCTGCATCCCACATTCTAAACTGGAGCAGGCACATTGCATTGGCTCCACCCCCTCACATGATTCACGCAGGTCACATGGCGGCGGCAGAAGAGAGAGAGCATACAAGGTGGATGGGGTCCAGCCAGCCAACCTGCCTGAGGCTGCTTCCACTGCCCACAGAAGATTGTTTTAATTTTTCAATGAATGCTGGTAAGCAGAGCGACGTGGGAGGGAGAGATACAATTGAGATGCTGGGGGGAGGGGGAATACAATTGAGATGCTGGGGAGGGGAAAATACAATTGAAATGCAGGAGAAGGAGGGAGGGGGAATAGAATTGAGATGCTGGGGAGGGAGGGGGAATAGAATTGAGATGCTGGGGAGGGAGGGGGAATAAAATTGAGATGCTGGGGAGGGGGGAATAGAATTGAGATGCTGGAGAGGGAGGGGGATACAATTGAGATGCTTGTGAGGGAGGGGAAATACATTTGAGATGCTGGGGAAGGAGAGGGAAATACAATTGAGATGTTGGGGAGGGGGTAATACAATTGAGATGCTGGGGAGGGGGGAATACAATTGAGATACTGGTGCAGGAGGGAGGGGGAATACAATTGAGATGCTGGGGCGGGAGGAAGGGGGAATACAATTGAGATGCTAGGGAGGGAGGGGAAATACAATTCATATGCTGGTGAGGGAGGGGGAAATACAATTGAGATGCTGGGAAGGAAGGGGAATACAATTGATATGCTGGTGAGGGAGGGGGAAATACAATTGAGACGCTGGGGAGGGAGAGGAATACAATTGAGATGCTGGGGAGGGAGGGGGAATACAATTGAGATGCTGGGGAGGGAGGGGGAATACAATTGAGATGCTGGGGGAAGGGGAATACAATTGATATACTGGGGGGATAAAATTGAGATGCTGGGGAGGGAGGGGGATACAAATGGTATGCTGGGGAGGGGGGAATGAAATTGATATGCTGGAAGGGGAGGAGGACACAATTTATATGCTGGGGAGGGGGGAAATACAATTGATATGCTGGGGGTAATATGATGACAATTGATATGCTGGGGAGGGGGGAAATACAATTGATATGCTGGGGGGTAATATGATGACAATTGATATACTGGGGGTTAAATAAACTATTTATTGCTGTGGAGCTCTGAGAGGCACTCATACACAGAGCACATTACTGTGAGTTGTATTGCTACATACCCCCGGGGTGTAGGGGAGATATGGTTATATATGTGAATGTATGACTGTGTGTGTGTAAATGCATATACTTGTCTTTAACCAGACTGCTGTGCGTAGAATTCTGTGTCTGTGTCCTTGTCGCACTCCGGCGTTGCCCCCTTATGCTGCATGCAAAAGGCTGGTATGCTCCTAGATTCGCCTCATTATTATCTGCTGCCTGCATTCCACAAAGTAAAAATGACAGTGGGTGTGTTGGCAGCATCGTGAGGTACAGGTAGGAGACTAAATATTGGTGCGGGCAGCAAGAGGTTAAATGGACACTCTACTCAAATTTTACTCCCTTTTTTCCTTTTAACCTCTTTTGCTGCTGACGACTAGGGATGAGCTGTTCGGTTCGATTGGTTCGGAGTTCGCATCGAACATAGCCTGTTCACATGTTCGCGAACTACGAACATTTCCGGGTGATCGCCGCGTGTTCGCCCACAATGCACCACAACGGACCACAATGCACTTTTCCACTGGCCTGAAGCTCGTAATTGGCTACATCCTTGCACCTGACCATAGGTCTGGTGCAAGACAGGTTCAACACTATGCAGGTTTCCACGCAGCTCTTCTGCACGCATTTGAGAGGAGATTTCATAGGAGATTGTTGTTGTGTGTTCTTACTGCCGGTCTGCCACGCTACTGGGGGGGTCTGGGGGGGTCTCATTTCTACCAAATATCTGGGAATTGAGGTGATCTGTGTCTTGTCACTGCCAGCAAGTATTTTGGGGGTCACTAATTTCTACAAAATATCTGGGAATTGAGGTGATCTGTGTCTTGTCACACAGCCAGTGCAACGCAGTATTTTGGAGGTCACTAATTTCTACCAAATATTTGGGAATTGAGGTGATCTGTGTCTTGTCACTGCCAGAAAGTATTTTGGGGTCACTAATTTCTACAAAATATCTGGGAATTGAGGTGATCTGTGTATTGTCACACAGCCAGTGCAACGCAGTATTTTGGGTGTAACTAATTTCTACAAAATATTTGGGAATTGAGGTGATCTGTGTCTTGTCACACAGCCAGTGCAACGCAGTATTTTGGGGGTCACTAATTTCTACCAAATATCTGGAAATTGAGGTGATCTGTGTCTTGTCACTGCCAGCAAGTATTTTGGGGGTCACTAATTTCTACAAAATATCTGGGAATTGAGGTGATCTGTGTCTTGTCACACAGCCAGTACCACGCAGTATTTTGGGGGTTACTAATTTCTACAAAATATCTGGGAATTGAGGTGATTTGTGTCTTGTTACAAAGCCAGTGCAACGCAGTATTTTGGGGGTCACTAATTTCTACCAAATATCTGGGAATTGAGGTGATCTGTGTCTTGTCACTGCCAGCAAGTATTTTGGGGGTCACAAATTTCTACAAAATATTTGGGAATTGAGGTGATCTGTGTCTTGTCACACAGCCAGTGCCACGCAGTATTTTGGGGGTCAGTAACTTCTACAAAATATTTGGGAATTGAGGTGATCTGTGTCTTGTCACTGCCAGCAAGTATTTTGGGGGTCACAAATTTCTACAAAATATTTGGGAATTCAGGTGATCTGTGTCTTCTCACTGCCACCCATCAGGGGGGCACACTGATTTATAGGAGGTTTCTGCGACTTGTAATCTGTGTCTTCTCACTGCCACCCATTAGAGGGTCCCACATACTTCTAGCAGATTTATGCAAATTGTAATTTGTGTCTTCTCACTGCCACCCATCAGGGGGTCTAACTGATTTATAGGAGGTTTCTGGGAATTGTAATCTGTGTCTTGTAACTGGCTGCCAGCTATCAGGGTGTCTCACTGAGTTATACCAGAGTTCTGTAAATCTTTAATCTTTATACCAGAGTTGAATCAAAGTTCTGGATATATTTAATCTATATATCACTCACCATGTCTGAAAGAACAAAAAGGACAGGCAGACCCTCCCAGACACAGATAAGAGGGCAAGCAGCCCTTGTGTCAGGAGGCTGTGCCTCTGGTCATGGTGGACGTGGTGCATCCTCTGCAGGGGCACACCTGTCCTTTCTAACTGGTGCTGGCCGTCTTAAGCAGCAGCAACATACAGAGGATTTGGTGGATTGGCTAACCAGGCCATCCTCATCCTCCGAGTCCTCTGCCAGCCAGACTTCTAGTGGTTTACAGTACACCTCAGCTGCCAAAGCATCTAATGCAGCCGCCATGTCCACAGCTACTCCTGTCGTAGCCTCGCTATCACACACGGAGGAGTCAGCTGAATTGTTTGACTACAATGACAGTGACATGCTGCTTGAGGATGCGCAGCAAGTACAGTGCTCTGATTCCTTCTCTGAGGTTGAGGAAGGGAGTATAATCAACCTAGAGGAACGGGGTGCCAGTGATGACACACAAATAACTGGCACTCCTGTTGCCCCAGCAGCTGCAGCATACTGCCAAGTTGCTCCAGTGACGAGGAGATAGGGGGTGATGATGACAATGATGATGAGGTCACTGACTCCACCTGGGTGCCTGATCGAACAGAGGAGTCAAGTGAGGAGGAGGAGGAGGCACAAGAAACACAAGACACAACATCCTCTATGACCAACCTTAGCACTAGCCAGTCCAAGGCATCAGATGTCAGAGCTGCTCAGGTGCAGAGCGCTGTTGTCTCAAAGCACACATGCAGGAACTCTGCTGTCTGGAAGTTCTTTAAGAAATGTGCAGCAGACCCCACTGTTGCTATTTGTAATCTATGTCAGATGAGGCTCAAGCATGGGAAAGACATCCCACGCTTGGGTACCACGTGCTTGAGGAGACATATGAACACCTGCCACACATCCCGTTGGCACAAACCTTTGCCTAGGTCCTCCTCCTCCTCATCTGTCTCTACCCCCACTGTATGTCCTGCCATGCCATTGCCTACAACCTCCACTGACAGGGATGATGCTACAGTAATGGATGTACCAGGTCCTTCCTCACAATGTGACAGCATCCCATCAGCTGAAGATTTACGCAGTCAGATTACGTTGCCCCAGCTGCTGCAGCATAAGAAAAAATATAGTCCAAACCATCCCCAAGCACAGCGTCTAAATGCCAGCTTAGCAAAATTACTCGGTTTGCAGCTGCTGCCTTTCCAGCTGGTGGACTCAATGTTATCGAGTCATTGGAAAAGACAGTCAGCAGCAAGGTGCATGTGACTTTAGACACGTGGTCCAGCAAGCATGCACAGGGTCGTTACATTTCCTTCACGGCACACTGGGTAACTCTGATTGCAGCTGGGAGGGATCCAAGATGGGACTCTGTGCTGGAGCGTGTTCATCCACCACGCCACCAGAAATCTGCTTGTATGAGGTCTGTCTGCTCCTCCTCTTCCTCCTTCACTGTCTCTGGTGAAGTGGCAGTTGAACCGATGCCTGACAGGGTCTACGCAATGGCTCAAGCAAAAAGAAGCCATAACATGCTTGAGCTGGTTTGTTTAGGGGACAGGAGCCACACCTGGCCAGAAATTCTGTCAGCTCTGCAGGGCCAGGTGCAGAGATGGTTAACACCACGCCAGCTTCAGCTGGGAATGATCGTCTGTGATAATGGCAGCAACCTTCTCTCCGTCCTATGCAAGGGTAAATTGATGCATGTACCATGCCTAGCACACGTCCGAAATCTAGTGCTACAGTGTTTCCTAACCAAGTACCCAGGGCTGGCAGAGCTTCTCAGCCAGGCCAGAAAAGTCTGCAGTCACTTCAGACAGTCATTCCCAGCAAGCGTTCGCCTGGCAGAAATTCAAAGAGAATTCCACCTTCCCACAAACCGTCTGATCTGTGACATGCCCACCAGGTGGAACTTGACATTAGCAATGCTGCAGCGTCTGCAGCAGAGGGCCATCAACGAGTACCTGTGTGAGTATGGCACAAGGACAGTTTCAGGTCAGCTTGTGTTTCCCCCCCCCCGCAGTGGCTGATGATCAAGGATGCATGCACTGTACTGTCACCATTTGAGGAGGCAACGAGGATGATGTGCAGGGACAGTGCATGCATCAGTGACACAATTCCTTTAGTGTTCCTGCTGGAGTACACTCTGCAGGGAATTATAGATGTGGCTCTAGAGGCAGGGCAGCGGAAGAGGAGGCCTTCCCTAGCTCTCAAGGCCCCAGTCTTTCCGCAGACAGCATTCCAGTGGGTCCTACTCAGATCAGATAGGAGGAGGATGAGGAGGAGGAATATTTAAGTAGTGGGGGCATTGAAGGTGGGGATTCCTCAAGGGAGGGTTTCGTGTGCCCAGAAACACAAGGGCTAGTGCATGTCTAGGAGGAGGAAGTTCACGATGGGGTCATCCTCATTGACCAGGAAGCCTCGGAAGCTAATGCCACCTCCAACCTATGCTGCATGGGATCCTGTATAATGCAAAGCCAGCTAAAGGACCCAAGGATTCGTGCTATCAAGGAGAGGGATCATTACTGGCTGGCAACCCTTCTTGATCACACAGAGGGAGGACAGGATGAAAAAACTTGAGGACGCTCCAAAGCAACACTTGTGTAACACTTTTCCAGGCACTGGTAGGTTACCAAGTGATGACACACGTGCTTCTGAGGCTGCGGATGATCAGAGGAATAGTGGTGAAGGCCGGGACCGCTTGACTGATGCCTTTTTAATTTTTTTAGTCCACGACGCCCAGGGACATCAAATGTAGGCACCCATTGCCAGCGTCTTCACCATATGGTGCAGGACTACCTAGGGGCAAGGGCAGACCTGGATACTTTTCCAGCAGATGATCCACTGGCTTACTAGGTGTTGAGATTGGATCACTGGCCAGAACTTAGCCAATATGCTATGCAGCTACTAGGTTGCCCTTCATCTAGCGTGCTTTCTGAAAGGACGTTCAGTGCCGCTGGCGGTTTTGTCACAGACGAAAGAGTGCGTCTGTCCACTGACTCTGTAGACCGGCTGACATTTATAAAAATGAATCAGTCCTGGATCAGCAGTTATCAATCCCCTGATGCTGACATAACGGAATAGATCGGGGACGTCTTCTGCATTCACAAAACCTCCAGCACTGAACTCTTCCAAAATACCACAAAAGGGTTACGGTGTGAATGCACTTGCTGCCATGAAAGGCACGATATTTGGTTGCATTGACGCCTGTGCCAGATTTATATCATTTTAATTTTTTGAACCGCAGGGTCCAACCCTGCACTCTTCCACAATACTACAGAGGGGTTACTGTATGATGGTACTTGCTGGCCTGGCAGTCTGGCACCAAAGGCACAATATCTGGGTGCACTGACGCCTTTACCAGATTCATATCTTTTTAATATAGGACCGCAAGGTCCACCCCTGCATTCTTTCACAATACTACAGAGGGGTTACTGTATGATGATACTTGCTGGCCTGGCAGTCTGGCACCAAAAGCACAATATCTGGGTGCACTGACTCCCATTACCAGATTCATATCTTTTTAATATAGGACCGCAAGGTCCACCCCTGCATTCTTCCTCAATACTACAGAGGGGTTACTGTATGATGGTACTTGCTGGCCTGGCAGTCTGGCACCAAAAGCAAAATATGTGGGTGCACTGACGCCCATTACCAGATTCATATCTTTTTAATATAGGACCGCAAGGTCCACCCCTGCATTCTTCCACAATACTACAGAGGGGTTACTGTATGATGGTACTTTCTGGCCTGGCAGTCTGGCACCAAATGCACAATATTTGGGTGCACTGCCACTGACGCCTGCACCAGATTCATATCCTCAGAGGGGTTACTGTGTAACGGTACTGTTGCCGACGCTAAAGTCCCAATTTTAAAGCAGCTATTGTTACTTTCATCCAAAGCCTGCATAAGTTTCACAATAATTTAGCCAAAAAATCACTAAACTTTTTCTGCGTGTACGAAAATGTCTCCTCTTTTCATACAGACTGCCGCCCCAAGCAGTTGTTTATGGATAGATTAAAGGAAAACCATTTACCGTCATTTGAAATGTCATTTTTTGGTTTTTACATATTTCTATACATCCTAGAAATCCGCCACTTCACGGGCAGGTTATTGGGACCTCCTGGGCACGATATTTGAAGGAATTTTTCGTTTTTATTTTTAACCCTTATTTCATGGAAAACTCACTGTCCCTTTAAAATGTTTTTTTTAAAACTTTTTGTCCGTGTTTCCTGTTCCTACAAGGCACTACCTGGACCCCCATACACCTTTTATGGCAAATATCTAGCTTTTATGCCCTCTTGGAGGGCACTCTAAAATAGAATTTTGAAACCCATTGACTTGCATTGAGATCGAGTTCGAATCCGAACATTTGAAAAGTTTGAGTTCGAATGCGAACCAAACTTTGGGGTGTTCGGCTCATCCCTACTGGCGATGTGCTGAGCCTATGCCGCACAGTACTATGAGTTTTATTGCTCCGGAGCTCTATGATATGCTTATACACAATGCACCTTAGTGGGAGTTGTATTGCTGTGGATCTCTGTAATGTGCAGTGTGTCAGTAATGTACAGTATCTTTTAAAGTGATTGGCAGTTTCCCACATTTGTCACAGGGACACTCTGCACCGTGGTGCAGTCTTTGCTGTAGTGAGTTGGTGATGGCTGCAGCAGCAGTTCGGTGGCCATCTCTAAGTCTGGAGGGGGCACAATGGATTCTCCAATTCGCTGCTGGGTCCAAGGGGATTTTATTTACACAATTTTCCAAAAGGTTACTTTATGGAGTTCAGAAATAAATTCTTTAGCACAACAATGTACATGTGGGTGTTGCATTGTAGGGGGTGGGGTTTTGTATGGGTGTGGCCTCATGTGGGTACAGCACAAGGGGGCCTCAGTACTTGTCAGTCCACCCCTGGCTGCTTATGCTGTATCCTGTTCTCAGGACCCTCACCAACTATGTGGCATTGCCCGCTCTCTGGGTCCTCACAAACCTTGTGATGTTGCTCGTTCTCTGGGCCCGCGCATTCTTTCCATATTATTACATATATAAACGTTAAGCTACAAAACACAAACTCACTGATCATCGCAACAAGATTATTTTCAATATTTTTTTTCATGCACTTTATAAAGAAATACAAAAATATATGACTTTAGATTTTCTTATGGTGAAAATGTTGCAGATACTTTTTATAGGTTTTTAAAATACGTGTTTGGTTGGTTTATGTAGGTGGATTAATGATTGACATCAAGTGTCTAGTTCTCAAAAAAGAAATGTCGGAAATGCCATGAAACTGTTTTCATCTTGCCCTTAAAGGTCACACAATGTAAATTGAGTTGTCATCTTGGCCTGAGTGTTTCGCTGCTCTATCTGCTCCGGGACGGCTGGTTCAATTTAATTCTCTAGGTAAATAGGTCACACATTATCCCCGAAAGGAAGCAGTTTTGCAAACACTTCTATAAACTTCAGAATGTCTACATGCCAGATACAGAAAAAAACATTAAAAAAGTCAAACAGCACCAAACGCACCAACAATAATTTCAGAGCATTATACAAGACGCCAATAAAAATTATATTAATAATTCATATTCTACAAATATCTTGATTTTCCAAGGGTAAACAGTGCCCTTTCTCAATGTTTCACTGCTGAACTCTGTGAGCAACTGCAATTAAAAAAACAAACAACACCCTCCCAAAAAACTAAATATCTCTCATACCAGAAAAATACAGCATATTACATCAATCATGCTCACGTATTCATGAGCCTATAAATTCCTTGTTCAGTATTACGTGAGTAGACTTGTCTAGCCGGTCTCCCCTTCTTTATGTATGACCACATACCCTAAAAAAAAACCAGTTCCATAGTGTCTACATGAATAAAACAGTAGGATATGCATATAATAGAGTGCTGCTCACACTTTATAAAGCCCTTAGAGCAACGACTCATATCATTCATGTCTTAGATATATATATATATTATATATTAGTTGTTTAAAGTGAAATTCACTATATTTTTCAAAATACGGTACTAACTGTGATGGTAGTCACTTGGGGTTCATCTACCTGGAGATAAATTTGGGAGGTGTTGTACTGTAGGTGTTTTGGGCTCTGACACCTCAAGTGGCTTCCCAGCCCTGTCTTATGTCACCGTAACCCTATGCTCCTTGTAGGTACATAGTGTCCATGTGCTCTGGTCCCTCAAGTTTGTGTTTTACCTTGGGAGATTTGTTGTTTTTTTTTCTGATGTGTTCATGTTGTTTATTAAGTGCTGTTCTGTTTCCCTGATGTTTACTCTAGTGTTGTTTTATTCTCCTGAGAGGTCTCCATACTCCTGTCTAGTCCTGAGAGCTGGGTTAAACCAGATCTCTGCTACCTTGACCCTAGAGCTGCAGGATGCCAGTTTTGGAACTGCACTCTTTTCCTCCCCGCCATGCCGGTAAGGGATTTCTTTTGTCTGTTAGACCAAGGCATATATGGGGGAGGGAGGAGGCTAGTCAGTTTGATGTAAATGCTGATGAATGTTTTATCCTTGTTGGACTGTCCATCCCCTGTGTGTGCTGTCCCATTGTTTCCTCCTGTTCTTTCCCTGTGTATGCCCTTTGTTATATAATGTGCTGTAAATCCAAAATAAAGAAGTTTAAGTCTTTGTTCTCACTTTACAATGAGCTCCAGCTATTGACTGGGTGGGATTGGGACAGAATCAATACTTCTTCGCAAGATTCACCACAAGAGGGAACCTGCTGCATGAAGATACCCACGCTAAGCACCGAGCTGCATGACACTATCGTTAATTGAATAGAACAATGTATATCTCGAGTGTAAATTTGTTTAGGGCTAAAGTGACACTAACTCTAAGCCACTTTGCACTTTTTCTAAACTATGGTGAAATTCACATCAAGCAACAGTAGTATCATAATTGGAGTAAACTATGGTAAACTTTAAACAATGGTAGTTATATTGCTTTAAGCTATTTAAGTGTTTACGTACTCAATGAAAAATAATTCATTTTCAATTCCTGGCTACTTTTTCAAGTCCTCAACAAGGTTGGCCATTAGATGGTGACCTTTCAATAAGATACCTTTTCCATGTGGTCTACTGCTACTACATTGTGTTACAGGTAATGTTATACAGTTGCATATTGAGCGAAAGTTTTCAACCAAATGATTTGAAAGCGATCTGTGAACAATAAAAGAATAATAACCTTCTAAATAATGTTATAAAGAGACTTCTCACCAGTGGATAACTGTAGAGACGTAAGATGTGAGACACTAGAATGGAATGTGTGGATATCGATGGTCCGATGATGGAACTGAGAGAAACATTCCCAGCACATCGGTAATTGGGAATGACTCTGTCATATCCTGTCACCATCTGCAAAGCTCCTTTTAGGACAAGGTGAAGAACATTACAGGAATCATATGCTTGAAAGCCCAGGTTGACATTGGGCAGTATGTCTGGGTTTCCATTGATCTCTGCCACAGCGAACCTCATTGCCTGAAGCTGCTGAAAAGTCTGAAAGTAGAACCTATAAAAAAAACAAGAAAATAATATGTTTAGATGGTTAACATGAATCGGAGAAGATCCTGAAAATCCTTGTACAGACTGATACAAGTTGTTGCTGTAATTGCCATACACATGCATTATGCAGCACATACTGTTACAAGGTGTTGCTGTAATTGCCATACACAGGCATTATGCAGCACATACAGATACAAGGTGTTGCTGTAATTCCCATACAAGGGCATTATGCAGCACATACAGATACAAGGTGTTGCTGTAATTGCTATACACAGGCATTATGCAGCACATACAGATACAAGGTGTTGCTGTAATTGCCATACAAGGGCATTATGCAGCACATACAGATACAAGGTGTCGCTGTAATTGCCATACACAGGGAATATGCAGCACATACAGATACAAGGTGTTGCTGCAATTCCCATACAAGGGCATTATGCAGCACATACAGATACAAGGTGTTTCTGTAATTGCCATACACGGGCATTATGCAGCACATACAGATACAAGGTGTTACTGTAATTGCCATACACAGGCATTATGCAGCACATACAGATACAAGGTGTTGCTGTAATTCCCATACAAGGGCATTATGCAGCACATACAGATACAAGGTGTTGCTGTAATTGCTATACACAGGCATTATGCAGCACATACAGATACAAGGTGTTGCTGTAATTTCCATACAAGGGCATTATGCAGCACATACAGATACAAGGTGTTGCTGTAATTCCCATACAAGGGCATCATGCAGCACATACAGATACAAGGTGTTGCTGTAATTCCCATACAAGGGCATTATGCAGCACATACAGATACAAGGTGTTGCTGTAATTGCCATACAAGGGCATTATGCAGCACATACAGATACAAGGTGTCGCTGTAATTGCCATACACAGGGATTATGCAGCACATACAGATACAAGGTGTTACTGTAATTGCCATACACAGGCATTATACAGCACATACAGATACAAGGTGTTGCTGTATTGTCATACACAGGCATTATGCGGCACATACAGATAGAAGCAGGGTTATTCAAAGAGATCCGAATGGCTGCCGAAATGGAACCGAACGCTGAAAATCAGCGTTCAGTTACCTTTCTTGGCCATTCGGCTATCCAGAGAGCAGGCAATTCGCCAAATCCTGACGAATTGCCTGCACATACGGTGCCTGTTCGAGGGCAGTAAAATCCCCATAAAAAAGAACTGCTTCGGCTATTCAGAGAGCACAAACCAGCAGTGAAAGGTTCCCCTAATGCCCTGCCACTCGGTGGTTTCATTCGGCAGGTTTATTCAGGCGAATCCCATAGGCTTCAATGTTAAAAATATTCCTGTTTTAATTCAATTTCTAATAAACCATTTATTTTAAAATTCTGTAGTAAAGAGTCTCTTTATTTATAGAATTTTTAGGATATTTTAAGCATGATTATTACATGATTATTTCATAAAGGTGCTATATATAGATACACATTACCCCTATGTGTATCTATATATAGGAGCTTTATGAAATTATCATGTATAATCGATGGGGCAAATAAACTATAACTCCTTCATTCCGGAGAGCGAGATAACTTGGATCTTCAAAGACACCATCGGGCTATATTGATCTGCAGATGTGCAGGAAAACAGCAATGAGGTTTGTTGCAAAACTCCAGAACATGCCCCTAAAGTTTTAGCACCTTGGGCGTCATGTCCAATGCACTAAAATGTTTTAAAACCATCTGGGTAATGTCACTAACTGACAGCTACCCAGCTGATCCTGCAGGAAGCCCATAACTGCAGTAACTCCATTTGGACAGCAGATGGTGACATCTCCCTGCCTAATAGGTTATTACAGTAAGAAATACACTGGGAATATTCCCTAATATTTCTTACTGCATAATTAATTAAAAAAGGTTTTCCAAGAAAACAACTCTTTCCTGACAGTGCTTTTTAAATCATTTGATAGTGAGGGGTTAATGAAACTAATAAAGACATGGGGTGAGTGAAACCACTAGATATTGCTCCTAAGCGCTTTTACATGCAGCCAGAGAGTTTCCATATAGCTATGCTATGCTGATAAGACAATGATAGATCATCAATAGGAAACATCAGAAAAATGCTTTTATATATTTTTTTACATTTTATTTACAAAATTGAAGGAGACGACACTGCCACATAGATTTAATATTAACTACAATAAAACAATCCTGTTTAAATAAACCTTCTCATTACCAAGTTGTATTCCCTGAATCCACTGCCAGGAACCAGTGGATTCATGGAAAGCTAATTTTTATTACGTTTCAAGCATTGAAACTGTGCTTGAAACATACCTTCAAATATTAAAAGCATATTTTCAAATGAGTATATTTGATATTGAGGAATCAGTAGGTTCTTTGCAGATCGAGTATACTCGATCTTGGTATTGAAGAGGTTAAGAACTCGATTTAAGTCAAGCTATCACCAAAATGTAGTCTGGTCATTTTTGTTTGCAATTAGGCCGTTTGAATTAAATTGGGCTCTTAACCCCTTCAATACAAGATCGAGTATACTCGATCTGCAAAGTACCTGCTTGTGCCTCAATATCAAATATGCTCGATGCGAGCTAATACTGGAGCAATACATAGGCATTTCCTTTTTTTTGCAAACACAATTCACTTGCACATAAGCTCTGGAACATTCCCTCCATATTTTAGCACTTTGGACGAGCTAATCAAGGTGCCAAAGCAATTTAACCCTTTTGTGACCGGACTGCGGAATCTGTTGGCGCTATATAAATGATGATAATAATAATAATAATAATTGTCTGTCTGAAAGTTAACGCTGCTGTTTTTACATTTCTGCGCTGTTTTTACATTTCTGCGCTGTTTGTGTTTAGCTCTAATTTTTTTTTCACTCGTTTACTGTTCCCACACATATTATGTACTGGTTTTCCTGCCATTAAATGGACTTTCTATTTTCATCATATCGTATAATTTACTATAAAACAATGAAATGTGATGAAAAAAACACTTTATCTAACTTCGACCCCCAAAATCTCTTATACAGCTACAATCACCAAAATGTATCTTTTGGTTTAGAAATACGCAATGCTTACATGTGTTTCACTTTTTTTTTGTAACTTCTATGACAGTAAGTGCAATTAACTCTTTGCTATTTCTAAAGCATTTTTTTTTCAAAATTAACAATAGGGTTTTTTTTAAATAAAATTTTTGTGTTTTTTTACTTTATGTTTGCATTATTTTTTTATCATTATTTGGCTAAGTGCCATCGACCCCTCAATGCTCTCAGCATAGTTTCAGGTGAGTTCCTTGACCCCTCAAGGCACTCATTTCGCCTGCCAGCTGTTTCAACAGGTATACCCGCAATGGTCCCGAAGAGCGATCACAAAGTGGTGCAGCGGGTAAAATTACTATTGCAGGATGCCTTGATGTCGAGGCAGACTGCAATAGTAAAAAAGCCGATCACTTCCAGCGCTCTTTTTTGCTGTCGGGCGCACAGTGGAGACTCTAAGAACAATTTATGGGTGGGGCGGCACATAAGATACCAGAGTGAAAAATGAGGGGCATTAATAATTTCCGCCACTAAATCAAACCACTGAAAAAAACTAAATAGGTATATATAAGTAAGATTCCAAAATCCCAGAGTAACGTGATGCAATGATACATTTTTGTTGTACTAACCTGATACATAAATTTAATATTTTATTTGCCGCAATTCAGCAGTTTTCACCGACGTCGATAACTGCTTTGACGACTTCAATTTTCGGAAATTACGGTGACCATTCGGTAAATAGGGAATTCACCATATTTCCGGCTAACTTGATTCCCCGAATTGTGGCAAAAAGCAAAGTATCTAAGGATGAATAGACCCTTTAGATTCTAACTTCCATAATAACCCCTAAAATTCCATTAAAGCAGGGAAATACAATAAAAATAATAAACAGTGGGGCATGTAGACTTCCCATTAACCCCTAAAATGCTGTTAATGCAGGGAAATACAATAAAAAAATAAACAGTGGGGCATGTAGACTATCCATTAACCCCTAAAATGTCATTAAAGCAGGGAAATACATTAAAAATAAATAAACAGTGGGGCATGTAGACTACCCATTCCATTAACCCCTAAAATGCCATTAAAGCAGGGAAATACAATAAAAATAGTTAACTCTGGGGCATGTAGACTACCCATTAACCCCTAAAATGCCATTAAAGCAGGGAAATACAATAAAAATAGTAAACAGTGTGGCATGTAGACTACCAATTATCCCCTAAAATGCTGTTAATCAAGGGAAAACATTAAATGAATACATTGTGGGACATATAGCCTACCCATTAACCCCTTAAATGCCATTAATCAAGGGAAAACATGAAAATGAATACATGTGAGGCTTGTAGCCCCCATTAACCCCTAAAATGCCAGTTAGCAAGGGGAAACATGAAATGTATACTGTGAGGGCTGAAGCCTGCCCATTAACCCTGAATATACAACTAAATCAAGGCAAAAACAAAAGTTATACAAAATGTAATATAAAGTCTGACCATTAACCCTTTCACTGTTGAACCATTTCAATCCTGTGAAAAAAAGTTACGTTATTATCTATGATTTATATTTTACACTACATATGGTACACTTTGGGTATCACGAGAAAGGCCAGACCCTGCCCTTTCTGATGACACCTCGATCATTCATGTACAATGCAGGGGGACAGAGATACAGCGGTCCAAAAAATTGGGGGAAGCTTCATACTGATCCCTGGTGGAGGGGCACATGGGGGGGCAAGACAAGAAATAACCTAGGGGAAGGCAATTGCCCCCCCATGGCCCCTCTCCAGAAACACCTATGCGGGCACGTGTGTGGTTAAACTGGAAGTGATTGCTCCCTGGAAGTGATCACGAAGGCGCCCGGCAGCTGAATTCATCCTGCAATAGTGATTTTTTGGGATTTTGAAACAAAATGAAAATCTAATCATAATCATAAACATTTCAGACGTATCACAGTGCTCTTACGTTGAACATTTGGTTTTGGGTGGTTCTTCATTGAAAGAAAATGTCTGATGGACCTTGTCAATATGTATAGGTAGCAGCACTCCTAACATTATATCTCCAGGTTGGGTCATTCCACTGAGCTCCGTGATGGGCAGCCTGCATCGCTGGTCCTCAGAGCAATAAATGCCATTAAGTATAGAAAGGAGCAACTGCCCGATAGTCAAAAACACCATCATGGTTTCAAAAAAGGAGACAGTTCTGAGAAGACGACAAGTCAATGAGAAGCTGGTTAAAAATATGTCACATTTAACAATTTAACAAACACATAACATACAATGGTTTGAATAATTGTAAAAAAAAAACTATTTTGGGCAATGTGTCAGTGTGTGTCATGGTCATCATGGTACCGGGTCGCAGGTAGAGCCCTAATTGCCAGGAACAAAAGCACGGTAGGCAGGTGCACTGCTGTAGACAGAGGCTTTAGTTACAGGATATGCAGCAGGATAAGGTTCAAGGCAGGAAACATGAGGAGACTCGCAACAAGGGTAATAACACACTTTATTAAGATGAAATGGGCAGCATTGTTTTGGCTAAAAGAATAACGCCAACTGTATTAGCTAAGACGTGGATATCCTTTTCATCTTCATAATATTTGCTATGTAATCCACTTTGAGGATTTCCTGGAGTCCTATTTTTTCTGGTCTGTATGCTGGGACTGGTCAACCCGGAACCCATGACTACCTTCTTCCACCCCAGGAAAATGACTATGTTTCCTATGGGTGTTTGAGAGCATTGTCATCCTCTCCTATGTTGACCAATGGATAGATGACCAAATGAAATATATATGGAATGGTCCATGATGAGGTGGTCAGCGACTGTATGGAATATAAGGAGTGGTCCATGATGAAGTGGACAGTGACTGTATGGAAAATAAGGAATGGTCCATGACAAAGTGGTCAGTGAGTGTATGGAATATAAGGAGTGGTCCATGACGAGGTGGTCAGTGACTGTATGGAATATACAGAATGATCCATGACAAGGTGGCCAGTGACTGTATGTAATATAAGGAATGGACCATGATGAGGTGGTCAGTGACTGTATGGAATATACAGAATGATCCATGACAAGGTGGCCAGTGACTGTATGTAATATAAGGAATGGACCATGATGAGGTGGTCAGTGACTGTATGGAATATACAGAATGATCCATGACAAAGTGGTCAGTGAGTGTATGGAATATAAGGAGTGGTCCATGACGAGGTGGTCAGTGACTGTATGGAATATACAGAATGATCCATGACAAGGTGGCCAGTGACTGTATGTATTATAAGGAATGGTCCATGACGAGGTGGTCAGTGACTGTATGGAATATACAGAATGATCCATGACAAGGTGGCCAGTGACTGTATGTAATATAAGGAATGGACCATGATGAGGTGGTCAGTTGACTGTATGGAATATAAGGAATTGTCCATGACAAGGTGGTCAGTATCTGTACGGAATATATAGATTGGTTCATGACGAGATGGTCAGTGGCTATATGGAATATAAGGAATGGTACACGACGAGGTAGTCAGTGACTGAATTGATCATAAGGAATGGTCCATGATGAGGTGGTCAGTGGCTGTATGGAATATATGGAATGGTCAATGATGAGGTGATCGGTGACTGTATGGAATTTAAGGAATGGTCCATGATGAAGTGGGTGGTGACTGAATGGGTTTATTGGATAAGACCAGCAATATATCAGCCCTCGGGACGAGGTGGTCAGTGACTGTATGGAATATAAGGAATAGTCCATGATGAGGAGGTCAGTGACTGAATGGAATATAAGGCATGGTCAATGAAAAGGTGGCTAGTGACTGTATGTAATATAAGGAATGGTCTATGAAGAGGTGGTCATTGACCGAATGGAATATAAGAAATGGTCCATGACAAGGTGGTCAGTATCTGTACAGAATATATGGAATGGTCCATGATGAGGTGGCTAGTGACTGTATCAAATATATGGAGTGGTCCATGACAAGGTGGTCAGTGACTCTATGGATTATAAGGAATGGTCCATGATGAAGTGGATGGTGACTGAATGGGTTCATTGGATAAGACCAGCAATATTTCAGCCCTCGGGACTCATTTTCTCATTTCACAGCTTGAAATAATCTCTCGCAATGGCAAAACCAGTCCCGCTCTTATCCAGATAAACCTGCCACATGGAAATTACTCAGTGCTGTATCGATTTTTTTTGGATGGATATGTGGAAGAGCTGGTTACTCCGCACATGAAACACCAGGACGGGAATTTTTTAGCAATTTCCCTCTGTTGTTAAGCGTGGCATCAGTCTGTTTGTGTTTAGTGATGGAAATGGATGGCGATTACCAAAATCCAATGTAAGTGTAATGGTTAGTGTATAAAAGACATGTATGAAAATATCAAGGAATAAGTAGAAGGCCTGGTCAGAGACAGAAAGGAGTGAAATAGAATATGGCAAAATAGAATGGCCTGTAAAGGAATGGGCATCTAATAAATTATTATATATCGAAAGACACAGGAACCTATTCCAAGGTTAGCGTTAACTTAACCAGAGCCATTATAGTCCATGGAGATAAGTTTAGAACGATCTTGGCAGCCCTAGGCATGAGAACTGCACAGTGACAGAATGGAGTGAAAAACAGATGTATGAATGGCATGTAACGGAGGGTCACGGCGAATAATAAGGACAGCGTGTAAATCAAAAATCAATCAGTCAGTGCATTGGTGTGATGGAAGGGACCGGTCAGAGAGGGACTGAGAAGAACAGGAATAGAAAGAGAAAGTGGTGGATTAGTCCATAACAGTGAAATGGTGCGTATTCATACCGTGCTGTCAGACGCTGGGGGTGAAGTCATTGGTGTAGAAGTGGTCCTCTGTGTCGCACCTGACTAATTCTTCACTGTGAGAGAGGAATCTCGTTCTCCCTTTTATACAGAAAGTCGTGATGCTGAAGGTGAGTTTGCTACGAACCCCAGAGGACCAGGACGGCTTTTAATACATAGCAAACCTATCGAAAGGATCGGCCAGCATCATGTAACTCAAGGGTTAATTGAAGTGATTTTTATTATTATTATTTTTTCCTCGGAGGCAATTTATATAATTATGGGTCCGGAGGGGCTTCCCAGCTGTGTCCCGCGGCTTGGTCACATCATGCAGGGATGGTAATTACTTTATACGTGTAACCCATGTGCTGGCTTGGGTAGACGTGCACTAACTACCCACTGACAGCTAGACTGTCTGGAATATTCAAAGAACTTGCCACCGAATTGCACCGAATGGTGAATTTCCCTTTACGGTGCAATTTCGTGGCCATTCGGCTATTCAAAAAGCTGTCTATTCACCAAATATTGGCGAATTGCCAGCAAAATACGGTGCCTGTTTGACGGCAGTGAAATACCCATAGAGAAGCATTGGTTAATCTATTCAGAGACACCGAACAGCAGAGAAAGGTTGCTGAAATGCCCTGATGTTCAGTGATTTCGTTTGACAAGTTTAATCAGGCGAATCCCATAGGTTTCATTGTTAAAAAAATTCCCGGTTTTTATTAAATATTTATTCTTTTCATTTGCAGCAAAAAGTCTCTTCATTTATTAATAATTTTGTTTTTTTTTAGGCATGTTTTGGGATTCTTTTTGGGCAAATTTTTTCTCCGACTTTTTCAATTTATTTTTAACCCTTTCGCTGCTGAGGCTTTTCCCGCCCCTGTGCTGAGGTCATTTTTACTGGTTTTGCTCATCATGTTTAAACGTGTTTTGAAGGCTTATTTTAGTATATGACCCAGACATATTATATATCGTTCTTTCCATCAGACTCGGCAGATTCATAATATGTCATTATTATATGTATACGTCATGACCTGTCTGTATATTATAACAAAAAATGCAATAAAATATGATTTTTCAATAATTTACAATGTGTAAAGTGTTTTTTTTTCACATTTTAACATGCGAGCAATTGCGGTTATATTTTGTATGGGGTGCGCTTGTTAAAAAAATTAGAGATGGGGTCTCGTTACATTTTTTTTTGGGGAAAATTACACGATTTTTAACAAACGCACCGCATACAAAAATCGTTAGTGCAGCATCATTGTTCACATTATAATTGAAATGGAAACAATATTGCTGCATTAACGAACCAAAAAAAAGAAAAAAAACTTGTTTATTTTTTTTTTATAATTTTTTTTTAAATATTTTTTTATTTTTATTTTTAATTTATTTATTTTTTTACAAACTTTTTCACTTTCGTGTTTGGTATCGTTGGAACGGCCATGCTCTGGCCGATCCAACAATACCAAACTTTAACCCCTAGCTGTCACGGATCGGGAGATCGGGAGATAGGGAGTTCATTGGAACTCCCTATCTCCACCATTGGTGGCAGCTAGAGGTTAGCTCCAGGACTGGCGTCATCGTGCTATGCACGATGACGCCAGTCCTCAGGGGGAGTTCCCGGAGGCTTGGCCGACATCCAAGATGTCGGCCAGCTCCGGGAAAGGATCACGAACCGGCGCTTTTCAGCGCCGATTCGTGATCCGGCTCCCCAGGGGTTAATGCCAGGTACCATTTGGAAGTGCAGGCTGTGCTCTTCCAAATGGTGCCTGGGTTTACCCCCGCAACGCCGCCGATCGGGAGGGAGAGAGGTCCGAAGGACCTCCCCCCTCCCTTTCAGGCACGTCTTCCGCACATGCGGGAGGGGCGCCTGAATTAGGTGTCATCGCGCCCCCACGATGACACCTAATTAGCCCGGCGGCGGTTCCGGATGCTGGGCTGACATCGAGGATGTCAGCCCGCACCGGGGGGGCCAGCGATCGGCCGGAACCCGGCCGAACGCTGACCCCAAAGGCTGGACGCGCTCAGCGCGTCCACCGCATGGAACTTGACATGCGGTTGGACGCGCTGAGCGTGTCCACCGCAGCAAAGTGGTTAAAATTACTTTTTTAAATATTTTTTTAACAGACTATTTTAACATTACTCACAGGACCTTATATATTATTCCAAGGCAGTACTTTGTTTGAAAATGCCTTTTAAAAGTTGCAGTTGTTTATTTTTTTATTACCACGTTTGGCAGCTTGTCAGCTTTTTCTGGCGGCTTGTTGGTGCTCTCTGTTTTGGCTATTTTTCGATCGATTCAATGGTTTTTCGATTCGGACGGTGGGTCGATTCGCTGCACTTCGGGTACCCTATGGTGAGGTTTCAGTGATCTCTGAATAACCCTGATAGTATGCTTCCAATGAGTAAGGGAAATTGACAGCGAATGTGGTGCATTTCGTCGCAGATTGATGACCTTCTGCGGCAGCCAAATTGTCCCATAGAGAAGTAATGCTAAATATATTCATAGAACGCCGAACTGCTCCGAAGTGTCAGTGAAATGACCTGATTTTCAATGATTAACCTCAACAGGTTTAAACAGGCAAATCCCATAGGATTCAATGTAAAACCATATATATTTTTCTGGATTTTGTTGGCGAAATTTTCTATTCCCATCTTTTTTTAATGGTATTTTTTTATTATTCAGTAACAGACCGTTTTATTATTTTTATAGGACTTTATTATTTAAATGCATTTTCACTGTTTTAAACGCCTTTTAAAAAAATAGCAATTTTTAAAATATTTTTTTTGCCCCCAGTTCATCGGCATTCGATGTATTGTTGGCTGTCTTTAGCGCGTTCGGCCGTCAGTTTGGCTGCGTTTCACAGATCATCGGCGACGCTTGCAGTCAGTTCGGCTGTCGCCAGTGGCGTTGGACGAGCTGATCTGTGGCGTTCGGTGATCTTCGGTGGATCCCGTTCAGCGCACATAAATACTGAATTCACTGCAGGGTCGGCGAACTTGAACTCCTAAAGTACCCGGTTCATCTTAATTCATCTCATAAGGTAATCACTGTGAGTTCACTTAAGTTCAATATTTCATACTACTCATTTGACACATGAATGACATTTCTTCTCTAACAAGTTGCGAGTTTATCATGACGATTATAACAATCCCACTGATCTCTCTGGCTTTTTTAAGAAAGGATTTTACCAGGAAGGATACATTGAGATTTCTCTCATTTTCAAGTATGTCCTGGGTGGAGAATAAGTACCGTTAGGTGTCTTACCCAAGGACATTTATTGGAGAGGTGCTATTGCCGGGATTGAACCTGTGTCTCCACAGTCTCTCTCCACGGTTATAGAGAAGTGATGTTACCTCTACTCCACCCAGACAGTAGTTTAATAGGGTTTACATGGTACGTGGTATAGAAATATAGAGAATACCGGAAAAATACATTCCGACCCACCTACCCATACCCTTCTTAAGGTTAGAAACATAACGTCTTCAGTCTTGTGTAACTGTGTCAGAAATAAATTTTTATTATATGATATTATCTGTGAAAAAATGGGTTAAGTAACTAGAAAACACTTTAGCAAGAATTCTACAAGCCACAATATATACGTAGTAACAATTCTACTCGTCTTCAGATCTGAGCAGAGTCACGATTGACCTCTTATAGTAATGGGAACCGTTATTTCTTCAATACAGGATACTCATAACTACCCTATAATCTCTCAGAAAGCCAATGGATATGGTTTGTCTCATCCCAGTGTTCCTCTTCCTTTTTTGATGAGTTGGTCTCTTGAGTTCATGTTGGGTCTAAACAATATAATGAAGCATTTATTGGCAAACATACAAACCACAAGGGCCCAGCTGGATGCCAGGATGGCAAAGATCTCCATGGCCACTGTGTACTTGCCCTGAGCACTTACTGAGGCTGGGATAAAGGACACCCAGACACTGAGGAAGGACAGCATGCTGAAGGTAATAAATTTGGCCTCATTGAAACTGTCAGGAAGCCTTCTGGCCAAGAAGGCAACAACAAAACTGATGGTGGCTAGTAGACCAAGGTAACCCAACATGCACCAGAAGGCAGTGGGAGAACCTTCATTACATTGGATAATGATAAGCCGAGGTTGAGTTTCAATATTCTGTTCGGGATATGGAGATGCAATAGACAACCATGTGATACACAAAATAAATTGCAGGAGTGAGCAGATAAAAACCATCACATAGGACACCCGGGGATTTGTCCATTTCTTGAGATTACTTCCTGGTTTGGTGGCCATAAATGCAAACACCACCATGATAGTTTTGGCCAAGATACAAGAGACACAAACGGCAAATACCATCCCGAATGTGACTTGACGTAGGAGACAGTTAACATGTTGAGGATATCCGATAAAGACCAGTGAACAAAGGAAACAGAAGGACAAGGACACCAGAAGAAGACAACTTAGACTATAGTTGTTGGCTTTCACAATAGGAGTTGTCTTAAACTTAATGAAAATCTTCAAGATGGCAACTGGGACCAAAGAAGAGATGACACTTGTAGAGGCCAATATCGTGCCCAAGGGATCTTCATAGGAGAGGTACTCGACCGACTTTGGTAGACATGTGGTTTTCTCGGAGTTTGGCCATTTGTCCCACGGACACTTAATGCAAGTGAAAGAATCTACAAAAAATATAATAAATATTGACCACATGTGCATGTTGGGGAAAAAGTCACAAGTCTATCGTATATGAAACATAATTGGAGAAACACATTTTTGAGGATGTCATGAACCATGATGCCGATATATAGCTCAAAGTATTTATACCCTTACCGGCATGGGGTATCCTAGGCTGTCCTGTAGGCAAGTGGGCTTAAACATCACGTGAAGGCATAGCACAACACATGGCTTTCTGACCATTCTCCGGCCTACCTCCCTTCCCATCGGTCGATCGCTGTCCTTGGATGCAGGGGCACTGTCTTAACTCAATAAGTATAAAATGTAGTAGTTAAAAGATATATAGTTATATTTTTATTCCATTTTAACTTGCCTGTTTGATTGGTGATCTCTCCTTGAGGACATGGGACACATTGGAAGCAGCAGACAGGTTCTCCTTTTCTTGCCGCCTTCCAAAATCCAAGAGGGCAACTCTGACTGCAGACTGAGATTGGTACCTAGATGAATTTATGTTTTTATTATTATTGTTATTATACTTTATATATAAAGCGCCA
This sequence comes from Leptobrachium leishanense, assembly GCA_009667805.1. Classification (NCBI taxonomy): domain Eukaryota; kingdom Metazoa; phylum Chordata; class Amphibia; order Anura; family Megophryidae; genus Leptobrachium; species Leptobrachium leishanense. Next base: position 22,384,477 of record CM019065.1, read on the forward strand.
GCATATTTTGCAAGGCTGAACAATGGCACAATATAGACAGGATTCCAATACATTGAGACTGAACAACATTTGATAAACCAGTACAGGAGGAAACGAGGGCCCTGCCCCGTGGGAACTCACAATCTAGAAGGGTTGGGGTGGAAACAGGAGGAGAGGACTGCAAGGTGAGAGTGATGGACTGTTTGCGTCAGTGAGTCGGGTGCTAGACTTCCCTAAATAGGAATGTTTTAATTGAGCGTTTGAAGGAAGGAAAACTAGGGGAAAGTCTGACCGTATGAGGGAGAGCGTTCCAGAGGAAGGGAGCTGCGCGTGAGAAGTCCTGCAGTCTATCATGGGAAGAGTTGATTAGTGATGAGCCGAACACCCTCGTGTTCGGTTCGCATTCGAACTCGAACAATTTCAAAAGTTTGAGTTCGAACTCGAACACGAACCGAACTCAATGCAAGTTAATGGGACTCGAAAGTTCGACTTTTAGAGTGCCCTCCAAGAGGGCATATATGCAAGATATTTGCCATAAAAGGTGTATGGGGGTCCGGGTAGTGTCCCGGGGACAGGAAACAAGGACAAAAAGTTTTTAAAAAACATGTTTTTAAAGGAACAGTGAGTTTTTCATGAAATAAGAGTTAAGAAAAAAAAAAAAATCCTTCAAATATCGTGCCTAGGAGGTCCCCATAACCTGCCCGTGAAGTGGCGGATTTGTAGGATGTATAGAAACATTTAAAAACAAAAAAATTACATTACGAATGACGGTAAATGTTTTTCCTTTAATCTATTCATAAACAACTACTTGGGGCGGCAGCCTGTATGAAAAGAGGAGACATTTTAGGACACGCAGAACATGTTTAGTGATTTTGTGGCTAAATTATGGTGAAACATATGCAGGCTATGGATGAAAGTAACAATAGGTGCTTTAAAATTGGGCCTTTAGTGTCGGCAACAGTGCTGTCACACCGTAACCCCTCTCTGGTACAGTGGAAGAGTGCAGCGGTGGACCCTGCGGTCCAATATTAAAATGATATGAATCTGGTATAGGCGTCAGTGGCAGTGCACCCAAATATTGTGCCTTTGGTGGCAGCAAGTGCCCTCACACCGTAAGTAACCCGTCTGTGGTATTGTGGAATGCAGTGGTGGAGGTTTTGGTAATGCAGAAGAGATCCCCGATCTATTCAGTTACATCAGCAGCTATAACAAAACCGGGTCAGCAATGTTTAGGCACTTGTACTGCGCTACTGTGTATGGTGAGAATCGGCACACACCAGTAGCAACAGGAAGCAAACAGAACCGGCAGGGAATACACAGAGAGAATAGTCAAATTGCAGGCAAAGTCGGCAACAGATCGGATCCTCACAACAAGCAGGGCCAGTAACAAGTATACAAACTGATTCGGTAAGCTAGCGATACGGGAATAAAGGCTGAGACACACTGAGCGTGTAGAGTCGCACAGTGTAGCGAAGCGAAGAGAAGCAAACATTTTGCAGGCTTGACTTCACTCCGCTCCGTTTCGCATCGTGTCTACACTACATTACGTTACGTTTGCTTCTCACCATACTGGACAGGAATCCACTAACTAAATTAAAATGTACACACAAAACCATTTTATTTTCACAAAGCACATGTTATATAGGCAAAAAAAAGTTTCTACTGAACAAAATACATCAAAAATTACTGTTAATTTAATAGGAATAGTATAGTAATCTAAAAAAAGGTAACCTCTGATCATATATATTATAGGGACACGGAGCGCCGTGTATAGAGTAGGGATGCATTGATACCACACACAGACATATACGTATATATCAACACGCAGACCTATATATACGTATATATCAACACGCAGATATACTGTATATATACACCAACCCACAGATTTCAGACCATATATACACATAGGCACATGGGGGGGGGTGGCATGTGTACAACCTCAACTAAATGCGCCCCCCCCCATTTGGCTGATCCCCCCAGAACAATTGTTGAACCCTTACAGAGCAGGGAAAAAATATATATTATTCTCTGCTCTATCGGGTTCAACATTTCTTCTGGAGGGATCAACCAAATTGGGGGGGGGGGGGGCAATTAGTTGCCAAAATGTGTATGTAATACAAGTCTGGATATATATATCTATAAGAATATAGATATACATCTTATATATATATATATATATATATATATATATATTATATCATACCTACCATTACCTTCCCTTATAAATTTGCTAAAAATATACACACAAAAAAAAAACACTGCCTGAGACCCCGTGCAGCCCACATGCCACCCCCCTCTACCTGGCTGAATGTATCTAATCTATACTATAAAAGAGTAAGCCTTCAAGTGTCCGTCGCCAAAAGCGGTCTGCGCATGCGCGACGGACATTTCAAAGTGGCCGTTAAAACAAACAGGTAGCTGCGCGTGCCGGCCGCCTGCAAAAAAAAAAAAAAAATCAGCACGAGCCGCGCGCAGCTACCCGTGTGTTTAAACGCCGCAAGCCCCGATCCTCCAGCGGTGACCATCCTCCGGCTGTCGCGGACTGCTCGGCGGGCATCCAGGCTCAGGCGAGCCCCCGGCTTGGTTTGGGCCTACAGGCCCAGCCGAGCCGGGGACTCGCCTAAGCCTAGAGGCCGGCCGAGCAGCCAGCGACAGCCGGAGGACGGTCACCGCTGGAGCTCCGGGCCGAAGTTCACAAAACATACTCCCCTAAATCGGCCCTGAGCTCCAGCGGTGACCTCCTCCGGCCGAGCAGGCTGCAAGGCTGGACTCCAGGCTCAGGCGAGCCCCCGGCTTGGCTTGGGCCTACAGGCCCAGCCGAGCCGGGGACACGCCTAAGCCTAGAGGCCGGCCGAGCAGCCAGCGACAGCCAGAGGACGGTCACCGCTGGAGCTCCGGGCCGAAGTTCCCAAAACATACTCCCCTAAATCGGCCCTGAGCTCCAGCGGTGACCGTCCTCCGGCCGAGCAGGCTGCTAGGCCGGACTCCAGGCTCAGGCGAGCCCCCGGCTTGGCTTGGGCCTACAGGCCCAGCCGAGCCGGGGACTCGCCTAAGCCTAGAGGCCGGCCGAGCAGCCAGCGACAGCCGGAGGACAGTCACCGCTGGAGCTCCGGGCCGAAGTTCCCAAAACATACTCCCCTAAATCGGCCCTGAGCTCCAGCGGTGACCTCCTCCGGCCGAGCAGGCTGCTAGGCCGGTCTCCAGGCTCAGGCGAGCCCCCGGCTTGGCTTGGGCCTACAGGCCCAGCCGAGCCGGGGACTCTCCTAAGCCTAGAGGCCGGCCGAGCAGCCAGCGACAGCCGGAGGACGGTCACTGCTGGAGCTCAGGACAGAAGTTCCCAAAACATACTCCCCTAAATCGGCCCTGAGCTCCAGCGGTGACCTCCTCCGGCCGAGCAGGCTGCTAGGCCGGCCTCCAGGCTCAGGCGAGCCCCCGGCTTGGCTTGGGCCTACAGGCCCAGCCGAGCCGGGGACTCGCCTAAGCCTAGAGGCCGGCCGAGCAGCCTGCTCGGCCGGAGGAGGTCACCGCTGGAGCTCAGGGCCGATGTTGCCTACACATACTCCCCTACATTGACCCTGAGCTCCAGCGGTGACTTCCTCCTGGCGAGCAGGCTGCTAGGCCGGCCTCCAGGCTCAGACGAGCCCCCGGCTTGGCTTGGGCCTACAGGCCCAGCCGAGCCGGGGACTCGCCTAAGCCTAGAGGCCGGCCGAGCAGCCAGCGACAACCGGAGGACGGCCACCGGTGGAGCTCAGGGCCAATGTAAGAGGATGTTGCCTACACATACTCACCTACATCGGCCCTTAGCTCCTCCAGCGATGGCGGTCCCGCTTCCAGCGTCCTCTCTGTCTCCGTTGGTCGTCGGTATGACGTCACGAAAGCCTTTGACCCTGGGTCAAAGGCTTTTGTGATGTCATACCGGTGACCAACAGAGAGAGGACACTGGAAGCGGGACTGCCATCGCTGGAGGGCCGATGTAGGTGAGTATGTGCTCTCCACACCCACCCTGCTTGCTCGGCCGGTATCCAAGCTTAGGCGAGCCCCCGGCTTGGCCTGGGCTTAGAGGCCCAGCCGAGCCGGGGACTCACCTAAGCATGGAGGCTGGCCGAATTGCCTGCTCGGGCGTCCTCCAGGCTCAGGCGAGTCCAAGGCTCGGCTGGGCCTCTAGGCTCAAGCCAAGCCGGGGGCTTGCCTAAGCTTGGATGCCGCCTGAGCTACTTGCTTGGCCGGCATCCAGGCTAAGGCGAGCCCCCGGCTTGGCCTGGGCCTAGAGGCCTAGCCGAGCCGGGGGCTCGCCTGAGCCTGGATGCCGGCCATACACACACACACTGTAAAAAACATATATGTGTGTATATATATCCACATGGGGTTACAGTGTGTGTGTGTGTGTATAATATATATTATATATATATATGTATATATATATATATGTATATATATATATATGGACTGCGCATGCGCACAGCCCACGGGGTGCTGTGGCGGTTGGATGCGCGCGCAGCCGGGTGCGCGCGCGCCACCCGCCACAGCACGCCCAAAGCGTCCTACGGAGGTTTGCTGCGCGCGCATCCAACCTCCGTTAGACGCTTTGGGAGTGCTGCGGCAGGTGGCGTGCGAACATCCAACCGCAACAGCCTGTTACGGAGGTTGCCACGCGCCTGAGCCCAGCGCCTGAGCCCAGCGCCTGAGCCCAGCGCCTGAGCGCAGAGCCCAGCACCTGAGCGCAGAGCCCAGCGCCTGAGCCCAGCGCCTGAGCCCAGTGCCTGAGCGCAGAGCCCAGCGCAGAGCCCAGCGCCTGAGCCCAGCGCCTGAGCACAGAGCCCAGCGCCTGAGCCCAGAGCCCAGCGCCTGAGCGCAGAGCCCAGCGCCTGAGCCCAGCGCCTGAGCGCAGAGCCCAGCGCCTGAGCGCAGAGCCCAGCGCCTGAGCGCCTGAGCCCAGCGCCTGAGCCCAGTGCCTGAGCCCAGTGCCTGAGCGCAGAGCCCAGCGCCCAGCGCCTGAGCGCAGAGCAGAGCGCCTGAGCGCAGAGCAGAGCGCCTGAGCCCAGTACCTGAACACAGCCCAGCGCCGAGTGCAGAGCACAGAGCAGAGCGCCAAGCAGAGCACAATAGATGGCACAGAGCAGAGCACAACCCATTAAAGGCACAGAGCCGAGCACAATAAACGCCACAGAGCCGAGCACAATAAACGCCACAGAGCCGAGCACAATAAACGCCACAGAGCCGAGCACAAAAAAACGCCACAAAGCACAGCACAATAAACAGCGCCGAGCACAGAACCAAGCACAACACAATAAACGGCGCAGAGCACAATAAAAGCAGAGCACAATATACGGCACGGAGCAGAGCACAGAGCCGATGTGCAGAGCCCAGCACAGAGCCGAGCAAAACAGAATAAACGCCACAGAGCCAAGCACAATAAACTCCACAGAGCCGAGCACAGTACAATAGACGGCACAGAGCCGAGCACAACAGAATAAACGCCACAGAGCCGAGCACAGTAAACGCCACAGAGCCAAGCACAGCACAATAGACGCCACAGAGCCAAGCACAATAAACGGCACAGCGCCGAGCACAGCACAATATACGGCACAGAGCACAGCACAATAAACGGCACAGCCAATCACAGCACAATAAACGGCGCCAAGCACAGAACCAAGCACAACACAATAAACGGCGCAGAGCACAATAAAAGCAGAGCACAATATACGGCACGGAGCAGAGCACAGAGCCGATGTGCAGGGCCCAGCACAGAGCCGAGCAAAACAGAATAAACGCCACAGAGCCAAGCACAATAAACTCCACAGAGCCGAGCACAATAAACTCCACAGAGCGAGCACAATAAACGCCACAGAGCCGAGCACAATAAACGCCACAGAGCCGAGCACAATAAACTCCACAGAGCACAGCACAATAAACGCCACAGAGCCGAGCACAGTACAATAGACGGCACAGAGCCGAGCACAACAGAATAAACGGCACAGAGCCGAGCACAGAGCCAAACACAGCACAATAAATGGCACCGAACCAAGCACAATGCACCACACTTATCAATAGACTGCCCTCTGGGCAGGCTTTACACCTAGTATATATATAATTAAATACATTCAGCAAGGTAGAGAAAGAAAAAAAAATATTTTATGTTCCTGGGGACATTTAAAAATGTCCTCGGATTTTTTTTTTTTTAGAAATGTGTCGCCTTACCTTTGCCTGGTGGTCAATGGGGGCTCCCTGGATCCTGGTTGTGGGGGGGTCTGCCGTGGCCACAGGTGCAGTGGCTCCCTTCCTGTGCTGCCAGTCTCTGCCACATGCACCCGGCGGCTAGCCCGCACAGTCACAGCTCTGTCATTGCATGCTCCTCAAGGGGATCCTTGGGAGGCCCCTGCAGGCTGCCCTCTACAGTGCCTGATTAGAGGGCCGTGTATGCCTGATGTTTAAGTAACAAGAATGTTTTATTCCATAGGCTTCAATGTTAAAAATATTCCCATTTTAATTCAATATCTAATAAACTGTTGCTTATAATATTCGGCAGTAAAGAGTCTCTTTATTTCTAGATTTTTTAGTATTTTTTAAGCATTTTTTTATACTTTTTTAAAAAAAAAATCGAACTTTTGGCGAACGTCCGAAAAAGTTCGAAGTTCGCGAACTGTCGAACTGCCGATGTTCGAAGCGAACTACGAACAGATCGAACCGAACAGCTCATCCCTAGATGTGATGCGGGAGAAGCTAGGCGCAGGTCACTGTTTGACCTTAGGGTGCAGGCTGGGGTGTAATTGGTGATTAGTGAGGACATTTAGTGGGGAGCTGAGTTATTGAGAGCTTTGTAGGTCAGGATAAGGATTTTGAGTTTAATTCTGCAGTGGATGGGGAGCCAGTGAAGGGACTCGCAGAGAGAAGCAGCAGAGACAGAGCTGCGGGTGAGGTGGATGATCCTGGTTGGAGGCGTTCAGAGTGGATTTTAGGGGGGTGAGCAGGGAGAGAGGGTGGCCAGCTAGAAGATTATTGCAATAGTCAAGTCAGGAGATTACAAGGGCACGGATGAGTTGCTTTGTGGTGTCAATGGTAAGAAATAGCCGAATTCTGGAAATATTACGCAACTGGTCGTGGCAGGAGGAGAAAAAAGACTGTATGTGGGGGATGACAGAAAGGTTATGTTATGCTATGAATGAAAAATTATAAAAATATTATGTTAATTCTTTATGTAGCGGTAGCAAACCTATATAAAAATGTATTCCTCATAGAAGGGAGTAATCCTTACCTTTCGTTCTGCAGAGGTCCAGATGATGGCACTTGCATTGATGGTGAAGACTTGCCCCGGAGGAGCTGTCATGTCGTAGCTGCCCACCTTCACATGTTGCATGCCACCATTTGGACTCAGCTGCCAATTCACAATGTCATAGACAGCAGGTGGGTCTCCATTTTTGTCAAAATACACTTCCCTCCCGTCTTTCAGCTTGAACCTCACATTTTTCAGGTAGTATAGGAGCTGGAAAGTTCAGAGTTAAATATAGAATAATTACCACTGGTTATATTATCTTTAACGCTCAACCCATTAAAACAATATTGTTCGGTTTCCTTGGCATTCCAGTTCCCCCTGACCTCGTGGTCTCATAATTACTATTCTTTTTCACCACAAGCCTAGAAGGTCAAACAGACATGGACCCCATGTTCGAGGTGCCTAGATTGGTATCAGTTATATTCTCCTGACGAGGCCCAACTGAAGCTAAAAAAGGTTAAAAATAGCTATTAGTTGCCTTATATGGGGGTCCGGGTAGTGCCCTGGGGGACAGGAAACAAGGACAAAAAGTTTTAAAAAAAAGTTTTTAAAGGAACAGTGAGTTTTCCATAAAATAAGGGTTAAAAATAAAAACGAAAAATTCCTTCAATTATCGTGCCTAGGAGGTCCCCATAACCTGCCCGTGAAGTGGCGGATTTGTAGGATGTATAGAAACATTTAAAAAAAAAAATTACATTTCAAATGACGGTAAATGGTTTTCATTAATCTAATCCTAAACAACTGCTTGGGGCGGCAGTCTGTATTAAAAGAGGAGACATTTTAGGACACGCAGAACAAGTTTAGTGATTTTTTGGTAAATTATGGTGAAACTTATGCAGGCTTTGGATGAAAGTAACAATAGGTGCTTTAAAATTGGGCCTTTAGTGTCGGCAACAGTGCCGTCACACCGTAACCCCTCTGTGGTATTATTGTGGAAGAGTGCAGGGTTGGACCCTGCGGTACAATATTAAAATGATATGAATCTGGTACAGGCGTCAGTGGCAGTGCACCCAAATATTTTGTCTTTGATGGCAGCAAGTGCCTTCACATCGTCAGTGGCATCACTAGGGTTGGTGTCACCCGGTGCGGTAACTCATGGTGTCACCCCCCCGAGTTTTACGTTTATTTTATTTTTTTTAACTACTCTTACTCATAAAGCAGTACTCCCATATAATACCGAATGCTCATAATACATGGCGCACATTACTGTGAGGTTTAAAAAATCTAGAAATAGAGAGACTCTTTACTACAGAATATAATAATAAACGGTTTATTAGATATTGGATTAAAACGGGAATATTTGTAACATTGAAGTATATGGGCCAAAACATTTCCCACACCCAATACACGAAAATGTCCAAAATCACAAAAAAAGTTGATACGAAAAACAAGCCAAAACGAAATGAACTGAAATGGAAATCGGCCAAAACGATCCGAAATGAAAATTGTTGAATTACGACCGAAACGAGCCGACCTATGTATATGTATGTATCAACACGCAGATATATAGTCAGGTCCAGAAATATTGGGACATCGACACAATTCTAACATCTTTGGCTCTATACACCACCACATTGGAGTTGGAATGAAACAAACAATGTGCTTTAAATGCAGACTGTCAGCTTTAATTTGAGGGTATGTACATCCAACTCAGGTGAACGGTGTAGGACTTACAGCAGTTTGCAGATGTGCCTCCCACTTGTTAAGGGACCAAAAGTAATGGGACAGAATAATAATCATAATTCAAACTTTCCGTTCTTAATACTTGGTTTCAAATCCTTTGCAGTCAATCACAGCCTGAAGTCTGGAACGCATAGACATCACCAGACGCTGGGTTTCATCCCTGGTAGGGATGTGCACCGATTTTTTTTTCGATTCGATTCGATTCGATTTTTCGAATTTTTAAACTTTTCGATTCGGCTCGTTTCGACTGCTTTCTGTTTCGATTCGGTTTGGCTCGATTCGGTTTTCGGGTACATTTATTTTTCGGAATATCGACCATTTTTCGTATTTTCGGGTAACTTCACTAGGTTTCTGTATCGACTTTTCGTTATTTCGGAAATTTTCGTTTTTCGGAATTGTACATGGTTTTCAGCATATCGCCAATTTTTCGTTTTTCGGAACTTTTCGTTTTTTCGGAACGTCTGTTCTCGTTTCAAAGCTGTCTAACTCTATTCGTTTTGATGAAAACTACTATGGTTTACTTTTTTAATACTACTTTATATATTTTTTATAATAAATTTTTGGTTTGTTTTTCGGATACAATAATTCATTAAATCGATACGATAATTCTGGCGATTCTATCGTGTTTTTTTAATTAACCCTTTCGCTGCTGGGGCTTTTCCCGCCTCTGTGCTGAGGTCATTTTTACCAGTTTTGCTCATCATGTTTAAACGTGTTTTGAAGGCTTATTTTAGTATATGACCCAGACATATTATATATCGTTCTTTCCGTCAGACTCGGAAGATTCATAATATGTCATTATTATATGTATACGTCATGACCTGTCTGTATATTATAACAAAAAATGCAATAAAATATGAATTTTCAATAATTTACAACGTGTAAAGTGTTTTTTTTTTACATTTTAACATGCGAGCAATTGCGGTTATATTTTGTATGGGGTGCGCTTGTTAAAAAAATTAGAGATGGGGTCTCGTTACAATTTTTTTTGGGGAAAATTACAAAATTTTTAACAAACGCACCGCATACAAAAATCGTTAGTGCAGCATCATTGTTCACATTATAATTGAAATGGGAAGAATATTGCTGCATTAACAAACCCAAAAAAAGAAAAAAAAATTGTTTATTTTTTTTTTATAATTTTTTTTAAATATTTTTTTATTTTTAATTTTTTTACAAACGTTTTTCACATTCGTGTTTGGTATCGTTGGAACGGCCATGCTCTGGCCGATCCAACAATACCAAACTTTAACCCCTAGCTGCCACGGATCGGGAGATAGGGGTTCCAAAATGAACCCCCTATCTCCACCATTGGTGGCAGCTAGGGGTTAACTCCAGGACTGGCGTCATCGTGCTATGCACGATGACGCCAGTCCTCAGGGGGAGTTCCCGGAAGCTTGGCCGACATCCGACATCCTCATGGATATGCCCCAGCTCCTCATGGATATTGCCCCAGCTCCTCGTGGACATGCCCCAGCTCCTCGTGGACATGCCCCAGCTCCTCATGGATTTGCCCCAGCTCCTCGTGGATATGCCCCAGCTCCTCGTGGACATGCCCCAGCTCCTCGTGGACATGCCCCAGCTCCTCGTGGATATGCCCCAGCTCACACATGGATTTGCCCCAGCTCCTCGTGGATATGCCCCAGCTCCTCGTGGACATGCCCCAGCTCCTCGTGGACATGCCCCAGCTCCTCGTGGACATGCCCCAGCTCCTCGTGGATATGCCCCAGCTCACACATGGATTTGCCCCAGCTCCTCGTGGATATTCCCCAGCTCACACATGGATTTGCCCCAGCTCCTCGTGGATATGCCCCAGCTCCTCGTGGACATGCCCCAGCTCCTCATGGATATGCCCCAGCTCCTCATGGATTTGCCCCAGCACATGGAATGCCCCAGCACCTCATGATAATGGCCCCAGCTCACCTCCGCCGCCTTTTTCGCTCCCTCAGAGCGTCCGGCGGCACGGAGCTTGGGCGCTCGCCAGGGGGAGCCACGTGACCAGCTGCGATTGGCTGGTGACGTGTTTCCTCCAGGCGAGCGCCGAAGCTGCATGCTTCGGATGCTCGCAGGGAGCGAAAAACGCGTTGGAGGGTGAGACACCCGCCCTTAGGGTGACGGTGTCACCCTAAAGGCGGGTGTCACCTGGTGCGGGCCGCACCCCCGCCCCCATGTTACGACGCCACTGGTATATACATTTAACGGCCACACGCCCACGGACTTACTCTATCCAAACAAAGTTCAGAATGATGTGAAACATTGGGACTTTTTGGATAGATCGATTTTCGACTATCCAGAAGTTAAAAAAATAAAAATGGTCGAAATCTAATGCAAAAGTCCTGATGTTTCACATCGGGATGTCAGATATTAATAGGCTTGTGCACCGATTTTTTTTTCGGTTCGATTTGTTCTGATGTTTAAAATTTTCGATTGTGTACATTTTTTTGGAATATCGACCATTTTTCGTATTTTCGGGTCACTTTGCTCGTTTTTTGTATCGACTTTTCGTGATTTCGGAAATTTTCTTTTTTTTCGGAACGTCTGTTCTCCTCGTTTCAAAGTGTCTAACTCTATTCGTTTTGATGTAAAGTACTATGGTTTACTTTTTTATACTTTATATATTTTTTTATAATAAATTTCTGGTTTGTTTTTCGGATCCGATAATTCATTCTGACGATACGATAATTCTGGCGATTCTATCGTGTTTTTTTTTTTTATTAAATAAAGATCCTTTTTTCTTATGAATATACATTTCTCAACTTTATTTATTTAATCACATTAAAAAAATGGTATGAAAGCCAAGGAACAAAAAAAAAAAAAAGAACAAAACGATTTAAAAAACGGTAAACTGACCCGACTTTAAAAATAAAAACCAGAACAAAAATGTTTTAAAACGGAAAAATAGTTGATCAAAATGATCTGAAATGAAAAAAAATAATAAAATAAAATGATTTAAAACAGACAAAAATATAAATTAACCCTTTCGCTGCTGAGGCATTTCACGGCTTCCCTTCACGCCTGTGTGCGGTGCTGCGGTCTGCTGCTGAGCTAATTTTTAACAGTTTCGCTCCTCTTGTTTAAACGCGTTTTGAAGCCTTCTTTTATAATATGACCCAGACATGTTATATATCGTTCTTTCCAGCAGACTCGGCAGATGATTCATAATATATCATTATCATATGTATGCGTCATGTCCTGTCTGTATATTATAACAAAAAATGCAATAAAATTAGAATTTTCAATGTTTGTTTTACAAGGTGTAAAGTGTTTTTTTTCACATTTTAACATGCGAGTGTTTGCGGTTATATTTTATGAGTTGCGTTTGTTAAAAAAAATTGAAAAGGGGACTTGTTATATTTTTTTGGGTGACAATTACACTATTTTTAACAAACGCACCCCATACAAAAATCCTTAGTGCAGCATCATTGTTCACATTATAATTGAAATGGCAACAATATTGCTGCATTAACAAAACAAAACAAAAAACCTGCATTTTTTTTTTTTTTTATTTAAATTTTTTAAAATTTTTAACATTGTCATGTTTGGTATTGTTGGAAAGGCCATGCTCTGGTCGATCCAAAGATACCAAACATTAACCAACCGATAGCTGCCGCGGATCGGGAGATAGGGGTTCCAATGAACCCCCTATCTCCACCATTGGTCACAGTTAGGGGTTAACTCCAAAACTGACGTCATTGTGACGAGGTCTTGGGATTGTCAGCAGCTGCTGTTCCCCCACGCTGTTGTCTTCCTGCAAAGACGTGACCATGTTGGCGGGCAGCGTCTTAGCGGGCAGCGGTGGGAGAGAGAGAGCTCATAGCTGGGAGGAGGTGTTGCGTGAAGCTGCAAACAGGGACAAATAAACTAGACCTGAGCCGCACTGAGGATCTTTGGGTTGTGTCGGAGAAGACTTCACGCAGTGCTGCCATCAATATTATTTGATAAATTCTTGGTTATGCAATGAATGTGACTGTGGACAAAAATCCGTGTTGTTGTGACATCGCCTAAGCTTAACAAAAAACCAGGCCACGTCGGTAATCAAATCTCAAGGCCTTACAACAAAGTTGTGTTAGTGTGTGACATTTTTTGGCCAGGCAGGAAGTGTAGAATGTGCACAGTCACATTCATGGCCACAAATATGTTGACAAATTTATGACAAAGGGTCCATAGAAATGTCAATACATTTATGTACATATAATTTTAACAGTGTGGAAACCAAGCAATACATATTAACTTATTAAGTAAGGAAAAGCAACGCACACAAACAGGAAAATAGTGAAAAAATAGAAAATTTATTTACAACATATGAACATAGGGAAGGGAACATGCCAAGGATGGCAAACTGCCCAACAAGTTACTGGCATTTGAGGAGATGTTGGAGCTGGTCCACATCTTGAACTGCAAAGATTACGATTGCTGTAAGGGCCCTTACGGCAGGAAGAATAACACCCGCAAGGATCGTATCCTTGAAAAGCTACGCACCACCATCCTGGAGCTGTTCGGGAAGGACTGGACGAAGGACCATCTCTGAAAATGCTGGTCCGACCTCAAGGCACGCGAGCAGGAGCAGCTGAGGCACATTCTGGAGGAGGCTGCCACTGGTCTCACTGCTGCTCCAGGAGGTCTGCGGCATTGGTTATGTGCTCCCGCAGTTCCTGGAGCAGTTCTTGTAGGGAGTTGACGGCGGTAGCTGCCAGGCGAAGCTCGCCAATCGCCTCCCGTCGGCGTCTGGCTTCTCCTTCTATATATCCAATAAATGAAAGAAGGAAAATACAGTAAGTAAAGCAGGTTTCTATTTTTGACTGAAAGTCTTGAAAAAAATATAACAGTAGTATATACCAGAGCTGGCGGCCTCCTGAGGCTCCGACTCCTCTGACTCCTCCTCCCCCACCACCACTGTCTGCATATCCAGTGCTATATGTAAGAAATTAAAGAAATAAAAAATACAGTAAACAACAAAACTGATTTATTTTTGAACAAAAGTCGATACAAAATACAACAGTAAAAAAAAAACCTGGACTGGCGGCCTCCTGCTGCACCGGCTCCGGCTCCCTCTCTCCATCATCGCCATCCTCCTCTTCCTCCTGCTCTTCCTCCTGCTCCTCTTGTGCTATACATAAAAAAATTTAATTAAAATACAGTAAACAAAAAATGTTTCTGTTTTTGACCAAAAGTCGTTGCAAAATAAAACAGTATATACCAGCGCTGGTGGACGCCCGTGGCTCCCCCTCCTCCTCCGCTGGGGCACTGGTCCCTGCCCGGGCAGATTCGGCGGCCTTCTTCCTGTCTTCTGCCAAATCCAAAAAATAACACGTAAATAATGCAGACTGGAAAAAATGGTATATCTATACAATATATTGCCGAAAGTATTGCGACACCCCTCCACTACCCACTACCAGCTTAACCCCCCACTACTCCCATCTCATAGTTCTAAAGTCACAAAATATTTATTTATTTCCTCTGCACATAGACATATATTACCGTTCATTTATATATTTTTTTCAGAAGTAAACATTACGTTTATTCAATAAAAACTATTATTTGTGTTGTGTGCGTACAAAGCGCATTGTGCGACTGCTTTTAGTTATTTTATAGATGCCTCAGCCTCAGTTTCACTTTCAGTTTCTGCGAATAAAACTGGATATTGCAGAAACAACAACAGAAATCCACCATTTTGTTTTGAAATTTGCATCTAAAGCGTTCAATGACACTGCTGCAGCAGCTGCTGAGGCTGTATTGAACGCAGCTCTGTTTGGATGCACTTTCAGAAGAACTACATGTCCCATCCTATCACTTAGCAGAGACGCAGAGATTTTTATTGATGCGCAGGTGGGAGTCAATATTGGGCAAGCTGCGGGTCATCTCGTATGCATCACTCAATCACAACAACCTCCCCCCCAGCACACTACAGACTATACACACAGTGCCAAAAGAAATCCTGCATTGTAACTTCATCTACATACATCAAATATCACAATTTTCACGAATACGTAAAATCACAAAAAAGAAGAGCTATGGCAAAACTGCATGTATGACGAGTCGTGAAAACGCAAAGCTAATTATACACATTGCATGAAAAAAGGACTAGATAAATCAGCGTATTTCTTTGCACATTAGCACATGCAAGCACATTATTATTATTATACAGGATTTATATAGCACCAACAGTTTGCGCAGCGCTTTACAATATAACATGACACTTACGTTTCGCTATGACGCGGCGGATGCGCCTCAGCTGCTCCTGCTCACGAACTTTCAAATCAGACCAGCGTTTCCGGAGCTGGTCCTTTGTCCTGTCCTTCCCGAATAACTCCAAAATGGTGGTGCGTAGCTTCTCTAAGATACGATCCTTCCTGGCGTTATTCTTCCTGCGGTAAGGTCCCTTCCGGCAATCATAATCTTTGCTATCAAAGATGCGTACCAGCTCCAACATCTCCTCAAACGCCATATTTTGGGCCCGTTTCTTCCTGGGTGCCGGTGGTTCATCATGCAGAGATGATGAGGTGCTTGTACAGCACTCCTCTCGTTCAGCGGCCATTATGAAGAATAATAAAAACAATATTTTGTTCAAAAAGTTGTCAATAAAACTGGCTCAATAAAGTTACGACATGCGCGCGCGCGCGCATGCGCGACCCGCGGACGAATCGGATCTGACCCAAATACGAAAATTCTTATCGGATCTTTGGAAACAATAAAAAAAATTACAGAATCAGCGATATAACCGATACTAGTTAAATATACGATGTCCAGACTTACCGAAATGGAACCGAAATCCCGAATGGAACTGAAATCATGAATAGAGGGAAAATAAATTTTGATTTGACACATTTCAAGTCCATTCGAAAATTCCGAAATATTTTCGATTTGGCAAATTTTTCGTTTTTTCGGAAAGTCTGTTCTCGTTTCAAAGCAATAGATTTCGATTCAAGTCCATTCGAAATTTGAAAAAATTTCGATTCGGTTCGGAAAACAGTTCGGATTCGACTTTTTCGGATCTAAAAAATTTCGGAATTTCGGCCGCATCGAAAGACCCGAATCGGGAAATTTCGTGAAAATTCCGAAATTCCGAAACCCGAAACGCACATCCCTAATCCCTGGTGATGCTCTGCCAGGCCTCTACTACACTTCTTCAGTTCCTGCTTGTTTTTGGGGTATTTTCCCTTCAGTTTTGTCTTCAGCAAGTGAGATGCATACTCAATGGGGTTCAGGTCAGGTGATTGACTTGGCCATTGCATAACATTCCACTTCTGTCCCATCAAAAACTCTTTGGTTGCTTTTGCAGTATGCTTTGAGTCATTGTCCATTATTATTATTATTATTATTATTATTATTTTATAAAGCGCCAGCATATTCCGCAGCGCTTTACAATAAGCACAGTACAGACAGGGTTACAATACATTGAACAACATTTGACAAACAGTACAGGAGGAGATGAGGGCCCTATTCCCGTAGGAACTCACAATCTAGGAGGGTTGGGGTTGGAAACAGGAGGAGAGGACTGTAAGGTGAGAGTGATTGTTGGTTGCGTCAGTGAGTTGGGTGGTAGGCTTCCCTAAATAGGAATGTTTTCAGGGAGCGTTTGAAGGAAGAGAAGTTAGGGGAAAGTCTGACAGCACGAGGGAGAGCGTTCCAGAGAGTGGGGGCTGCGCGTGAGAAATCCTGCAGTCTATCATGGGAAGAGGTGATGCGGGGAGAAGCTAGGCGCAGGTCACTGTTTGACCTTAGGGAGCGGGCTGGGGTGTATTTGGTGATTAGTGAGGACAGGTAGTGGGGCGCTGAGTTAGTGAGGGTTTTGTAGGTAAGGATAAGGATTTTGAACTTAATTCTGCAGTGGATGGGGAGCCAGTGAAGGGACTCGCAGAGGGGAGCGGCAGAGACAGAGCGGCGGGTGAGGTGAATTAGCCTGGCGGAGGCGTTCAGGATGGATTGTAGGGGGGAGAGGCGGGACAGAGGGAGGCCATCTGTACTGTGAAGCGCCATCCAACGAGTTCTACAGCATTTGGCTGAATGTGAGCAGATAATATTGCCCGACACACTTCAGAATTCATCCTGCTGCTTTTGTCAGCAGTCACATCATCAATAAATACAAGAGAACCAGTTCCATTGGCAGCTATACATGCCCACGCCATGACACTACCACCACCATGCTTCACTGATGAGGTGGTATGCTTCGGATCATGAGCAGTTCCTTTCCTTCTCCATACTCTTCTCTTCCCATCACTCTGGTACAAGTTGATCTTGGTCTCATCTGTCCATAGGATCTTGTTACAGAACTGTGAAGGCTTTGTTAGGTGTTGTTTGGCAAACTCTAATCTGGCCTTCCTGTTTTTGAGGCTCACCAATGGTTTACATCTTGTGGTGAACCCTCTGTATTTACTCTGGTGAAGTCTTCTCTTGATTGTTGACTTTGACACATTTACACCTACCTCCTGGAGAGTGTTCTTGATCTGGCCAACTGTTGTGAAGGGTGTTTTCTTCATCAGGGAAAGAATTCTTGATTCATCCACCACAGTTGTTTTCCGTGGTTGCTGAGCTCACCGGTGCGTTCCTTCTTTTTGAGAATGTTCCAAACAGTTGTTTTGGCCACACCTAATGTTCTTTCTATCTCTCTGATGGGTTTGTTTTGTTTCTTCAGCCTAATGATGGCTTGCTTCACTGATAGTGACAGCTCTTTGGATCTCATCTTGAGAGTTGACAGCAACAGATTCCAAATGCAAATAGCACACTTGAAATGAACTCTGGGCCTTTTATCTGCACATTGTAATTGGGATAATGAGGGAATATCACACATCTGGCCATGGAACAGCTGAGAAGCCAATTGTCCCATTACTTTTGGTCCCTTAACAAGTGGGAGGCACATCTGCAAACTGCTGTAAATCCTACACCGTTCACCGTTGGATGTACATACCCTCAAATTAAAGCTGACAGTCTGCAGTTAAAGCACATCGTGTTTGTTCCATTCCAACTCCATTGTGGTGGTGTATAGAGCCAAAGATGTTAGAATTGTGTAGATGTCCCAATATTTCTGGACCTGACTGTATATATACACCCACCCACAGACCTCAGACCATATATACACATACACACATGGGGAGGTGGCATGTGGACAATCTCAACTAAATGCGCCCCTCCCCAATTTGGCTGATCCCTCCAGAAGAAATGTTGAACTAGAAAGAGCAGAGAATATATATATTATTCTCTGCTCTATCGAGTTCAACATTTCTTCTGGAGGGATCAGCCAAATGGGGGGAGGGGCAATTAGTTGCCAAAATGTGTGTGTAATACAAGTCTGGATATATATATTTATAAGAATATATATATATATCTTATCTATATATATATATCATACCTGCTGTTACCTTCCCCTATAAATTTGCTAAAAATATACACACAAAAAAACCAAACCACTGCCTGAGACCCCGCGCAGCCCACATGCCACCCCCCTCTACCTGGCTGAATGTATCTAATATATATAATTAAATACATTCAACCAGGTAGAGAAAGAAGAAAAAAAGTTTTATTTTATGTTCCCGGGGACATTTAAAAATGTCCTCGGATTTTATTTTTTTTAGAAATGTGTCGCCTTACCTTAGCCTGGTGGTCAGGGGGGGCTCCCTTGATCCTGGTGGGGGCTGGGGGGGTCTGCCGTGGCAGCAGGTGCAGTTGCTCCCTCCCTGCGCTGCCTGTCTCTGCCACATGCACCAAGGCGGCTAGCCCGCACAGTCGCAGCTCTGTCATCCGGTGGCCACATGCTCCTTGCTCCTCAATGCTCCTCAAGGGGATCCTTGGAGGCCCCGGCAGGCTGCCCTCTACAGTGCCAGATTAGAGGGTCGTGTCTGCGTGATGTTTTAGGCTAGGGTCAGACGAATGCATTTTCGCGTTGTCTGTGAAAAAGTGCGTTCGAATGAATGGACACATTTTTTCACGGAGTACGCGATAGCGGTCATACGATGCACATTTGCGTCCGTGATTTTGTACGGATCATCAATAAAACACTTTGTGCATCTGAACGTTATGTTGGCCGGACATTAGCAGGGTCTGACATCTCCTAATCACGCACACACACCGCTAGCGGGCGCAGCACACTCTGTACGTCAGTACTAGCAGTTTAACGTTCTCGAAAAAATGCGTTCGTTTGCCACTTGCGTTGCGCGGCCGGACTTTCGTGCGACCGTACTTCGTATATTGGCCGTCATTGCCCGTCATTTGCTGCTAGTGCGGCCGTGATTAAGTGCGCCTGCACGCGCGTTCGCACTGCCTCAGTCTGACCCCAGCCTTAGTAACAAGAATGTTTTATCCCATAGGCTTCAATGTTAAAAATATTCCCGTTTTAATTCAATATCTAATAAACTGTTGCTTATAATATTCTGCAGTAAATAGTTTCTTTATTTCTAGATTTTGTAGTATTTTTTAAGCATTTTTTATACTTTTTTCAAAAAAAATGTTTTTTAGAACTTTTGGCGAACATCCCAAAAAGTTCGAAGTTCTCGAACTTTCGAACTACCAATGTTCGAATCGAACTCCAAACTGATCGAACCGAACAGCACATCCCTAGTCATTATGTGAGTCACTGTAGAGCATATGCTACATATTTCGCAAACTGCAGTTCTGAATATTGGGAATGGTCGCATATATCGTTGCTTCCGATATTTTTCGAATCTGTCTGATGCCTAAATATTGGACGTTTCCTATATTCTGAATCGGCTGATTCCGATTATTTCAAAACTCCAACATTTTTGTATTCGAAAATATTCTGAGCTGACCAGAAATTATTTTTATGAAACCTGAGTGGGGACTCATTGTAGGGCTGGCCGCTACTGCCATTGCTTCTTCTCAGTGATCTCAAGCCCAGCTTTGTTCACCACAATGCTGAACAGCCGATCTGAATATTTTACAAACAATACAAATATTGGGTAACAAAATCTCAATCATCGCATTGATGGCATTGCTTGGCTTGAGTTTGTATGACAATATGGGGTTACCAAATAACCCCCAAAAAATGGCTTTTCAGATAGGTTTTTTGATCTAGCCTTTGTGATGTCTAGTTTGTGGTTTTCATCAGAATATTCCAGAGCTCATAAGCATTACGTTAAACAGACACTCTACTCCACTTTACTGTTTTATTGCCAGGATTTTTATATTTTCCAGCTGCAGGTCAACGATCACTAGTGACGTCAGAACACAGAGAGCATGCCAACATCACCTGCTGTAGCAAATGGTCTCAGAGAGGCAGCCAATGGATCAGATCCATTAGCTCCGATCCTTTGTTCTGCGCAGGCGCTACGGAACTTGTGTACATAAAGTGTGTAAGTCCATAGTGGCACACAATTTGTGGTTCCTATGCTACACAAGTTGTATAGGAGCACAAATTGGGCAGAAAAGCTTCAGGGACTTCCAAGTTTGAGAGTCCCTGAGTCGAAGAGGAGGAGCAAAGCACAGTGAGGGACAAAAGGTGAGTAAAATCAGCTAAAACTTGAAAAGAAAAAAAAATAATCGGACAGAGGCTGTCTACAGAATCTGACCAGTAATTTAAGGGCAAAAATGGAAACTTTACTTTTCAGTTGAGTTTCACTTTAATTTTTACAATAAAATGTCAACAGGGCAGATTTAACAGAATCTCAACTTCATAACATATAAGGCAAATTTACAACGGGCAAGTTGTAAAAGATTAACCGAAAGAGCCCAATTTAAGTAGTAACTATACATTTTCACGTGCACTGTCAATACCCCATAGATAATTTATCGTATGAAGTCAGACGCGTAGGTGGAAATGCAAACAGAACAAGTTGTTATCCAGTTGATACAATAAAAGTATCACCTGCCATGGCTGGAAATTCCAAATGTCGGGACACGATCCTTGGGGATATTTGCAATTTTTCAAATCTTCTAAAGCTTTGGTCACAGCATGGACTGCGGTGTAAACACTGTAAGTGGTTCTTAAATTGGAGACATCGGTGTAGACGTTTTGGACACTCGCTAGATTCTCCGATCCAGAACATTCTTTCAATGAGTTACCCAAATATCCAGTTTGGTTTTTATCATCTATGAACTTGCAGCTGAATGCCATCTCCCAAAATATCCTTATCCAGTATCTTCCTAAAGTCATGGAAGGATGAATCGTGTTGAGGAACTCTCTAAGTCCAGGTATTGTTCCACTGTTTAAGGCTATTCCTATTGTTCCAACAAGATGAGCGGAAAACGTTTTCAAGGAAGCCATGGTGGATGTCGACCAAGCATCACTGGCAATGAGTATCCTTGTGATGTTGTGTTTTACCATCTCTTCCAGAATGGGAATCAAATCGACACTGTTAGCAAAGATAACCACAACTTTTGCTGTCGATGCCTTCATCACTTTGACAATATGCGGGGCGTTGCGATCTGGACGACTGGTGACAATGTTCTCACTGAAGGCCACACAAGCTCCAGCGTTGACAATTTCTTGCTGGACAAGATGAATCCCCTGTTGTCCATAATCAGTGTCCACAGCTAAAAGCCCAACCCAGGTCCAACCTAAGTGTAATACCAGATCAGCAAGGCCTTTGGACTGGAAGATATCACTGGGAACAGTCCTGAAGAAGGATGGAAATTCTCTCTTGTTGCTCAGGAGGGGGCTGGTAGCATAATGACTGATCTGTTGGGAAAACAACAATCAGTTTAATAAAACCTAGTGTAACCAATAAGCTTTCGAAACGACCAATGACCTCTAAATAAATCAGTAATAGTAAAAAAAACATGATTCGGGTGGGAATTACCTAAGTGAGCAAAGTATGTGAAGGCCCTGACAATGGGCAACATCACAAGGCATGTAAGGGCAGAAACTATTCATCTTATTTGTTCTCAGGGCCCTCACATACTCTGCTCACCCATAGAATACAGAAGTGACGGACTCAGCTGTTACTGAGGCAGATGGAGGAGCATGGGGCTAGCCTCCTCCTTACTGACTATGGGCCAAGGTGCTACATGGGGTTTGCAATTGCCACTTGGACTGCCCAGGGAATCCAGGATTTATGTAGAACTGTGTCTGGCCATCCTGTCGGGCACGCCAACCTTATCGTGGACATGTTTTCCAGCAAGTAGACTAAGGAGGTGGGGGTTCTCTGGCAGCCAGAATAAGATAAGAGTTGTCTAGTGTTTGTATAAACTGTCTATTGTTTAATTTCCCTGTTCCCAGTTTGAATCTCCCTTCCCTTGTCCTGTTATTGGTTATCTGCTGATCTTATCTGTGTTTTATTCATGAAAGGGGATTGTTCCATAACTGTTCATATCTGTATCTCTGTTTTTTAGTAGAGTTTGTCTTTCTGCTGTTACTCTGATCACTGGTCTTGCCTAGTTATTTGAGGTAAATTACATATATTTACTGCCCTAAATGTTACTGGTTCTGCCTTGTAACTTACAGAGATGTGGGCTGAAGTTGATGGAATTCAGGTTCCAGCTTGGAAAAAGCTATAGTCGGATGGAGGCAGCCAGTCAGGGTGCAAGGCGGTCCGTCACAAACGGGTAATCCAGGTGTGGACCCCTTGTTTGAGGTGCCTAGAGAGGTATCCGCTATAGTCGCGCTGGTGAGGCCAAACTAGGCCAAATTCTTATGTCTTATGTCAAAGTCACCCTTTTCCCCTTGTAGGTACATAGCGTCCATGTGCTCTGTGCCCTAAAGTTCATGTTGTGTATTATGTGCTGTTCTGTTTCCCTGATGTTTACTCTAGTGTTGTTTTATTCTCCTTAGAGGTCTCCATACTCCTGTCTAGCCTTGTGAACTTGGTTAAACCAGATCTCTGCTATCTTGACCCTAGAGCTGAAGGAAGCCAGTTCTGGAACTGCAGCCTTTTCCTCCCTGCCATGTGGGGAAAGGGTATTCCTGTGTCTGTTAGACCAAAGCTTATATTGTATGTTTATTTATTTATTTATTTATAAAGGATTTTACCAGGAAGGATACATTGAGATTTCTCTCGTTTTCAAGTATGTCCTGGGTTCAAGAACATTGAAGTGTTACAGTATGTGGGAGGGGGAGGCTATTCATTTTGATGTAAATGCTGATGCATGTGTTAGCCTAGTTAGGCTGTCCATACCCTGTGTGTGCTGCCACATTGGTTTCCCCTGTCATTTCCCTGTGTTTGTTCTTTCTGATATATTGTGCTATGAAATCAAAATAAAGAAGTTTAAGTTTTTGTTCTCACTAACAATGAGCTATTGACTGGGTGGGATTGGGACATAATCCATATTTCTTCAAGAGATTGACCACAGGATGGAACCTCCTGCATGGAGATACCCATGCTAGGTACCGTGCACCATGACACTATCATTATTTGAATAGAACAATGTAAAACTCAAGTGCAAATTCGTTTAGGTTTAAAGTGACCCTAACTCTAACCCTCTGCACTTTTTCTAAACTATGATGAAATTCACTTCAGCAACATTAGTATCATAATTGGAGTAAACTACAGTAAATTTCAAACAATGGTTCCATTGCTTCAAGCTTTTTTAAGTGTTTAAGTACTCAATGAAAAATAATCCTTTTTCAATTCCTGGCTACTTTTTCAACTCGTCAACGAGGTTGGTCATTAGATGGCGACCTATGAATAAAATACCTTTTCCACGTGGTCTACTGCTACTGCATTGTGTTAGAGGTAATGTTATACAGTTGCATACTGAGCGTGATTTTCCATCCAACTGATTTAAAGCGATTCGTGAACCATAAAAGACAAAGATCCATCTGCATAAATGTTATAAGGAGACCTCTCACCAGAGGATAACTGTAGAGACGTAAAATGTGAGACACTAGAATGGAATGTGTGGAGACAGATGGCCCGATCATGGAACTGAGAGAAACATCCCCAGCACACCGGTAATTGGGAATGATTCTATCATAGCCAGTCACCACCTGCAAAGCTCCTTTTAGCACAAGGTGAAGAACATTACAGGAATCATATGCTTGAAAGCCCAGGGTGACATTGGGGAGTATGTCTGAGTCTCCATTGATCTCTGCCACAGCGAATCTCATCGCCTGGAGCTGCTGTAAATTTTGAAAGTAGAACCTATAACAAAAACAAGAAAATAATACATTTAGAGGGTTAACATGAATCTGAGAAGATACTGACAGTACAGGGTATTGTACTGAAAATCGTTGTATAGTACAGATACAAGGTGTTACTGTAATTCCCATACACAGGCATTATGCAGCACATACAGATACAAGGTGTTGCTGTAATTGCCATACACAGGCATTATGCAGCACATACAGATACAAGGTGTTGCTGTAATAACCATACACAGGCATTATGTGGCACATACAGATTCAAGGTGTTGCTGTACTTGCCATACACAGGCATTATGCGGCACATACAGATTAGGGATGTGCTCTTTGGTTCAATCTGTTCGGAGTTCGAATCGAACATCGGCTGTTCGACAGTTCGCGAACTTTGAACTTTTTGGGACGTTTGCCAAAAGTTCGAAAACAAATAATTTGAAAAAAGTATAAAAAATGCTTAAAAAATACTAAAAAATCTAGAAATAAAGAGACTCTTTACTGCAGAATATTATAAGCAATGGTTTATTAGATATTGAATTAAAACAGGAATATTTTTAACATTGAAGCCTATGGGATAAAACATTCTTGCTACTAAAACATCAGGCAGACACGGCCCTCTAATAAGGCACTGTAGAGGGCAGCCTGCCGGGGCCTCCCAAGGATCCCCTTGAGGAGCATGCTGCCACCGGATGACAGAACTGCGATTGTGTGGGCTAGTCGCCCGGGTGCATGTGGCAGAGACAGGCAGCGCAGGGAGGGAGCCATGCACCTGTGGCCACGGCAGACCCCCCCCACAACCAGGATCCAGGGAGCCCCCACTGACCACCAGGCTAAGGTAAGGTGACACATTTCTAAAAAAAATTAAATCCTAGGACATTTTTAAATGTCCCCGGGAACATAAAATAAAACTTTTTTTTTCTTTCTCTTCCTGGATGAATGTATTTAATTATATATTTTAGATACATTCAGCTGGGTAGAGGGGGGTGGCATGTGGGTTGCGCGGGGTCTCAGGCAGTGGTTTGTTTTTTTGTGTAGATTTTTAGCAAATTTATAGGAGAAGGTAAGGGCAGGTATGATATTTATATATAGATAAGATATATATCTATATTCTTATAAATATATATATCCAGACTTGTATTACACACACATTTTGGCAACTAATTGCACCCCTCCAATTTGGCTGATCCCTCCAGAAGAAATTTTGAACCCGATAGAGCAGAGAATAATATATATATTCTCTGCTCTGTCGGGTTCAACATTTCTTCTGGAGGGATCAGCCAAATGGGAGGGGGGCGCATTTAGTTGAGATTGTCCACATACCACCCCCATGTGTCTATGTGTATATATGGTCTGAGGTCTGTGGGTGGGTGTATATATATATTAGACATGTGCATTCGTTTTAGTACTAAAACGATTTAGTCCGAATTTTGGGATAATTTAGTTTTCGTATGACTCAAGAGAAACGAAACTGCTCAGTACAAAAAACGAAAGAAACTAAAATAAAATGCACTACATTTTAGTTTCAGTCATTTTTGTGATATTACATTGATGAGTGAAGGAGACCAGCAATGAAGAGCGCAACATCGCAACATCCGAAGTTCTGCACCCTCCACGTGCCAATGCAGTAGGAAGTTCTATACAGAGAGGGGCATTAATTAATGCAGGAGGATGTTCTATACATTATACAGATAGGGGTATTAATGCAGGAGGATGTTATATACATTATACAGAGAAAGGTATAAATTGAGGAGGATGTTCTATACAGAGAGGGACATTAATTAATTCAGGAGGATGTTCTATACATTATACAGATAGGGGTATTAATGCAGGAGGATGTTTATACATTATACAGAGAAAGGTATAAATTGAGGAGGATGTTCTATACAGAGAGGGACATTAATTAATGCAGGAAGATGTTCTAAACATTATACAGAGAGGAGCCTTTTTTTTTTAGCCCTTTAAATCCAGTGGCTGTGAGCACTGAGATCGGCTGCTTGTTACATTATCTCTCAGTACAATGTATCAGGCTCAGCTGTTACAGTAACTGACTGTAACAGTGCTCAGAGTTTCAGTAAAACAAGGAAATAATATTCTTCTAATCTCTTATATAAAAATATTATTTACTAGTTTTACTGAAACTCTGAGTGCTGTGATGAGCAGCAGTCAGTTACTGTAACAGCTTTGCCTGACACGGGGCAGTATTACAATGTTGGTGCTAACTTAACCAGAGCTGTTGTAAACTGAAAACCTCCATAGGCGCCACTACAATAGTAATTGTATCCACTGGTTTTCGGATGAAAGAAATTAGTTTTCATACTAAAGAACTGAAAACGAATTTCTTTAGCAACTAAATAAATTGCATTTTAGGACTAATCCATTAGTTCAAAACGAAATTTTGTGCTGTGCACATGTCTAATATATATCTGCGTGTTGATATATACGTATATATAGGTCTGCGTGTTGATATATACGTATATGTCTGTGTGTGGTATCGATGCATCCCTACTCTATACACGGCGCTCCGTGTCCCTATAATATATATGACCAGAGGTTACCTTTTTTTATATTTTTATACTATTCCTATTAAATTAACAGTAATTTTTGATGTATTTTATTCAGTAGAAACTTTTTTTTGCCTGTATAACATGTGCTTTGTGAAAATAAAACGGTTTTGTGTGTACATTTTAATTTAGTTAGTGGATTCCTGTCCACCAAATCAGTTTGTATACTTTTTACTGACCCTGCTTGTTCTGAGGACCCAATCTGTTGCCGACTTTGCCTGCCATTTGACTATTCTCTCTGTGTATTCCCTGCCTGTTCTGTTTGCTTCCTGTTGCTACTGGTGTGCGCCGATTGAGTGATCCTTTATAATATAAAATGTATCAGACCTAAGCCCCTATTATGCAGAGCGGGAGGGGAGATAACACACGTTTTATAAAGTCCCTCTCTTCTCCCAGCGCTGCTTGTTATAAAGGGGTTTTTACTATCCAGCCCTCCTCTCTCATTAGCTTTCAGTGTGATTTATTTGAATGTTTTCCTTCTCCAACTGCTTTTATCATCTTGTCTGTCTCATAGACATGCAAGGGTTAAGTAAAGGTTTCCTCTCCTGTGCTGTCTGTCTGTGCTGCGAGTGAGTATTCTGGAGCTCTTTCACTGTCAGATTTTCGGGTAGGGGTCGGGAAGGAATACACATACAAACTTTTTCTGTCAGGGTTATCCAAAGAGATTTGAAAAGTCACTGCACGTTCGGTGACTTTTCGTTCTCTTCAATTCGGTTCCTTTTGCCGATTGCATTTCGGTGACCCTGCGGTGTATTCAGCAAACAGCACAGGGTCCCCGAATTGCAGGGAAAAGCTGCCGAAAAGCTGCCGAAAACTAACCGAATGCACGGTGAAAACAAGCAAAAACATCTGGATTAACCTTCAAAGAAGCCGAACAGGAGCCGAACAGGAGCCGAATCACACAGAGCCGAAGCAGCTGTGATGTAGAGGAGGCAGTGAATAAATTAGAAAAACCATTTGTATGAATCTGGGAAAATGAAACGCTGTTTGCAAAGAAACTACTGAGCGAAAATGTCTGAAATTTTCACAGGAGGTCCAGGGAATGATAATAAAGAGGGCTGTTACAAAAAAAATAAGTAAACTGAAAAAAAATCAAAAAAAAAATCGGACTTTTAAAATAAAAAAAAAAAAAAGAAAAATGCTTAAAGTATCCTAAAAAATCTATAAATAAAGAGACTTTTTGCTGCAGAATTTTATAATGAACGGTTTATTAGATATTGAAATAAAACAGGAATATTTTTAACATTGAAGTCTATGGGATTCTCCTGAATAAACTTGCCGAATTAAACCACCGAATGGCATGGCATTAGGGGAACCTTTCACTGCTGGTTTGTGTTCTCTGAATAGCCGAAGCAGTGCTTTTCATGGGGATTTCACTGCCCTCGAACAGGGACCGAACAGGCACCGTATGTTCAGGCAATTCGCCAGGATTTGGCGAATTGCCTGCTCTCTGGATAGCCAAATGGTCAGGAAAGGTAACCGAACGCTGATTTTCATCGTTCGGTTACCTTTCTCAAGCAATTCGGATCTCTTTGGATAACCCTGCATAGCTTTGCGATGTTGCGCTCTTCATTGCTAGTCTCCTCCTCTCATCAATGTAATATTACAAAAAGGTCTGAAACTAAAATGTAGCGCATTTTCCTTTAGTTTCTTTCGTTTTTTGGACTGAGCAGTTTCGTATCTCTTGAGTCAAACGAAAACTAAATTATCCCAAATTTCGGACTAAATCGTTTTAGTACTAAAACAAATGCACATGTCTACGATGTGCATGGCTGAAAAATTTGTTTTGTTTAGTTTAGTTTCGTTGCGTTTTTAAATCATTTCAGTTTCAGAATTTTGTAACTAATTTCATTTTCAATTTCGTTTAGTTTCAGATCGATTTGAAATTTCGAATTGATTTGAAATTTCGAATTGATTTGAAATTTCAAATCGATTCAAATTTCATATATCAATTCAATAGTCGATATCTATTAGAATTTTGAATCACTAGATATAACCCCAGTTGATCAAATTTTGCTGTTAAAAGAAAATCTAGGGTTAAATTTTAAGCTGTGTCACAGATTTAGTATTTGAGTCAAATTAAACAGTGGAAACAAAATTAATTTGTTTCATAAAGTCCTTTGCTGACTATTACTTGTATTGTAAGTTAAGATCAATTCGATAGTTGATATCAATTTGATAGTTCATTTCAAATTCGAAAGTTAATATCAATTTGATAGTTCATTTCAAATTCGATAGTTGATATCAATTTGATAGTTCATTTCAAATTCGAAAGTTAATATCAATTTGATAGTTCATTTCAAATTCGATATTTGATATCAATTTGATAGTTCATTTCAAATTCGATAGTTGATATCAATTTGATAGTTCATTTCAAATTCGATAGTTGATATCAGTTTGATAGTTTATTTCAAATTCAATAGTTGATATCAATTTGATAGTTCATTTCAAATTCGATAGTTGATATCAATTTGATAGTTCATTTCAAATTCGATAGTTGATTTTTATATCAGTTATTCAAATTTTTCTTTTATGATGATGACAGTGTAAAATGAAATAAATTTGTTATATATACCGTTTCGTTTTGTTTCAAATTCGTATTGTATCGATTTGTTATTCGGAAGTATTTCTGAATACGAATTATAAAATTTCGTTCCAAATTCCATATTTTTCCGAAATGAATGCACATCTCTAGAGATAATACAGACTGGAGAGCAGGTAAATGAGGACCGAGACATGTTGATGACTGCCATGGATGACTGGACATTTTATGAGACTCCAGGCTTTACGGTGTGTGTAAACCCACATTAAATTTCAAATCCCATGTCAAACTATCATACTGGAAAGCACAATTACCGAAGGAAAATGTTTCAAATATTTTTGTGCTTTTACTGGTCGGCTTTTGCTTGGAACAAGAAGATGTTTTGGATTTCAACTGTGGTCGGCTGTGGATTTTGAAACAAAATGAAAATATAGTCATAATCATAAACTTTACAGAGGTTTCCCGGTGCTCTTACGTTGAACATTTGGTGGTGGGTGGTTCTTCATTGAAAGAAAATGTCTGATGGACCTTGTCGATATGTATAGGTAGCAGCACTCCTATCATTATATCTCCAGGTTGGATCATTCCACTGAGCTCCGTGATGGGCAGCCTGCATCGCTGGTCTTCAGAGCAATAAATGCCATTACGTATAGAAAGGAACAACTGCCAGATAGTCAAAAACACCATCATGGTTTCTAAAAAGGAGACAAGTCTGAGGAGACAACACGTCAATGAGAAGCTTGTTAAAAATATGTCACATTTAACAAATTTTGGTGGTGTGGTTTGGGAGTCAGCGCTTCCTTCAAAGTATATAGTCAGATGTAAAGATGGAGCCTTTTATAAATGCTGGTGTTCAGCAGACATGTGCCTCAAATAAAACAGATTAAAACACAAAATAGTGCAATTTACCTCATGTAAAATGAATAAAAATAAAGAAAAAGGTGCACTCACATGTTGGAATATCCCAACTGAGGAAGTGGGACATCCGCGAAACGCGTTTTGGTTTACTTTACCATATTGTTTTTATATTTTAATCCAATAAATTGTTTTTTACCTCTACGGGTGAACGATTTTTCATTACAATGTGGCACCTACCACTCACCAGAGACCCTCCCAGGATACTTCACAGAACCAGGAGAACATTAAAGCACTGATCTACTCTCCTGCTGAAGGATTCCACGTATCTTGCAAGGAAGGAGGTGAATTACCGCTTAAAGAAGGGAGATCTGGTGCCCCCTCATAATGACACCAGCCACCTGTTTGTTTAGTGTCTGATTTAAGACACCCCCACATTTGAGTGCACCTTTTTCTTTATTTTTATTCATCTTTCATGAGATAAATTGCACTATTTTGTGTTTTACTCTGGTTTATTTGAGGCACATGTCTGCTGAACACCAGCATTTATAAGAGGCTCCATCTTTACATCTGACTATATACTTTGAAGGAAGCGGTGACTCCCAAACCACACCACCAGGACTTTCGCATTGACTTTTTGGTGGATATGGGATATACCACCAGGTGAAGGAGATAAGCTGCTGGACTCTGCATACGTGATATACAACATTGCAATATTTGCTGAATTTCTTTGTAACTGTTACCTTTTAAATTTTTCTTACCAAGCATTTAATAATTATCATTATTTTAATATATATATATTTACCTTTTTTATTGGACTAACGTTACTTTTAAAGTACAAGCTTTCGAGAGGATTCCTCCCTTCGTCAGGTATAGAAGCTTACTGACCAGAATAATAGAATTAAACATTGGGACAGTCATAGGGCTCACAGTTGGGGGTGTTAGATGTTGTACATCGCCAAATGGCATGGTCAGAGGGAAAAAAAGGAAACATTTAATTGTCTCAGGCAAGATGCAATCATGTCCACTTCAAAGGGAGTGTGAAAGGACAGAACGAAAGAAAAAAACAAAAAAACAAAACACAGTGAGTATGGGGAAGACACAGAAAAATAGGAATTATGAATATTATGTGACGTTATTATAGTGGGTTAGAAAACCCGAATCTACATTAAGTCCTTGTTTTATATTGTTGAAATATGTGATCATTTTCATTTCATATGTTTTGCGTTCCCCGTGATCTTTAAAATGTCCTTTGAGGATTTTAATTCTGAGGTTTTGGATGGAGTGGCCTGCTAGATTGAAGTGATGTCCCACTGGGGTACAATATGTGTTTTCCTGGTGGTTCCTCATGCAGTGTCTGTGCTGGTTCATCCTGAGACTTAGATTAAGGCTGGTTTCACCAATATAGCAGCCCTTATCACACGCCATGCACTGGATCATATATACCACATTTGCTGGAGTGCACAGGAATGATCCCTTGATGTTGTGAGTGGCGTTGTTGTGCCACACAGTGCTGCTGTCACATATATGTTGGCACAGTTTGCAGCGGGGTTTGTTACAGCGTTTGGTCCCATTCTGTATGTCATCCTGTTCCTGAGCGAGTTTGCTGTGGACCAGTTTTTGCCGATCTGCAGCCACTGGTCACAGAGGACCCTGCGCTCAAAGAAATATTCCCACAGCCCCCCTTACTGGCATTCAAGCAACCCCCAAACCTGAGGCAAAAACTGGTCCGCAGCAAACTCGCTCAGGAACAGGATGAAGTGGACGGTAACTGAATGGGTTTATTGGATAAGACCAGCAATATTTAAGCCCTTGGGACGAGATGGTCAGTGACTGTATGGAATATAAGGAATGGTCCATGACGAGGTGGTCAGTGACTGTATGGAATATAAGGAATGGTCTCTGACGAGGTGGTCAGCTACTGTATGGACTATAAGGAATGGTCCATGATGAGGTGGTCAGTGACTGTATGGAATATATGGAGTGGTCCATGACAAGGTGGTCAGTGACTCTATGAATTATAAGGAAAAGGCCTTGATGAAGTGGATGGTGACTGAATGGGTTTATTGGATAAGACCAGCAATATTTCAGCCCTCGGGAGTTATTTTCTCATTTCCCATCTTGAAATAATCTCTTGCAATGGCAAAACCAGTCCCACTCTTATTCAAATAAACCTGCCACTTGGAAA
Source organism: Leptobrachium leishanense (assembly GCA_009667805.1). Taxonomy (NCBI): domain Eukaryota; kingdom Metazoa; phylum Chordata; class Amphibia; order Anura; family Megophryidae; genus Leptobrachium; species Leptobrachium leishanense. The sequence continues at coordinate 22,416,580 of CM019065.1, forward strand.
CTACTCAGTGCTGAATTGAATTTTTTGGATGGATATATGGAGGAGCTGGTTACTCCGTACATGAAGTACAAGGAGTGTCATTTTTTTTAGCAATTTCCCTCTATTGTTAAGCGTGGCGTCAGTCTGTTTGTGTTTAGTGATGGAGATGGATGGTGGCAACCAAAATCCAATGTAAGTTTAATGGTTAGTGTATAAAAGACATGTATGAAAATATCAAGGAATAAGTTGAAGGCCTGGTCAGAGACAGAAAGGAGTGAAATAGAATATGGCAAAATAGAATGGCCTGTAAAGGAATGGACATCTAATAAATTATCTCTGTATTATCATTTTTATTACAAATTGAAAGACACAGGAACCTATTCCAAGGTTAGTGTCAACTTGACCAGAGCCATTATAGTCCATGGATTTGTTAAGTTTACATCAACCTTGCCCACAGTATTTATTTGCTTTGTATGGATGGGGTGTCACGGTGTAAGTGGGAGGTTCTGAGCATAAATTGCAGTGATAAAGATGGCGGCAGGTATTGAGGGATATTGAATCCAATAACAGGTGATGAGCACAGGAGGTAACAGATGGAGGACAAGGAACACAAAGCAGAGTAGGAGCAATGCAGGGAGACAAGGGCTAGGAGATAGATGACAGGACGGTTGGCGGTAGAGCTGGCGGATTGGCCATGTTTTCCTGGACACGTATTACTAGCTCATGGATAGTGGAGCAGAGGGAAAAGTGCTGCCCTGCAACATGTATTATTCATATGCTACAGTAGGACAATCAAGGCTGGGCTTCCTGGAATTCCTTTCTCGCAGCATATGGATGATACATTGTCTGGGGTGGCATTTTTAATTCACTGTGCATCAGTATGAATATATTATATGTGTTCAGGAAAACATGGTCGACCTGGTAACCTAGGCATGACAAAATGGAGTGAAAAACAGATAAATAAATGGCATGTAACAGAGGGTCATGGAGAATAAAAAGGACAGCGTGTAAATTCCAAATCAATCAATTGATGCATTGGTGTGATGGAAGGGACCGGTCAGAGAGGGACTGAGAAGAACAGGAATAGAAAAGGATAAGTGGTGGAATAGTCCATAACGGTGAAATGGTGCATATTCATACCGTGCTGTCAGACACTGGGGGTGAAGTCACTGGTGGTGGCGATTTGGTCCTCTGCGTCGTATCTGACTGATTCTTCACTGTGAGAGAGGAATCTCGTTCTTCCTTTTATACAGAAAGTTGTGATGCTGAAGGTGAGTTTGCTACGAACCCCAGAGGACCAGGACGGCTTAATACATAGCAAACCTATAGAAAGGATCGGCCAGCATCTTGTAACTCAAGGGTTAATTGAAGTGATTTGTATTATTATTATTTATTTTCCTCGGAGGCAATTTATATAATTATGGGTCCGGAGGGGCTTCCCAGCTGTGTCCCGCGGCTTGGTCACATCATGCAGGGATAGTAATTACTTTATACGTGTAGCCCATGTGCTGGCTTGGGTAGACGTGCGCTAACTACCCACTGACAGCTAGTCTGTCTGGAATATTCAAAGAGAGACGAACTCTCACTGAAATTGCACTGAACAGTGAATTTCCCCATACGGTGCAATTTCGTGGCCATTCGACTATTTAAAAAGCAGGCAATTCGTCAGATACTGGTGAATTACCAGCGAAATACGGTGTCTGTTCAACGGCAGTGAAATCCCCATAGAGAAGCATTGGTTAATCTATTCAGAGACACCGAACAGCAGTTAAATGTCAGTGAAATGCCCTGATTTTTGGTGGTTTCGTTTGAGAGGTTTAATCAGGCGAATCCCATAAGTTTGAATGTAAAAACAATTCCCCGCTTTTATTAAATATGTATTCAACCATTTATTTTTCATTTGCAGCAAAAAGTCTCTTCATTAATTATTGTTTTGGGTTTTTTAGAAGGCATTTTTCAGGATTTTTTCGGTAAATTTTTTCTTAAAATGGTGTTTTTTATATTTCTGTAACCGACTATTTTAACCCCTTAGTGACTGGGCGGTTTTCCGCAAATCCGTTCTTTAGTGACAACTGCTGTTTTTACGTTTCTGCGCTGTTAGTGTTTAGGTCAAATTTTCCTCTTAATTGTTTATTCAACCCACACATATTATATACCGTTTTTCCCGCCATTAAATGGACATTCTAGAAATACCAGTATTTCCATCATATCCTATAATTTACTATAAAAAAAAATGAAATATGATGAACAAAATGGTAAAAACACACTTTTTCGTAATTTAATCCCCAAAATCTATAACCACCAAAAAAGACCCCGGCTAAATAGTTTAAAAATTTTGTCCCGAGAATTTTGGGCTTTTAACCCCATCACTGCTGAGCCAGTTCACCTATGTGCGCTAAGCTCATTATGACTCATTATGAGCTCATTATGCTCATAATTTTTAGATGACAGCCTAGGTCCTATTTAATTAAACCCCTGCAAGACAATTTTAAAAAAATATATATTTAAATTTAAAAAATTATTATTATTTTCTATTTCTTTACACCAAACCTGGTCATGTTTGGTATTATGATCAGGCCTTTCCAATGATGTCAAACATGACCCTCTAGCTGCCACGGATCAGGAGATAGGGGGATCCTTTGGATCTCCTTATCTCCACTTGGCAGCTAGGGGGCTAACTGGCCCACTGACATCCTCACACATATGGTGAGGATGTCAGTGGGTGGGGGGTGACCCACAGGCTTGGCTGACATCCAAGATGTCAGCCACCTCCAGGTTTGAATCGCGATCCGGCAGCAAATTGGTTAATGTTATACACCGCTGAAAAGGGGAGACTCTCCCCTTTCCAGCGGTGTAATTTTTTTTTCCTACTACAAATGGTTTGGGAGATAGAGGGCTCCCCTTCCTGAATTTTGCTGCATTCGCCAGAAACAGCAGGGCAGGCTTCCAGCCTGTCAGACATGCCGTGGGAGTCGGCAAGGGTGGTAAGTATAGGCGGGAGGGAGGGTAGGAGACAGCTGACGTACCATGTAGATCCACGGGTTTAAGGGAGACTCATGGGCCGGGAAGGGGTTAATATTATTCATAGGACCTTATATATTATTCACAGGCAGTACTTTGTTTGTAAATGCCTATTAAAAGTTACAGTTGTTTTTGTTTATTTTTATTACCCCGTTTGGCGGCTTGTCAGCTTTTTCCGACGACTTGTTGGTGCTCTCTGTTTGGCGGGTCGTTGGCTATTTTCAGATCGATCTGACAGTTTTTTCGATTCAGTCAGTTGGTTGATTCGCTTCACTTCGGGTACTCTGTGGTGACGTTTCAGCAATCTCTGAATAGTCCTGATAGTATCCTACCCATGAGTGCTGGCTTGGGTACATGTGTATTAACTACCCACTGACTGCTAGGCTATGGTTATCTCTTAGATCATAAGCCCTGTGAATGGGCAGGACAGATAAGGGGTTATTCAATAAACAGCAAACTTGGGGCTGATTTGCACCGAACAGCGCAATTTCAGGGAAGTTCGTCTATTCAGAGAGCTGTAAATACACCAAATACTGACAAATTGACAGCGACATGTGGTGCATTTCTTCTCACATTGACGACCTTCGGCGGCAGCGAAATTGTCCCATAGAGAAGTAATGCTAAATATATTCACAGCACACCGAACTGCACCGAAATGTCAGTGAAATTACCTGATTTTCGGTGTTTCACTTCAACAGGTCTAAACAGGCGAATCCCATAGGATTCAATTTAAAAACATAAATATTCTTTCTCGATTTTGTTGGCAAAAGTTTTTATTCCCATTTCTTTTAATGGAGTTTTTTTTATTATTCAGTAACAGACCATTTTACTATTTTTTATAGGACCTTTGTTATTATTTCCATGCATTTTCATTGTTTTAAATGCCTTTTAAAATAGCAGTTTTTTTATATATATTTCTGTCCCCAGTTTGGCAGCATTGGGCAGCTGATCGGCTTCTTTCGGCAGCGTTTGGCGGTCAGTTCACTGGCATTCTGCGGATTGTTGGCTGTCTTCAGCGCATTCGGCGGTCAGTTTGGCTGCATGCAATAGATCATCTACGGCTTTCGGCGGTCGCAAGTGGCGTTGGACGAGCTGATCGATGGCATTCGGTGATCTTCAGCGGATCCCGTTCGGCATACAAATTTACATATGATCCAATGAATGATAATAAAAAGGGCTGTTACAGAAAAAAGAAAAAAAGTTTAAAAAAAAAAAAAAATTTTTGCAAAAAAACCCCGAACAATGCTTAACAGATACTAAAAAAATCTATAAATAAAGAGACTCTTTACTGCAGAATATTATAATGAACGGTTTATTAGATATTGAATTAAAACGGGAATATTTTTAACATTGAAGCCTATGGAATTCGCCTGAATAAATCTGCCGCATGAAACCACCGAATGGCAGGGCATTTCGGCAACTTTTCACTGCTGGTTTTTGTTCTCTGAATAGATGAAGCTATGGGGATTTCACTGCCCTTGAACAGGCACCAAACAGGCACCATATGTGCATGCAATTCGCCAACATTTGGCGAATTGTCTGCTCTCTGGATAGCCGAATGGCCAAGAAAGGTAACCGAACGCTGATTTTCAGCATTCGGTTACCTTTCGGCAGCCATTCGGATCTCTTTGAATAACCCTGTGTATGTTCACTTAAGTTCATATTCTCATACTAGTTACATAGTTACATGGTTATATAGGCTGAAAAAAGACATGCGTCCATCGGGTTCAGCCTCTCCCACATCAACCTACTGCTGTTGATCCAAAAGAAGGCAAAAAAAACAGTCTGAAATGCTTGCCAATATGCAACATACTGGGAAAAAATCCCTTCTTCACCCCTGAATGGAGTCAGATTTCTCCTTGGATCAAGAAGCTTTTACCCACATATTAAATATTATAACCCTTAAAATTTCTGTGTCTGCAGGAAGTCATCCAGTCGTTTTTAAAAGTCTGTACAGTCTCTGATCCAACCACCTCAACAGGCAGAGAATTCCACAGCTTTATTGTTCTCACCGTAAAAAACCCTTCCTATGCTTTAAGCTAAATTTTCTTTCTTCCAGTGTAAATGGATGACCCCTTGTCCTATGTATAGTCCTGTTAATGAATAGGTTATCAGACAATGGTTGATAATGGCCCCATATATATTTATATAAGGTTATCAGATCCCCTCTAAGGCGCCGTTTCTCTAAACTAAACAGGTTTAAGCTTGTTAGTTTTTCCTCATAACTTAACCCTTCCATTCCCCGTATTAATTTAGTCGCCCGTCTCTGCACTTTTTCTAGCGATATAATATCTTTTTTTAAGACAGGTGCCCAAAATTGCACGGCATATTCAAGGTGCGGCCTGACCATTGATTTATACAGAGGCAAAATTATGTTTTCATCCCGTGAGTGAACTCCCCTTTTAATGCATGCCAATACTTTGCTGGCCTTGGCGGCTGCTGTTTGATATTGCACATTGTTACTTAGTTTGAAGTCTATGATTATTCCCAAATCCTTCTCCTGCTTGGATTTCCCTAACTCCGTACCATTTAAGGTATAAGTTACTTGTGTGTTCTTCAATCCAAAGTGCATAACTTTGCATTTATCTAGATTCAATTTCATCTGCCATTTAAGTGCCCAGTCCCCCAATCTATCTAAATCCCTCTGCAGCGAAGTAACATCCTGCTCACATTGTATTACTTTTCCTAGTTTTGTGTCATCTGCAAACACTGATACATGACTTTCAATTAGTGGCGTAGCGTGGGTTGTCAGCGCCCGGGGCCAGCCAAGAATTGTGCGCCCCCCCAACCTGTGGACATGTTATCGATATTGCCCCAGCTCTCACATGGATATTGCCCCAGCTCTCACATGGATATTGCCCCAGCTCACACATGGATATTGCCCAAGTTCACACATGGATATTGCCCCAGATCACACATGGATTTGCCCCAGCTCACACATGGATTTGCCCCAGCTCACACATGGATTTGCCCCAGCTCACACATGGATATTGCCCCAGCTCACACATGGATTTGCCCCAGCTCACACATGGATTTGCCCCAGCTCATGGATTTGCCCCAGCTCACACATAGATTTGCCCCAGCTCATGGATTTTCCCCCCAGCACATGGATTTGCCCCCCAGCTCATGGATTTGCCCCAGCACATGGATATGCCCCAGCTCATGGATTTGCCCCAGCACATGGATATGCCCCAGCACATGGATATGCCCCAGGACATGGATTTGCCCCAGCTCATGGATTTGCCCCCCAGCACATGGATTTGCCCCAGCACATGGATATGCCCCAGCTCATGGATTTGCCCCAGCACACGGATTTGCCCCAGCACCTCATGGATTTGCCCCAGCACATGGATTTGCCCCAGCTCATGGATTTGCCCCAGCACATGGATATGCCCCAGCTCATGGATTTGCCCCAGCTCATGGATTTGCCCCAGCACATGGATATGCCCCAGCACATGGATTTGCCCCAGCACATGGATTTTCCCCAGCTCTAACCTGGATATTGCCCCAGCTCCCGGGCAGTGGGAGTGCCTGCCCGCCCCGGTCCTGAACAGTGAGTCGAGTCCATCCTGTTGATTGAAGGGGAGGAGGCTGCGTGCGTGCGCAGGTCACGCAGTCTTGCCAGTCAGGTGGTACAGAGACTCAGTACACCTGATTAGACGGACCACGTGACCTGCGCCTGCATGCAGCCGCCTCCCCTTCAATCAACAGGATGGACTCGACTCACTGTTCAGGACCGGGCAGCCGGCAGGCACTCCCGCTGCCCAGCATCTGGGTCCCCTCAACCCGCGGGCCCTTGGGCGGCACCCGAGGGCCCGGCGGGTCAGTCGGGCCACAAGTTTTAGGGGCGCATAATTTCAAAAGAAATTATGCGCCCCTAACAAAACTGCGCCCGGGGCCACGGCCCCCCTGCGCCCCCACGCTACGCCACTGCTTTCAATGCCTATCTCAAGGTCATTTATAAATAAATTGAATAGTATTGGTCCTATAACAGGCACCTGAGGGACACCGCTTACCACTGGTGTCCATCTTGAAAATGTACCATTTATGACCACTCTCTGTACCCTATCTTTTTGCCAGTTTTCTATCCAAGAACAAGTATTTTCATCTAGACCAATTTTTCTTAATTTAAATATTAACCTTTTGTGTGGAACTGTGTCGAAAGCTTTGGCAAAATCTAAGTAAATCACATCCACTGCGACCCCCTGATCTATACTTCTACTTACTTCCTCATAGAACGTAATTAGGTTAGTCTGACATGATCTGTGTTTCATGAACCCATGCTGATTTTTGCCAATTACATTATACCTCCCAATAAATTCCTGAATATTATCCCTTAGTAACCCCTCAAATACTTTCCCAGCCACAGATGTTAGGGATCACAGGTCTATAATTCCCAGGCATAAATTTTAAACCTTTCTTAAATATAGGGACTATATATTTGGGACTATATATTTTGACTACATATTTGACACATGAATGACCTTTCTTCTCCTACAAGTTGCGGATTTGTTATGATGATTCTCCAAATCCCACTGATCTCTCTGTGTAAGAGGGTTTACATGGTGCGTGGTATAGAAAATAGAGAGAGTACTGGAAAAATACATTCCGACCCACCCCCCTCATACCCTTCTTAAGGTTAGAAACATAACGTCTTCAGTCTTGTGTAACTGTGTCAGAAATAAATATTTATTATATGATATTATCTGTGAAAAAATGGGTTAAGTAAGTAGGAAGCACTTTAGCAAGAATTCTACAAGTCACAATTTATACCTAGTAACTTTTCTACTCTACTTCCTATCTGAGCATAGTCATGATTGACCTCATATAGTAATGGGAAGACGGATGGAAACAGAGAGTTATTTTTTAAATATAGTATTGTCAGAACTACTCGATAATCTCTCAGAAAGCCAATGGACATGGTTTGTCTCATCCCGGTGTTCCTCTTCCTTTTTTGATGAGTTGGTCTCTTGAGTTCATGTTGGGTCTAAACAATATAATGAAGCATTTATTGGCAAACATACAAACCACAAGGGCCCAGCTGGATGCCAGGATGGCAAAGATCTCCATGGCCACTGTGTACTTGCCCTGAGCACTTACTGAGGCTGGGATAAAGGACACCCAGACACTGAGGAAGGACAGCATGCTGAAGGTAATAAATTTGGCCTCATTGAAACTGTCAGGAAGCCTTCTGGCCAAGAAGGCAACAACAAAACTGATTGTGGCTAGTAGTCCAAGGTAACCCAACATGCACCAGAAGGCAGTGGGAGAGCCTTCATTACATTGGATAATGATAAGCCGAGGTTGAGTTTCAATGTTCTGTTCGGGATATGGAGATGCAATAGACAACCATGCGATGCACAAAATAAACTGCAGGAGTGAGCAGATAAAAACCATCACATAGGACACATGTGGATTTGTCCATTTCTTGAGATTACTTCCTGGTTTGGTGGCCATAAATGCAAACACCACAATGATAGTTTTGGCCAAGATGCAAGAGACACAAATGGCAAATACCATCCCGAATGTGACTTGACGTAGGAGACAGTTAACAGGTTGAGGATATCCGATAAAGACCAGTGAACAAAGGAAACAGAAGGACAAGGACATCAGAAGAAGACAACTTAGACTATAGTTGTTGGCTTTCACAATAGGAGTTGTCTTAAAGTTAATAAAAATCTTCAAGATGGCAACTGGGACCAAAGAAGAGATGACACTTGTAGAGGCCAAAATCGTGCCCAAGGGATCTTCATAGGAGAGGTACTCGACGCTTTGGTAGACATGTGGTTTTCTCTGAGTTCGGCCACATATCCCACGGACACTTAATGCAAGTGAAAGAATCTACAGAAAATATAATAAATATTGACCACATGTGCATGTTGGGAAAGATAGTCACATGTCTATCGTATATGAAACATAACTGGAGAAATACATTTTTGGGGTTGTCATGAACCAACTTATAAGTTGAGAGTCATGATGCCGATTTATAGCTCAAAGTAATTATACCCTTACCGCCATGTGTTATCCTAGACCGTTCTGGAGGCAAGTGGGCTTAAACATCACGTGAAGGCAAAGCACACCCCATGGCTTTCCGGCCCTCCTCCGGCCTGCCTCCCTTCCCATCGACCGATCACTGTCATTGGATGCAGGGGCACTGTCTTAACTCAATAAGTATGAAATGTAGTAGTTAAAAGATATATAGTTATATTTTTATTCCACTTTAACTTGCCTGTTTGATTGGTGATCTCTCCTTGAGGACATGGGACACATTGGAAGCAGCAGACAGGTTCTCCTTTTCTTGCCGCCTTCCAAAATCCAGGAGGGCAACTCTGACTGCAGACTGAGATTGGTACCTAGATGAATTTATGGTCTTATTATGTGAATTATTTATGTTGCTGTAGTAAACCTCTATGAAAATATATTCCTCAAATAAGGGACAAATCCTTACCTTTCGTTCTCCAGAGGTCCAGATGATGGCACTTGCATTGATAGTGAAGACTTGCCCGGGAGGAGCTGCCATATCATAGCGGCCCACTTTGACATGTTGCATGCCACCATTTGGACTCAGCTGCCAATTCACAATGTCATATACAGCAGGTGGGTCTCCATTTTTGTCAAAATATACTTCCCTCCCGTCTTTCAGCTTGAACCTCACCTTTTTCAGATAGTACAGGAGCTGGAAAGTTCAGATTTAAAGATATAATAATTATCACTTGTTATAATATTTTTAGAGTTCATCCCATCGAAACAATTATGTTTGGTTTCCTTGGCATTCCAGTTCTCCCTGACCTTGCGGTCTCATAATTCCCATTCTTGTTCACCACAAGCCTAGAAGGTAATCCAGACATGGACCTCTTGTTCGAGGTGCCTAGATTGGTATCAGTTATATTCTCCTGACGAGACTTAACTAAATCTAAAAAAAGGGTTAAAAAATGGCTATTAGTTGCCTTATAGGTTACGGCTTGCAAGTACTTCTTAAAAGATGGTTCTTGCATATGTGACATTTGAGTTCTGGCTGCCCTTTTCGGATAAAGCTGTGTGATTTTCATATGGTATAGCCTCCTATGAGGCACCATCAAGCTAAAAGTAGACATGTGCATTTCAGTCTGGTCTAAATCCATATTCGGCATAATTATTGGCAATACGGATTGATCCGAATTGCCAATTTCCTATATCTCAACTGAATCAAACTCTGAATTAAAATATCTCGAATTGATCCAAACGGAATCTGATTATATTTTGGCAGCTTTGTATATAATTGGACATATTCGGATTAATTTGAATGTCAAATGTAATTGAAAGAGATGGTATCGCTGCTCCAGGTCTGGATTGAGACATATCTGCCATTCTGTGCTCCAATTCCAGAGCCATTTCTGTGTCATGCTGTCCATAGTTTTGGAGCATATGTGTCCTTATGTGTGTCACTGTAGAGCATATGCTACATTGTGGACCTAGTTTTTGGAATATATGTATGTTTCATTCTTCTTTGTAATTTTGGCTCCTATGCATCCTTTTGTGCATCATGTCGAGCCATTTTTGTGTCATTCTGTGTAGGATTTTTCTGAATCTTGTGAATAGTCAAATATATCGGTGCTTCCGATATTTTTGCAACCTGTCTGATGCCAAAATATTGGACATTTCCTACATTCCGAATCGGCTGATTCCGATTATTTCCAAACTCCAACATTTTTGGATTCCAAAATATTCTGAGCTGAACTGAAATTCTTTTTATGAAACCTGAGCGGGGACTCATTGTAGGGCTGGCCACTACTGCCATTGTTTCTTCTCATTGTTCTCAAGCCCAGCTTTGTTCACCACATTCTGATCAGCATATCTGAATATTTTACAAACAATACAAATATTGGGTAACATAACCTCGTTCATGGCATTGGTGGCATTGCTTGGCTTGAGTTTGTATGACAATATGGGGTTATCAAAAACTCCCAAGAAATGACTTTTCAGATAGGCGTTTTGGACTAGCCTTTGTGATGTCTATTTTGTGGTTTTCATCAGAATATTGCAAAGCTTATAAGCATTACGGTAAAAGGACACTCTATTCCACTTTATTGTTTTATTGCCAGGAATTTTATATTTCCCAGCTGCGGCTCAACGATCTTTAATGACGTCAGCACACAGAGCATGCCAACATCACCCTCTGAGAAGAGGGGTCTAAGAGAGGCAGCCGTTGGATCAGATCCGTTAGCTCCGATCTTTTGCTCTGCACAGGCTCTACAGAACTTGTGTACATAAAGTGCGCAAGTCTGTAGTGGCGCACAATTTGCTGTTCTTACACTACACAAGTTGCATAGGAGAACAAATTAGGCAGAAAAGCTTCAGGGAAAGTTCACGAGACCCTGAGCCGAAGAGGAGGAGCACTGGGTGGCGAGGGATAACAGGTGAGAAAAATCAGCTAAAAAATTTGAAATAAAAAAATAAAAGATAATTGGACAGTGGCTGTCAGCAGAATCTACCCAGTAATTTAAGGGCAAAATGGAACTCCACCTTCTACTGACTTTCCTATAAAAATTTTTAATAAGAAGTCAACAGGGCAGATATGACAGAAACTCAACTTTATAACGTATATGGTAACTTTACAAAGGAGTTTTGTGTAACAGGCAAGATGTAAAAAGACCGAAAGAGCCCAATTTGAAAAATATAAATTTTCATATTAACTGTCAATACTCCATAGGTAATTTATCGTATGAAGTCAGGCACGTAGGTGGAAATGGAAACAGAAAAATTTAATGTCCAATAAAAGTATCACCTGCCATGGCTGGAAGTTCCAAATGTCGGCACACGATCCTTGGGGATATTTGCAATTTTTCAAATCTTCTAAAGCTTTGGTCACAGCATGGACTGCGGTGTAAACACTGTAAGTGGTTCTTAAATTGGATACATCGGTGTAGACATTTTGGACACTCGCTAGATTCTCTGATCCAGAACATTCTTTCACTGAGTTACTCAAATATACAGTTTGGTTTTTATCATCTATGAACTTGCAGCTGAATGCCATCTCCCAAAATATCCTTATCCAGTATCTTCCTAAAGTTAAGGAAGGATGGATTGTGTTGAGGAACTCTCTAAGTCCAGGTATTGTTCCACTGTTGAAGGCTAGTCCTAATGTACCGTCAAGATGAGCAGAAAATGTTTTCAAGGCGACTATGGTTGATGTTGACCAAGCATCGCTGGCAATGAGTATCCTTGTGATGTTCTGTTTTACCATCTCTTCCAGAATGGGAATCAAATCAACACTGTTAGCAAAGATAACCACGACTTTTGCTGTTGATGCCTTCATCACTTTGACTATATGTGGGGCGTTGCGATCTGGACGACTGGTGACAATGTTCTCACTGAAGGCCACACAAGCTCCAGCGCTGACAATTTTTTGCTGGACAAGATGAATCCCCTGTTGTCCATAATCATCATTCACAGCTAAAAGTCCAACCCAGGTCCAACCTAAGTATAACACCAGATCAGCAAGCCCTTTGGATTGGAAGATATCACTGGGAACAGTCCTGAAGAAGGATGGAAACTCTCTCTTGTTGCTTAGGAGGGGGCTTGTAGCATAATGACTGATCTGTTGGGAAAGTAACAGTCAGTTTAATTAAACCTAGTGTAACCAATAAGCTTTCAAAATGACCAATGACCTCTAAATATATTAGTAAAAAGAAATCATGATTCTGTGGGAATTACATATGAGTGAGAAAAGTATGTGAAGGCCCTGACAATGGGCAACATCTCAAGGTATGTGAGGGCACAAACCTTGTGGTTGTCTGTTCTCAGGGCCCTCACATACTCTGCTCACCCATAGAATACAGAAGTGATGGACTCAGTTCTCACTGAGACAGATGGAGAAGCCTAGGATCTAGCCTTCTCCCTACTGACGATGGTCCAATGTGCTACCTTGCGTTTGCCACTTGGATTGCCCAGGGAATACAGGATTTATGTAGAAATGTGTCTGGGCATCCTGGTGGGCATACCAACCTTATTGTGGACATGTTTTCCAGCATTTAGCCTAAGGAGACCGGGGGGGTTCTCTGTCAGCCAGGATAAGATAAGAGTTGTCTAGTGATTGTGTAAACTGTCTATTGTTTAATTTCCCTGTCCCCGTTTGAATCTCCCTTCCCTTGTCCTGTTATTGGTTATCTGCTGATCGTATATGTTTTAATCATGAAGGGGGATCGTCCATTGACTATACATATCTGTATGTCTGTTTTTCAGTAAAGAGTTATTTTTTCTGCTGTTACTTTCTATACTGGTCTTGCCTAGTGATTTGGGGTAAATTACATATATTTACTGCCCTAAATGTTAGTGGTTCTGCCTTGTAACTTACAGAGGTGTGGGTTGAAGTTGCTGGAATTTGAGTTCCACCTTGGAGAAAGCTATGGTCTGGTGGAGGCACCCAGTCGGGGTGCCAGGTGGTCCGTTACAACAGGGTAATCCAGACGTGCCTAGCGAGGCATCCGCTATAACCTCTGGGTGAGGCCAAACTAGGCCAAATTATTGTTGGAGGCTGCAGTTACTCTCATGCAGAGGAAGCTGCCTCAGCATTTCAGTCCTGGCAATCCTTTCTGGGTGATAAACTGATTTGCATATGATTCAGTCATGTGATGTAATGGCAAAATTGAGCTAAAGACTTGTGAGATCTGAGAACCCACTGTACGACAAGCTGCTTATGCAGTATCCTGTTCTCAGAACCCTCACCAACTTTGTGATATTGCCCGCACATACTTTACATATTATTGCATATACAGTATAAGCAACAAGAAAATTTTCGATTTTTTTTTTCATGCACTTTATAAAGAAATACAAAAATATATTACTTTAGCTTTTCATATGGTGAAAAGTTTGTGTTTTACCTTGGGAGATTTGTTATATTTTTCCCTGATGTATTAATGTTGTGTATTATGTGCTCTGTTGTTTCCCTGATGTTTACTCTAGTGTTGTTTTAATCTCCTGAGAGGTCTCCATATTCCTTTCTAGCCCTGAGAGCTGGGTTAAACCAGATCTCTGCTACCTTGACCCTAAAGCTGAAGCATGCCAGTTCTGGAGCTGTACACTTTTCCTCCCTGCCATGCGGGGGAAGGGAATTCCTTTGTCTGTTTGACCAGGTCTTATACCTGGGAGGGGTGAGGCTATTCGTTTTGATGTAAATGATGATGCAGGTTTTATTCATGCTGGGCTGTCCATCCCCTATGCGTGTTGTCCCATTTGTTCCCCCTGTTCTTTGCCTGTGTATAGACTTTTGTGACATATTGTGCTGTAAATCCAAAATAAAGAAGTTGAAGTCTTTGTTCTCACCTTGCAATAAGCTCCGGCTATTGACTGGGTGGGATTGGGACAGAAACAACACTTATTTGGGAGATTGACAACAAGATGGAACCCGCTGCATGAAGATACCGACGCTGGGCACCGAGTTCCATGACACTATCATTATTTGAATAGAGCAATGTAAAACTCAAGTGCAAATTTGTTTAGGGTTAAAGTGACGCTAAATCTAACCCTCTGTGCACTTTTTCTAAACTATGGTGAAATTCACTTCAAGCAACAGTAGTATCATAATTGGAGTAAACTACAGCAAACTTCAAACAATGGTAGTTCTATTGCTTTAAGCTATTTAAGTGTTTAAGTACTCAATGAAAAATAATCCTTTTTCGATTCCTGGCTACTTTTCAAGTCGTCAACAACGTTGGTCATTAGATGGTGACCTTTCAATAAGATACCTTTACCACGTGGTCTACTGCTACTGCATTGTGCTACCGGTAATGTTATACAGTTGCATATTGAACATGATTTTCCGTCCAAATGATTTAAAGCGATCTGTGAACAATAAAAGAAAAAGAAAGAACCTTCTGCATAAATGTTAAAGGGAGACCTCTCACCAGTGGATAACTGTAGAGACGTAAGATTTGAGACACTAGAATAGAATGTGTGGAGAAAGATGGTCCGATGATGGAACTGAGAGAAACATCCCCAGCGCATCGGTAATTGGGAATGATTCTGTCATATCCTGTCACCATCTGCAAAGCTCCTTTTAGGACAAGGTGAAGAACATTACAGGAATCATATGCTTGAAAGCCCAGGGTGACATTGGGGAGTACGTCTGGGTTTCCATTGATCTCTGCCACAGCGAACCTCATTGCCTGGAGCTGCTGTAAAGTCTGAAAGTAGAACCTATAAAAAAACAAGAAAATAATATGTTTAGAAGGTTAACATGAATCTGAGAAGATCCTGACAATACAGGGTTAATAAAGAGCTTCACTATATATCATATATAAAAAAAAAGTAAACAGCCTGTAATATTCTAAATATACATTTTTTGGGTATTGTACTGAAAATCCCTGTATACTACAGATACAAGGTGTTGCTGTAATTGCCATACAAAGGCATTATGCAGCAAATACATATGCAGGCTGTTGCTGTAATTTCCTTAGACAGACATTATGCAGATACAATGTGTTGCTGTAATTACCATACACAGGCATTATGCAGCACATACAGATACAAGGTGTTGCTGTAATTGCCATACACAGGCATTATGAGGCACATACAGATACAAGGTGTTACTGTAATTGCCATACACAGGCGTTATGCAGCACATACAGATACAAGGTGTTGCTGTAATTGCCATACACAGGCGTTATGCAGCACATACAGATACAAGGTGTTGCTGTAATTGCCATACACAGGCGTTATGCAGCACATACAGATACAAGGTGTTGCTGTAATTGCCATACACAGGCGTTATGCAGCACATACAGATACAAGGTGTTGCTGTAATTGCCATACACAGGCGTTATGCAGCACATACAGATACAAGGTGTTGCTGTAATTGCCATACACAGGCGTTATGCAGCACATACAGATACAAGGTGTTGCTGTAATTGCCATACACAGGCATTATGCAGCACATACAGATACAAGGTGTTGCTGTAATTGCCATACACAGGCATTATGCAGCACATACAGATACAAGGTGTTGCTGTAATTGCCATACACAGGCATTATGCAGCACATACAGATACAAGGTGTTGCTGTAATTGCCATACACAGGCATTATGCAGCACATACAGATACAAGGTGTTGCTGTAATTGCCATACACAGGCATTATGCAGTGCATACAGATACAAGGTGTTGCTGTAATTGCCATACAAAGGCATTATGCAGCACATACAGATACAAGGTGTTGCTGTAATTCCCATACACAGGCATTATGCGGCACATACAGATACAAGGTGTTGCTGTAATTGCCATACACAGGCATTATACAGCACATACAGATACAAGGTGTTGCTGTAATTGCCATACACATGCATTATATTGCACCTACAAATATTGGTAATTTTATATTGTTTTCCCTGCAAAATGTATGTAGACATAAATGAAAAATGAATCAAAATTGTTAAACTTTCATCATTTAAATTTTTTAATTATCTCAGAATAGCAACATATTCAAATAGCTTTTTTATCCTAAATGTAAGTGTTATCTACACAATCAGTGTTGCAAATAAATATTACAATGCTATCTTTTCAACAAAAGAACTGGTCAGTTTATGAGTTAATTTATATAAGAAGACAGAAAATCTTGTAGATCCTCCAGGAACTCAAATGCTTAAGAACAGGAAAAAAATAATAATCATTGACTCACACTCATTTTTACGAAGACGGAGCAGCGAAAGAAGAAAACATATGGGGATGTAAATCCAGGATATTGTGCTGCAAGAAGGGTAGCCAGATCAGCCATATTTTCCTCGACACATAATTTATTCATGCTGATGAGCTGTGCATGAAAAATGCCACCCAGCAGAATGTAGAATCCATTTGCTGCAGGTAGTAAATCATAGAGGAATCCCAGGTGACCTGCCTTGATTTCTCTCCTGCAGCATGCACGTTATGCATGTTGCAGAGCAGCGAGTTATACATGTTGCAGGGCAGCACTTTTCCCTGTGCTCCCCTCTGCATTATATAGTAATGAGTCCAGGAGAACATGGTCGATCTGGCAGCCCAAACTACAAGCAACAACATGAACACCTTAGCAACACCCTACAACTGCACAGTCACTTGGAAATAGGGAAACAGGAGAGAAAATACATGAATAATCACTATTTAGTCGATGGGCCAAATTAACTATAAACCCTTCACTCCTGAGTTCAAGATAGTTTGGCTCTTCAAAGACGCCATCAGACTGTTTTGATCTGCAGATGCATAGGAAAAAAAGCAATGAGGCCCCTAACATGCCTCACATACGTCCCCACTCTGCCGGTCCCTCCATTGGCTTCCTGTACATTTCAGGATACAGTTTAAAATACTGATGCTCACATTCAAATCATTCAATAACTCAACCCCTCCCTATATGTCTTTGTTACTCCGCAAGCACGTCCCATCTAGACAACTCCGTTCAGCAGATGATCTCCACCTGTCATCGTCTACACACGCACAGCCAACTCTCGTCTCCAGGACTTCTCAAGGGCGGCACCAGTCCTCTGGAATGACTTGCCTCGCCCTATCAAACTCACCCCTAAACTTCAGGCCTTCAAGAAATCCCTCAAAACCCACCTCTTCAGATTAGCGTACATCATGCAACTCATCTCTCTGCTCACCTACTCACACTTGATTGAAGCAGCTCTTATGGCCCCACCATTCCCAAACCTTGTCTTCCTCAACCCCCAATCCCTCTAGACTGTAAGCTCCTATGAGCAGGGCCCTCTACACCTCTTGTTTCCATCTTACGTCAAATTTGTATTTCATTCCCTTTGGTTATTGTAAAGTGCTGCGGAAACTGTTGGCGCTATATAAATGATGAAAATAATAATAATAAATTGTTAGCACCCTGGGCCTGATGTCCGATATGTTAAACTTTTTAAAACCATCTGGGTAATATCACAAACTGACAGCTCCCCAGCTGATCCTGCATGAAGCCCATAACTGCAGTAACGCCATTTGGACAGCAGATGGCAACATCTCCCTGCCAAATAGGTTATTACAGTAAGAAATACACTGGGAATATTCCCAAATATCTCTTACCGTCTAATTAATTAAATAAGGTTTTCCGAGAGAAAAACTCTTTCATGACAGTGCTTTTTAATCATTTGATAGTGAGGAATTAATAAAACTAATAGAGACACGGGATGAGTGGCACCACTGGATATTGCTCCAAAGCGCTTTGACATGCGGCAAGAGAGTTTCTGTATGCCTGAATATGTTAAAAAAAATGATATCTCATCAATAGGAAACATCAGAATAATGCTATTATATGCTTATTTATATTTTAATTACAAAAATTAAGGAGGCGATGCTCCCACAAGTAATTAATATTAGCTACAATATAACAATGCTGCTGAAATAAACCCTTTCCCTATCAAGTTGTGGTCCACGAATCCACTGCCAGGAACCAGTGGATTCATGAAAAGCAAATTTGAATTATGTTACAAGCACTGGAACTGTGCTTCAACTATTCCTTCAAATATAAAAAGCACATTTTCAAATGTATGCATTACTTAACAGGCAGGGAGTGCCATCTGCTGGACATATAGCACTATTGCATCTCCACATTACAGCTTGGGATCATTTTTTTTCCTTGAGGAAATGGAAAGGATTCCAAGCTGTTTAAACTGTTTTGGAAACTTGTGTATCATGTTGAAGGTGCTAAAATTTTGGAGGAGTGTTCAAGAGCTTTTCAAGTTAATTTTGTTTGCAAACAAAAAATGAAATACCTTTGCATTGCTCCAGTATTAGCTTACATTGAGCATATTTTATAATGAGGAACCAGCAGGTGCTTTGCAGATTGAGTATACTCGATCTTGGTATTGAAGAGGTTAAGAGCCTGATTTAATTCAAGTTATCACCAAAATGTAGTCTGGTAATTTTTGGTTGCAATTAGGCCGTTTGAATTAAATTGAGTTCTCAACACCTTCAATACCAAGATCGAGTATACTCGATCTGCAAAGTACCTGCTTGTTCCTCGATATCAAATATGCTCAATGCGTGCTAATACTGGAGCAATACAAAGGAATTTCCTTTTTTTGCAAACAAAATTCACTTGCAAATAAGCTCTGGAACATTCCCCCCAAATTTTATCAATTTGGACGTGATAATCAAGGTGCCAAAACAATTTAACCCCTTAGTGACCGGACTGTTTTACCATTGTCTGTCTGAAAGTTCACACTGCTGTTTTTACGTTTCTGCGCTGTTTGTGTTTAGCTCTAATTTTCCTCTTACTCATTTACTGTACCCACACATATTATATACTGGTTTTCCCTCCATTAAATGGACTTTCTAAAAAGACCATTATTTTCATCATACCCTATAATATACTAAGAAAAAAAATATGATGAAAAAAATAGAAAAAAATAGAAAAAAACACTTTTTCTAACTTCGACCCCCAAAATCTCTTGCGCATCTTCAACCACCAAAAAAGAATAGTTTCTATTTTTTTCTTGAGTTTAGAAATATGCAATTTTTACACGTGTTTTGCTTTTTTTGCAACTTATATGTTAGTAAGTGCAATTAGCACTATGTTATTTCCAAAGCATTTTTGTTTTTCAAAATTACCCATAGGGGGCTTTTTTTAATTACATTTTTAATTTGTTTTACTTTATTTTTGCCTTATTATTTTTTTCATTATTTGGCTGAGTGCCTCAACCTATCAAGGCACTCAGCATTTTTTCAATGATAAGCAATATACAAAAATCCAAGGTGGAGCACTACTAGTTACTATTCGCAGCCTTCTGCTGTCTTTGAATTTGTCTTTGAATTGTCTTTAAATTCTTCTCAATCCAAAGCACCTCAAGAGGGAGCAAACTTAAAATAAAGTATGTTAAGTGAGCAAAAATAATGTCGTTTCTGATTGGTCCCACTCAACGTGAGCACTGGTGGCTTGTGAAGGAAATCTTGATAAGGGCACCTGACCATGTGAGTAGCTCCTTTCCTGACATTTTTGTACATATTATCTGTTTTAAGGTTGCTGCACTATGATGAACTGTTTATTTTGAGGAGCTGTGGTGTGATGCATCAAGAGTGCACATCCAAAAGAAGGATGGTCGTCTATAGGCCAAATATCTTGAGTCGAGCATGGTCTGAATAGGCTCTGAATCACGTGAGTGGGACCAATCAGAAACATCATTATTTTTGTTCACTTATCATACTTTTGTGCACTATATTTTGTTTGCTTCCTTTCGAGGTGCTTTGGATTGAGAAGAATTTAAAGACATAATTTTTGTGTATTTTTTATTGTCTGTGTATCTTCGTCAGAGGATACTTTGTTTTGGCGTTGAGCGACACTTATGTTCTCCCTTCATATCACTATTATTTGCTTGTGCTGACACCACACATCATTTATAGTTTCAAATAAGTTCCTCGACCCTTCGAGGCACTCGTTTCGCCTGCTGGCTGCTTCACTGGGTATACCAGAAGTGATCGCTCTCAGGTCTGGGTGGGGGGAGTGATTATAATGCGGTCCAGCAGGTAAAATTACTATTGCAGGAGGCCTCGATGTCGAGTCAAGTAAAAAAAAGCTACTGGAAGTCATGTGGATCACTTCCAGCGCTCTTTTTCGCTGCTGGGTGTGTATTTGGTTAAACCGGAAGTGATCACTCCCAGGAAGTGATCAAGATGGAGCCGGGCAACTGAATTCATTATTGCAGGATGCCTCGATGCCGAGGCATCCTTGCAATAGCAATAGAGCGACTGGAAGTAATAACAATCGCTTCCAGCACTCTGTTTACTAAAGGACGTACCAGGTACAACCTGGGTCATTAAGTGACCATTTTCATTGGACGTACCTGGTACGTCCTTTGGCGTTAAGGGTTTTAACAGCTGGGAATCCTTTCCTTTTTCGATTTGGCAAATTTAATTTAGAGAATGCCAGTATTTCGATTGCCAATAGAAGACATTCAGCTCATTTATCAGCCCCTGCTCCTATGGTAATTTTGGCTGTATTTTGAATTTATTGGTCAACCCCTGGTGGGCAGAAACTACATACAATTCAGACAGGAGGGCAGGTAAATTAGGACCGATACATGGTTGATGACTGCCATGGATGACTGGACATTTTAATAAGACTCCAGGCCTTACCGAGTGTGTAAACCACATTAATATTCATATCCCATGCCAAATAACATGCTGGAAAGCACGATTACCGAAGGAAAATGTTCCAAATATTTTTGTGCTTTTTACTGGTCGGCTTCTTTGGAAAAGTACGATTTTTTGGATTTCGACTGTGGCCGGCTGTGGATTTCGAAACAAAATGAAAATATAGTCATAATCATAAACATTTCAGACGTATCACAGTGCTCTTACGTTGAACATTTGGTCTTGGGTGGTTCTTCATTGAAAAAAAATGTCTGATGGACCTTGTCGATATGTATAGGTAGCAGCACTCCTATCATTATATCTCCAGGTTGGGTCATTCCACTGAGCTCCGTGATGGGCAGCCTGCATCGTTGGTCCTCAGAGTAACAAATGCCATTAAGTATAGAAAGGAGCAACTGCCAGATAGTCAAAAACACCATCATGGTTTCTAAAAAGGAGACAAGTCTGAGGAGACCACACGTCAATGAGAATCTTGTTAAAATGTCACATTTAATAATTTAACAAACACATAACATACATTGGTTTGAATAATTGTAAAAAATATTTTTGTCAGTGTGTCAGTGTGTGTCATGGTCTTGGTACCAGGTCACAGGTACAGCCTAATTGTGGCGGACAAAAGCACGGTAGGCAGGTGCACTGCTGTAGACAGAGGCTTTAGTTACAGGGTACGCAACATGATCAGGTACAAGGCAGGTACATGAGGAGACTCTCAGTAAGGATAATTAGACATTTTATTAAGATAAAATGGACGGCAACAGAGTCACGCCAATTGTATTAGCCAAGACATGGCCATCCTTTCCAACTTCATAAAATTTGCCACATATTCCACTTTGAGGATTTTCTGGATTCCTGTTTTTTTCTGGTCTGTATGCTGGGACTGGTCAACCCAGAACCCATGACTACCTTCTTTCACACCAGGAAAATTACTATGTTCCCTGTGGGTGTTTGAGAGCATTGCCATTCTCGCTTATGTTGATCAATGGATAGGTGACCAAATGAAATATATATGGAATGGTCCATGATGAGGTGGTCAGTAACTGAGTGGAATATAAGGAATGGTCCATGACAAAGTGGTCAGCGACTGTATAGAATCTAAGGTTATGGTCCATAAAAAAGTGGTCAGTGACTGTATGGAATATAAGAAAAGGTCCATGATGAAGTGGACGGTGACTGAATGGGTTTATTGGATAAGACCAGCAATATTTAAGCCCTAGGAACGAGGTGGTCAGTGACTGTATGGAATATAAGGAATGGTCCATGATGAGGAGGTCAGAGACTGGATGGAATATAAGAAATGGTTCATGACTAGGTGGTCAGTGACTGTATGGAATATAAAGAATGGTCTCTGACGAGGTGGTCAGTGACTGTATGGAATATAAAGAATGGTCCATGATGAGGTGGTCAGTGACTGTATGGAATACATGGAATGGTCCATGACGAGGTGGTCAGTGACTGTATGGAATTTAAAGAATGGTCCATGATGAGGTGGTCAATGGCTGTATGGAATATATGGAATGGTCCATGACGAGGTGATCAGTGTCTGTATGGACTATAAGGAATGGTCCATGATGAGGTGGTCAGTGGCTGTATGGAATATATGGAGTGGTCCATGATGAAGTGGATGGTGGCTGAATGGGTTTATTGGATAAGACCAGCAATATTTCAGCCCTCGGGACTTATTTTCTCGTTTCACAGCTTGAAATAATCTCTCGCAATAGCAAAACCAGTCCCACAATTATTCAAATAAACCTGCCACTTGGAAACTACTCAGTGCTGTATTCATTTTTTTGGATGGATATATGGAGGAGCTGGTTACTCCGTACATGAAGCACAAGGAGCGGCATTTTTGTTAGCAATTTCCCTCTATTGTTAAGAGTGGCGTCAGACTGTTTGTGTTTAGTGATGGAGATGGATGGAGGCAACCAAAATCCAATGTAAGTTTAATGGTTAGTGTATAAAAGACATGTAAGAAAATATCAAGGAATAAGTAGAAGGCCTGGTCAGAGACAGAAAGGAGTGAAATAGAATGTGGCAAAATAGAATGGCCTGTAAAGGAATGGACATCTAATAAATTATCTCTGTATCATCATTTTTATTATAAATTGAAAGACACAGGAACCTATTCCAAGGTTAGTGTCAACTTGACCAGAGCCATTATAGTCCATGGATTTGTTAAGTTTACACCAACCTTGGAATATTGCCCAGAGTATTTATTTGCTTTGTATGGATGGGGTGTCACGGTGTAAGTGGGAGGATCTGAGCATAAATTGCAGTGATAAAGATGGCGGCAGGTATTGAGGGATATTGAATCCACTAACAGGTGATGAGCACAGGAGGTAACGGATGAAGGACAAGGAACACAAAGCAGAGTAGGAGCAATGCAGATAGACAAGGGCTAGGAGACAGGTGACAGGAGGGATGGCGGTAGAGCTGGTGGATTGGCCATGTTTTCCTAGACACTTATTACTAGTTCATGGAGAGGGGAGCACATGGAAAGTGATGCCCTGCAACATGTATTATTCATATGCTACAGTAGGACAATCAAGGCTGGGCTTCCTGGAATTCCTTTCTCGCAGCATATGGATGATACATTGTCTGGGGTGGCATTTTTAATTCACTGTGCATCAGTATGAATATATTATATGTATGGCATGACAAAATGGAGTGAAAAACAGATAAATAAATGGCATGTAACAGAGGGTCACGGAGAATAAAAAGGACAGCGTGTAAATTCCAAATCAATCAATCGATGCATTGGTGTGATGGAAGGGACCGGTCAGAGAGGGACTGAGAAGAACAGGAATAGAAAAGGATAAGTGGTGGAATAGTCCATAACGGTGAAATGGTGCATATTCATACCGTGCTGTCAGACACTGGGGGTGAAGTCACTGGTGGTGGCGATATGGTCCTCTGCGTCGTATCTGACTGATTCTTCACTGTGAGAGAGGAATCTCGTTCTTCCTTTTATACAGAAAGTCGTGATGCTGAAGGTGAGTTTGCTACGAACCCCAGAGGACCACGACGGCTTAATACATAGCAAACCTATAGAAAGGATCGGCCAGCATCTTGTAACTCAAGGGTTAATTGAAGTGACTTTTATTATTATTATTTATTTTCCTCGGAGGCAATTTATATAATTATGGGTCCGGAGGGGCTTCCCAGCTGTGTCCCGCGGCTTGGTCACATCATGCAGGGATAGTAATTACTTTATACGTGTAACCCATGTGCTGGCTTGCGTAGACGTGCGCTAACTACCCACTGACAGCTAGTCTGTCAGGAATATTCAAAGAGAGACGAACTCTCACTGAAATTGCACTGAACAGTGAATTTCCCCATACGGTGCAATTTCGTGGCCATTCGACTATTTAAAAAGCAGGCAATTCGTCAGATACTGGTGAATTGCCAGCGAAATACGGTGTCTGTTCAACGGCAGTGAAATCCCCATAGAGAAGCAATGGTTAATCTATTCAGAGACACCGAACAGCAGTTAAATGTCAGTGAAATGCCCTGATTTTTGGTGGTTTAGTTTGAGAGGTTTAATCAGGCGAATCCCATAAGTTTGAATGTAAAAACAATTCCCCTCTTTTATTAAATATTTATTCAACCGTTTATTTTTCATTTGCAGCAAAAAGTCTCTTCATTAATTATTGTTTTGGGGTTTTTAGAAGGCATTTTTCAGGATTTTTTCGGTAATTTTTTCTTAAAATGGTGTTTTTTATATTTCTGTAACCGACTATTTTAACCCCTTAGTGACCGGGCGGTTTTACGCAAATCCGTTCTTTAGTGACCGCTGCTGTTTTTACGTTTCTGCGCTGTTAGTGTTTAGGTCAAATTCTCCTCTTAATTGTTTATTCAACCCACACATATTATATACTGTTTTTCCCGCCATTAAATGGACTTTCTAGAAATACCATTATTTCCATCATATCCTATAATTTACTATAAAAAAAATTGAAATATGATGAACAAAATGGTAAAAACACACTTTTTCGTAATTTAATCCCCAAAATCTATAACCACCAAAAAAGACCCTGGCTAAATAGTTTAAAAATTTTGTCCCGAGAATTTTGGGCTTTTAACCCCATCACTGCTGAGCCAGTTCACCTATGTGTGCTAAGCTCATTATGACTCATTATGAGCTCATTATGCTCATAATTTTTAGATGACAGCCTAGGTCCTATTTAATTAAACCCCCGCAAGACAATTTAAAAAAAAAATATTTAAATTTAAAAAAATATTATTATTTTCTATTTCTTCACACCAAACCTGGTCATGTTTGGTATTATGATCAGGCCTTTCCAATGATGTCAAACATGACCCTCTAGCTGCCACGGATCAGGAGATAGGGGGATCCTTTGGATCTCCTTATCTCCACTTGGCAGCTAGGGGGTTAACTGGCCCACTGACATCCTCACACATATGGTGAGGATGTCAGTGGGTGGGGGGTGACCCACAGGCTTGGCTGACATCCAAGATGTCAGCCACCTCCAGGTTTGAATCGCGATCCGGCAGCAAATTGGTTAATGTTATACACCGCTGAAAAGGGGAGACTCTCCCCTTTCCAGCGGTGTAATTTTTTTTTCCTACTACAAATGGTTGGGGAGATAGAGGGCTCCCCTTCCTGAATTTTGCTGCATTCGCCAGAAACAGCAGGGCAGGCTTCCAGCCTGCCAGACATGCCGTGGGAGTCGGCAAGGGTGGTAAGTATAGGCGGGAGGGAGGGTAGGAGACAGCTGACGTACCATGTAGATCCACGGGTCTAAGGGAGACTCATGGGCGTGACGTACATGGTACGTCCGCGGTCGGGAAGGGGTTAATATTATTCATAGGACCTTATATATTATTCACAGGCAGTACTTTGTTTGAAAATGCCTATTAAAAGTTACAGTTGTTTTTGTTTATTTTTATTACCCCGTTTGGCGGCTTGTCAGCTTTTTCCGACGACTTGTTGGTGCTCTCTGTTTGGCGGGTCGTTGGCTATTTTCAGATCGATCTGACGGTTTTTTCGATTCAGTCGGTTGGTTGATTCGCTTCACTTAGGGTACTCTGTGGTGACGTTTCAGCGATCTCTGAATAGTCCTGATAGTATCCTACCCATGAGTCAGTGCTGGCTTGGGTAGACGTGTACTAACTACCCACTAACTGCTAGACTATGGTTATCTCTTAGATCATAAGCCCTGTGAAAGGGCAGGACAGATAAGGGGTTATTCAATAAACAGCAAACTTTGAACTGATATGCACCGAACAGTGCAATTCCGGGGCAGTTTGTCTATTCAGAGAGCTGTCAATTCACCAAATACTGGCAAATTGACAGCGACATGTGGTGCATTTCGTCACAGATCGACGACCTTCGGCGGCAGTGAAATTGTCCCATAGAGAAGTAATGGTTAATCTATTCAAAGACGCTGAACTGCACCGAAATGTCAGTGAAATGTCCTGATTTTCGGTGTTTCACTTTAACAGGTTTAAACAGGCAAATCCCATAGGATTCAACGTAAAAACATATATATTTTTCAGGATTTTGTTGTCAAAAATTTTATTCCCATCTTTTTATAATGGTGTTTTTTTATTAATCAGTACCAGACCATTTTACTATTTTTTATAGGACTTTTTATTATTTCCATACATTTTCATTGTTTTAAACTCCTTTTAAAAAATAGTAGTTTTTTAAAATATTTTTCTGCCCCCAATTCGGCGGCATTAAAGCGGCTGATCGGCATCTTTTGGCGTGTTCGGCAGTCAGTTCACAGGCATTCAGCAGATTGTTGACTGTCTTCAGCGTGTTCAGCGGTCAGTTTGGCTGCTTTCCACAGATCATCGGCGGTGTTTGGCGGTCAGTTCGGCGGTCGCCAGTGGCGTTGGACGAGCTGATCTGTGGCATTCGGTGATCTTTGATGGATCCCGTTCGGCACATGTTGAGGACCTTGCAATAAATACTGAATTCACTGCAGCGTCGGCGAACTTGAACTCCTAAAGTACCCAGTTCATCTTAATTCATCTCATAAAGTAATCGCTGTGAGTTCACTTAAGCTCAATATTTCATACTACTTATTTGACATATGAATGACCTTTGTTCTACAAGTTGCGAGTTTGTTATGATGATTCTCCAAATCCCACTGATCTCTCTGTGTAAGAGAGTTTACATGGTGCTTGGTATGGAAATATAGAGAGTACTAGAAAAATACATTCCGACCCACCCCCCATAACCTTCTTAAGGTTAGAAACATAACGTCTTCAGTCTTGTGTAACTGTGTCAGAAATAAATATTTATTATATGATAATATCTGTGAAAAAATGGGTTAAGTAAGTAGGAAGCACTTTAGCAAGAATTCTACAAGCCACAATTTATACCTAGTAACTTTTCTACTCTACTTCCTATCTGAGCATAGTCATGATTGACCTCAAATAGTAATGGGAAGACGGATGGAAACAGAGAGTTATTTTTTCAATATAGTATTGTCAGAACTACTCGATAATCTCTCAGAAAGCCAATGGACGTGGTTTGTCTCATCCTGGTGTTCCTCTTCCTTTTTTGATGAGTTGTTCTCTTGAGTTCATGTTGGGTCTAAACAATATAATGAAGCATTTATTGGCAAACATACAAACCACAAGGGCCCAGCTGGATGCCAGGATGGCAAAGATCTCCATGGCCACTGTGTACTTGCCCTGAGCACTTACTGAGGCTGGGATAAAGGACACCCAGACACTGAGGAAGGCCAGCATGCTGAAGGTAATAAATTTGGCCTCATTGAAACTGTCAGGAAGCCTTCTAGCCAAGAAGGCAACAACAAAACTGATGGAAGCCAGGAGACCAAGGTAACCCAACATGCACCAGAAGGCAGTGGGAGAACCTTCATTACATTGGATAATGATAAGCCGAGGTTGAGTTTCAATGTTCTGTTCGGGATATGGAGATGCAATAGACAACCATGTGATACACAAAATAAATTGCAGGAGTGAGCAGATAAAAACCATCACATAGGACACATGTGGATTTGTCCATTTCTTGAGATTACTTCCTGGTTTGGTGGCCATAAATGCAAACACCACCATGATAGTTTTGGCCAAGATACAAGAGACACAAATAGCAAATACCATCCCAAATGTGACTTGACGTAGGAGACAGTTAACAGGTTGAGGATATCCGATAAAGACCAGTGAACAAAGGAAACAGAAGGACAAGGACACCAGAAGAAGACAACTTAGACTATAGTTGTTGGCTTTCACAATAGGTGTTGTCTTAAACTTAATGAAAATCTTCAAGATGGCAACTGGGACCAAAGAAGAGATGACACTTGTAGAGGACAATATTGTGCCCAAGGGATCTTCATAGGAGAGGTACTCTACCGGCTTTGGTTGGCATGTGGTTTTCTCAGAGTTCGGCCACATATCCCACAGACACTTAATGCAAGTGAAAGAATCTACAGAAAATATAATAATTATTAACCACATGTGCATGTGCATGAAAAAGTCACAAGTCTATCGTAGATGAAACATAATTGGAGAAAGAAATTTTTGGGGATGTCATGAACCGACTTAGAAGTTGAGAGTCATGATGCTGATATATAACTCAAAGGAACCTTACTACCAGGAGGTATCCTAGGCCATCCTGGAGGCAAGCAGGTATAAACAAGACATGGTGGCATTGCATACCCCATGATTTTCTGGCCCTCCTCCGGCCTGCCTCCCTTCCCATTGGTCGATGATCGCTGTCATTGGATGCTGCATTGTCTTAACTCAATAAGTATAAAATGTAGTAGTTAAAAATCTGTTTTCATAGTTATATTTTTATTCCACTTTAACTTGCCTGTTTGATTGGTGATCTCTCCTTGAGGACATGGGACACATTGGAAGCAGCAGACAGGTTCTCCTTTTCTTGCCGCCTTCCAAAATCCAGGAGGGCAACTTTGACTGCAGACTGAGATTGGTACCTAGATGAATTTATGGTCTTATTATGTTAATTCTTTATGTAGCTGTAGTAAACCTCTATGAAAATGGATTACTCATATAAGGGAGAAATCCATACCTGTCGTTCTCCAGTGGTCCAGATGATGGCACTTGTATTGATGGTGAAGACTTTCCCAGGAGGAGCTGCCATATCATAGCTGCCAACCTTGACATGATGCATGTCACCACTTGGACTCAGGTGCCAATTCACAATGTCATAGACAGTAGGTGGGTCTCCATTTTTGTCAAAATATACTTCCCTCCCGTCTTTCAGCTTGAACCTCACTTTTTTCAGGTAGTACAGGAGCTGGAAAGTTCACAGTTACAGATATAATGATTAGTGATGGGCCAAACACCCCGTGTTCGGTTCGCATTCAAACTCGAACATCCGAAAAAGTTTGACCGCAAACTCGAATACGATGTGAACACAATGCAAGTCAATGGAGCTCGATCGTTCAAAAATTAAGGTCCCCTCCAAGAGGGCATATATGCAAGATATTCGCCATAAAAGGTGTATGGGGGTTTGGGTACTGCTCTAGGGGACAGGAAACAATGAAAAAAATGATGTAAAACATGTTTTTAACCGTTTCACTGCTGAGTGCTGAGCCATTTCACCGCTGTGCCCTGAGCTCATTTTTACCACTTCTGCTCATGTTTAAACATGATTTGAAGGTGTGGGAAATGTTTGACCAACAAGGTGTGGGAAATGTTTGACCAACAAGTAGTGGGAAATGTTTGACCAACAAGGTGTGGGAAATGTTTGACCAATAAGGTGTGGGAAATGTTTGATCTACTAGGAGTGGGAAATGTTGGACCAAAAAGGTGTGGTTAAATGTTTGACCAACAAAGAGTGGGAAATGTTTGACCAACAAGGTGTGGGAAATGTTTGATCAACAAGGTGTGGTAATGTTTATGAATCCCATAGGCTTCAATGTTAAAAATATTCCCGTTTTAATCCAATATCTAATAAGCCGTTTATTATTATATTCTGCAGTAGAGTCTTATTTTTAGATTTTTTAGGATCTTTTAAGCATTTTTTTTCTCGAACTTTCCGCGAAAGTCCCGAAAAGTTTGAAGTTCATGTATTTTCGAACAGCCAATGTTCGAATCGAACTTCGAACCGATTCGAACCGGCAGCCCATCCCTAATAATGATTACCACTTGTTATATTATCTTTAGAGCACAACCTATGGAAACAATTATGTTCGATTTCCTTGGCATTTCCTTACTCTCCCTGACCTCGTGGTCTCATAATTCTCATTCTTGTTCACCATAAGCCTAGCAGGTAATCCAAACATGGATATTTAAACCTGTTATTTGAGGTGCATAGATTGGTGTCGGTTACATTGTCCTGATGAGGCCCAACTAAAGTTAAAAAAGGGGTTAAAAATAGCTATTAGTTGCCTTATCCAAAAAAACGCAGCAAAACTGCCAAATTGATCGAAAAACCGGACGCAAAACCACCAACCGCATCCAAAAAACCATCGAAAAAAAACATGAATCGATCTGAAAATCTATTTTTGATAAATCACCACAAAAACACTGAAAAAGCTGACGACCCACCAAACAGACAGCTGACCAGCCGCAGGGAAAAAGCCAACAATGACGAACAGGTAAAAAAAAAAGCAACTTTTTACTCTTAGACTCTATGGGACAAGCTATGCCATCCGCATGCCAAGAGGGCTTTGAAGACGTAGGGTGTATTTGTATGCCCCGCTGACTTCAATGGGCCACCTTGGCCCCACCCCATAGTCTGTAGGCTGCAGAGTGACTGCCTGAGCTCAGACCATCACTCTACAGCCAATGATGCATGCCGCGCATCAGCCTCAGGGTGGGCCGAAGTCAGCGGCTTGTGGCCCCACCTGTTGGCGAGGCATACCTTTACATCATGCCGGCGTTAACCCCCACTAAGGGGTTATAAGCTGCTTGCAAAAAAAACTACAAAAATGCCTGGAAATGATATATACGGTCCTATGAATAATAATAAAAAGTTCTGTTACAGAAAAAAAATCAGAAAAAAATATTTGCCAAAAAATCCCCAAAAATTACTAAACAAAATCCTAATAAATAAGTAAATAAAGTTATTTTTTGCTGCAAGCGAAAAGAATAAACAGTTGAATAAATATTTAATAAAAACAGGGAATATTTTTAACATTGAATCCTATGGGATTTAAGCCTAAATAGTTACGAAATGTTGTCCTCAAAAAAGAAATACCCAGGGCAGTATTACAATGTTGGTGCTAACTGAAAACTGAAAACTTCCATAGGATATAATGGCTCTGGGAAGTTTACAACAGCTCTGGTTAAGTTAGCAACAACTATGTAATATGGCCCCCCAATTTTAACACGTTTTTGCTTTTAACCCCTTCACTGCTGAGCCAAATCACCTCTGTGTGCTGAGCTCATTTTGACCATTTTATACTCATCACGTAAATATGATTTGAAGTCCTATTTTATTATACCCCCATAGAATTTTTTTTAAATCACTTTTTAACCCTTTCGCTGCTGAGGCTTTTCACACCTCTGTGCTGAGGTCATTTTTACCGGTTTTGCTCATCATGTTTAAACGTGTTTTGAAGGCTTATTTTAGTATATTACCCAGACATATTATATATCGTTCTTTCCGTCAGACTCGGTAGATTCATAATATGTCATTATTATATGTATACGTTATGTCATGTCTGTATATTATAACAAAAAATGCAATAAAATATGTATTTTCAATAATTTACAACGTGTAAAGTGTTTTTTTTCACATTTTAACATGCGAGCAATTGCAGTTATATTTTGTATGGGGTGCGCTTGTTAAAAAAATTAGAGATGGGGTCTCGTTACATTTTTTTGGGGAAAATTACGCGATTTTTAACAAACGCACCGCATACAAAAATCGTTAGTGCAGCATCATTGTTCACATTATAATTGAAATGGGAACAATATTGCTGCATTAACAAACCAAAAAAAAGAAAAAAAAAATTTATTTTTTTTTTTATAATTTTTTTTTATTTATTTTTTTATTTATTTTTTCATTTTTTTTTTTTTACAAAATTTTTCACAGCAGTGTTTGGTATCGTTGGAACGGCCATGCTCTGGCCGATCCAACCATACCAAACATTAACCCCTAGCTGCCATGGATCAGGAGATAGGGAGTTCATTGGAACTCCCTATCTCCACCGTTGGTGGCAGTTAGGGGTTAACTCTAGGACTGGCGTCATCGTGCTACGCACGATGACGCCAGTCCTCAGGGGGAGTTCCGGAGGCTTGGCCGACATCCAAGATGTCGGCCAGCTCCGGGAAAGGATCGCGAACCGGCGCTTTTCAGTGCCGATTCGCGATCCAGCTCCCCAGGGGTTAATGCCAGGCACCATTTGGAAGGGCAGGCTGTGCCCTTCCAAATGGTGCCTGGGTTAACCCCCGCAGATCCGCTGATCGGGAGGGAGAGAGGTCCGAAGGCCTTTCCAATGATACCAATTATGATCTTCTAGCTGCCACGAATCTGAAGGACCCACCTAACTCTTCTTGGCAGCTAGGGGGTTAACTGGCCAACTGAAGTAATTGCACATATGGCGACAATGTCAGTGGGTGGGGGGTGACTCGGAGATCTTGGATGTGAGACACTTCCGGGTGCAAATCGCGATCCGGTGCCTAAGGGATTAAAGAGAGGTACCGCTGAAAGGGGCAGACTCTGCCCGTTCCAGCGGTACCTTTCTTTTTTCTCTAGCTCCAGCCGTTGGGGAGGGAGAATGCTCGAAAGGCACCCCTCCCCTTTCAGGTTACCCATGTAAGTGCCAGGGGGCTTCTGAAAATGAGATAATCACGACGACTAGGGCCCATGAAACGTCAAGGAGACTTCATCAAAGCCATTCCGGCTTGGGACCCTGGCCAGAGAGGTGAGTATAGTGAGGGAGCCCAATTTAAAAAATTTGAATTTTCACACTGACAGTCAATACTCCATAGGTAATTTGTCGTATGAAGTCAGGAAGGCAGGTGGAAATGCAAACAGAACAAGTTAATGTTCAATTATTACAATAAAAGTATCACCTGCCATGGCTTGAAATTCCAAATGTCGGGACACGATCCTTGGGGATATTTGCAATTTTTCATATCTTCTAAAGATTTGGTCACAGCATGGACTGCGGTGTAAACACTATAAGTGGTTCTTAAATTAGAGACATCGGTGTAGACATTTTGGACACTCGCTAGATTCTCTGATCCAGTGCATTCTTTCACTGCGTTACTGAAATATCCAGTTTGGTTTTTATCATCTATGAACTTGCAGCTGAATGTCAGCTCCCAAAATATCCTTATCAAGTATCTTCCTAAAGTCATGGAAGGATGGATCGTGTTGAGGAACTCTCTAAGTCCAGGTATTGTTCCACTGTTTAAGGCTATTCCTATTGTACCGACAAGATGAGCGGAAAACGTTTTCAAGGAGGCCATAGTGGATATCGACCAAGCATCGCTGGCAATGAGTATCCTTGTGATGTTCTGTTTTATCATCTCTTCCAGAATGGGAATCAAATCAATACCGTTAGCAAAGATAACCACAACTTTTGCTGTCGATACCTTCATCACTTTGACTATATGTGGGGCGTTACGATCTGGATGACTGGTGAGAATGTTCTCGCTGAAGGCCACACAAGCTCCAGCACTGACAATTCCTTGCTGGACAAGTTGAATCCCCTGTTGTCCATAATCAGTGTCCACAGCTAAAAGCCCAACCCAGGTCCAACCTAAGTGTAACAACAGATCAGCAAGGCCTTTGGACTGGAAGATATCACTGGGAACAGTCCTGAAGAAAGATGGAAACTCTCTCTTGTTGCTTAGGAGGGGGCTGGTAGCATAATGACTGATCTGTTGGGAAAGTAACAGTCAGTTAAATTATAACTAGTGTAACCAATAAGCTTTCGAACGACCAATGACTTCTAAATATATTAGTAATAGAAAAAAAATCATGAGGGGAATTACATATGAGTGAGCAAAGTTTGTGAAGGCCCTGACAATGGGCAACCTCACAAGGTATGTGAAGGGCCCTCACATACTCTGCTCACCGATGCAAGAGAATGCAAGAGTGATGGACTCCATCACTGGGGAAGTTGTAGAAGCCTGGGATCTAGCCTCCTCACTACTGACTATAGGCCAAGGTGCTGTCTGGGGTTCGCCACTTGGATTTGCTAAGGAATCCAGGATTTGTGTAGAACTGTGTCTGGGCATCCTGGCGGGTGCGCCCACCTTGTAAAGGACATATTTTCCAGCATGTAGACTAAAGAGGGGGAGGGGAATTTATCTGGCAGCCAGAATAAGATACTTATCTGTTCCCAGTTTGAATCTAGCTTCTTTTGTTCTGTTATTGGTTATCTGCTGATCCTATGTTTCTTTTATTCATGAAGTATATTGCCCCTTAACTATACATATCTTTATGTCTGGTTTTCAGTAACAAGTTAATTTTGCTGCTGTTACTCTGAACACTGGTCTTGCCTAGTGATTTGGGGTCAATTGCATATTATTATTTGGAGGTCTTGTGCCTGACCTAAATGTTCCCGGTTCTGCCTGGTAATGTAGGGAGGTTTGGACTAAGGTTGCTGGAATTCAGGTTCCAGCTTGGAGAAAGTTATAGTCTGACAGCGGCACCCAGCCGAAAAACAAGGCATTCCGTCACAACAGTGTAATCCAGACATGGACCCCTTTTTTGAGGTGCCTAGCAAGGTATCTGCTATAGCCTCCTGGTGAGGCCAAATTATTGTTGGAGGCTGCAGTTACTCTCATGCAGAGGAAGGAAAGTAGCATTTCAGTCCTGGCCATCCTTTCTGAGAGATAGACTGATTTGCATATGGTTCAGCTTCCTATGTAATGGCCCAATTGAGCTAAAACCATGTGAGATCTGACCTGGAACCCACTGTAGGGCAGACTGCTTACGCTGTTTCCTGTTCTCAGGACCCTCACAAACCTTTTGACGTTGCCAATACTCTGAGCCCTCACAAACCTTGTGATGCTGCCTGTTCTCTGGGCCTTCACATACTTTACCTGTTATTACATATATAAGCGTTAAACTAGGCAACACAAACTCACTAATCATTATCATGAACAAGATAATATTCAATATTTTTTTTCATTCACTTTAGAAAGAAATACAAAAATATATCACTTTAGCTTTACTTATAGTGAAAATGTTGCGTATACTTTTTAGGTTTTTCATGTGCGTCATTGGTTGATTTATGTTTATGTAGGTGGATTAATGATTGACATCAAGAGTCTAGTCCTCAAAAAATAAATTTCCTACACCCCATGAAACAGTTTTCAGTGGGCTAAGCTAGATTTCTGCTACCTTGACCCTGGAGCTGAAGGAAGCCAGTTCTGGAACTGCACCCTTTTCCTCCTTCCTGCCTTGTGGGGAAAGGGAATTCTTTTGTCTGTTAGACCAGGGCTTATATGTGAGAGGGGGAGGCTATTCATTTTGATATAAATTCTTGTATGGCTGTCCATCCCCTGTGTGTGTTGTCCCATTGGCTCCCCCTGTTTTTTTCCGTGTGTATGCCCTGTCTGATATATTGTGCTGTGAAACCAAAATAAAGAAGCCGAAGTCTTTGTTTTCTTACAATGAACTCCGGCTATTGACTGGGTGGGATTTGGGCAGAATCAATACTTCTTCGGACATTGACAGCAAGAGGGAACCTGCTGCATGGAGATATCCACGTTGGGCACCGAGCTCCATGACACTATCGTTATTTGAATAGAACAATGTAAAACTCAAGTGCAAATTTGTTTAAGGTTAAAGTGACCCTAACTCTAACCCTCTGCACTTTTTCTGAACTATGGTGAAATTCATGTAACAGTAGTATCATAATTGGAGTAAACTACGGTAGACTTCAAACAATGGTAGTTCCATCGCTTCAAGCTATTTAAGTGTTTAAGTACTTAATGACAAATAATAAATTTTTCGATTCCTGGCTACTTTTTCAAGTTGTCAACAAGGTCGGCCATTAGATGGAGACCTATCAAACGGATACCTTTTCCACGTGTTCAACTGCTACTGTATTTTGTTAAGGTAATATTATACAGTTGCATACTGAGCGTGATCCGTCCGTCCAACTGATTTAAAGCGATCTGTGAACAATAAAAGAAAAATAACCTTCTAAATAAATTATATAAGACCTCTCACCAGTGGATAACTGAAGAGGCGTAAGATGTGAGACAGTAAAATGGAATGTGTGGAGATAGATGGTCCGATGATGGAACTGAGAGAAACATCCCCAGCACATCGGTAATTGGGAATGATTCTATCATACCCTGTCACCGCCTGCAAAGCTCCTTTTAGGTCAAGCTGAAGAACATCACAGGAATCATATGCTTGAAAGCCCAGGGTGACATTGGGGAGTATGTCTGGATTTCCATTGATCTCTGCCACGACAAATCTTATTACCTGGAGCTGCTGTAAATTCTGAATGTAGATCCTATAACAAAAACAAGAAAATAATATGTTTAGAGGTTTAAAATGAATATGAGAAGATCCTGACAATACAGGGTTAATAAAGAGCTTCACTATATATCATATATATAAAAAAAGTAAACAGCCTGTAATATTCTAAATATACAGGTTTGGCATGGTCATGCGGTCAGTGGAGGCAGGTCCTCCTCTGCTGCCATCAGGAGAGTACCGGACCCACTGCAGCTATGGGGCCCTTGTATTCTCTG
The DNA here is from genome assembly GCA_009667805.1 of Leptobrachium leishanense. Taxonomy (NCBI): domain Eukaryota; kingdom Metazoa; phylum Chordata; class Amphibia; order Anura; family Megophryidae; genus Leptobrachium; species Leptobrachium leishanense. The sequence goes on from CM019065.1 coordinate 22,453,307, forward strand.
ACTTATCACTGGTTTTCATGGCTTGTGGTGGTGCAATGCTCTCCAGCCCCTCCCAACACAGACGGCATAAAGCTCCCTTCTGGTAGCTGGTTCTCAGTGTGGATACATGGAGAACTGTGGGGTCAGTCACTAGGGTACAGGGATAAGATTCAGGGGGTTATAATGTGTGAAAATTCCTGTACAGTACAGATACAAGGTGTTGCTGTAATTGCCATACACATGCATTATACAGACATATACAGATATTGGTATTTTTATATGAATTTCATCCCAACAAAATTTATGTAGAGATAAATGAAAAATGAATCAACGTTGTGAAAATGTACATTATTTTTTTTTTTTTAAATTATTTCAGCATAGCAACATATGGAATTAATAATTATATCCCAAATTTAAGTGTTATCTACACAACCAATACTTCATATAAATATTAGACATGGGCACGGCGGTCTTTTTCATTTAGTTTAGTTTTGGATTTTTTCTTCCCGTTTTTCTTTGTTATTTTGAGTCATTCGGTATTTTACCGCAATTCGTATTTTTGGACCAATCCAAAATTTTGGTCGGACCCACATATCGTTTTTGGATCACTTCTTTTTTTTTGGTTTTATGAGTTATCTTGTTTTTTGGATCACTTTGTCTTTAATTTTTTTTATGAGTTAATCTGTATTTTGGGGAAATTTGTATGGAAACCATGCTCCAGATCCAGGGCTCTCTATGGTGCTGAAACATATTCAATGAATAGCATGTTTCAGATCAGCAGGGCGGCACCATGGAGAGCTATGGAGCTCACCATGGTGCTGAAACATATTCAATGAATAGCATGTTTCAGATCAGCAGTGCAGCACCATGGAGACCAACAGAGCACACCAGGGTGCTGAAACATCGTATCTATTCAATTCGTTGCCGAATGGAAAAAAATCCTCATTGTTTTGAAATAAATTAGGAACAATAAAATTTCACCCAAAAATCCCGAAAAATGCCTAAAAAATAAATAGATAAATATACTGTTTGCTGCAAGTGAAAATAATAAACTTGCTGAAGAGGCCCTGCCCCGAATTTGTTTTATATATTTAACTATTAATAAATCCTTTTATTTTACCTATACACCTCTGCTCTGTGATTACTGTGCAGCGTAATCGTTCTATTGAGAGGCTTCCAGCACACACCCCGCGAGGATTCCAGCCCAGCAGACGACCGCAGGACATGAGGAGAAACGAGGTTAAAGAAGGGAACTGGCCACCTTTATGGGTCAGATTTGCACATAGAGTGAGCGTGATAGCAATATCGGCTCCCGCTCACGTGAGTTTGAAATTGTCACAACCACTTTCTCTTTCCTTTTACTTAATGATTTGCACTATGGAATCTGTTTTCTCTGTTTTATCAACATAAAAACCGGACCAGCTACGAAGGGAAAGGAAAAAGCAGAAACAATATTGTTTTCTCATTGAATCACCACCTGCAGATTGAACTTTGACCACCAGGTGGCAGCGATATATAAGAACTGCGAGACTCTAACACAGGCAAACGTTTCTTTAAATGAATACTTGAAAACAGCATATACATGTTTATTTACTATACGTGTTATATACCATCATATGTAATTATATTTATTGCGACCCCATGATGAAAGATATTTTATAATAATCTTTAAACTCGTGTTGCCATCTAAAGAAAATCATCATTTCATTTTCCAGAAAAGGGTTATATCAAATCCTGCTCACGTGAGCAGCGCTCAAACCAGAGATTAATTTCCATTTCTGAAAATAATAAACAGTTGTATAAATATTTAATAAGAACAGAATATTTTTTTACTTTGAAACCTATGTGGAAAAAAAGCTTCGTTGCATTAATAGTAAATTAGGAAACTTAAAATTTAACCCAAAAAACCCTGAAAAATGTCAAAAAAATACATAAATTAATTGACTTGTTGCTGCATGTAAAAAATAAACGGTTTAACAAATATTTAATATAATCGGGAATATTTTTTACTTTTAACCCTTTCGCTGCTGAGGCTTTTCCCGCCCCTGTGCTGAGGTCATTTTTTACCTGTTTTGCGCATCATGTTTAAACGTGTTTTGAAGGCTTATTTTAGTATATGACACCGACATATTATATATCGTTCTTTCCGTCAGACTCGGTAGATTCATAATATGTCATTATTATATGTATACGTTATGTCATGTCTGTATATTATAACAAAAAATGCAATAAAATATGTATTTTCAATAATTTACAACGTGTAAAGTGTTTTTTTCCACATTTTAACATGCGAGCAATTGCGGTTATATTTTGTATGGGGTGCGCTTGTTAAAAAAATTAGAGATGGGGTCTCGTTACATTTTTTTTTGGGGAAAATGACACTATTTTTAACAAACGCACCGCATACAAAAATCGTTAGTGCAGCATCATTGTTCACATTATAATTGAAATGGGAACAATATTGCTGCATTAACAAACCCAAAAAATAAAAAAAAAGTGTTTATTTTTTTTTTTTTAAATTTTTTTTTAATTTTTTTTATTTTTATTTTTCATTTTTTTTTTTTACAAATTTTTTAACTTTCATGTTTGGTATCGTTGGAACGGCCATGCTCTGGCCGATCCAACGATATCAAAATTTAACCCCTAGCTGCCACGGATCGGGAGATAGGGAGTTCATTGGAACTCCCTATCTCCACAGTTGGTGGCAGTTAGGGGTTAACTGTAGGACTGGCGTCATCGTGCTGCGCACGATGACGCCAGTCCTCTGGGGGAGTTCCCGGAAGCTTGGCCGACATCCAAGATGTCGGCCAGCTCCGGGAAGGATCGCGAATCGGCGCTTTTCAGCGCCGATTTGCGATCCAGCTCCCCAGGGGTTAATGCCAGACATCATTTGGAAGGGCAGGCTGTGCCCTTCCAAATGATGCCTGGGTTAAGCCCCTGTGTGCCACCGATCGGGAGGGAGAGAGGTCCGAAGGACCTCCCCCCCTCCCTTTCAGGCGCCTCCTCCGCACATGCGGGGGGGGCGCCTGAATTAGGTGTCATCGCGCCCCCGCGATGACACCTAATGTTGGCGGCTGCTGGTCCGGATGCCGGGCTGACATCCAGGATGTCAGCCCGCACCGGAGGGGCCAGCGATCGGCCGGAACCCGGCCGAACGCTGACCCCAAACTGAGGACGCGCTCAGCGCGTCCTCAGCACACCAGCGGTAATGCTGAGGACGCGCTGAGCGCGTCCTTAGCATTGAAGTGGTTAAACCTATAGGAAAAAAAAGCTTCTTGCTTTAAAATACACTAGGAAACGTAAAATTTTGCCTAAAAAGTCCCAAAGAAATGCCTAAAAAATCCTAAAAAAAAGAAATAAACAGAGACATTCTGCTGGAAGGTAAAAAAAAAGACGGTTTAATAAATATTTAATAGAAACATGGATTTTTTTAACATTGAAACCTATGGGTGAAAAATCCCATTTTTATTAGTTTGAAATCATTTTGTCCATTTTCTTTTTTCGTTTTGGGTAATTCTCGTTCCGTTTCGTTTCGTTTCGGATCTTTTTCGGATCTTTTTGCCTCCTGATATTTCATTTAGTTGTTTTCGTTTTGTTAACACAATTTGTATTTTCAGCTGATTCATATTTTTGAACGGCTGATTTTTCGGGAACAAAAAAACCCAAAAACGGTGATTTTTGTCCAAATTTGAATTCGGAACAAAACGAAATGCATATGTCTAATAAATATTACAATGATGTTTTTTCAACAAAAAGAACTGGTCACTGTTAGAAGGCAGAAAATCTGGTAGATCCTCCAGGAACTCAAGCGCTCAAGAACAGAAAAAAAAACAGAATTCATTGACTGTTATGAACACAAAGCAACAAAAGAAGAAAACATATACAAATCCAAAATGTCGTACTGCAAGTAGGGTAGCCAGATCAGCCATGTTTTCCTGGACACATAAGGTGTTATCCAGAGAGCCCCTGAATTTTCGGCAAAATTCCGGTGCTCTCTCGTTTGGGGCATTTTGGTGCACTTCGGCGATTTCAGTTTGACGACCCAGCGGTGAATTCAGCATGAAAGTGCCAGGAACCATTGGATTTGTGGAAAACACATTTTCATTATACATACGTTGAAACTGTGCTTCAAATATACCTTCATTACCAAGTTATTTTCCCCAAAAAATTGCCAGAAACCAGTGTTTTATTGTAAAATCATTTTTAATTAATTATAAAGTAAGAAATATTTGATCGTATACCCATTGTATTTCTTACTGTAAATAACCTATTTGGCCAGTAGATGGTGCTATCTGCTGACAAACTGAGTTACAGAGGTTAGAGCGGCTGGTCTTTTTTCTTTTTTTGTCCTGCAACAGCTGCTGAAAGCCCGATATTTTAGAGCTTACATCACCTAATTTTACAGTTTTAGATCTTTGTGCATTATGCCCACAGGTCTTAAATTTTCGGGGCACCTTCTGCAGCCCAAAAGCAGACAAAATTAGCTTTTGGCTGCAGATCAGCATATCGAGATATCTCGATATTGGGGCACCAGATGGTACCTTTGAAGCCCGAGATATCTCAATATTGGTGGTGAAGGGGTTAAAAGCACATTTTCAAATGTATGCAATATTTGACAGGTAGGTGGTGCCATCTTCTGGCCAAATAGCACTATGACATCTCCATAGTACAGCTTGGGATCTGTTTTTTCCTTGAGGAAAAGGAAAGAATTCTAAGCTGTTTAAACTTTTTTGCACCTTGGGTATCACATAGGGGAATGTTCCAAAGATTATTTGCAAGTGAATTTTGTTTTAAAAAAGTTGAATTCCCTTGCATTGTTTCAGTATTTGCTCATATCGAGCATATTTGATAGTAAGGAACCAGCAGGTGCTTTGCAGATCGAGCATACTTGATTTTGGTTTTGATGTGGTAAAGAGCTCAATTTAATTCAAGTGATCGCCAAAATGTATTCTGGTATTTGTTGGTTGAAATTCGGCCGTTTTAATTAAATCAAGCTCTTAACCCTTCAATACTTCAAGATTGAGTATACTTGATCTGCAAAGTACCTGCTGGTTCCTCGATATCAGATATGCTCAATGTGATCTAATAGTGGAGCAATGCAAAGGGACTTGATACCCAAGGTGTCAAAACAGTTTCAACAGCTTGGAATCCTTAACTTTTTTGATTCGGCAGATTTAATTTAGAGCATGTTCGTACTTCGAGTACCATTAGAAATTCAGCTCAATTATCATCCTTCACACCTATACTCGCACTAATGGTAATTTTGGCTGTGTTTTGAATTTATTGGTAAGCCCCTGGTGGGCAGAAACTAGAGACAACCGACTGGAGAGCGGACAATGAGGAGTGAGACATGGTGATGACTGCCCTGGACGACCAGATATTTCGATGAGACTCCAGGCTTTATGAAGTGGTAAACCCACATTAATATTCATAACCCATGTCAAAAAAAATCCAAGAAAGCATTACTGAAGGAAAATTTTCCAAACATTTTTGTGCTTTTTACTGGCCGGCTTTTGCTTGGAACTCTAAGATTTTTATGGATTTCGACTGTGGATGAATCCATTTGAATGAATAGACGATATTTAAAAAAAAAATGAAAATATAGTCACAGTCATAAACTTTACAGACATATTGTTAGTGTCTCTCTGACCCTCCCGGGAGGGTCGGGACACTCCGTCTGGCTTCTATCAGGTCTGGAATCTGGTTTGTTCCCTTTACGCAAGTATTGAATATTTAGGAAATAATGACACGGACACAAAAGGTAATGCCATAATATCTTGTGTCATTGCACTGTGTTGCTCAATATATAGACACAAGTAAAGTAAACAAGGGCAGGGTAGTTAAAAAACCCAATCAAAATTGTACAAACGTAAGCACTTTTCTCTAAATATCCCTTATGTGACAACTTGCCAGAAAACAAAACTGTTGATTTTATAGTTTTGTCAGGGGGCACCCGGCGTGAGCCAATGTGAGCCCTTTGTCCAGGATATTCAGCCCTTGAGGCAGGTTAGCTGCTGGTAGATAATATACGGATACAAGACAAGATATATAACAGGACTGTAACAGGAATGGCAGGAGAACAAGGAGAACACAGATGAACTCTAAAGGGATCCCTAACTCTGGGGTAAGATCCTTGTATGGCCTTCTGTCTAGGAAAGGAAACCTAACAAGAAATAACACCTAGACAGGAGAACAGGAAGTCCGAGGGTTAAACATTTGGATTTGGATTCTGGCAAAACAAAAGTACAGACAGGAGGAAATCCTGATCTGGGGTAAGGTCCTTATACTGGCCTTCTAATACTATACAGGATACAGGGCACAGAAATAACAACATAGGTTAACAAGAGAATGATCAGAGGAAGTGCAAGCAGATCTAAATGCCAAGGTAGTGTGTCAGCAGTATGCCAGGGATCAAGAATCAGGAGAGTAATCAGTTAAGCCAAGAATCGGTAACCAGAATATCAATACACAGAGTACAGGGATGACACAAGAGAGTAGTAATACCAGAGCAAGAATCAAACACAGAAATCCTAGACACAAATACAGGAAGTATAAACTCAGGAACCCTCAGGAACATGAACCCATACAAGAGCCATGAGCCTCTCTGCTGCTTGCATCTGTATAGGTAACAGGACTGAGCAAACAGGACATGTGACCCCAGGCCTAACAGCCACAGGGGAATCCAGAAACGGCACAGGGCAGAATGGCTAGCCCAGATGGGGAACAGCTGGCCTGGATCGTTATCACCACCAGGGGGCATGGCTGGGACTGGTGGAAACGTGACAAGTTTGTCTTGTTACCTGCAAGAAACAGGGAAGGGCGGGGGAGGGGTGAAGCCACAAATTTGCTTCCTTTAAGACACACAGAGTAAATATAAAAAGACAGAAATTAAACTTAATTTGGACAATCCCTATAACACAGCATTAACTCCACAGATATTTAGATGTATCATGGTGCTCTTACGTTGAACATTTGGTGGTGGGCGGTTCTTCAGTGAAAGAAACTGTCTGATGGACCTTGTCGATATGTATAGGTAGCAGCACTCCTATCATTATATCTCCAAGTTGGGTCATTCCACTGAGCTCCGTGATGGGCAGCCTGCATCGCTGGTCTTCAGAGCAATAAATGCCATTAAGTATAGAAAGGAGCAACTGCCAGATAGTCAAAAACACCATCATGGTTTCTAAAAAGGAGACAAGTCTGAGAAGACAACACGTCAGTGAGAAGTTTGTTAAAAATACATCCCATTTAACACTTTAACAAGCACATAACATCCATTGGTTTGACTCTTGGTAAAAAACAATATTTCGGAGTGTGGGTTATGGTCATGGTACTGGGTCGCAGGTAGAGCCTAATTGTGGGGGACAGGGGACAAAAGCATGGTAGGCAGGTGCATGGCTGTAGACAAAGGTTTTATTTACAGAATACAGAGCAGGATCAGGTGGAAGGCAAGAAACACGAGGAGACTCGCAGCAAGGGTAATAACACACTTTATTACGATGAAATGGATGGCATTGTTTCAGCTAACAGAGTCACGCAAACTGTGTTAGCCGAGACGTGGCCTTCCTTTTCATCTTCATAAAACTTGCCAAGTGATCCACTTTGAGGCGTTTCTGGATTCCTGTTTTTCTTCTGGTCTGTATGCTGAGATTGTTCAACTCGGAAACCATGGCCACCTTCTACCACACCAGGAAAATGACTATGTTCACTGTGGGCATTTGAGAGCATTGCCACCCTCTCTTGCGTTGACCAATGGATCAGTGACCAAATAAAATATAAGGATCGGTCCATGAGGAATTGGTCAGTGACTGAATGGAATATAAGGAATGGTCCATGACAAAGTGGACAATGACTGAATGGAAAATACAGAATGGTCCATGACAAGGTGGCTAGTAACCATATGTAATATAAGGAATGGTCAATGACGTGGTGATCAGTGACCAAATAGAGTATAAGGAATGGTCCATGATGAGGTGGTCAGTGACCAAATGGAATATAAGGAGTGGTCCATGGCGAGGTGGTCAGTGACTGAATGGGTTTTTTGGATAAGACAAGCAATATTTCAGTCCTCAGACTTTTTTTTCTCATTTCACAGCTAGAAAAAAGCTCTCGCAATGGCAAAACTTGGAAACTTCTCAGTGCTGTATAGAATGTTTTGGATGGATATGTGGAGGAGCTGGTTACTCCGTACACGACACACCAGGAGGCATTCTTCTATAACCCCCCTCCCATTTTCAAGAGTAGGGGCCAGTTTGTTTGTGTTTAGTGATGGAGATTACCAAAATCCAATGTAAGTGTAATGGTTAGTATATAAAAGACATGTAAGAAAATATCAAGGAATAAGTAGAAGGCCTGGTCAGAGACAGAAAGGAGTGAAATAGAATATGACAAAATAGAATGGCCTGTAAAGGAATGGGCATCTAATAAATTATCTCTGTATTATCATTTTTATTATATATTGAAAGACCCTGGATCCTATATCAAGGTTAGTGTTAACTTAACCAGAGCCATTATAGTCCATGGAGCTGTTAAGATTATAACATCTCTGGTTAAGTGTACACCAACCTTGGAATAGGGCCCAACAGTATTTATTTGCTTCCACGCCGCTGCGAGTATCACCTCATAGAATCCATAGGACTCCATGTACGGTTGCGCTTCGAGGCCGCGAGATCACGCAGAGCCAAGTAGAGATCACAGAGGGAGACTAGGAACTATTAGTTCTCAGTCTCACTCTGCTCCTGGGGGGAAGAAGTGGCGGATCGGGCCACGATCTTGCTGAGGGATGAGAGGTGAGTATGGGATATATTGGGGAGGGGCCAGGGGTGTTATGATATTGCATTTGCAGGATCATTTAACACCAGCTTTTAGGAGGTGCTAACTTTTTGGCTTCCGCATCCCTGTGATAATTTGCTTCTGCACTTTGTTATACCTTACTTATCGAAACGCTAATGTACCTTTGCACTCCCCATGTTACGTATAGGATGCACCAAGTACAGTAAGCTCACGCAAAAACCGATGAGTAAATGGATTACTAATGGGGGTAGCGTCAGGATTGAAATATGGGGGGCACTGCGTTAAACACACTTATCCTGCCGCTAACGCTTACATTTTGAGGTGCTACATTAGCGCCAACTATGGAAGAGAGCCCTTGGTGACTTGGACGTACAGTGGGTCGGAGGGAAAAGGCTTCAGGGTGCATATCAAATAAGAACAAAGTGCAAATCCCAAAACGATGCAGAAGCAATGTGAGCAAGGTGTGACTCCCTTTTAAAAGATGGTCCATCAGTCCATCCTCAGTGACCACACCAGTGATCTCAGAATTCAAGATAGAGCAAGACAGACTCCTGGAAGCATGGGATGGAGAACAGAGTGTGACTGAAAAACCTGGTCTGAAATATATGGTCTCAGGGACTGGACAGGAAAGGATCTACCAGACGTCATTCCATAGTAACACCGGCGAGGGTGCAGTTCTTTCTGCAGCCATTTATTCCTCTGACATGGGGTATGAGTAGGGTTGCCAGTTCGGCCACATTTTCCTGAGCACATGTTGCTATTTCATGAAGCGGGGGGGGGACGCTGCCCTGCAACATGTATAATTCATAAGCTGCAGGAGGGGAACCACCTAGGATTCCTGTTTGATTCTTTAGCTGCAGAGTATGGATTCTACATGCAGCAGGGTGGCATTTTACTTGTACTGCCCATCAGCATGAATACATTGTGCATCTAGAAAAACATGGCTGACCTGGCAACCCTAGGCATGACAAACACACAGTGACAGAACGGCATGTTAGGAAGGGTCACGGCGAATAAAATGGACAGTGTGTAAATTCTAAATCAATCGATGCATTGGTGTGATGGAAGGGACCGGTCAGAGAGGGACTGAGAAGAACAGGAATAGAAAGAGAAAGTGGTGGAATAGTCCATAACGGTGAAATGGTGCGTATTCATACCGTGCTGTCAGACGCTGGGGGTGAAGTCACTGGTCACGATGTGGTCCTCTGTGTCGCACCTGACTGATTCTTCACTGTGAGAGAGGAATCACGTTCTCCCTTTTATACAGAAAGTAGTGATGCTGAAGGTGAGTTTGCTACGAACCCCAGAGGACCACGACGGCTTAATACATAGCAAACCTATAGAAAGGATCGGCCAGCATCTTGTAACTCAAGGGTTAATTGATGTGACTTATATTATTATTTTTTCCTCAGAGGCAATTTATATAATTATGGGTCCGGAGGGGCTTTCCAGCTGTGTCCCGCGGCTTGGTCACATCATGCAGGGATGGTAATTACTTTATACATGTCACTTAGCTTCATACCCATGAGTAAGTGCTGGCTTGGGTACATGTGTATTAACTACCCGCTGACAGCTAGACTATGGTTATCTCTTAAATCATAAACCCTGTGAATGGGCAAGAGAGATACTGTATGGTTTAAATTATCTTTCTTTAATTCAAACAGAAAACACTATTAAAGGCATTAAAGTATGATAGAGAATCTGGACATATACAGTTGTGTTCAAAATTATTCATCCCCGACTGAAATTGAGTGTTTTGGCCAGTTTGACATTGATTTTGATCATTCAGTCATCTTGCTTACAATTAAATCAAAGAGGCACGTGTAGGTCAGACAAAATTAACATAACATTTATAATGAAATAACCACAAATGTCTTTTCTGTGCTCACATCATTATCAGTTTTATTCAACCCCCAAGTGACATTCAATCTTAGTACTTAGTACAACATCCTTTTACAGTTATAACAGCTTTTAAACGTGAAGCATAGCTTGACACAAGTGTCTTGCAGCGATCTACGGGTATCTTCGCCCATTCGTCATGGCCAAAAGCCTCCAGTTCAGTCACATTCTTAGGCTTGCGCACTGCAACTGCTTTCTTTAAGTCCCACCAGAGGTTCTCTTCTCTCTTCTTAAATCCTAATCTTCTTGGATTTAAATCAGGTGACTGCGATGGCCACTCCAAAATGTTCCAGCCTTTAATCTGCAACCATGCTCTAGTGGACTTGGAGGTATGCTTGGGATCATTGTCCTGTTGAAAGGTCCAACGTCTCCCAAGCCTCAGGTTTGTGATGGACTGCATCACATTGTCATCCAATATCTCCTGGTACTGAAGAGAATTCATGGTACCTTGCACACGCTGAAGCTTCCCTGTACCTGCAGAAGCAAAACAGCCCCAAAGCATGATTGACCCCCCGCCATGCTTCACAGTAGGCAAGGTGTTCTTTTCTTCATAGGCCTTGTTCTTCCTCCTCCAAACATAGCGTTGATCCATGGGCCAAACAGTTCTAATTTTGTTTCATCAATCCACAGAACACTATCCCAAAACCTCTGTGGTTTGTCCACATGACTTTTGGCATACTGCAGTCGACTCTTCTTATTCTTTGGAGACAGCAAGGGGGTGCGCCTGGGAGTTCTGGCATGGAGGCCTTCATTACGCAGTGTGCACCGTATTGTCTGAGCTGAAACTTCAGTACCCACATCTGACAAATCTTTTCTCAGTTCCTCAGCAGTCACACGGGGACCTTTCTCCACTCTACGCTTCAGGTAGCGCACAGCAGTCGAAGTCAGCATCTTCTTTCTGCCACGACCAGGTAGCGTTTCAACAGTGCCCTTTGCTTTGAATTTGTGAATGATGCTTCCTATGGTCTCTCTTGGTATGTTTAACATCTTTGCAATCTTCTTATAGCCATTGCCCTTCCTGTGAAGAGTAATCACCTCTTCTCTTGTCTTCCTGGACCATTCTCTTGACTTCACCATGTTTGTAACCACACCAGTAAATGTCTAGAAGGAGCTGAGTATCACAGTCATTTTAAAGCTGCCTAATTGGTGCTTATTATGCTTTATTGCTGCTCCGTGACATCCACAGGTGTTTTCAATACCTGATTGAAAACACTTGAATGAACCTCTGTTCTTCAGAGTGGTAGTCTTTAAGGGGTTGAATAATTGTGTCAATGAAGAATTCACAAAAGAAACATTTACTACTGTATTACAAAACCAATTGATGTCATTTTAGTTGCATATGGTTCTTTAAAAAGTCCTTGTAGGATTTCATTCTGAATACAATTACAAATGTACACTAAATTCCCTAAAACCCTTTAAGGCATTGGGGGTTTAATGATTTTGAACACAACTGTATATATATATATATATTGTATGTGTTACGAAACAGAGTGGTGACAAGAATAAAGCGAAAAAAGGTCACCTGGGATTCCTCTTTCATTTCTTACCTCACTGCCCATCAGCATGAATAAATTATGGGCTCATTACATTCTTCACGAAAAACGCACGCGCGACGTGTGAATTTTTGCGCGAACCGTTAAACATTAACGCGCGTAAATCAACGCTGGAATTACAAACCTTGCGCATTTTTTCCATCCGTCAAAAAATAACGCGCGTAAAACGTACACACACAAACGCGCGCGCAGCAAAGTTGCGCGCAGAAATCAGTGTGCGGACTGTTTTTTTCACGTGATTCAGCCAATCAGAATTAAGAACCACACTTGTCTCACATTAAGTTTTTGCACCTGTCAAAGTCAATCTGCGCATATATGCTGCATCAATAAAAAAAAAACAAGCACAACTTTTCCATTTTACTGGTTTGGGTATGTGTAGAATGTGTAACTATACTTTGCTGGGTATTTTTTTTTGGGCTGGTGTATTTGGGTTCGGCAGGTTGATAGAATTTGCCATTAACACCAGCTTTTAGGAGTTGCTAAAATTATGCGCGCAAAGGCTGTGCGTTACAAACTGTGCATAGATTGTAATACCATCCGCGTACCAGCGCACAAACGCATTTGCTCTCATAATGTTAAGTATAGGACGTGCGACGTACAGTAAGCTCGCGCAGCGTTCGCTCAGGTTCACCCGCGGTAGACGTATACGCGCGTTTGTTGCGCTGACAATGTAATACGACGTTCTGCGCAAAGGGTTTTGCCCCTCGCGTTAATGCATTTTTGTGCGGGCGCAAACGTATGCGCGAAGAATGTAATAGGGCCCTATATGTGTCCAGGAAAACATGGCCCACCTGACAACCCTAACTGTAACCTTGATAATGGCTCCAGGGAGCCGAAACGCCTGATACTTTTTAAATGTCACGATAAGTTTTTTTGGTATTATTCTTACTCGAGTGGGAGCCCTGCCGTGTCATCAGAAAAAAAAAAACATGTGGGCACACTGATAGTTAACACATGGGCACGATTTAGCAGGTCGTCCTCACGATGTTACACAACGTGCCCACATGTTCATTTTTTTCCCTGATAACACCAGTGAGGCTTAGGGATGTGCGTTTCGGGTTTCGGAATTTCGGAATTTTCACGAAATTTCCCGATTCGTGTCATCGGATTCGCCGAATTTCCGAATCGGGTCGGACCCGAAAACCGACAGATCCGAAAAGTTTTCCGAGCCGAAACGAAAAAAATTTTGGATTTTTCGAATGGACTTGAAATGTGTCAAATCGAAATTTATTTTTGCTCTATTCATGATTTCGGTTCCATTCGTGATTTCGGTTCCATTTCGGTAATTCTGGAAATCGTATATTTAACTATTATCGGTTATATCGCTGATTCTGTAAATTTTGTATTTGTAAATGCGTATCACTGGTTTCTTGTGGCATTCGGGTCAGTTTAGCGTTTTTTAAATCGTTTTGTTCATTTTTTTTGTTCCTTGGCTTTCATACCATTTTTTTAATATGATTAAATAAAGTTGTGAAATGTATATTAATAAGAAAAAAAGGATCTTTATTTAATAAAAAAAAAACACGATAGAATCGCCAGAATTATCGTATCGACGGAATGAATTATCGGATCCGAAAAACAAACCAAAAATTTATTATAAAAAAATATATAAAGTATAAAAAAAGTAAACCATAGTAGTTTACGTCAAAACGAATAGAGTTAGACACTTTGAAACGAGGAGAACAGACGTTCCGAAAAAACAAAAATTTCTGAAATCACGAAAAGTCGATACAAAAACGAGCAGAGTGACCCGAAAACACGAAAAATGGTCGATATTCGGTAAAAAAAAAATGTACACGAAAACGAGTCGAACCGAACCGAATCGAAACAGAAATCAGTCGAAACGAGCCGAATCGAAAATTTTAAACATCCGAACGAATCGAACCGAATCGAACGGAAAAAAAAATCGGTGCACAAGCCTAGTGAGGCTCCCTAGGTCACCACTGTTTCAATATAAATTTTTGGGACCGAGTTTTTTCTCTAAGTGAATGTTTTTTTTGAAACAGAGGATGCTGGGTCATTGCTTTGATCATGTAAATGTGTGTCGGGTTCTTGCAATGAAATATTAAAAAGTATACTGTATATAATATATTTATTTTTAGAGAACATATTTAGCACAAAATGACATTTTAGTACGAAAATAAAATACAGGCATATTATGCACAAAAATAATAAGGGCTCCATCACATTGTCCGCGCAAGGTCATGCGCGCAGCGCAATAAATTTTGCGTGCAGCTGTCGGCGTTAACGGGCGAAAATTTACGGTGGTATTGCAATCCGAACGCATTTTTTCATCCGTCAAAAAATAAAGCAAGTAAAACGAAAGCGCAAACCGAAGATAAATACGCGCGCAGTAACGTAGCGCACGTAAATCAGTGTGCGGACTGCTTTTTCGTGGGATTGAACCAATCAGAATTAAGAACCTTAAGTAACATTAATTTACCTTAATTGACCTTAAATGACTCACTTAAGTTTTTGCGCCTGTCAAAGTAAATCTGTGTACCGTATATGTGCTGCAGCAATAATAAAAACACGCACAAATTCACAATTTTATTGTTTGGGTATGTGTAGAATGTGTAGCTATACTGAGCTGTATTTTTTTTTTCGTGCTGGTGTTTTTCGTTTCGGCCAGAACGTTCCGATTTGACATTAACACCAGCTTTTCAAAAACGTTAAAATCACGCGCGCACGTTGTCCGTCAAAATTTGCGCATAGATTGTAATACCATCCGCGTACCAGCGCACAAACGCATTTGCGCTCACAATGTTAAGTACAGGGCGCACAAAGCATCGTAAGCTCGCGCAGCCGTCGCGCAGGTTCACCCACGTTAGACGTTAACGCGCATTCGTTGCACAGACATTGTAATACGACGTTGTGCACAAATTGTTTTTTCGCTCGCGTCAATGCGTTTTTGCGCACGCGTTAACATTTGCGCGAAGAAGTTAATAGAGCTCTAAGTCAGGAACTAAATGGAACTACATAAAAGTAAAATGAGTGACAGATAAACAAGTAATGTCAGTCCTAAGGCTAGGGTCAGACGAACGCATTTTTAACGTGCGTTTAGCCGCACAAAATCACGGCCATGCTAGCAGCAAATGACGTCCAATGCCGGGGAACATACGACGAACGGCCGCACGAAAGTTCGTCCGTGCAACGCAAGTGGCCAACGAACGCATTTTTTCGAGAACGTCAAACCGCTAGTACGGACGTACAGAGTGCGCTGCGGCCGCATAGCGACGTGTTTGCGTGATTGGGAGACGTCAGACGCTGCTCATGTCCGGCCAACAGAACGTCCAGACACAAAAAGTGTTTTATTGATGATCCGTACAAAATCACGCCCGAAAAGGCGCATCGTATGACCGCTGTCGCGTATTCCTGGAAAAAATACGTACGTTCATTCGAACGCACTTTTTCACGGACAACGTGAAAAATACATTCATCTGACCCTAGCCTTAGGCTAGGGTCAGACTAACGCATTTTTATGTTGTCCGTGAAAATGTGCGTTCGAAGAATGGACGTATTTTTTCACGGAATACGCGATAGCGGTCATACGATGCGCATTTTCATCCGTGATTTTGTACGGATCATCAATAAAACCCTTTTTGCGTCTGGACGTTATGTTAGCCGGACATGAGAAGCGTCTGACGTCTCCTAATCACGCACACATGCCGCTAGCGGACGCAGCGCACTCTGTACGTCAGTACTAGTGGTTTAACGTTCTCGAAAAAATGCGTTCATTTTCCACTTGCGTTGCGCAGCCGGACTTTTGTGCGACCGTACTTCGTATATTGGCCGTCATTGCCCGGCATCTGCTGCTAGTGCGGCCGTGATTAAGTGCGGCTGCACGCGCGTTCGCACTGCCTCAGTCTGACCCTAGCCTTAGAGTTGGACTTCATACAGGGCTGGATTTACATCTCAGGAGCCTGTAGGCACAGAAATCTGGAGCGCCTGCCCCCCCCCCCCAAAAAAAAAAACAGCGAAAAAATACTTTTAGAATTTTAGTTTTGGGTGAAAAAAAAAAATTACATTTAAAAAAACCTTAAAACCAGTTTCTCTTCTTGCTGTGCTCACATAAAAAAAAAAGGGTCAGAATCTGTTGCATTATAATGGACCATAAATGGAGCAGAGCGTTGGGGCTCGAGTTAACCCTAAAACCAACACAACTAGTAACCTAACCCTCATTTCTAACCCTATAGACAATGATGCTCCATTTTGGTCCAGAGCAACCAATAGTCTGGGCATCAAAATTCGGCTGAGGCCGAGGGTCTTTTTCAAGACATCACTTTTTAACACTTACAGGGCTATTCAGAGAGAGGTGAAAACCTTGAGAATTGCCAGGAGAATGAACAAATAGCCAATTTGGAAAGTGAAATAAATGGGAGAATTTTTCTGGTTTGACTATTTTGATTTCGAATTTTCAATTCTCCAGTCATTCTCAAGGTTTTCACCTCTTTCTCAACAGCCCTGTTAATATTTTTGATGCTGCTCTGTTTTTTAAATTTTTCAAAACGTTAGAAAAAAAATATATATTTTTGGTGTGGGAAATGAGAAGGTGAATTAGTGCAGCATCAGTGTTCATTTTATAATCGCGAAGTGAAAAATAGTGTTAGAAAAAGAAGGAATAAAAATCATACATATTTATAAATTTATAAAATATTTATATCTATATTATTTGTTATTTAATTTTTACATAAATCTAGATATGTTTGATATCCTTTGAAAAGACTTGCAGGGTAATTCAAAGAGATCCGAATTGCTTGAGAAAGGTAACCGAACGCTGAAAATCAGCGTTCGGTTACCTTTCCTGGCCATTCGGCTATCAAGAGAGCAGGCAATTCGCCAAATCCTGGCGAATTGCCTGAACATACGGTGCCTGTTCGAGGGCAGTGAAATCCCCATGAAAAAGCACTGATTCGGCTATTCAGAGAACACAAACCAGCAGTGAAAGGTTCCCCTAATGCCCTGCCATTCGGTGGTTTAACCCTTTCGCTGCTGAGGCATTTCCCACCTCTGTGCTGAGGTCATTTTTACCTGTTTTGCGCATCATGTTTAAACGTGTTTTGAAGGCTTATTTTAGTATATGACCCAGACATATTATATATCGTTCTTTCCGTCAGACTCGGTAGATTCATAATATGTCATTATTATATGTATACGTCATGTCCTGCCTGTATATTATAACAAAATATGCAATAAAATATGTATTTTCAATAATTTACAATGTGTAAAGTGTTTTTTTTTCACATTTTAACATGCGAGCAATTGCAGTTATATTTTGTATGGGGTGCGCTTGTTAAAAAAATTAGAGATGGGGTCTCGTTACATTTTTTTTTGGGGAAATTTACGCAATTTTTAACAAACGCACCGCATACAAAAATCGTCAGCGCAGCATCATTGTTCACATTATAATTGAAATGGGAACAATATTGCTGCATTAACGAAGAAAAAGAAAAAAAAACTTGTTTATTTTTCTTAATAATTATTATTTAAAATATTTAAAAAAAATTATTTTTGATTTTTTTAAAAAAACTTTTTTCATAGTCATGTTTAGTATTGTTGGAACGGCCATGCTCTGGCCGATCCAACAATATCAAACATTAACCCCTAACTGCCTCGAATCGGGAGATAGGGGGTTCATTGGAACCCCCTACGTCCACCATTGGTGGTGCTATGCACGATGACACCAGTCCTCAGGGGGCATTCCCGGAAGCTTGGCCGACATCCAAGATGTCGGCCAGCTCCGGGAAAGGATCACGAACCAGTGCTTTTCGGCCCCGATTCGTGATCCAGCCCCCATGGGGTTAATTCCAGGTACCGTTAGGAAGGGCAGGCTGTGCCCTTCCAAACGGTGCCTGGATTAACCCTCTGCACCCTGGCAATCGGGAGGGAGAGAGGTCCGAAGGACCTACCCCCCTCCCTTTCAGGCGCCTCCTGCGCACATGCAGGGGGGCGCCTGAATTAGATGTCATCGCGCCGCCGCGATGACATCTAATTAGGCCGGCAGCGGTTCCGGGTGCTGGGCTGACATAGAGGATGTCAGCCCGCACCGGGGGGCACAGCAACCGGCCGGAACCCGCCCGATCGCTGGCCCCAAAGGGAGGACGCGCTGAGCGCGTCCTCCGCAAGGAACGCTACCTGCGGGTGGATGCGCTGAGCGCGTCCACCGCAGCGAAGGGGTTAATTCGACAGGTTTATTCAGGAGAATCCCATAGGCTTCAATGTTAAAAATATTCCCGTTTTAATTCGATATCTAATAAACCGTTCATTATAAAATTATGCAGTAAAGAGTCTCTTTATTTATAGATTTTTTAGGATATTTTAAGCATTTTTCTGATTTTTTTTTAAAAAATTCAGTTTTTTTTTTTTTTTTCACTTTACTTCTTTTTTCTGTAACAGCCCTTTTTATTATCATTCCCTGGACCTCATATGTAAATTTCAGACATTTTCGCTCAGTAGTTTCTTTGCAAACAGCTTTTCACTTTTCAAACATTCAAGCAAACTGTTTTTCTAATTTATTCACTTCCCTCTGTCTGCGGTCTCAGCTTTTTCCGGTGGCTTCACTGCGTGTGATTGGCTCCTGCTCGGGTTTTTCCGTGGTTTACGGCAGGTTAATCCAGATTTTTTTGTGGGTTTTCGGTGTGCATTCGCTGGGTTTTGCGGTTCGTTTTCGTCAGGTTTGCGGCAGCTTTTCCCTGCAATTCGGGGACCCTGTGGTGCTTGCTGAATACACCGCAGGGTCACCGAAATGGGATCATCAAAAGGAACCGAATTGAAAAGAACGAAAAGTCACCGAACGTGCAGTGACTTTTCGAATCTCTTTGAATAACCCTGTATCTCTTACCTTTCCAATGATACCTTGTATGTCCCTCTATCATGTAGGGTTCCTGAGATACAGGGGTCTAAATGATTGCAAATTGTATTATTTTTTTTACAGAGCAAGGCGCCCCCCTGTGGTAGGCGCCTGGAGGCACATGCCTACACTGCCTAATTATAAATCCGGCCCTGCCTACATACAGACTGAATGCTAAAACAAGAACAAGCAAACAAAAAAAATAAACCTTAGGGCATTATAACGAGTCAGGTGTAATCTTAAAACCAGAGCTGTGGGAAAGTTATCAACTTCATAGACTTTAAGGCTAGGGTCAGACGAACGCAGTCTGAGCGCATTCTGTGCGCGTGCATAACGGACAGACGTTCTGACGGAAGATACTGTAGACACCACACGGTCCGTTTTACAGATGTAGAAAACAAAAGGCAATCATGGGTAACAAAATTAATATGAAAATGATAAAAATTGGTACATGATATGAAAAGCCATTTTGTGCGTCAAGGTGGTGGACGTCGCAAATGCGGTCCGTCTGACTTTGTGTCATCACTCAAACAGAACCCTACGCGGACGTGGCGCACTCTTTGCTTCTGTCTAGCGGTTGTACGTTCTTGCATAACTTGCGTCCGTTTGCCACGTGCGTTGTGTGTGCGCAGTTCGGTGCGCACGTACTTCGTGTGTGGGTCTCTAATGCTCATGATTCTATGCTACGACGGACGTTAAACTGTGCGGCAACAAGGACGTGATCACTGTGTTCGTCTGACACGAGCCTAAAGGCCTGGTTAAGTTTACACCAGATTTGGAATCAACCCTTGGCAGACCTGCCAATTTCGTCATGTCTGGGATCTGGTGAAAGGGGGTGTGGCAGCAGAGGGGGTGTGGCCATGACATGATTTGCCTCATTCCCATCAAAGTCATGCCCTCAAAAGGGGTGAGTCACATCAGCGCTTGTTGGCCGGGGTAGGCAGCTGCCTTGCCCAGGAACCAATTGGGGCTGCTCATGTAGTCATGTTGAAGAAAAAGGCTGATTTAACCATTTAAGCACCATGAGAGGCATGAAACAGAGGCTTGCAATGCTTTTTCCCTCAGGCCTCCTGAAAACTGGATGACATTCTAGGCCTACCAGGTTATCGGGAGGTCTGAGAGAAAATCAGGTGTCATGCAGCGTGACCGTGTGAGTTGACAGGTCTGAGTTGGAATGTAGCCCTAGCTTGGGGATGCCAACAAATGGAGGTATAATGAGACCACAACCCTGTGACTTTGCTGCTGGCGGCATTCACATATGCACAAGCAACACTATAATACACTACAGTAAGCTCATTTGAAAGGCAGAGGACTCCCCTGCTGGTCAACTATCGCTACTGCAGGATGTGTCCGTGACATTGTGGGTGGAGTTCACTAAATGGAGATTTTCTTCCACAACAAATTTGAGATTGTGAAGATAGTCACCTAAGACTTGGGGTACATGGACCTAAATATGCTTTTGAGAGATATGGGACTGTGAGTTTAGGTGGGCCTGATATTTCTTATTGTTCCCCAGCACTCTCCTATGATAAGGTCACCCTGTACCTACCATTGTAGGTACCGGGTGTCCATGCTCTCTGTGCCCTATTTCCTGATTTCTGTGTTATATTATTCCCTGATGTTTTTATTGTAGAGTGTCATGTTGTATATGCTGTGCTGTTTCCCTTATTTGTACCGTGTCCTTTATGGTTTCTTTGTTGTCCCAAGGTGTTTCTCTGTGTTCCCATCTAACCCCCAGGACCTGGATTAAACCAGATCTCTGCCACCTCCCTAGGAATTTGTGGAAACCATTTCTGTAATCACTGCACATGGTGGGGAGGGGAGTTCCTTCCTTTGTCTTTTACATCAAAGCATGTGCGTGGGAGGTAGTGGCTTTTCAGTGTGGTAATGTCTAGCCTGTTATACCTTTGATCTTCTGCCCATCCCCTGTGTGTTTTGTCCCATTGTAAACTCTAAATAAAGGCGGTGTATGTTCTGAGTTCACCCTACAAGGAGCTCTGGCTATTGACTGTTTGGGATTGAGCCAGAATCATTAATACTTTAGGATACTGAGAGGAGAGGGAACCCACCCTGGGTACTCAACCCTGTTGAGATGAGATGTGATCTGTTATAGGTATAGGGACTCACGCAGGCAGGTTTGTGGTATAAATGGCTGCTGCTGGCAACACTACCCCTGCACAAAATAGCTTATTGCAGAGGTAATTAAAGTGTTAAACATTAGCCAACCCCCTATGGCAACACCTGCAAAATTTGAATATAATGGGTAGGGGGATATCCCTTTTACATTTTATTGCTTTAATGGGAGGGGTACTATTTTTATTTTTATGTTTAATTTATTTAGGGGTTAATTGGACATAGGGGGTCCTCTGGAGGCCATGGATTTTTGGATGGGGAGCGGCCTGCCCACTCTCCATATATTTCCCTAACTCGAAGGCTTAGGGCTTGCTGGGGGCACCCTTACGCCATTAGACCACAGAGCTGACATTCTGGACAGGGACGCATAACATCTTGGCCATTGAAATTCACCGCAATGTTGCACAACCCTGCCTCACACCTGGGCAAATCCTGGCTTACCAGACCGAAATGCCCCACTGCGAGATGCTTGGCTCATGCATCATGCCCATGTGGAAAGCTCCTGCAGGAGCCCAACGTGGAGTAAACTTCATGTGGTCACTGGTCAATTTCTGGAGCAATGCAAAGGAATTTAATTTACTTCAAATTAATTTGTTTGCATATAGGCTCCAGAAAGTGCAACCAAGTTATCAGTGCTTTGGACAAGTCAAATGGAGAGCTATATATCAATGCCTAGGTGAACAAGCAGTACAAGAATAAAACTTAACTTTTAATAAGATAAACAAGTAAAAATCCCTCACTACATAAGCGGAGATATCAGACAGGTGGCTCAAAGTAAAAGAGCAACAGTACAACAAAAAATGAGAATAAGCCAGTGAATAAAAAAAGCTGCTCTACCTTAGCTCCCAACTTTACCGGGGCCTGTCCTGATGAAGCCGGCACAGTATAATGCGAAACATGTTGACGTTATGCCCAGTCAATATTCTTTATGCCTTCTAAAATAATTTCTACTCTGGCAATGGTTTAATTTGTCTCTTCCCTGTTATATGGAGTTTGGTGGCTTGCACAACCCCCTTCTCCACTTTCCTGGGTTCAATATATTTATGAGGTCTGCTTGCAGTGAACCTATCAGTTCTTTTCCTCTCTTTACTTTGCTATAAATACAATCCCTCGAAGGATTGTTTTCTTGCTTATTGAGGCGCTTTGATCACAAAGAATTTGGGCACTGCTACAAGTTACACAGACTCACTTATACACTTTGTCCTTGACAAATCCAGTGTACTCAGGGAACTAACTTTTAATATTGTGTTTCTTTGTTACACTTGTATGTGTTTTTTTTTATGTTATTATACATGTAATCGAGCATTATAGCCAGCAGGGGGAACCCTCTGCCTGTCAAATAAGCTTACTGTCTCTAAAATGTACTATGAAGGGTACGGTCACGTTCGCTATCACATTCACCCTTGATGACCGTGGTGAAGACAGACCTCTAAATCCTCCGATCCTTGAATGGTTGGGACCACTAACTCTATGTCTCCCAGCCAGGGAAACAGACCCACCAGTAACACAGAAAATTATTTTGTGTTACTAGCTGCAGATCTCAGGACAGGGCCTGCACTTAGGCAAAAAGGGTTACCCTTAACGGCAGTTGAGGAATACACAAGGGGCCAGAAAGAGCTTGGTCATTAAAACAGTCTGGATTGGAAACAGAGAGGGTTCTCATAAAATTCGGGTTGGCAACAGACAGAATACACTCTGAGTCAGCGTTATGCAGGGTCAGTATACACTCTGAGTCAGCGTTATACAGGGCCAGTATACACTCTGAGTCAGCATTATGCAGGGCCAGTATACACTCTGAGTCAGCGTGGGACAGGATCAGCATACACTCTGAGTCAGCTCTGGGCATAGCACACATACAAGCCTGGTCAGAGAGAGAATAGTCAAGAAGGCAGTCCGAGTCAATAACAATCAGGGTCATCATGGTTCAGCAACAAAATCAAAGAATCAGTGACTCGCAAAAAACGGTACACTCAGCGATGCGGGAAGGAACTCCATGGCAAGGCGATGAGGAATTTGCGTGCCCTGCATTTAAGGCTGATGGCTCCGCGTCATCATGCCTCGCCCCGCCCCCTGATTAGGCACATGAACGCCAGCGCAGCCCGGATGCTTGACACCCGGCCGGTGCCTGACCCCCTCCCGAGACCCCCCAGGCGCCGAGGATGTGACAGGTACATTCATTTTTACACTGTCTGCAATGGAAAGTCATTTTCCATAAATCCACTGGGTCCTGTCACTGGATTGATGGAAAATAAATTGATAGTGAATGGCTTAATCTATTGACTAAAGTTACAAGACCCGTAATAAAAATTTAATTCTTTGATGATACTTTTTTCTGTTTTATTTACGTTTGTTTTTTTATGTTATTTTTTATTTAAATTACTGTTTTTTATATAAACTTATACCATATGATATATGGATCAATAACTTTGATAACCAATAAGATGAAAGTTTATTATGAACTTCTATTTTCTATATTCGGTTTTAGAATGTGGCCTTTTGAAAACTGAGGGTTTTTTGGAACTAATTGCCATTGTTAACCATAAATATAATTATTTCATCAACCCATTCACTTATTCACACCCACACCATCCAGGATGGATTATGCAGAGGACAATGGTGGTATGTAAACAGGTCACATGTTTATTGATGATAAACCAATGGAATAATCATTATTTACCTGTATAACTATGTCATCTTTTAACACTGAGTCTGTGTTTCCCTAAAAGATGTTCCTTGGAGTTAATGTGTGGCCGAAACAATATGATAAAACATTTTGGTACAAACATACAGATCACTAAAGCCCAGCTTGAAGACAGGATGGCAAAGATCTCCATGGCCACCGTGTACTTGCCTCGGGCACTAAGAGAAGCCGGTATGTAGGACACCCAGACACTGAGGAAGGCCAGCATGCTGAAGGTGATGAACTTGGCCTCGTTGAAGCTGTCAGGAAGTCTCCTGGCCATGAAGGCAGCAACGAAACTGATGGTGGCCAGGAGACCAAGATACCCCAACATGCCCCAAAATGCTGTGGGTGAACCTTCATTACACTCAATGACAATGATCCCAGATTTTATTTGTATATTGTGTTCTGTAAAAGGGGGTGAAGACAAAAGCCAGGCGATGCAGAGGAAACCCTGAGTGACGACACAAAAGACAACAACGTAGACGGACACCAAAGGATGTGCCCACCTTTTCAGTCTGCTTCCTGGTTTTGTGGCCGTGAAGGCAAAAACTACCATGATTGTTTTGGCCAAAATACAGGAGACGCCAAGGGCAAAAACAATGCCAAATGTGACCTGTCTTAAAAGGCATTTAACATGCTGGGGATATCCAATGAATGCCAGGGCACAGAGGAAACACAAGGACAAGGATATCAGAAGAAGACAACTCAAAGAGTAGTTATTGGCTCGGACAATGGGAGTGGTCTTATAACGAATGAAAAGTACAAATATGGTGACGGGAACTAAAGATGATGAGACACTTGTAGCAGTCAGTGTAGCACCCAGCGGATCTTCATAGGAGAGAAATTCTGTAGTCTTCGGGATACACGTGTTCCGTTGTGAATTTGGCCACATGTCCCATGGACATTTGAAGCAATCTATGGAATCTGAAAAAGTGAGTAGAACAATATGGCTACGTGTTCATCAGAATGAGGCATGACATTAAAATAACTTACAGGGTTATTCAGAGAGTGGTGAAAAGCAGGAGAATGATTGGAGAATGGAAAAGTCTAGGTCAAAATAGTTGATTTGGAAAGTGAGATGAATGGGAGAATTTTTCTGGTTCGGCTATTTTGACCTAGAATTTTCCATTCTCCAGTCATTCTCCTGCTTTTCACCGCTCTCTGAATAACCCTATTAATCTTTCACCTGATTGGTTGGAGATTTCTTCGTGGGGGCAAAGGACACATTGGAAGCAACAAATCGGTTTCCCAGGTATGGAGGCCTTTCTGAATCCTGGGGGACAGCTCTGACTGCAAACTGAGAGAGGGACCTGGAATGATATTTTACAATGAAATTTGTTTCAGTCTGAGATTTGCTATCTATATCTAACTATCTGTATCTATCATTGCATTTATCCATTTTCTATCTGCCTATTTATCCATTTCTGTATCTTTCTATCTATCTAACGTTCTCTGTATCTAACTTTATATCTATCAATTTCCTTCCTTCCTTCC
Organism: Leptobrachium leishanense; assembly: GCA_009667805.1. Taxonomy (NCBI): domain Eukaryota; kingdom Metazoa; phylum Chordata; class Amphibia; order Anura; family Megophryidae; genus Leptobrachium; species Leptobrachium leishanense. The sequence continues at coordinate 22,478,691 of CM019065.1, forward strand.
TTCCTTCCTTCCTTCCTTCCTTCCTTCCTTCCTTCCTTCCTTCCTTCCTTCCTTCCTTCCTTCCTTCCTTCCTTCCTTCCTTCCTTCCTTCCTTCCTTCCTTCCTTCCTTCCTTCCTTCCTTCCTTCCTTCCTTCCTTCCTTCCTTCCCCTGAATAAGTAATCGAGTCTTGGAGATGTTGGATCAAATAAATCTAAGGAGTTGAGGATGAGATGGTCCTTTAGAGCAGGGATCTCAAACTCCAGGCCCGGAAGTGTTTATTGCTTACAATTCCCAGAATTATTTGAATGCAATAAATGGCCAGAGAATCATGGGTGTTTTAGTTCAGAAGCATCTAGGCGGCTGGAATATGAGACCCCTGCGTTAGAGAATGGAGTCAGATGGTTTGGGTTTATGGGAGGAAATACGTCTTAAATTCGATTGAGGATATTTTCCTTGCAGAGAGAAGATACGGGCAAGGTGCTGAGAAGGGAAATAGAGGTGGGATATGGTTGAGGGGTATCAGACTAAATGTGACAGAAACGAACAAGACAGTTGTTCTCACTGTAAGGTAAGTAGTGGAGCTCAGGCCTTGTTTAGCTCAGTTCCCTAGCGTCGACTCTCCTCTCTATATTTTGGTTTCCTTTTCTGTGGTTGACCTGGATTGCGACTCCAACCTTGATTATAGCCGCCGGCTCTGACTTTAACCATTATTAAGACCCTTGAGCTCCTGTTATGTTCCTTTGGGCTCCTCTCCCTTTTTTCCCTGGGGAAAACCTAACATCCATCAAAGAAGAATCAAGGGAAGTCGAGAGAGTAGTTAGTTTACCATCAGGTCTATTCAATAACGGTGAAACTCAGGAGAATGACTGGAGATGTGAAAAATCTAGGGCAAAATAGTCAAACCTGAGAAATTCTCTTATTTATCTCACCTTCCAGGGGCCCTATTACATTCTTCATGCAAAAACGCACGCACAATGCGTCAATTTGTGCGCCAAGCTTTGAACGTTAGCGAGCGTAAACTAACGCTGAAATTACAATCCTCACGCATTTTTTCATCCGTCGAGCAATAACGCGCGTAAAATGGATGCGCACAAACACGCTCGCAGCAACGTTGTGGGCAGAAATCAGTGTGCGGACTGTTTTTTTCATGCGATTCAGCCAATCAGAATTAAGAACCACAATTGTCTCACGTTAAGTTTTTGCGCCAATCTGAGCATACAGTCATGGCCGAAATTGTTGGCACCCCAGACATTTTTCCAGAAAATCAAGTATTTCTCACAGAAAAGTATTGCAGTAACACATGTTTTGCTATACACATGTTTATTCCCTTTGTGTGTATTGGAACAAAACAAAAAAAGGGAGGAAAAAAAGCAAATTGGACATAATGTTACACAAAACTCCAAAAATGGGCTGGACAAAATTCTTGGCACCTGTAACTTAATATTTGGTTGCACACCCTTTGGAAAAAATAACTGAAATCAGTCGCTTCCTATAACCATCAATAAGCTTCTTACACCTCTCACCCGGAATTTTGGACCACTCTTCCTTTGCAAACTGCTCCAGGTCTCTCTTATTGGAAGGGCGCCTTTTCCCAACAGCAATTTTAAGATCTCTCCACAGGTGTTCAATGGGATTTAGATCTGGACTCATTGCTGGCCACTTCGGAACTCTCCAGTGCTTTGTTGTCATCCATTTCTGGGTGCTTTTTGACGTATGTTTGGGGTCATTGTCCTGCTGGAAGACCCAAGATCTCGGATGCAAACCCAGCTTTCTGACACTGGGCTCTACAGTGCGACCCAAAATCCTTGGTAATCCTCAGATTTAATGAAGCCAAGCACACATTCAAGGGACCCAGTGCCAAAGACAGCAAAACACCCCCAAAACATCATTGAACCTCCACCATATTTCACTGTAGGTACTGTGTTCCTTTCTTTGTAGGCCTCATTCCATTTTCGGTAAACAGCAGAATGATGTGCTTTACCAAAAAGCTCTATCTTGGTCTCACCTGTCCACAAGACATTTTCCCAGAAGGATTTTGGCTTACTCAAGCACATTTTGGCAAACTGTAGTCTTGCTTTTTTATGTCTCTGTGTCAGCAGTGGGGTCCTCCTGGGTCTCCTGCCATAGCGTTTCATTTCATTTAAATGTCGACGGATAGTTCGCGCTGACACTGATGCTCCCTGAGCCTGCAGGACAGCTTGAATTTATTTGGAACTTGTTTGGGGCTGCTTATCCACCATCCGGACTATCCTGCGTTGCAACCTTTCATCAATTTTTCTCTTTCGTCCATGCCCAGAGAGATTAGCTACAGTGCCATGGGTTGCAAACTTCTTGATAATGTTGCACACTGTGGACAAAGGCAAATCTAGATCTCTGGAGATGGACTTGTAACCTTGAGATTGTTGATATTTTTCCACAATTTTGGTTCTCAAGTCCTCAGACAGTTCTCTTCTCCTCTTTCTTTTGTCCATGCTTAGTGTGGCACACACAGACACACAATGCAAAGACTAACAGGGTTATTCAGAGAGCGTGAAAAGCAGGAGAATGACTGGAGAATGAAAAATTCTAGGTCAAAATAGCCAAACCAGAAAAATTCTCCCTTTCATCTCACTTTCCAAATCGGCTATTTTGACCTAGAATTTTTTATTCTCCAATCATTCTCTAGTCATTCTCCTGCTTTTCACGATCTCTGAATAACCCTGTATGTAAACTTCTCTCCTTTTTATCTGCTTTCAGGTGTGATTTTTATATTGCCCACACCTGTTACTTGCCCCAGGTGAGTTTACAGGAGCATCGCATGCTTGAAACAATGTTATTTTCCACAATTTTGAAAGGGTGGCAAGAATTTTGTCCAGCCCATTTTTGGAGTTTTGTGTGACATTATGTCCAATTTGCTTTTTTTCCTCCCTTTTTTTTTGTTTTGTTCCAATACACACAAAGGGAATAAACATGTGTATAGCAAAACATGTGTTACTGCAATACTTTTCTGTGAGAAATACTTGATTTTCTGGAAAAATGTCTGGGGTGCCAACAATTTCAGCCATGACTGTATATGCTGCAGCAATAATAAATGCACACACAACTTCTCCATTTTATTGGTTTGGTATGAGTAGAATGTGTAACCATACTTTGCTGTATTTTATTTTGGGCTGGTGTATTTGGGTTCGGCCAGCTCCGTCAGATTTGCCTTTAACACAGCTTTCAGGAGTTGCTAAAATTCTGCGCGCAAAGGCTGTGCGATAAATCCTGCGCATAGATTGTAATACCATCTGCGTACCAGCGCACAAATTCAATTCCGCTTACAATGTTAAGTATAGGACGCGCTTAGTAAAGTACGCTCGCGCAGCGTTCGAAACAGGTTCACCTGCGGTAGACGTATACGCGCGTTTGTTGCACTGACATTGTAATATGACGTTCAGTGCAAAGGGTTTTACCTCTCGCGTTAATGCGTTTTTGCGCCGGCACAAACGTTTGCGCGAAGACTGTAATAGGGCCCCAAATCGGCTATTTGGTCCGTTCTCTTCTCCTTCCAGTTCTCCTGAGTTTCACCTTTTAGTGAATAGACCTCCATGTGTGTGGTTTTTTTTTAATGTGTGGATACAGAGGGCAAACAAATGGTGGGAATAAAAGTGACACGGAAATGGGAGAGACACAAATATCCTCACCAATCTCACCTTTGTTTCACCAGTTACCCATTGCACAATGTTAGTGTCAAGCCTAAAAATGTTTCTGATGTCTGCGCTTGTGTCATAGCTGCCCACTTTTTTTTGTATGACTCTTCCATCTGGGTCATACTGCCAGTTTATAATGTCATACACTGCAGGGGGATCTCCGTTTATGTCAAAAAACAGTGCCCGGCCACTGGTCATCTGCAGACGCACTCCCTTCATGTAATGCAAAAGCTGTTTGGAGGAAATGGAAAAATATCAGGAAATGATATGTCTCAAATGAATGTGTGATTGACACACACTGATCAGTCACCCACTGCCAGGTGACATAAAATAACAGTAATTGCATGGCTCCATGGTGTCTGGGTGGGATATAATGTCACGGGGTGGGATATGTTGTCACATTGCAGGATATAATGCCACGTTGCGGGATATAATGTCATGGTGTGGGATATGTTGTCTCGGGCGGGATATAATGTAACGGGGTGGGATATATTGTCACGGGTGGGATATAATGCCACAGGTGGGATATAATGTCACTGGGCGAGATATAATGCCACGGGTGGGATATAAAGTCACGGGGTAGGATATAATGTCACGGGGTAGGATGTAATGTCACAGGTGGGATACTGTATAACGTCACGGGGTAGGATATAACGTCACGGGGTAGGATATAATGTCACGGGTGGGATATGTTGTCACGGGTGGGATATAATGTCACGGGGTGGGATATATTGTGAATGGTCGGATATAATGTCACGGGTGGGATATAATGTTACTGGGTGGGATATAATGTCACTGGGTGAGATATAACATCACGGGGTGGGATATCTTGTCACGGGGTGGGATATAACATCACGGGGTGGGATATAATATCACGGGGTGGGATATCTTGTCACGGGCGGGATATAATGTCACTGGGCGGGATATATCACGGGTGGGTTATAATGTTACTGGGTGGGATATAATGTCACTGAGCGAGATATAATGTCACGGGTGGGATATAACATCACAGGGTGGGATATAATATCACGGGGTGGGATATGTTGTCACGGGGCGGGATATAATGTCACAGGTGGGATAAAATGTCACGGGATGGGATATAATGTCACGTGGTGGGATTTTTTGTCACGGGGCGGGATCTATTAGGAGCAGGTTAACAGTCGGTTCATGAATTTCAAGTGTTGGAAGCAAAAAACTGAATGAAAAAAACTGAGTGACTGTGACATGGGGCAAATAGTGACGGTCAGACGACTTGGTCACAGCATCTCCAAAACGACAAGTCTTGTGGGGTGTTCCCAGTTGCATTGATTAGTGGTTTAAGGAAGGCTGATTATAACTGTGTCAGTTCAAATCAATTGGAAGTTTTTTCTATTTGGATGTGATTCAGATCAGCTTCCAGAGATTTGGAAATTTGGATGCTTCTGAAATGGCAAATTGACGATTATTCGTCCGAGTATTAATTCAGTTTTAACACATGTTTATCAAGTAGTAACTTAATGAAAGTTCGAGTAGAATGACAGATAATACGGACTGTGTATAAATATGTGAATGTATCTATATGCATGTATTGATCATGGAATAATCCATAAAATAAACACATGTATCTGCTTTTCTTGTACCATGTGATATGTGCTTATTTCAAAAGGGCAAACAATGGCATATTTTCTAAATCTTTTTCCATTGTATCTATTGCTTCCTCCATTTATTGTCTACATACGCTTTACTTTGCTGATAGGGATAGTTCCGTACCTGCCATGGCTTAAATCTCCAGATATCAGCGCATGTTCCATTAGGAAATGGACCTTTTCCATTGTGGCATTGGCTCAGATCATGGAGTGCTTTAGCGATAGCATGGACGGCCATGTAAATACTGTAGGTCACCCTCAAACCGGACACATCATTATAATTGTTGCGGATCGTTTCTAGATTTTCCAATCCTGTGCATTTTGGAAACATAGTGAGGTTTGCGTTGTCTGCAAATTCACACCCAAAGGTCTGTTCCCATAAAATTTGTATCCATTCTCTACCCAAAGACATGGAAGGATGGATCCCATTGAGGAACTCTTTAAAACCAGACATACGTCCACTCTGAAGGGCAAAACCAATGGTCCCAAAGAGGAGCCTTGAGTATCTCTCCACAGCCAAGAAGGGAGATGTAGCCAAGGCTTCACTGACTACCCAGATTTTTCCAGACACATTCTGTTTTATCATTTCGTCTAGAACTTGAACCAGGTCTATATCAGTAGAGAATAGTACCACCGTTGTTACTGTTGATTCTCTTATAACACGGGCGATATGCTGTGCATTGCGATCTTGCCTGTTGATCATTATGTTTTCTGTGAAGGCTACACATACTCCAGCTTGTAGGATTTCTTTTTTAATCACCTGGATCCCCTGTTGTCCGTAATCATTGTCAAGGGCTACCAATCCCACCCAGTTCCATCCAAACTGTAGCAGCAGCTGGGCCAAACCCTTGGACTGAAAGGCATCACTGGGGACCGTCCTAAAGAAGGACTTGAACTGTGTCCGATCACTGAGAAGAGAACTGGTGGAAAAATGGCTGATCTGTCAAGATGAATTGCTGCAGTTACTTGACATGTAATAATAATAAAGCAGTGTGTTGTAACATCACTCAAACATCTTCTAAAATTATTTAAAAAACAACAAATTTTACATTATCCTATATGCCTAGCTATCATTACATGTCAAAAATGTATCAATCTGGCCACCCCTTCTGTGTGATAGAGTTACAGTTTGATATGCGGGTCACACCTCTCTGTAATTGCGCCATCGATCTAAAACTAAGACCTGAGCGGTGAGCCATAGTATGGCAGGCCACTTATACTGTTGCCCGTTCTCAGGTCCCTCACCGACCTTGTTTTTGCTCACTCATTGTGTACAGGATAATCCAAATGTGGACCCTTTGCTCGAGATGCCTAGAGGGACATCAGTTATACCCTCCTGTTGAGCCCTTACAAGGCCGAAAGGATCGGTGAGGGTTGCTGTATCTCACTTGCACAGTAGGCTGCCTTGGCATTTCAGTACTGGCTGCCCTTTCTGGGTGATAGCAGTCTGATTTGTATATGGTTTAGTCTTCTTTGTAATGGCACCATTGAGCTAAAACCTTGTGATACCTGTGTGGGGACCCACCATAGGGCAGGAAACTTATGTTTTTGCCCATTCCCAGGTCCTTCTTAAACCTTGTGTGGTGTTGCCCATTCTGATGACTCTCACAGAAACCTTGATTTGGCTTACTCGTAGTGTACAGGGTAATCCAGACGTAATCCTTCTTCCTCGAGGGACCTAGAGACGTATCAGCTATACCCTCCTAATGAGGCCTTACAAGGCCAAAACGATTGTTGGGAGTTACTGTGTCTCTCCTGCACCGATGATGTCCTTGGCATTCAGTAATGGCCGCCCTTTTTGGGTGATAGCAGTCTGATTAACATATTCTTGAGTATTCTCTGTAATGGCACCACCGAGCTAAAATTTTATGGGACCTGATTGGGGACCCACCGAATCATCGGGCAGGACACATAAACCTTTTGATGTCCTCAGGGCCCCCAGAAACACTGTTTTTACTCACTCAATGTGTACAGGGTATCCATATGTGGACCCCTTACTTGACGTACCTAGACACATATCAGCTATACCCTCCTAATAAGGCCTTACAAAGCTGAAATGATCATCAGGGGTTGCAGTATCTCTCTCGCATAGATGACTGCCTTGGCATTTTAATACTGACCACCCTTTCTGGGTGAAAGCTATCTGATTTGTGGCAGGCAAGTTTATGCTGTTGCTCAATCTCAGGTCCTTCACTTATGTTTTGTTTTTGCCCATTCTCAGGGCCCTCACAAAGCCTTTTTTTGGTTAATTAGTCAATTGCTCCATAGCCATGGAGGTATTGACCAGGAAAAGTTTATATTTTAATGCAGCAGGAATACATTGAAGGCCAACTTCAAAATTTTGTTCTTTTCAGTCTCTTGGCTGCGGAACATCAACTTTCTATATATTTTTGTTAAACAAACAAAGAAAAAATAATAGGAGTACTATGGAAAAAGAGATTAGCTTAATGCAACCCAGCAGCGTGTCCTTGGATGAGTTCAGTTCTAAGATTTAAAGAATCTTACAATTAGTACAGAGTATTTACCTTCAAAAATCTCCGGATATGTGAAATTATGATTTATTTTTATTTATTTTATTTTATTTATTTATAAAGGATTTTACCAGGAAGGATACATTGAGTGAGAAAAAAGGGGTGTGTTTGTGAGGGTCCTGAGAATGAGCAACAGCACGAATGGCCTGCTCTACGGTGGGTACCCGCTCAGGTCTCACAAACAAGGTTTTAGCTCGATTGCGCCATTACAGAGATGAATTTTCCATATGCAAATTAGCCTGCTCTCACCCAGAAAGGGTGGCCAGCACTGATTGCCAAGGACGTCATCCCTGCACGAGAGGTGCAGCAACCCCCGACGATCATTTCGGCCTTATTGGGCCTCGTCAGGAGGGTATAGCTGACACCCTTCTAGGCACATCAAGCAAGGGGTCCACGTCTGGATGACCTTTTACAATTACAGTGAGAAAAAAGAGGGGTGTTTGTGAGGGTCCTGAGAACGAGCAACAGCACGAATGGCCTGCTCTACGGTGGGTACCCACTCAGGTCTCACAAACAAGGTTTGGCCACCGTAGAGCAGGCCATTATTGCTGTTGCTCGTTCTCAGGACCCTCACAAACACCCCCCTTTTTTTCCCCACTACATTGAGATTTCTCTCATTTTCAAGTATGTCCTGGGTTCAAGAACATGGTTACAGAAATACAAAGTAGTAAAATGCAAGAAATTAACACAAAACAAATATTCAGATTAACAGAAAATAAATATGTAGGAAATATAGTCACTATGTTACATGTTTACAGGAGCATTCTATATATAGTCACTATGTTACATGTTTACAGGAGCATTCTATATATAGTCACTATGTTGCATGTTTACAGGTGCATTCTGTATATAGTCACTATGTTACATGTTTAGAGGCGCATTCTGTATATCGTCACTATGTTACATGTTTACAGGTGCATTCTGTATATAGTCACTATGTTACATGTTTACAGGTGCATTCTGTATATAGTCACTATGTTACATGTTTACAGGTGCATTCTGTATATAGTCACTGTGTTACATGTTTACAGGAGCATTCTATATATAGTCACTATGTTGCATGTTTACAGGAGCATTCTATATATAGTCACTATGTTGCATGTTTACAGGTGCATTCTGTATATAGTCACTATGTTACATGTTTAGAGGCGCATTCTGTATATCGTCACTATGTTACATGTTTACAGGTGCATTCTGTATATAGTCACTATGTTACATGTTTACAGGTGCATTCTGTATATAGTCACTATGTTACATGTTTACAGGTGCATTCTGTATATAGTCACTGTGTTACATGTTTACAGGTGCATTCTGTATATAGTCACTATGTTACATGTTTACAGGTGCATTCTGTATATAGTCACTGTGTTACATGTTTAGAGGTGCATTCTGTATATAGTCACTATGTTACATGTTTACAGGTGCATTCCTTATTGAGGTATGTTAATATGGAGCTCTTAAGGGACTTTAGACTGGGGGATGATTTGATGGCATCTGGGAGGTTATTCCATAACTGCGGTGCTCTGTAGGAAAATGAGGATCGAGCCACTTGCTTTTTGTATTGTGGTATTGCAAGTAAGGTGCTGGTCCTGGATCGGAGGTTATAGGATGAGGAAACTGCTGAGGGAAGCAGTCCATTCAGGTAGGGTGGTAGCTTCCCAGAAAAGCTCTTAAACACCAGGTTGGAAAGGTGAAGGGTTGCTTCATTTCCACTATTCCCATGTTCCACACAGCGTAAAATTACAATAAAGATTCTCCCAGACCATGTCTGGCTCCTTGTGTTTATAGACACCACGTAGAGAACCATGAGTTCAAGTATGGGCAGGAACACCAGAGGTTTGAAGGCATAAGGGTCTATTCACAAAGCACAAAAATTGCGTGCATTCTCAGTGCTTTGTTTTTCGACGCATAAAGCGCACTTCACCGCTTCCATTCTACCAAAAATACAGGGAATTTGCTATTTAGCGAATGGTCACTGTATTTTGCTAAAAATAGAGTCAACTTAAGCCGTTATCGGACCTAGACAAAGACCATCGAATTTGCATCAGCTAATTCCACCGAGCTGAAAAAAACGGAAGTCTCCTATTCTCCTAATAGAAGTATAAATCAATCAAAACGTAGTAAAAATGTGTAGAAATAATAAAAAAAATCCTTTAAAAAATAATGAAAAGTTCTGTTACAAAATTTAGAAAAAGACTTTTAAAAAAAATCAAAAATGTTCCTAAAAAAACCACAAGAAGGTCTAAAAAAATTAAAAAGATATTCCGTTTTTTACATTGAAACATGGGATTCACATGTTTAAACCGGTCGAATTTAAACACCGAAAATCAGGACTTTTGCCGCAATTTTGGTGCAGTTTGGCATACTGTGCATAGAAGACTCAATGGTCTTCTATGGGACAATTTTGGTGAAGCTGAACGCTGCTGAATTGCACCGTATTTTGCCTTTATTTGGCGAGTTGACAGCTTTGTGAATAGACGAATTGCCCCAAAATTTGCAATGAATGTCAAATTGACCGTACGGTGCTATTTGGGGACACTTTGGAGGTTATTTAATAACTCCTATAGTCTTGAGATGCAAACTGACCAACAGCTTCTGAGCTGGGGGAGAATTTAGATCTGGCAAAACCCCTTTAAACCACACAAACACACAAACACACACACCTTTTGTTATTCCAAAGTGCAACGAATTTGAGCTTCAAATTTGTGTACAAGCAAGAGCACTCTTAACCAGTGGTTCTATGAAGATCGGTGCCGGTACATGCTGCATGCTGCATATACAAACATGCATTCTTCAAGAAAATAAATCCTCTACGTGCCCCAGAAACATTTTACTGTAAGTCAATAAAATGACAGTTCGGGGTCACTGGGATCAGCAATTAACTTGGGGTTTGGTTTCATCGTCCTTTAAAGTTACTATTGTCCAGGAGTCATGTCCTAAAAAATAGAAGTGTGGGAGCTCACGAAGACTTCTGTCCCTCAATTCACAATTATCATCTCATACGGAACACTTTTTTCTATTTTATAACCAAGAATAGAATCTCACCTGTGGGTATCTGTACAGTCCAAGGATATGAGCAATCGACATGGAATGCGTGGAGAAAGAATGACCAACAACGGCTGCCAATGGCACGTCTTTTCGGCATCTGTAATTTGGCACAGGTTTCCTCTGACCAGTCAGCATTTGTAGGGTTCCAGTGATGGCCCTCTGCAGAACCGTACATGAATCGTGGATTTCAAAACCCACGGTGATGTTGGGTAAAACAGATGGATTTTGGTTGATTTCGTCTACGGCAAATCTGATCGCCTGGATACGCTGATAGTTCTCAAACCTAAACCTATATGAGTCAAATGGAGGTCAGATTAAAAATAAACAACTTGACTGGCAAATGACATTCTTTATGTTATGTCACCAGGCTCGACACGTTCCAACTTAAGTAGATTGAGTTGATTATTCCTTAGCCTATTCAAATTCATAAACCATGGTTACCAATGTGACTGAGTGCCTCTCTTAAGTCTACCATGATCAGCCATCGTCTACTAGTATTCAATGGTTCTGTCATGGCACACACTGCCATAGGAAGGCTCAGGTTTGTGATGTTTCTTCTCAGGGCCAGATTAACATAGTGGCTGATGGAGGAGCAGCTCCAGGCCCATGCCCCAGAATAGGCCCAGAGAAAGGATAACTATCAGGGTTATTCAAAGAGAATCAAAAAGTCACAGCAGGTTCGGTGACTTTTCGTTCTCTTCAATTCGGTGTGATTTGGAGATCCCATTTCGCCAACCCTGTGGTGTATTCAGCAAGCACCACAGGGATGCTGCAATGCAGGGAAAAGTCGCCGAAAACCCGCCGAAAACTCACGGCAAAACAAGGACAAACGCACACCGAAAACCACAAAAACATCTGGATTAATCCGCCGAAGACGCCGGAGAAACCCGAGCAGAATCTGATCACAGCGCAGAGCAGCCGCCGGAAAAAGCCGACACCGCAGACGGTGAAGAAAAAAAAACCAGTACGCTTGAATGTTTGAAAAGCGAAACGCTGTTTGCAAACAAACTAGAGCGAAAATGTCTGAAATTTGCATATGAGGTCCAATGAATGATAATAAAAAGAGCTGTTACAGAAAAAATAATAAGTGATTTAAAAAAAAAATGGAAAAAAAATGTTTGCAAAAAAATCCCAGAAAATGCCTAAAAGGTCCTAAAAAATCTATAAATAAAGAGACTTTTTACTGAAGAATATTATAATGAACGGTTTGTTAGAGATTGAATTAAAATGGGATTGTTTTTTACATTGAAGCCTATGGGATTCGCCTGAATAAACCTGTCGAATGAAACCACCGAACGGCAGGGCATTAGGGGAACCTTTCACTACTGGTTTGTGTTCTCTGAATAGCCAAAGCATTGCTTCTCTATGGGGATTTCACTGCCCTCGAACAGGCACCGAACAGGCACCGTATGTGCAGGAAATTCGCCACGATTTGGCGAATTGCCTGCTCTCTGGATAGCCGAATGGCAAGGAAAGGTAACCGTACCCTGAATTTCAGCGTTCGGTTACCTTTCTCCAGCAATTTGGAGCTCTTTGAATAACCCTGTATGTCTGCATTGATGGGCATTTGGACCACTGTAACTTTGACTGCATAGCAGCTATATAGTCATCTGAGGTATCACTGGAAAGGCCAGAGCATGCCCTTTCCGACGATACCAAACATGACCAGGTTTTATGTAAAAATAAAAATAAAATAATAAATATTACTTTATTTTTTCTTTTTCTTTCTAACACAGTAATATTTTTCACTTTTCAATTATAAAGTGAACAATGATGCTGCACTAACTCACCACCTCATTTCTCATGTCACCAACAACTGTTTAGGTGATGGCACAATCCGTTATTACGAATTCAAAAACCTAAACCACCGCAGCGAAGAGCATCAGGGGGGACCTTGGAACTCTGTGTCACTAGTCTTTACACCGCACAATATCAAGTGAGGTGTTATTGGTCAGGGCAGAGTCTGGCCTTTGCATGGATACCAAATATGACCATGCAAAATCTAAAAGAAATAAGAAAAAAAACCTTTTTATTTATTTTTAGTTCCAAAGTGATGGCACTGTCCATTTGTCATGTATAAAATGAGCAATACCACTGCCATTACTCACCTAAGTCACCTTCTCATTTCCCATGCTGGGATCAGGGTCAGTGTTTTACATATACAGGGTAATTCAAAAAGAATCGAAAAGTCACCGAAAAGTAAAAAAAATACTTTGAATATTTGTAACTCTGTTCTTTTTTTGCTATAAATAGGAAACCATTTTTATTTTATTCCTAGAACTACTGAGGATTTAAACATACATGGTCGAAAAGCCATCGCACGTTCGGTGACTTTTCGTTCTCTTCAATTCGTTTTTTTTTGCCGATCCCATTTCAGGAACCCCGCGGTGTATTCAGCAAGCACCACAGGGTCGCCGAATTGCAGGTAAAAGCCGCCACAAACCTACCGAACACTAACCGCAAAAACCGGCGAATGTACGCCGAAAACCCGCAAAAACATCTGGATTAAGCCGCCGAAAATGCTGGAAAAACCCGAGCAGGAGCCGATCACACACAGCGAAGCCGCTGTAAAAACCCGAGACCTCAGAAGAGTGAAGTGAATAAATTAGAAAAATAGTTTGCTTGAATGTTTGAAAAGTGAAACGCTGTTTGCAAAGAAACTACTGAGTGAAAATGTCTGAAAATTACATATGATCCAATGAATGATAATAAAAAGGTCTGTTACAGAAAAAATAAGTAAAGTTAACAAAAGATAAAAAAGAAAAACTGACTTTTTTAAAAAAATATAAAAATCCAGAAAAATGCTTAAAATATCCTAAAAAAATCGATAAATAAAGACACTCTTTACTGCAGAATTTTGTAATGACCGGTTTATTAGATATTGAATTAAAACCGGAATATTTTTAACATTGAAGCCTATGGGATTCTCCTGAATAAACCTGCCGAATGAAATCACCGAATGGCAGGGCATTAGGGGAACCTTTCACTGCTGGTTTGTGTTCTCTGAATAGCCGAAGCAGTGCTTTTTCATGGGGATTCCACTGCCCTCGAACAGGCACCGAACAGGCACCGTATGTGCAGGCAATTCGCCAGGATTTGGCGAATTGCCCGCTCTCTGGATAGCCGAATGGCCAAGAAAGGTAACCGTACGCTGATTTTCAGCGTTCGGTTACCTTTCTCAAGCAATTCGGAGCTCTTTGAATTACCCTGATAGTCATATTATTCAGAAAACACCATCCTCCAAAACACAGGAGAAATATTTCATTTTTAGATTTTTTGGTCAAAATTGGATATTTTCTCCTAAAATGCAGTAACAGGTTCCCATTTATTTTATTTTTAACCAGTATGCCCGATAGAATATAGAACCACAAAGGTTTGGATGATAAAATATGAAAACATTATTTTACAAGCTGTAAGTGATTGAAATCTGAAATCTGAATGGAAATGACCTCACACAGTGTCTGCCTGCTTAGATATACCCATATCTGCACTATAAAATAACCTAAAATATATTTTCATTTCCCTAAAAAACCCACCAAAATCTTCATCTCCAGGTCCATAGAGATCTTAATCCGGCCCTGCTCCTTCTTGAAAAAACGTTGGAACCCCTTTCCTGTGATGCCCTGTGAGTCCCAGACAAGTATCTGTAATCACTCTGGCTCTCCTGCAGGCAACCACAGGTGCTCCCACTAATGAGTCCTGTGTTCCCAAGGTGAAGCGCTTCTGCATTTTCTTCACTTGGTGGATGTTCTACTGAAGCCTGCTCCCTGTCAACTCTGCCTCTTGTGCCTCAAGCCTTTGCCATGTTATCTTCAGGCCTCCAGCCGTGTTCCCCAAACCTCAGGCCTCCTGCTATGTTCCCAAAGCCTCAAGCCTCCTGCTGTATTCCCCAAGTCTCAAGCCTGCAACCCACTGTGTCCTCTGCCATCAGTGTTCCTGCCCACCAGCTAGTCTTCAGCATACCCTCCAAGTCTCCTGTGTATTCCAGCGTGCCTTGCTTCTTGTGTATATCCAGCCATCCTTCTTTCTGTCCTGCCTGTCAACTATCTCATGCCTCTTGTATGTCCTGGTGTGTTGCCCTCTTGTCTGTGTCTTGTTCCTCCCTGCCCCTTTGTCTAGATCCCTGCCTCGTTCTACAGTAAGCCCTTTTTCCTGCCTTGTCCATCACCATCCTCCTATATACTTGCTACCAGTCAGATTCCTATTATTCTTGTGTTAATCACTATAAACCCTTATTTGGACCTTATTCAAGCATCACCACTCTTTCTATCACTGCATATTGGGCTCATACCCTTCCCCTGTACATCAAATTGTGACAGGATCTACAGGAAGGTTGTTGCTGAATGAACTGAATTTGACAAGTGTTTTGGTGAAGCTATGCAGATCCTGAAGGAGAATTAGCAACCATACATGTGAAGATACAGTATTCAACTTTTAGCCGAGCCAAGACAAATTTGGCAAAATCTTGACATGGCTGTACTCCTCAACCAAATCTTTTTTTACTAAAAACCTATGCTTTTGGACACCTCAACTACACATGAGCAAACCAGACCAACACCATCAATCCCACAGAGCTCATTACCCTCCGCCTGTGTCTCGGTGAACCAGGCTCCCTCTTGCCGTCAATCTACTAAAGAAGTATCCACCATAGTCCAATTCCACCAAGTCAGTATTCTAGAGTTAAAACAAAGACTTCAACTACTTTTATTCAGGTTTGCAGCAGAATATATACTCACACAGGTCATACCCATGGAGAGAATAGGAGAAATAAAGAACAATACAGTGCAAATCAGCGAAATAGCAGAGCTTATGCCATACGACACTCTTCACTGAATACATCAGGGAACAACACAACACACCTTGAAGGTACAACACATACATCAGGGAATGGGACACAGATAACAAGGAAACCCTCTACCTGCAAGGGGCACAGGGTGACTCTGACATAGGAGAGGGCTGGAACATAATGTGAAAAGTCAGAGCCCCCAAAACCCACAGTCCCATATATCCCAAAAGTATCTTCAGGTCCATGTACCCCAAGTCCAAAGTAACTGCTTTCATTTTAAAATTTGTTTAATGAAAGAAAATCATATAAAATACCACACCACGTAAAAAAAACACAAAACACATCAATATTTCCCTCCACCACACAACACGTGTCACGGTCCACGCCGACGGTGCAGGAAGAAGGGCAAATCCGGCACTGCTCTGCCATAATCCAGCAGCATCATTCATGCCCTGCCCTTTGTGACTCAGGTCTACCCTGCTGAACTGACCAGGTGCTCCTCATTATCACCTGGACTTTCCATTTAAGCAAGGTGCACCCTTCCTCCAATGCTACTGCATTGTGAATGTTGTTTGTTACCTGTCTAGAAGCTAACAGCTTACTCCAGTCAGCACTCCTTGTACCAGACCCTTTGCTTTCCTCAGACCTGCTCGCTCTCCTCCAGCCCTTTTCCCATGGCATGCCATAGATCTCATTGTTGGATACCCCTCCAGATACTTCTGCTTTGCCACAGACTCCATTGGCTTTACCATGGACTCCTGCTGTGCCAAGACTCTTGCTATACCACGGACTCCTGTTGTGCCCAAAGACACCTGCTGTGCCAAGACTCCATTTGCCATAGACTTACCTTCCTGTCCCACCTGTCTGGTGTCTTGTGTAAGTGTTCGTCTTGTATCTGTGTCAAGTATTCCTCCAGCATTTCCCCTGTGTTTCTGTCCTGTGTACTGACTCTGCCAGATATCCTGCCCACAGTATCCCAAGTTAGTCCTGTTCCTGCATCGCCCCTCGTTAAGTCATTCCAGTGTATATGTATACAATAACTCCCCTGCTTATGCACTGTATCTTGGCTTGCTCGTGTGTATCACTGCATCCTGGGCTCGTATCCACGCCACCCGTGACAACACATGGACAGATCTCTGGAAAACCCTTTAAAAGAAACATCAGCCAATAACGATAAATACATAGACTCCGCACGTCTCACTTTTTACAGACTGTTTTGGGTGGCTCCTCAGTATATCTAATGTTCGGGTAGGTTTTCTCCACATGGATAGGCATCACCCCACCAATCTGGATGTCTCCAGACGAGAACATCCCTGTGAGTTCAGTGCTGGGAATCCTGCAGACCTGCTCATT
The DNA here is from genome assembly GCA_009667805.1 of Leptobrachium leishanense. Taxonomy (NCBI): domain Eukaryota; kingdom Metazoa; phylum Chordata; class Amphibia; order Anura; family Megophryidae; genus Leptobrachium; species Leptobrachium leishanense. The sequence goes on from CM019065.1 coordinate 22,495,686, forward strand.
GGAATTCACTATCTGGAGGACACAGAGGACAATAAATGTACGCATTTTCTTCAGTGAGATTATGGATCTGCAATGGGTTCCCAAGCTCCTCCAGGTTGAAAGACAAGTCCTGGGTAGAAAAAAAACCCCAGAAGAGATAAGATGTAAAAAATACTTTGTATATATTAGTAACTCTGTTCTTTTTTTGCTATAAATAGGAAACCATTTTTATTTTATTCCTAGAACTCCTGAGGATTTAAACATACAGGGTTATTCAAAGAGAATCGAAAAGCCACTGCACGTTCGGTGACTTTCCGTTCTCTTCAATTCGGTTCGATTTGGCGATCCCATTTCAGCGACCCTGCGGTGGATTCAGCAAGCACCACAGGGTCCCCAAATTGCAGGGAAAGATCACCGCAAACCCGACGAAAACTCACCGCAAAACGAGGGCAAACGCACTCCGACACCCACAAAAACATCTGAATTAACCCGCCGAAAACGCCGGAAAAACAGAGCAGGAGCCGATCACACACAGCGTAGCCGCCGGAAAAACACGACACCACAGACGAATGGAGTGAAAAACAAAACAAAACAGTATGCTTGAATGTTTGAAAAGTGAAACGCTCAGGCTTATTCAAAGAGATCCGAATTGCTGGCGAAAGGTAACTGAATGCTGAAATTCAGCGTTTGGTTACCTTTCCTGGCCATTCGGCTATCCAGAGAGCAGGCAGTTTGCCAAATGTTGGCGAATTGCCTTTACATACGGTGCCTATTCGGTGCCTGTTCAAGGACAGTGAAATCCCCATAGCTTCGTCTATTCAGAGAACAAAAACCAGCAGTGAAAAGTTGCCGAAATGCCCTGCCATTCGGTGGTTTCATTTGACAGGTTTATTCAGGAGAATAGTTTTTATTAGATATTGTTTTAATACAATATCTAATAAAACATTGATTATAATATTCTGCAGTAAAAAGTCTCTTTATTTTTAGATTTTTTAGGATCTTTTAGTGTCATGGGGTGGGATGTATTGTCACTGGGTGGGATATATTGTCACTAGGGGTGGGCTGCCGGTTGCAATCGGTTCGAAGTCCGATTCGAACATCGGCTGTTCGAAAATATGGGAACTTCAAACTTTTAGGGACGTTTGAGGAAAGCTCGAAAAAATTTTTTTTAAAAATTAAAAAAAAAAAAAAAAGATCCTAAAAAATCTAAAAATAAAGAAACTCTTTACTGCAGAATAGAATAATAAACAGTTTATTAGATATTGAATTAAAACAGGAATATTTTTAACATTGAAGCCTATGGAATTCATAAACATTTGCCACTCATTGTTGGTCAAACATTTCCCACTCCTTGTTGGTCAAACATTTCCCACTCATTGTTGGTCAAACATTTCCCACCCTTTGTTGGTCAAACATTTCCCACTCCTTGATGGTCAGACATTTCCCACTCCTTGTTGGTCAAACATTTCCTACTCCTTGTTGGTCAAACATTCCCCACTCATTGTTGGTCAAACATTTCCCACTCCTTGTTGGTCAAACATTCCCACTCATTGCTGGTCAAACATTTCAAACCCACTGTTGGTCAAACATTTCCCACTCCTTGTTGGTCAATCATTTCCCACTCACTGTTGGTCAAACATTTCCCATGGCTTCAAATCGCGTTTCAACATGAGCAAAAGTGGTAAAAATGAGCTCAGTGCATAGCGGTGAAATGTCTCAGCACTCACCAGTGAAAGGGTTAAAAACATTTTTTTTTCATTGTTTCCTGTCCTCCAGGGCAGTACATGGACCCCCATACACCTTTTATGGCCAATATCTTGCATATATGCCCTCTGGAGGGGACCTTAGCTTTCGAACGTTCACGCCCCATTGACTTGCATGCTGTTTGAATTGTGTTTGAGTTTGCGGTCGAACCTTTTCAGGTGGTCGAGTTTGAATGCGAACCAAACAGGGGGGTGTTCGGCCAATCATTATTTGTCACGTGGTGGGACGTTTTGTCACGGGGTGGGATATATTGTCACAGGGTGGGATATATTGTCGCAGTGTGGGAAATATTGTTACAGGTTGTGATGTATTGTCACAGGGTGGTATATATTGTCACGTGGTGGTGTGTATTGTCATAGGGTCGGATATATTGTCAAGGGGTGGGATGTATTGTCACGAGGTGGGATATATTGTTACAGGTTGGGATATATTGTCACGGGTGGGATGTATTGTTGTCAGGTGGGATATATTGTCACGAGGTGGGGTGTATTGTCACATGGTGGGATGTATTGTCACGTGGTGGGATATATTGTCAGAGGGTGGGATATATTGTCGCCGGGTGGGATATAGTGTTATGAGGTAGGATGTATTGTCACAGGGTGGGATGTATAGCCACGGGGTGGGATATATTGTCACAGGGTGGGATGTACTTGTCACAGGGTGGGTATAGTGCCACTGGGTGGAATATATTAGGAGCAAGTGAACAGCCAGTTCTTGAATTTCATATGTTGGACGCAGAAAAATGGGCGAAAAGATCTGAGTGACTGTGACACGGGCCAAATAGTGACAGTCAGACGACTGGGTCACAGCATCTCCAAAAGGGCAAGTCTGTGGGGTGTTTCCGATTTGCAGTGGTTAGTATGACCAAAAGTGGTGCAAGGAAGAGCAACCGATGACTGGCATCAGGGTCATTGGCACCCAAGGCTCATTGATGCACGTGGGGAGTGAAGACGAGCCCATCTGGTCCTTTCACACAGAAGAGAAACTGAAGCTCAAATCGCTGAAAAACCTAATGCTTGCAGTGATAGAAAGAAACCACATACCGACCTTCATGGCCATGGCAGCAGTGGCTGTCTTCATCAGGATAATGCCTTCTGCCACACTAGTCAGTGTACATTGTTAAGATATTCGGTTTTGTTGAGGGACTCGGTAGAGTTCCTTGAATGTGTATAAGGGAGTGAGTATGAACTGTACAATACAAGTGAATAATGTGCAAGAGGTCATCAACTGTGATTGTGTGTATGTACATATTTGCATGTCACAAATAGATGAACCAGAGCAGAGAGATCAGAAATCCCTGTCATTGATTCTTGGTCAAATTTATAAAAGTAGAAAACCATCAATAAAGTTGCAATGGCATAAGAAGCTATTTTCAAGGAAATTAACATTTAACATTGCATTTGATTACTGTAAACATCTATTTATCTATCTATCTATCTATCTATCTATCTATCTATCTATCTATCTATCTATCTATCTATCTATCCCATATCTATCTATCTATCCATCCCATATCTATCTTTCTATGATTAGTACTGCATGATATTCTTATTGTACCTTATGCTGTCGTCACCTCAATCCGTTTTGAAGTGAATTGTCTATTTATACTTGGAGAGAATTGACCATTGTGGTAATTGATTTCTTTGTGTTGATGAGATGATGTCTCGGCGCTGGTTATGGCGCTCCAGGGAATAGATAGGATGGCAGCTGTATCACATAATGTGCATATCCGTGTTCAGAGAAGTGACAGGTTGGGATCTTGGACATTTCATTTTGGGAGTTATTTATTCCCAGCCATGGGACAGACAATACACACTGATAAAAAAAATTGCTCCCTACGTCCCTCTACACAAAATACAGAGACTCGAAGCATAACGAGAAAACAATTAGCTTATTGTATCACAGAAACCAACAAGGTATTGCTGTGAATCACTGCAGGTTGACCAGACCTCGTCCTGTAATTAATGCTCACAGTTCTATGTTAAATATTATTATTCTGTAATTTAGTCTTTATCAGTTAGGGATTAATTTAATTCAGCCCAATGACTGAAAACACTGCTTTTTCTGCTGTTTTTTGTGTATTTTTTAATTCAGGAGTTTCAAATATGCATTTTTCAGGTTTTCGATTCCTGAGACAATTTTGGCTCAAATATCATCTTTTTCGGCTGTACTTTTCAAAGCAAATATTGGTTTTAGTGATTCAATGCCACTGTTTCTAGATGCCTAAAAAATAAGATATACTAAAAGCTGTTGATAAATGTTTTATTGGGGGCTTGTTGCACTGTGTAATGCAGGGATCCTCACTGTTTTTTGTTCGGGAGTCACAGCAATAGATCAATCAAGAGGAGAGCCGCATTACTGAAATACCTGTGGCCAATCAGTTTGCTCCCCCCCAAATACTGTATATTTTAAGCCTGTAATACAGACAACTGTGACACTTCTATATATTTTTAAATTGAGCCAAGAAGAAAAAATTCTAGCTTTAATCAATATGGAGATTAGACATGCGCACAATGAAAAAATTTGTTTAATTTTGGATCGATTCGTTACGCTCTTTAATTGATTTTGTTGCCTCCATTTTCTTACTGTGACTCATATTTTGGCTCAGTTCGTTATTTCGCGAGATTAGTAATTCATATTTCATAATCGTTTTTTTTGTTTTTTTTATTCGTTATTTCGTTTTCATTCATTATTTCGGAATGGTGAAACGGATGAATTAATTATGATAGGTTAGGGTTAAAAAAATAGGGTTAAAAGATACAGTAATCCCCTTGTCCTTGGTGCTGAAATAGGTTTCAGCACCAAGGACAGCAGCACCGTGGGTTTGGGAGCAAAAAAGTCCCCCTGTCCAGTATATATACAGGACTCGAGTCCTATGGGAATGATCAGGAACAGCATTCTTGCACTTCTCCCGCAGCGGGAACATAGCGGAAATGCAGGTTCCTGCTGTGGGCTGATAAAGTTTATTGCTGGGACTGCTAGCGGAATGCAATAACAGCATTCCACTAGCAGCCCCCTCAACTCGCCACATGTTCCTCCGAGCGCCTGCATGCTCCCTCGCATGGCTGTCATCCTCAGCAATGTGAAGGCTGTGATGCGGCATACAGCCGAGATCTCGTGAGTTCTCGTGAGAGTGCATCCCAGCCTTCAGAAGCTGGCGACTGCATGCTGGAGCATGCTGGCGCTATGAGGAACACACAGGTCACCTGATCCTGATGTCTGTGCTGGGTAAGTATAATTCTAGCGGTCTGACTGTGCCTGGGGATATTCAATTCTAGGGGCCTTGCCTGGGTATATAAAATTATGGGGGCCTTGTCTGGGTATATATAATTCTGGTGGTCCGTGCTGGTTATACATAATTCTGGGGGTCTGTGCTGGATATATAATTCTTGGGGTCTGTTCGGAGTATATACAATTATGGGGGCTTGTCTGGGTATATATAATTCTGGGGGTCTGTGCCTGGGTATATATAATTCTGGGGGTCTGTGCCTGGGTATATAAAATTCTGGGGCCTTGCCTGGGTATATATAATTCTGGGGGCCTGTGCTGGGTATATATAATTATGGGGCCTTGCCTGGGTATATACAATTCTGGGGGCCTGTGCTGGGTATTTATAATTATAATTATAATTCTGGGGCCTCTGCCTGGGTATATATAATTCTGGGGGCTCTGTGCCTGTGTATACATAATTCTGGGGGGCCTTGACTGGGTATACATAATTATGGGGGTCTGTGCCTGTTTTTCTATAATTCTGGGGGGTCTGTGCTTGTTTATATATAATTCTGGGGGGACTGTGCCTGGGCATATAAAATTCTGGGAGGGGATTCTGTGCCGGGGTGTATATACAATTCTGGGGGGGGTCTGTGCCTGGGTATATATAATTCTGGGAATCTGTGCCTGGGTATATATAATTCTGGGGGTCTGTGCCTGATTATACATGATTCTTGAGGTGTGTGTATATGTGTATATATTTTTTTTTCTTCAGGTTATGGGGTTTTGGAATTCTTGGGTGAGTTCCCTCACTTTTTTCTCCAGTATTTGACCCTTGTAAATATACACCGAGTGGCCATATTATTATGACCACCCCATCAGTGACCCTTTTGCCTTCAATACTGCGGCGATTCTTCTTGGCATTGACTCCACAAGATGTTGGAAGGTGATGCGAGGAATCTGACACCATGCCTGATGAATAGCACTGTCCAGTTCCGTGAGATTTGATGGTTGTGGAACTAGCTGTCTGATGGCTCTTTCAACTTCGTCCCACAAATGCTCAATTGGATTGAGATCTGGTGATTGTGGGGGCCACCTAAGCAAGGTAAATTCTCCCTCATGTTCTTGAAACCACTCCTGCACGATATGAGCACCGTGGCATGGCACATTGTCTTGTTGGAAGAAGTCCTCTCCATTGGGATATGCCATCAACATGATAGGATGAACTTGATCAGCAACGATGCTTTGGTATGTTGTGCTATTCAGATGTTGTTCCACACAAATTAAAGGGCCCCAAACCATAGCACTGCCCCCGCCAGCTTGAAGGGTTGTACTCATGCATGTGGGGTACATGCTTTCATGCTGTTTCCGCCAAATTCTCACTCTGGCATCTGCATGATGCAACTGGAAACGTGATTCATCGCACCACATGACTTTTTTTCCAATGCTGGACTGTTCAATCCTTGTGTTCCTGTGCGAATTGGAAACGCTTTATCTTGTTAACTGCAGACAGCAAAGGTGTTGGACCAGGCCTTCGGCTTCCATATCCCATACGATGCAGTGTACGGTGAACAGTGCGTTCAGAGATCATTTGAGAGGATCCCTGATTAAGATCTGCCTTAATTTGATGCACTGTTGTCCGTCTGTTGTCTTGTACCAGTCTTGCCACTCTCCGTTCTGCCCTAACATTGGCTAGTCGCTGACGGCCAAAATTCGCACGTACAGACCCAGATTTTCGGCTGACAGTCCAGTCTTTAAACACTTTAACAACAGCTGCTCTTGAACATTTAACAAATTCTGCTGTTTTGCTGATACTCGCTCCATGGCTCCGAGCGCCAACAATCATCCCACATTCAAAGGCTGTTAAATCGCGTTGTTTACCCAGATCTTCAGAAAAAAATCACTTCTACTGTCATGGTAAACAACCTGCTTCCCTATTTATAATGGTCTGGCCCTCTAGCAACTTCAGCGCCAAATTATAGCTAATTTGCCTAAAAAAAAGTCAGGTGGTCAAAATAATCTGGTCATTCAGTGTATATATATATATATATAAATACGTACAAGGGTTGTCTTTGGGAAATAGACGTATGAGTGCTGCCAGCATTGCTGCAGAGGTTGAAGGGGTGTTGGGGTGGGGTCAGCCCGTCAGTGCTCAGACCATACGCCGCACACTGCACTGCATTTGTGGCGGCTTTTCCCTGCACTACGACGGCCTTTTGGTGCTTGCTGAATACATACACCGCAGGGTTGACGAAACGAGATCGCCAAATCGCACCGAATTGAAGAGAATGAAAAGTCACCGAACGTGCGATGACTTATCGATTCTCTTTGAATAACCCTAATAATAAAATATTTACAAAAATGTGACGGGTGCACTCACTTCTGTGACATACTGTATATATATATATATATATATATACAAGGGTTGTGGTGAAGGACAAGAAGTGAGATAAAAAGCCTCCGCACTATAATAAGTGTGTTTATTATTGCAGAAGCCACTTGCACATCACAGCAATTCGATGAATTGCATCCCAGAGCTCCTGTGCTACATTCCCCATATGCAGCAAGGAATTCTGGGTAGGACATGCAAATGACATCTGTCTCACTTTTATGCATCCTGGGTCTGTTTTTACACAGAACCCTTAAATCAATGCCACGCCATACTACAGTAGATGGCTTTTTTTTAAGCAGAGATAAGGTTTATGCAACTGGTCAAAGCCACTCCTAGGACAGCGCTGTTTCGGGTTTATTGGACCTTCATCAGCTAGGAGCTTTTTATCTCACTTTTTGTCCTCACTACAACCCTTGTAAGTACTGATTTGCCCTACGGGTTTAAGCATCCACTGCAACTGGTCCTGCCTAGCTCCTGCTGAAGAGGGTCCAATAAACCTGAAAAAGCGCTGTCCAGAACTGGCTTTGACCAGTTGCATGAACCTGATCTCTGCTAAAAAAAAAAGCCATCTAGTATGGCAATGATTGAAGGGTTCTGTGTTAAAACAGACTCAGGATTCAAAAAAGTGAGACAGATGTCATATGCATATCTTACCCAGAATTCCTTGCTGCATATGGGGAATGTAGCACAGGAGCTCTGGGATGCAGTTCTTTGAATTGCTGTGATGTGCAAATGGCTTCTGCAATAATAAACATATATATGAATATATATATAGTTCAAACAGTGTTGTACTATGCATTTTCCCTGTGCCTTCTCTGAGCTACACATAAGATCTGAGACATAACATCCACTGAGGGTTCAGAAGGGGAGTCCCATATTCCTGTAAGTCTTTTTTTTCCATTATCCACTTTCATCACATTAAGGTTGTAAGGGAGAGCGCTGTCCTGTGTGCGTGTGTCTAATTATTAATTAGAATACTATTTATTTAAACTAATCAAATTAATAAAATTAAGATCCACACTTTTAATACGTTTTATTCATTTGATTAGTGTAAATACAGAATAGTTTTTTCGAATCAATTGAAAATAATTTTGCTACCTAAGAAAAAATTGCAGGGACGGCTGAAAGTGCTCAGTACTGTTGGGCTCTCTGGTGCAACCTTTTTATGGAGCTGAAGAGCGTAGAGAAAGGCAGATGTTTGGGTATAGCAACCCATTTCTGCTGCATTATGCCCTAGAGAAACATACACTCACTAAGTATATATACGATACAAAATAACCCCCTCTGTTGTGCCTTTATCAATAGAGATGGTATCCTGAGTGTGTAAAGAGCGGTGTCTGGCTGGCCATGTGGACGTGGCCTGGAGACTGAAACAAGATGGTGGACTGTGTATGCTTGAAACCAATATGTGGGTGACCATATTTTGGGAAACATATGCAAATAGTAAAATGTAACGAAAACCATATAAACAACTGGTGTAGTTAACTGCTGTCTGCACTATAAAGAGGTGACCACACCAGTAACAGTTACTAAATTTATACAGCGCCAACAGATTCCGCAGGGCTTTACAATGTGGAAGCACAAAAATGAGACATAATAAATAATAAAACATTAGGTACAGACGATCCTGCCTGTAGGATCATTGTCCCGCTAATACGGCACTTATACAAGTGCTCAGTCAGCTCAGTTGTAGTGAGCTTACACTCTAAGAAACTAAGGTGTGTGACACAAAAGGGAGCAGGGGGAGTGTGGAGTTGATGACCTGAAAGAATATAGGAGATTTTATGAAGATAGGCCAAGAGTTTGAGCATGATGAGTTTAAACCGAAAGAGAAATGAAGTAGCTGGAAGGAAGAGCTTATAAAATTAGAATAGGGACTGGGTGGGAGAGTGGTTGGGGTTGGTAGACGGGACAGCAGAAGGAAGATGCAGGTGAGTGTGACTCTGAGGAAGAAATACTGAGTTTAGATAGATGGCCAACGCACGCAAAGAATTTACAACAGGGAGAAGTAGAACAGAGTGTGAGTCAGCACAGAATTAAACAAAAAAGGAGGGAACGGAAAAAAATAATAAGATAATAATAATAAGACTAATGGTCAAGCTATGATAGATGCAAAGATAAAAAACAGTAATGTCATTCTTAGAGCAGATACAATGTTGCTGGCTTGTACCAGGATGTAACCTAATCTCCAATTCCTACACAGAATAAAAGTCATAACCCAAAAAAGCCATTCCGCCTATTACTTTTTATTAGCTTTATGGTGCTTCCCCATTGTAAAGCCCTGCGGAATCTGTTGGCGCTGTATAAATTTAGTAACTGTTACTGGTGTGGTCACCTCTTTATAGTGCAGACAGCAGTTAACTACACCAGTTGTTTATATGGTTTTCGTTACATTTTACTATTTGCATATGTTTCCCAAAATATGGTCACCCAGGTGTACAGAGCACTGGTGAGACCTCACTTGGAGTACTGTGTGCAGTACTGGAGACCGTATCTCCAGAAGGATATAGACATCTTAGAGAGAGTTCAGAGAAGGGCTACTAAAATGGTGTACGGCTTGAAGGAGAAAAGTTACCAGGAAAGGCTTCATGATCTTAACATGTACAGCTTGGAAAAAAGACGAGACAGAGGAGATATGATAGAAACATTTAAATACGTAAAGGGAATCCACAAGGTAGAGGAAGGGAGTATATTTAAAAGGAAACAAAGTAGCAAAACAAGAGGGCATAGTCTTAGATTAGAGGGGCAAAGGTTTAAAAGTAACATCAGAAAGCATTATTTTACTGAGAGGGTGGTGGATACATGGAACAGTCTTCCAGTAGAAGTGGTAGAGGCCAAAACAGTAATTGAATTTAAGCAGGCATGGGATAGGCATAAGGCTATCCTAAACAAAAGATAAATCCAGGAAAAGTATCCATGTAATTGGGCAGACTAGATGGGCCGACAGGTTCTTATCTGCCGACATTTTTCTATGTTTCTATGTTTATATTATTGTATATTGTGAAATTCGATGAATTGATACATCATTGGTTCTAATTAAGAGATAGTAATTTATTAGTACATTATAATTCATTCACAACTTTAATATCTTCTGCCTTTATTAGAAATGCTTCTCTCCTTGCCCATGAGATGCTCCTTGGAGTTCATGTGAGGTCTAAACAATATGATAAAACATTTTGGTACAAACATACAAATCACCAAAGCCCAGCTTGATGAAAGGATGGCAAACACTTCCATGGCCACTGTGTACTTGCCTCGGGCACTCAGAGAAGCCGGTATATAGGACACCCAGACACTGAGGAAGGCCAACATGCTGAAGGTGATGAACTTGGCCTCATTGAAGTTGTCGGGAAGTCTCCTGGCCAAGAAGGCAACAATGAAACTGATAGTGGCCAGGAGACCAAGATACCCCAACATGCACCAAAATGCTGTTGGCGATCCTTCATTACATTCAATAACAATTGATTCCAATTTGATTTGGATGTTGTGTTCCAGGTAAGGAGGAGAGTATGATAACCAAAGGATGCAGATGAACGTCTGAATAATCACACAAAAAATAACAATGTAGTAAGACATCAAAGGATTAGTCCACTTTTTTAGGCTACTCCCTGGCATGGTAGCCTTGAAGGCCAAAACCACCATAATGGTTTTGGCTAGGATACAGGAGACACCAAGGGCAAAAACAATGCCGAATGTCACCTGTCTTAATAAACAGTTTGCAGTTTGGGGATTTCCGATGAAAATCAAAGAGCAGAGGAAGCACAGAGACAATGATACCAAGAGAAGACAACTCAAAGAGTAGTTATTTGCTCGAACGATGGGAGTAGTCTTATAACGAATAAAAAGTACAAATATGGCGACAGGAACCAAAGATGATGAGACACTTGTGGCTGCTAGTGCTGCACCCAGTGGATCTTTGTAGGAGAGGAATTCTTTGTTTTTTGAGATACAAACATTTCGTTGTAAATTTGGCCACATGTCCCATGAACATTTGGAGCAATCTATGGAATCTGGAATAAAAACAAATAAATTAAGTTCTGCATCTTGAGAGCAAGACTTAACATTCATACCACTTTTGCCATACCTGTTTGGTTGGAGATCTCTCCAGGAGGACAAAGTTTGCACTGGAAGCAACAGACAGGTTTCCCAGATATGGAAGCCTTTCGGAAGCCTGGTGGACAGCTTTGACTGCAAACTGAGAGAGGAACCTGAAATAGAGTTGTTATTGATGGGGATATACCTGTGCGTTTATGAGGTGCTAATACCTTCTGGAACTCTTTGATGTCTTACCTCTCGATCACCAGTTCCCCACTGCACAATATTTGTCTCAACACTAAAAATATTTCCATCGTCCACTCCAGTATCATAACTGCCGATGTTCACCTGTCGGATTCTTCCATTTGGGCCATATTGCCAGTTTACAATATCATACACTGCAGGAGGGTCTCCGTTTTCATCAAAGAACAGTTCCCTTCCACTTGTCATCCTAAGACGCACTCTCTTCATGTAATGTAAGAGCTGTTTGAGAAATTGAGAAGAGCACACGTTTAAAAAAAAAAAACTCTAAATAGCACTGAGCATTGTAATGATGTTTACCACTACAAATTAGATTTTAACGCCAAAGGCGATTTCACAATAATCAATGAAGTCAGTATTTTCATATTAATAAAGGGTAATTTTTAGATTTCAAATTAAATACTGTTGGGGCGAAAAGTTCCAAGCTCTAGATGGTGTCCCTTAACTGGCACAATGTCACACAGGGTCTGCATTATCAGCATACAGGCAGAAATGGCCTTTTTATCAGATGCAGTAAATGTGCTGCATACAGATAATAAAAGATCTCCTGCTTATGGGGATTTGAAGTGATCAGAATGAGATTATTAGCAATGCAATATCTGTATGTGCTGCATAATGCCTGTGTATGGTAATTACAGCTAGTGATGAGCCGAACACCCCGTGTTCGGTTCGCATTCGAACTCAAACAATTTCAAAAGTTCGAGTTCGAACGCGAACACGAACCAAACTCAATGCAAGTCAATGGGACTCGAAGGTTTGATTTTTAGAGTGCCCTCCAAGATATTTGCCATAAAAGGTGTCCTCAAGTTTTTTCATCCTGTGCTACCTCTGTGCGGGCAGGATGAGCTCTGCAACTTTACCCTTGTATCGTAGATCAAGAAGGGTTGCCAATCAGTAATGATCCCTCTCCTTGATAGCACGAATCCTGGGGTCCTTTAGTAGGCTTTGCAGGATAAGGGAGCCCATGCAGCGTAGGTTGGAGGTGGCATTAGCTTCTGAGTCTTCCTGATCAATGAGGAGGATGACCCCATCGTGCACTTCCTCCTCCCATCCATGTACTAGTCCTTGTGTTTCTGGGCACACAAAACCCTCCCTTGAGGAATCCCCACCTTCAATGCCCCCACTACTTAAATATTCCTCCTCCTCCTCATCTTCCTCCTGTCTGATCTGAGGAGGACCCGCTGGAATGCTGTCTGCGGAAAGACTGGGGCCTTCAGAACTAGGGAAGGCCTCCTCTTCCTCCCGCTGCTCTGCCTCTAGAGCCACATCTATAATTCCCTGCAGAGTGTGCTCCAGCAGGAATACTAAAGGAATTGTGTCACTGATGCATGCACTGTCCCTGCTCACCATCCTCGTTGCCTCCTCAAATGGTGACAGTACAGTGCATGCATCCTTGACCATCAGCCACTGCGGGGGGGGGAACAAGTTGGCCTGAACCTGTCCTTGTGCCATACTCACACAGGTACTCATTGATGGCCCTCTGCTGCTTGTGCAGACGCTGCAGCATTGCAATTGTCGAGATGCACCTGGTGGGCATGTCACAGATCAGACGGTTTGTGGGAAGGTGGAATTCTCTTTGAATTTCTGCCAGGCGAACACTTGCTGGGAATGACCGTTTGAAGTAGCTGCAGACTTTTCTGGCCTGGCTGAGAAGCTCTGCCAACCCTGGGGACCTGGTTAGGAAATGCTGTACCACCAGATTTAGGACGTGTGCTAGGCATGGTACATGCGTCAACTTACCCTGGCGTAAGGCGGAGAGAAGGTTGCCGCCATTATCACAGACGACCATTCCCAGCTCAAGGACGCCCATTCCCAGCTGGCGTGGTGTTAACCATCTCTGCACCTGCCCCTGCAGAGCTGACAGAATTTCTGGCCCAGTGTGGCTCCTGTCCCCTAAACAAACCAGCTCAAGCACAGTATGGCATCTTTTTGCTTGAGCCATTGCGTAGCCCCTGTCACGCGTCGGTTTAACTGCCACTTCACCAGAAACAGAGAAGGAGGAGGAGGAAGAGGTGTTGGAGCAGACAGACCTCATACAAGCAGCTTTCTGGAGGTGTGGTGGATGAAAAAGCTCCAGCACAGAGCCCCGTCCTGGATCCCTCCCAGCTGCAAGCAGAGTTACGCAGTGTGCCATGAAGGAAATGTAAAGGCCCTGTCCATGCTTGCTGGACCACGTGTCTAAAGTCATGTGCACACTGCCGCTGACTGCCTTTCCCAATGACTCCATAACATTGTGTTCCACATGCTGGTAAAGTGCTGGAATGGCCTTCCGTGTAAAGAAATAGCATTTTGGAACCAGCCACTGTGGTACAGCACATTCAGCAAATTCACGGAAGGAAGCAGAGTCCACCAGCTGGAAAGGCAGCAGCTGTAATGTGAGTAATTTTGCTAAGCTGGCATTTAGACGCTGTGCTTGGGGATGATTGGGACTATATTTTTTCTTACGCTGCACCAGCTGGGGCAACGTAATCTGACTGCATAAATCTTCAGCTGATGTGATGCTGTCACATTCTGAGGAAGGACATGGTACACCCATTACTGTAGCATCATCCCTGTCAGTGGAGGTTGTAGGCAATGACATGGCAGGACATATAGTGGGGGTAGAGACAGATGAGAAGGAGGAGGACCTATGCAAAGTGTTGTGCCAACGGGATGCGTGGCAGGTGGTCATATGTCACCTAAAGCACGTGGTACCCAAGCGTGGGATGTCTTTCCCACGCTTGATCCTCATCTGACATAGATTACAAACAGCAACGGTGCGGTCTGCTGCACATTTCATAAAGAACTCCCAGACAGCAGACTTCCTGTACATGTGCTTTGAGACAACAGCGTTGTGCACGTGATCAGCTGTGACTTCTGATGCCTTGGACTGGCTAAGGTTGGTCATAGAGGACATTCTGCCTTGTTTTTGTTGTGCCTCCTCCTCTTCCCGTGACTCCTCTGTTCGATCAGGCACCCAGGTGGAGTCAGTGACCTCATCATCATCATCACCCCCTATCTCCTTGTCACTGGAGCCAACTTGACAGTATGCTGCAGCTGCTGGGGCAACATGAGTGACAGTTATTTGTGTGTCACTGGCACCCCCTTCTTCTAGGTTGATTATACTACCTTCCTCAACCTCAGAGTTTGAATCAGAGCACTGTAGTTGCTGCACATCCTCAAGCAGCATGTCACTGTCATTGTAGTCAAACAATTCAGCTGACTCCTCCGTGTGTGATAGTGAGGCTATGGCAGGAGTAGCTGTGGAAAACGGAGGCTGAATTAGATGTTTTGGCAGCTGAGGTGGACTGTAAACCACTACAAGCCTGGCTGGCCGAGGACTCGGAGGATGAGCATGGCCTGGTTAGCCAATCCTGCAAATCCTCTGTATGTTGCTGCTGCTTAAAATTGTCAGCACCAGTTAGAAAGGACAAGCGTGCCCCTGCAAAATATGCACCACGTCCACCACGACCGGAAGCACAGCCTCCCGACACAGAGGCTGCTTGCCCTCTTATCTGTGTCTGGGAGCGTCTGCCTGTCCTTTTTCGTCTTTCTGACATGGTGAGTGATATAGATTAAATATATACAGAACTCTGATTCAACTCTGTTATAAAAATTGGAGATATGCAGAACTCTGATTCAACTGTGTTATCTAGATTAAAGATTTCCAGAACTCTGGTATAACTCAGTGAGACACCCTGATAGCTGGCAGCCAGTGACAAGACACAGATTAAAATTCACAGAAACCACCTATAAATCAGTGAGACCCCCTGATGGGTGGCAGTGACAAGACACAGGTTATAATACCCCGATATCTGCTACAAGTCTGTGAGACCTCTGATGGGTGGCAGTAACAAGACACAAATTACATTTCCCAGATATCTGCTAGAAGTATGTGGACCCCCCTGATAGCTGGCAGTGAGAAGACACAGATTAAAATTCCCATGGACCTCTTATAAATCAGTGAGACCCCCTGATGGGTGGCAGTGACAAGACACAAATTACAATTCCCAGGAACTTCCTATAAATCAGTGAGACCCCCTGATGGGTGACAGTGACAAGACACAGATTACAATTCCCAGAGATCTGCTAGAAGTGAGACCTCCCCATTAGCTGCTGGCAGTGAGAACACACAGATTACAACAATTCCCGGATATATTGTAGAAGTAAGACCCCCCAATAGCTGCTGGCAGTGAGAATACACAGATTACAACAATTCCCAGATATCTTGTAGAAGTGAGACCCCCCCAATAGCTGCTGGCAGTGATAACACACAGATTACAACAATTCCCAGATATCTTGTAGAAGTGAGACCCCCAATAGCTGCTGGCACTGAGAAGACACACTAACAGAACAATCTCCTCTCAAAAAACACGTGCTGGGGCTGTGTGAAGCCTTATATAGTGTGCTGCGGGACTTAGCTCTGTGAGCCCATGATTGGACAAAATTTGCCCAGTCAGGACTCTGAGCCGTGATTGGCATAGTCTTGCACCTGACCTGTGGCTGTAGCCAATTACAAGCTTCAGGCCAGTGGAAAAGTGCATTGTTTTCCATTGTGGTGCATTGTGGGTGAACTCGAACCGAACACGTGGAAATGTTCGGAGTTCGGCGAACAGCCGAACGGCCGATGTTCGATGCGAACTCCGAACAGATTGAACCAAACAGCTCATCCCTAATTACAGCAACACCTTTTATCTGTATGTGCTGCATAATGCCTGTGTGTGGCAATTACAGCAACACCTTGTATCTGTATGTGCTGCATAATGCCTGTGTATGAGAATTACAGCAACACCTTGTATCTGTATGTGCTGCATAATGCCTGTGTATGGTAATTACAGCAACACCTTGTATCTGTATGTGCTGCATAATGTCTGTGTATGGCAATTACAGCAACACCTTGTATCTGTATGTGCTGCATAATGCCTGTGTATGGCAATTACAGCAACACCTTGTATCTGTATGTGCTGCATAATGACTGTGTATGGCAATTACAGCAACACCTTGTATCTGTATGTGCTGCATAATGCCTGTGTATGGCAATTACAGCAACACCTTGTATCTGTATGTGCTGCATAATGACTGTGTATGGCAATTACAGCAACACCTTGTATCTGTATGTGCTGTATAATGCCTGTGGAGGTGAATTACAGCAACACCTTGTATCTGTACGGTACAGGGATTTTCAGTCATTATAACCCTCTTATCCCTGTACAGCAAAAAAATAAAATAAAGTTTAATATTTTTTTTTTAAAACATTGTTTGTTTAGTCTATTATTTAAAAAAAATTACTGCCATTGTTGCAGAATAATAGAAACATACAGGGTTATTCAAAGAGATTTGAAAAGTCACCGCACATTCGGTGACTTTTCGTTCTCTTCAATTCGGTTCCTTTTGCCGATCCCATTTCGGTGACCCTGCGGTGTATTCAGCAAGTACCACAGGGTCCCCGAATTGCAGGGAAAGGCTGCCGCAAACCAGACGAAAACTCACCGCAAAACCCACCGAATGCACGCCGAAAAGCCCCAAAAACATCTGGATTAACCTGCGAAAACCACAAAAATGCCCGAGCAGGAGCCGATCGCACACAGCCGAAGCAGCCGAAGCAGCCGAGACCGCAGACGAGGGAGGTGAATAAATTAGCAAAACAGTTTGTGTGAATCTGTGAAAATGAAACGCTGTTTGCAAAGAAACTACTGAGCGAAAATGTCTGAAATTTACATATGATCCAATGAATGATAATAAAGAGGGCTGTTACAGAAAAAATAAGTAAACTTAAAAAAAAAAAAAAAAAAAAAAGGACTTTTAAAAAAAAAAAAATTAAGAAAAATGCTTAAAGTATCCTAAAAAATCGATAAATAAAGAGACTCTTTACTGCAGAATTTTATAATAAACGGTTTATTAGATATTGAATTAAAACGGGAATATTTTTAACATTGAAGCCTATGGGATTCTCCTGAATAAACTTGCCGAATGAAACCACCGAATGGCAGGGCATTAGGGGAACCTTTCACTGATGGTTTTCGTTCTCTGAATAGCCGAAGCAGTGCTTTTTCATGGGGATTTCACTGCCCTCGAACAGGCACCGAACAGTCACCATATGTGCAGGCAATTCGCCAGGATTTGGCGAATTGCCTGCTCTCTGGATAGCCGAATGGCCAGGAAAGGTAACCGAACGCAGATTTCCAGCGTTCGGTTACCTTACTCAAGCAATTCGGAAGATCTCTTTGGATAACCCTGATAGAATATGTTGGTGGATAAGAACCTTTCGGCCCATCTAGTCTGCCCAATTCTATGGATACTTTCCCTGGATTTATCTGTTATTTAGGATAGCCTTATGCCTATCCCATGCCTGCTTAAACTCAAACAAATAGCATGTGTTACATTTATTATAGGTTGTAAACAGTCAGCAGCATATGGATTATGGAGATCCAAAAATAGTAAAATGAATTGTATTTAAAGCAATGAAAACAAGAGAAATCTCAATGTATCCTTCCTGGTAAAATCCTTTCTCAAAAAAAAATAAATTATTTTGTTACGTACACAATTTTATGTTAACAAAGCAAATTTTTCTGGCTTGCAGGTCTCAACTATAAATATATAGTACAGGAGCGGTGGGGTTACGCCTATTCCCCGATGGGGCGGCTGCAAGCACCCGATGTATCCAGCCCAGGAACATGTATAAAATATAAGAAAAAATATATGCGCAGATGACATATTTTTTCTTATGTTTTAAATAAATATATATTTTTAAATAACCCTCTCTGCCCCACCCCAAAAAATTTATATTTATTTAGCTGAGACTTGTAGGGGGGATTACAGTATTGTGGGAAGGACTACTAGTTGAACATTGATGAGGATCTGTATCTGAAGGTTTGTATCTGTCCATAGACGTGAGAGGGGCTCAGTCACATCCAAATGCTCTCTGTGTTCTCCTGCTGTGAAAGCCATAAATCCCTCCCCAAAGGAAACACATCATGCGGCATGCCGCAGCACTCACAGCAAACAGGAAGCTCAGGGAACTTTCCTTAAAATGCTTTTTTTTAAAAAAAAAACAAAAAAACATCTGTCAGCAGTTCGGCTGACACAATGTATAAGCAGATTTGGGAGATCTTTCAAATAAGCTTAAGTTGTTATGACTATGATTGGCTATGACTTTATAAATGATGATCTCCCTTTGCTAGCCCTATTACCTCTCTCCTTCTAAAAAAACCGCTCCGTACCTGCCATGGTTTAAATTTCCCAATATCAGCACAAGTTCCATTAGGAAATGGACCCTCTCGTTTTCTGCACATTCTCAGGTCATGCAGGGCTTTAGCTATAACATGGACAGCTGTATAGATATTATAGGTGACTCTCAAGCCAGTGACATCATTATAATTGTTCTGAAGCGTTCCTAAATCTTCCGATCCTGTGCATTCTCTTATAAATGCCTGGGTAGTTACAGAGAGAGTTTTATTGTCCAGGAATTTACAGCCAAAAGCCTGTTCCCAGAACATTTTTATCCATTCTCTTCCCAAAGTCATAGAGGGGTTGATTTCATTGAGAAACTCCATAAAGCCAGGCATGGCTCCTCGGTAAAGAGCAAAGCCAATAGTTCCATAAAGAATGACTGAGTACTTCTCTACTGAGAGGAACGCAGAGGTAGCCCAAGCTTCACTGGCCACCCATATCTTCCCAGAGACATTCTGCTTTAATAATTCATCTAGAACATGGACCAAGTCTACGTCGGTAGAAAAGAAGACCACCACCTTGACTGTCGATTCTTTGATAACGTGGACAATATGGGGAGCATTACGGTCTTGTTGGTTAATCATGATGTTCTCTGTAAAGGCCACACATGCTCCAGCCCTTAGGATGTCTCTTTTGATCATCTGGATACCCTGCTGTCCATAATCATTGTCAAGGGCTACCAATCCCACCCAAGTCCATCCAAAATGCAGCACCAACTGGGCCAAACCCTTAGACTGGAAGGCGTCACTGGGGACTGTCCTAAAGAAGGACTTGAACTGTGTCCGATCACTGAGGAGTGAACTGGTGGAAAAGTAGCTGATCTGTGAAGAAGATGTAATGTTCTTACATTGAGGCCGTCATTGCCAGTAAAGAGTTACATTCTCTATATAAAACAACCCTCAAATTACAACACAAACCTGTCCAACCAATATGAATAATCCAATATATAATTATATAATAGATTGTACAGGATAGAAATGCTCTGTTATATATACCGCGGTTTATATATAAGGAGAGCAAGCCCCGTCTGTACATCATCTGGCTAAGTGCTCAATATAATTCCATTCTCTAACCGTACAATAAAAGATATTGGTGAGTTTCCTGAATATAAATATTGAGTCAGAAATATCATCTGACTCAAAAGAAAAGATTCAGCCTTCGCCAGATTCCGATAAAAGCCACCTTTTAAAAAAAAAAATCAGCCTGAAAATGTATGAATTTCCCTCTAATATCTCTATTAGTAACCTTAACCCTAAAAGTAACCCTAATCTTAAATATAACCCCTAACACTAAAAGTAAACCTGATCGTAAAAGTAAACCAAATCTTAAAAATAGTCCATAAACCTAACTGTAAAAGTAGCCCCTAACCCGAAAAAGAGTCCTAGCCCTAAACGTAGCCGTGACCCTAAAAATAACTCATAACCGTAACAATAACCCTATACCTATAACCCTATACCAATAACCCTATACCAATAACCCTATAACCCTAAAAATAACACATAATTCTAACAATAACCCTATCCTGAAAGTAACCTTAACCCTATAAATATCCCTAGCACTAAAAGTAACCCTTACTCTAAAAGTAACCCTAACCCTAAGGCTAGGGTCAGACTAACGCAGTATCAACGTGCGTTTAGCCGCACATAATCACGGCCGTGCTAGCAGCAAATGACGTGCAATGCCAGGCAGCATACGAAGAACGGCCGCACAAACGGCTGCGCAACGCAAGTGGCAAACGAACGCATTTTTTAGAGAACGTGAAACCGCTAGTACTGACGTACAGAGTGCGCTGCGTCTACTAGCGGCGTGTGTGTGTGATTAGGAGACGTCAGACTCTGCTAATGTCCCGCCAACATAACGTCCAGACACAAAAAGGGTTTTATTGATGATCCGTACAAAATCACGGACGAAAATGCGCATGGTATGACCGCTATTGCGTATTCCGTGAAAAAATGCGTCCATTCGTTCGAACGCACTTTTTCACGGACAACGCGAAAAATGTGTTAGTCTGACCCTAGCCTTAAAATAGCACTAGAAACGTAACTCTTACCCTAAAAGTAACCTTAACCCTAAAAATAGCCCTACCCTAAAAGTAACCATGAAGCTAAAGTAAACCGAACTGTAAAAGTAGCCACTAACCCTAAAAATAACCCCAACTCTAAAAGTAGCCCTAGCCCTAAAAGTGATCATGACCCTAAAAGTAACCCTAACCGTAAGAATAACCCATAACCGTGACAATAACCCTAACCTTAAATTAACTCTGAACCTAAAAGTAACACTAACCCTAAAAATAGCATTAAAAGTAACCCTTACTCTAAAAATAACCCTAACCCTAAAAATAGCCCTAGCCCTAAATGTAACTCTTACCCTAAAAGCAACCTTAACCCTAAAAATAGCCCTACCCTAAAAGTAACCATGAAGCTAAAGTAAACCTAACTGTAAAAGTAGCCCCTAACCCTAAAAATAACCCCAACTCTAAATGTAGCCCAAGCCCTAAAAGTGATCATGACCCTAAAAGTAACCCTAACCTTAAAAACAACACATAACTGTGAAAATAACCCTAACCTTAAATTAACTCTGACCCTAAAAGTAACCCTAACCCTAAAAATAGCATTAAAAGTAACCCTTACCCTAAAAATAACCCTAACCCTAAAAATAGCCTTAGCCCTAAAAGTAACTCTTACCCTAAAAGTAGCCTTAACCCTAATAATAGCCCTACCCTAAAAGTAACCATGACCCTAAATGTAACCCTAACCCTAAAAATAACCCATAACCCTAAAGCTAAAAGTAACCAAGGATATCCAAGACTTAAGGTTAGGGTCACCTTTAGGGTTTCAACCAATATACTTTTTATTTATGAGTATCCGCTGATTCACGTGAGCAGATGCAGCCACAGCCAGGTTCTGAAATAAGGTAATAAGTCTGAAAAAATTGATTTTCTGACTGAAAATGGTCTGTGATTAACCCCTGGTTATAACCCAAACCCGAAAATAAACCCTCGAAGTTACTATAACCTTAAACGTAACTGACCCAAAAAGTATCCCATTTTTTCCATGACTTATAGGGTTAGAGCTGCCTTTAAGGTTAGGGCTAATTTTAGGGTTAAAGTTAGGGTTATATTTAGAGTTAGTGCTATTAATAGGGTTAGAGTACAGTTATTTTTAGGGTTGGGGTTAAGTATTTAGTACTAACAAACACTAGCATTAAAAAAATTTGTTTTAGAAAAAAAACTATAAAAACACATAGAAACCTATGCGATACTAGCTGTTAAGCGTTAACGGGTCCCTGCTACCGGCTCCAGTATGAGGGAGCTGCAAATTAGTATTTTTTTTTATATTAGGGAGCTGCAAATTAGATGCGCTAATGTCACCTGGGTTTAATGCATGTGATGAGTACCAAAAAACAAAGATTTTGAGTATGGAGCCCTTCTTCAGTGTAATGCCCAAATGCCGAAGGATCATGCGTGGTGGTGGTGGTGGTGAAATGTTGCATTGTGTTTGGTAACAGGATTTTGATATAGTGGAACTTTAGTGGATTTCCCCCCCCTCCACAACTACTTTGTATGCTGTGTGCATTAGAGCAGTTAGCATTAACGTGTGCGCCTGTAGTGCTTAACCCCTTCACTACCACATTCAAGTTAACTCTATCTTGAATAGCACTTTCAGGTGCCTGAGATCGATGTCAATTCTTGGTCTGTTCATATTCTGGAGTTATTCAAACACAATTTGTTAATTTTAGTGGGCGCCAGAATGTGTCCCTAAAAGCCCAGCGCATTAGACATGACAGCAGTAGATGTACTGGATCTCATCAAAGCAGACGGTCTTTCCTGTCTCTGGGAAAAGAATCAAAGTATTCTCAGCTGCGCTGAAGCTGTAGTATTGCAAATTTGGCCACCAGACCAGCAACATGTATAAGAAGCCGATGACCATGAACAAAATGTCCACCAATAATGGCATGGCATCACAGTGCATTCACAATGCAGACATCCCTTGGACATGGTCTACATGGACATCTCTGCACAACTGCGATGAGGATGTCACATTTCATGCTCGACATGGATGTCCTCACGCAGGGCACCATGTCACTTGTAGTTATGTCACCACCCATGTGCAGTGTGTCAAGTGCCTACTGCCACCACTCCTGATATTCGGCTCAGGAATAAGATTATTGATGGATGAGTTAGTCCTACCTGCGGGTATCGATACAGTCCTAGGATATGAGCTATCAGCATGGAGTATGTAGAGACAGAGTGACCAATAACAGCTGCCAATGGCACACTTTGCCGGCATCTGTAATTTGGCTGTGGTTGTCCCCAACCGGTTAGCATTTGTAGGGTCCCGGTGATAGCCCTCTGTAGAACTGCACAGGAATCATAGATCTCAAATCCCAGGGTGACGTTGGGTAGAACAGTTGGATCTCTATTGATTTCCTCCACTGCAAATCGTATTGCCTGGATACGCTGATAGTTCTCAAACCTAAATCTGTTTGGGTAAAAAAAAAAAAAACATCTCAGTGATATTAAGTTACACGGATATGTCTAGGATTCATTCAAAAACCCAATGTTTTTTTTATATTTGACACCATTGATAATTTGGTTAGTCTACTTTGTTCACCTTCAAGTGTGATGTGGCTGATTAGTTGTTTGAATATCACCCTCTGTTTCTCCATCCCCTTCTCTATTGTTGTAAATACCTCCAATACATCCAGCCCACTCCTGCTAAGTCTTACTAACTCTGTGTCTTTCTTCATACAGCAGTCGGATCATCCTCAGTTACTCCATTTTTCCCACTCTGCAGTACCACCCTCCCACCCAGTCTCTCTATAATCGTATAGCTCTCCTTTTCAGCTGCTTCTACTTCTCACTCTGATTACCCTAACCATGCCCAAATGTCTGGTCCGTTTCCATGCAATCCCTGCTATATTCTATCTGACCTCCAGCTCCACACTCCCCCTGTTACCTTTTGTTTCACCTACCTTTGTCCCATAGATTGTAAGCTCACGGGATGTCTGACTGAGCACGTGTATAAAGTGCTGAAGTAGCAGGACAATTATCCTACGGGCAGAATCGTCTGTTCCTTATGTATCATTATTTATTATATCTTTTGTTTCCGCTTCCCCATTGTAAAGCGCTGCGGAATCTGTTACATAAATGCTGTAACTGTAACACATTTTTCCAACAGAAAATCAAATAAACATAAAGAATTCTGGCCATTTGACATAGAAAATAATCTCAACTTGATATTTGTTACGATTTTGGAGTAAACGTTTAGGTTTTGTTGCTAAACCTGGGTATATATTGAATATCCTGGCCTGTCTGACAAGGCCAGATGAATCCTGACAGTGACATCCTGTAGTAAGTAAATTAACCCTTTCGCTGCTGAGGCTTTTCCCGCCCCTGTACTGAGGTCATTTTTTACCTGTTTTGCGCATCATGTTTAAACGTGTTTTGAAGGCTTATTTTAGTATATGACACCGACATATTATATATCGTTCTTTCCGTCAGACTCGGTAGATTCATAATATGTCATTATTATATGTATACGTTATGTCATGTCTGTATATTATAACAAAAAATGCAATAAAATATGTATTTTCAATAATTTACAACGTGTAAAGTGTTTTTTTCCACATTTTAACATGCGAGCAATTGCGGTTATATTTTGTATGGGGTGCGCTTGTTAAAAAAATTAGAGATGGGGTCTCGTTACATTTTTTTTGGGGAAAATGACACTATTTTTAACAAACACACCGCATACAAAAATCGTTAGTGCAGCATCATTGTTCACATTATAATTGAAATGGGAACAATATTGCTGCATTAACAAACCCAAAAAAAAGAAAAAAAAGTGTTTATTTTTTTTTTTTTAATTTTTTTTTAATTTTTTTTTTATTTTTATTTTTTTTATTTTTTTTTTTTACAACATTTTTAACTTTCATGTTTGGTATCGTTGGAACGGCCATGCTCTGGCCGATCCAACGATATCAAATTTAACCCCTAGCTGCCACGGATCGGGAGATAGGGAGTTCATTGGAACTCCCTATCTCCACACTTGGTGGCAGTTAGGGGTTAACTGTAGGACTAGCGTCATCATGCTACGCACGATGACGCCAGTCCTCTGGGGGAGTTCCCGGAAGCTTGGCCGACATCCAAGATGTCGGCCAGCTCCCGGGAAGGATCGCGAATCGGCGCTTTTCAGCGCCGATTTGCGATCCAGCTCCCCAGGGGTTAATGCCAGGCATCATTTGGAAGGGCAGGCTGTGCCCTTCCAATGATGCCTGGGTTAACCCCCTGTGCGCCGCCGATCGGGAGGGAGAGAGGTCCGAAGGACCTCCCCCCCCTCCCTTTCAGGCGCGCCTCCTCCGCACATGCGGGGGGGCACCTGAATTAGGTGTCATCGCGCCCCCGCGATGACACCTAATAATGGCGGCTGCTGGTCCGGATGCCGGGCTGACATCCAGGATGTCAGCCCGCACCGGAGGGGCCAGCGATCGGCCGGAACCCGGCCGAACGCTGACCCCAATGTGAGGACGCGCTCAGCGCGTCCTCAGCACACCAGCGGTAATGCTGAGGACGCGCTGAGCGCGTCCTTAGCATTGAAGTGGTTAAGGGTGCCAAAGTGCGCAGAAGGAGAGGTGGTGTCTGAATAACCCCTCTACTGTATATCCCTTATATTTAGGTTCTCAAGGGCACAGGCCCCTAATGTATTGTGTCATCTTGTAAACTCTATAGGCACTCTTCCGCTAACATGGAGATGCTAATGGGCGTCCCTATGTTACCGTGACATTCCGGGGCAGGCTCTACCTCGACACCCGTAGGGAATGCATCACTGATCGCAGCGATACTTGTGGTAGCGCTTCCGGCCCCCACGAGTATCACCTCCCTGAGTGCATAGGACTCCATGGAGGGGTGTGAGCCCTGTGCGATCTCATGGGAGCCATGGAGGGATCGCAGAGGGAGACTATTTGTTCCCAGTCTCACTCTGCTCATGGTCAGAAGAAGCGGTGGATCGGGTCACCCTTTTGTCCATGGGATAAGAGGTGCGTATGGGATTTAATGTGGTGAGGGGGTTTCAGGGGGTGTTAAATGATCTCTCTGCCAAATAGGTTATAACAGTAAGGAATATACTGGGAATATTCCCAAATATTTTTAACTGTATAATAATTAGAAATGATTTTCCAAAAGCGCCTCTGGTTCCTGATGGTGAATTTTTGGAAAATCACTTGTTAGTGAAGGGGTTAAGGACAAAACTAACCCGAGTAATAAAATGAAACTTACTTTAAACAGAGAGCGGGGGATGGTTTTCCGGTGTAGTTATTTTTTGGATATGTTTTCTCCACGTGAACAGGCATCACTCCACCAATGTTGATATCTCCCAGAGTTGACATCCCAGAGAGCGCAGCACCGGGGATTCTGCAGCCCTGGTCATTTGAATACACTGACTGGAGAACACAGAGGACAATAAGTTTCCACATCATCTTCAACACACACGGCATAATGATCCAAAAATCATTCAAGACCAGTCTGCGGATTCTTGTTGGTCTCTGAAGGTATGAAAGTACTCATCCGAAACTCTGGAGAGAGGAGACCAATGGACACATGGTTATTCTGTGTGGCTGTAATGTGATTCCACTTTCGAGATACCCAAGATCAGATAATATGGAGATGATGCATTCGTATAGTCCTTTGTGGAGGTGTTTATTTATTGGTTCTTGATGGAACATACAGTACTAGGGTTGTGTGTATATCGTTGTTCCTCCTTACAGGGACACTGCCACATACATAAACTGTAACTATATTACTTGTGCATTACAAATAAAACCACTCTATAAAACACATTATGAAACACATGCTGCTGTTTTTGTCTTCGTTTGAAGTAATTGCATGTAAAACGGAAAAATATAGTTAGGTTTTTTTTATCTCCTGTTTACATTTTGTGGATTTTTCCCATAATGCAATATTTACTAAAATTGTGCAAAAGTCTTACTTTACTGCTATGGTTTATATTCTGCAGTATTTAGCAGTTAATGAGGTGGATGAAGGAATGTTTAGATAAGGCAGCAGGAGTCTGTCGTTCTCCAGGCTAACTGAGATAAGAGCTGGCAGCTGAATGAGATAAAACAGGGAGCTTAAAATACTTCTAGTCTACCCCCTGGTGATGTCATTTGAATACATCCCATACAATACAATGATGTGAGTCGGTGACTGACCCATTCACTGGGAGATTACCCTGTACATGCTGCAAACAGACCCTATGTCTCTTGAGGTCATAGACCTCAATTCTATCTTGAGCTCATTCTAAATGCCTCATTTGCACAATCGAGGAATTATATGGCACGTTCTGGCTGGAAAGTCGGGTGGATAGCTTGACTTACCTGGATATGCAATCCTGTCTCCAACAGAGAAGACTGACCTAAACATTGAGCCTTCCAACTGTTTCATTTGCCCGTATCAGTTTTAATGCTACCTGAGATAAGAGCTGGCAGCTGAATGAGATTAGACAAGGAGTTTAAAAGACTCCTATTCTACCCCTGGTGGTGTCCTTTGAATACATCCCACACAATACAATGAGTCGTGACTGACCCATTCACTCCATTCTATGGCCAAAGCCACACCCAGTGTGCACCCAGTTGTTAGATTTTAATTTCCTGTAAAATATAATAAATATTTTGTCTTGAAAAGTCTGTTCTTATAAAATGGATGTGAAATCCCCCCCCCCATTTTTGTTAGTGTCAATACTGCATAGACCGTTGTTCCTTCTATAGGATATGAGCTGTGGCCGATTTCCTGTTATGTTCAGAGCAGGAAAATGTGCGCAGAAGCGGGAAGATGGGAAAAGGATTTCTTGTGAACCATATATGGTAGTAAGTTAACTGAGTGGCTAAACTTTGATGTTGTAATGTATCTGTACACTGATTGGCTATAAATTCTGTGAATTTTAATAAATAGATCTGGCTTAACGAGGAAAGCTAGACTTCTGAGAAAGACCAACACAGTCTTGTGATTGATTCTTTTTGGGGGTCTCCGCCATGGCGTAGCGCAGCTCTTACTTTGGTTTTGATATATAAGAAGAAACTTGGAAAAGGTTTATGGTAATTATAATGAAAAATAGAATTTTTCACCAGTGACACATATAGAGGAAAATATCACACAATGGATGCACCCAGTGACACGTATAGAGGAAAATATCACACAATGGATGCACCCAGTGACACATATAGAGGAAAATATCACATAATGGATGCACCCAGTGACACATATAGAGAAAAATATCACACAATGGATGCACTCAGCGACACATATAGAGGAAAATATCACACATTGGATGCACCCAGTGACACGTATGGAGGAAAATATCACACAATGGATGCGCCCAGTGACACATTTAGAGGAAAATATCACACATTGGATGCACCCAGTGACACGTATGGAGGAAAATATCACACAATGGATGCACCCAGTGACACATATAGAGGAAAATATCACACAATGGATGCACCCAGTGACACATATAGAGGAAAATATTTTCTTAACTAAACATACAAGAGAAAATCAATCACATGTAAGATATCAGCAACATCAAATAACCACAATAAGGACATTTCATGTATTGGTGGTAGTGTCTCTTTGAAAGGATATATAGTATGTTGTTTTGGGATTTTGTATAGTTGCCTGTGTATTTGCTTCTCTTTGATAGAGCTATGTAGTGGTAGAGTGTGTGCGAGTAGATTTCTGCAAGTTAATTACTGAACACTGATGTATTTTTTTTTTAAAAAAAATCTTAAACTCATCCGCCTTATCGGATCGAATCCAATGTTTTCCTGTTTGATTTAGCGTTTGTTCGGTGGGATTGCGGCGGGTTTTCCCTGCACTTTGGGGACCCTGCAATGAATGCTGAATTCACTCAGGGAATTAGGGATGTGCGTTTCGGGTTTCGGAATTTCGTAATTTTCACGAAATTTCCTGATTTGTGTTTTCGGATGCGGACGATTTTCCGAAAATTTTTAGATCCGAAAACGGCAGATCCGAAAAGTTTTCCGAGCCGAAACGAAATATTTTCGGAATTTTCAAATGTGTCAAATCGAAATTTATTGCTTTGAAACAAGGAGAACAGACGTTCCGAAAAAACGAAAATTTCCGAAATTACGAAAAGTCGATACAAAAAACGAGGAAAGTGACACGAAAATACGAAAAATGGTCGATATTCCGAAAACGTTTACAATTCCGAAAAACGAAAATTTCTGAAATCACGAAAAGTCGATACAAAAAACGAGCTAAGTGACACGAAAATACGAAAAATGGTCGATATTCCGAAAAAAAAATGTACCCGAAAAACGAGTCGAACCGAACCGAATCGAAACAGAAATCGGTCGAAACGAGCCGAATCGAAAACATCCGAAAAATCGAATCGAACCGAAAAAAAAATCGGTGCACAAGCCTACAGGGAATATGATTCCCCAAAGTACAGAGAAGGAAAGAGCACGGTGCTCTTTAAATAACCCTGTTACTGATCTGTTTTCTTACTGTGTAAAATTAAAACAACATAACAGAAGTTGCCATTTACTTTAAGGGAAATTAAACATCTCCAATGAAAAATATAAGAACAAACATTCAGAACGCACCATGAATTCTTCTGCTTCTCTACGTAGATCTGCTCTGAGCTATTCAGCATCTAATAATAATAAACATATAAATATATACAGTATATACACACACAGTAGGGCTTATTCAGAGAGGTGCTCTCTCGTTCCCTGCACTTCGGGGAATAAACATTCCCCACCCTGCGGTGTATTCAGCATTCACTGTAGGATCCCCGGAGTGCAGGGAAAATTCACAGGAATCTCGACAAAATTCCACCCAAAACCTGCCAGAAACCCGCTGGAACTGCCAGAAAAACCACACCAAACACACCGGAAAAAGCCGCAGATCACAGCTCGAACCAGCCGCCGGAAAAAGCCAACAAGCTGATGAACGGGGTAAAAAAAAAAAAAAGACGGATTGAAAGTGTCAAAATTTAAACACTGTTTGCGAAGATAAACCTACTGAACGAAAATGCCTGGAATCTACATATAAGATCCTATGAATGATAATAAAAAGGGCTGTTACAGAAAAAAAAAAATAATAATAAAAAAAAAATTGCCGAATAAAATCTTGAAAATGCCTAAAAGATCCTAAAAAAATATATATAAATAAAGATACTTTTTTACTGCAGAATAAAATAATAAATGGTTTATTGTATAAAAATAGGAATATTTTTAATATTGAAGCCTATGGGATTCGCCTGAATAAACCTGCCGAATGAAAACATCGAACAGCAGGTCATTTCATTGACATTTCTCTGCTGTTCGGTGTCTCTGAATAGATTAACCATTGCTTCTCTATGGGGAATTTCACTGCCCTCGAACCGGCATATATATATATATACAGGGTGTCCATAGGTCTCTTTACAATTTCAAAAATTTATTCCAAAGGTAAATGAAAAGACAGATAAGTGAAAATCATTACAAAATGAGACGTATATATTTAAGTTTTTTTTGCCTTATTTAATACACCTCTATATGGGCACCATTAGTTGCACGAAGCACATCAAGACGGTACTGGATTTATTGCTATGTTGGCTGCAGCATCTCCTCATCAATGGTGGCAATGGCCTCAGTGATCCTCTGCTTTAGATGAATGTGTGGTGTGGGATCATATATATATATATATCCAAGAGAAGACCACTCCACATACACAAAGACTTCAACAGCAGCTTATACATTTAAAGATTTTACCAAATTTTAGCCTTTTAAACCTTCTGACAATTCTTACCCCTTTCAGGATTTCAGCAGTTCTTAACCCATTCAAGGCTTTTTTCAAGATTTTTCACCCTAAGCTCTGATGGAAAATGATGGGAATTTAGTTTGCAATATATGGCCATAAACCTGTCAACAGCGCCAATGTATCCCACCCAATTGAAAATCCCTGCACTCGTGGATTCACAAAAAAAATGCCTGGTGCTTAGCATTAGGGATGAGCTGTTCGGTTCGATCAGTTCGGAGTTCGACTCAAACATTGAAAGTTCGCAAACTTATAATTTTTTGGCGTGTTCGGTTCGAGTTAAAGAAAAAAAACTTTTCGAAAAAAAGTATAAAAAATGCTTAAAAATCCTAAAAAATCTAGAAATAAAGAGACTCTTTACTGCAGAATATTATAAGCAACGGTTTATTAGATATTGAATTAAAAAACTACCCAGGGCAAGAAGGCACGCATGTTGCTTGCATAAACGGCGTAAACAACAGGTGTTAATTAGTGTTTGGAAATAACATGTGCTTCTAATTAGTCTGGTCTCATGAATTTGATACATTGCCTGCAGACTGGATGTGGCTCCTGCACATGTATGAACACTGTGCTTCTGAATTCTAAGAAGTGTTCATTTCTACTATATGATCCTCTGATATGCTGTTTAACCCCTTAAGGACCAGGGCTCTGTAAAGCCAATCATTAATGATGTAGATGTTATGTCATTTGTCATCAAGGGCTTAATAAAATCTTTATCACACTCCTTAGATTTAAACGTAATATTCCAGTGTTTGTATGTCATGTACCTCTCCTGAAGGGCCTATGTGAGCATACAATTATTATTGTGTTAGATCTATAGTTTTGGTGCAATCGTGGTGGAAGGGCTTGCTGCTTCTGCATTAGTAACACAACACAACGTGAAAATGTCTATCATAAAGTGTACAAGCTGAGTCCCTAGAGTCTCTGACTATCCATTATCATATATACCTTGCTTTATACATATAATACATTCCCTCATCTAACAGGATAGTAGCCAGTCCCTGTGCATTTTAACCCCTTAAGGGCGGCTAGCTGTCGTGTGTGGGTCTCTGATGGCGATGTTTCTATACATCCTAGAAATCCGCCACTTCACGGGCAGGTTATGGGGACCTCCTAGACACGATATTTGAAGGAATTTTTCATTTTTATTTTTAGCCCTTATTTCATGGAAAACTCACTGTTCCTTTAAAAACTTTTTTTTTAACTTTTTGTCCTGGTTTCCTGTCCCCCAGGGCACTACCCGGACCCCCATACACCTTTTATGGCAAATATCTAACATATATGCCCTCTTGGAGGGCACTCTAAAAATCGAACGTTCGAGTCCCATTGACTTGCATTGAGTTCGGTTCGTGTTTACGTTCGAACTCGAACTTTTGAAATTGTTTGAGTTCGAATGCGAACCGAACATGGGGGTGTTAGGCTCATCTCTACTTAGCATGACAGAAAATACATAAACAGTACTGTATATCCTGTATATCCTGTATATCATCAGGACTCATATAGTTCAGTGGAAATGAGCTGAAACGATCCTTGACTTTGTTATTGATCCAAACACAGTTTTGATGTTTTATATGAAGAACCTGGAATGCTGGCTTTTGATGAGGAATATGATTACGCTGAGCTGCGCACCGGCATTGGAAGTGAGAGAAAGTTTGTGAGTGCAAGAGTAATATATATATATATATATATATACACCCTGGCCACTTTATTAGGTACATCATGCTAGTACCAGGTGGGCCCCCCCTTTGCCTTCAGAACTGCCTTAATTCTTCGTGGCATAGATTCAACAAGAAAATAAGTTGTCATTTGTGCTCACTTCTGTGTTTCCATGTGAAACAAAACACAGGATTTGGTTTACTTGAAAGGCCATTAAAGTGTAAGCTCACCTGCCCTGTCACAGCACCTCCGATCAGGTGAGTCCTACCTAATGAAACCAAGAGCTACTCTCTAAGCAACCACATTTCCTCATGCTTCTTTTCAGTCATGAGAGAAACTGGTGGGTTTAGTTTATACTCTCACCAGGAACAATTCCACTTTGGCGTAAAAGAAAAACACGGAAAAGGGCAGCAGCAAAAATGACCTGGCTGGGAATACAACAAATATACACATGTACAGAAAAAAACAGTTTCAAGCCTATTCCCTATCAGGGCGGCTACGTGGACCCTAAGTATTCAGCCTGTTCCATGTATAAAACATGTTCCTGGTGAGGAGATAAAAGTAAACCCACCAGTTTCTCTCATGACTGAAAAGCAGCATGAGGATATGAGGTTGCATAGAAAAGAAAGCAGCTCGGTTTCCTTAGGTAGGACTCACCTGACCAGAGGTTTATTGTTTTACTTAAGACTCTGATTTCATCCATAGAGCTATTTGGATATTTTAATTTAAGCACCAGGTGTTTAACTTCTTCAGGACACCTAAGGAGTGAGTGCAGGTTTTCCTCTCTCATATATATACATATATATATATAATTTCCACCTCCTTGAGCACAACGTTTCAGTAATCAATTTGCCGCGGTGCTTATATATATATATATATATATTGTGACAGTGTGATTAGGGGCAGGGTGGTAGACCACAGATTTATCAGCAGGCGAGTGGAGAACTCCCTTTTCCCCTAGAGGGTTAATGCACAGCCAATTCCTGATTAGGACTGCCCTGCCCTTATAGAAGAAGTGGTTCCCTCTGAGAGGGCAGTTTTGGTGCAGAGTGCAGCAGGGAACGAAGTGAAATCCTGAAGAGGAGGAAAATATATTTGATTTTGGTTTCACTGATTGGTAAGGGGCTTAGCCGCCCAATACTTCAGACAGGAATTCTGAACATTTACTTAGCCTCCGCATAAAGGAGTAGGTGTTTATTTTATATTTGTAGATTTTACTGTTGTACCCTGTAAGTCCAGGGCTGCACAATAAAGTAAAGCAGAAGCATTGACCCATGTGTCCAGTGACTATATAACAATATATATATATGTTAGACACACATAGAGTATATATATATATGGCACGGCATGGCAGGACACACTCACCTCATTCCATCTGCATCTGAAGCACTTTGTAAGTTGATCCTCTCTTTATACTGCGCTCGCTTTGCTTTGGGAATCCTGTTTTTGTTTTTTTTAATATAGTGCACCCCAGCGCAGGAGCAGCTATTACACCAGAGAACATATGTTATCCGTGCTCACGCTCTGAGACATATTCCTTGCATGCTGTGGATGCTTCTGGATAAATTCCTTAATTTGGGAATTCTCTATTCCCGGTTGTGGGACATGAAATCAGCTCAGGTGTTACAATGGCTCCTCACGTAACGCTTGACACACGCTTGGAAATGCTCTCTCGGATGGATACTTCATCAGGTTTAAATATTAACTTAGTGAAGGTGACTTTATATATTGTTTATATTTTATTCATAGTGTTTGGGATGTTAATCAAGTTAAAGGGACAGTCTATTAACCCCTTCGCTGCTGAGCATTTCACCGCTGTGTGCTGAGCTAATTTTTACCAGTTTCGCTCATCATGTTTAAATGCGTTTTGAAGCCATATTTTATTACATGACCCAGACATATTATATATCGTTATTCCGGCAGACTGGGCAGATTCATAATATATCATTATTATATGTATAGATCATGTCCTGCCTCAATATTATAACAAAAATGCAATAAAATTTGAATTTTTAATCACCTACAGCGTCTAAAGAGATTTTTTCACATTTTATCATGCAAGCGTTTGCGATTATATTTTCTATGGGGTGCACTTGTTAAAAAAATTAGAAATGGGGACTAGTTAAATTTTTTGGGCCAATTATGTGATTTTTATCAAACGCACCCCATAGAAAAAAATCATTAGTGCAGCATCATTGTTCACATTATAATTGAAATGTGAACAATATTGCTGCATTACTAAAAAAAACACGCTTTTTATTTTTTTTATTAAATTATTTTTATTAAGTTTTTCTTACTTTTAGCATAGTCATGTTTGGTCTCATTCGAAAGGCCGTGCTCTGGAATTTCGAATAACACCAAACATGAGCACCCTAGCTGCCACCGTTCAGGAGATATGGGGGTTCAAATGAACCCCTATCTCCATCAGGGGATTTCCTTAGGAAATCCCCAGGCAGCTAGGGGTTCTCCAGTAGGGATGAGCCGAACACCCCCCGAGTTCGGTTCGGGCCCGAACTTCCCAAATGTTCGGTTCCGAACCCGAACCCGAACTCGAACTCAATGCAAGTCAATAGGGCTGAAAATTCAGTTTTTAGAGTGCCCTCCAAGATGGCATATATTAGACATGTGCATTCGTTTTAGTACTAAAACGATTTAGTCCGAATTTTGGGATAATTTAGTTTTAGTATGACTCAAGAGAAACGAAACTGCTCAGTACAAAAAACGAAAGAAACTAAAATAAAATGCACTACATTTTAGTTTCAGTCCTTTTTGTGATATTACATTAATGAGTGAAGGAGACCAGCAATGAAGAGCGCAACATCGCAAAGCTACAGAAAAGGTTTGTATGTGTAATTCTTCCCGACCCCTACCCGAAAATCTGACAGTGATAGAGCTCCAGAATACTCACTCGCAGCACAGACAGCCAGCACAGGAGAGGAAACCTTTACTTAACCCTTGGATGTCTATGAGGCAGACAAGATGATAAAAGCAGCTGGAGAAGGAAAACATTCAAATAAATCACACTGAAAGCTAATGACAGAGGAGGGCTGGATAGTAAAAACCCCTTTATAACAAGCAGCGCTGGGAGAAGAGAGGGACTTTATAAAACGTGTGTTATCTCCCCTCCTGCTCTGCAGAATAGGGGCTTAGGTCTGATACATTTTATATTATCCAAGAGCACTGTCCCCCATTTCCTCATCTATATTTCCTCATCTATACGTTTTATATAAAGTCCCTCTCCTCTCCCAGTGCTGCTTGTTATAAAGTTTTTTTTTTACGTGTGATACATTAAGGCTAGGGTCAGACTAACGCAGTATTAACGTGCGTTTAGACGCACGAAATCACGGCCGTGCTAGCAGCAAATGACGTCCAATTCCGGGGAACACACGAAGTACGGCCGCACGAAAGTTCAGCCGCGCAATGCAAGTGGCAAATGAACGCATTTTTTCTAGAACGTCAAACCTCTAGTACGGACGTACAGAGTGCGCTGCGTCCGCTAGAGGTGTGTGTGCGTGATTGGGAGACGTCAGACGCTGCTAATGTCCGGCCAACATAACGTCCAGACACAAAAAGTGTTTTATTGATGATCTGTACAAAATCACGGACGAAAAGGCGCATCGTATGACCGCTATCGCGTACTCCGTGAAAAAATGCGTCCATTCGTTCGAACACACTTTTTCACAGACAACGCGAAAATGCGTTCGTCTGACCCTAGCCTTACTATCCAGCTCTCACAGTTACTCTGTCATTATGAGCCTTCAGTGTGATTTATTTGAATATTTTCCCTAGATTTAAAGTGCTGTATTTTATTATAAAAATCAATTTGCACCAGTCATCTCTTCTCTGAGCTTTCAGCTCCCTTGCTTTTATATTTCTGCGTCTCCCCCACAGAGATACAAAGTTTAAGTAAAGGTTCCCTCTCCTGTGCTGGATAAGCATTGCATTCCGAAGTTCTGCACCCTTCACATGCCAATGCAGTAGGATGTTCTATACAGAGAGGGGCATTAATTAATGCAGGTGGATGTTGTATACATTATACAGAGAGGAGACTTTTTTTTTAGCCCTTTAAATCCAGTGGCTGTGAGCGCTGAGATCGGCTGCTTGTTATATTATCTCTCAGTACAATGTATCAGGCTCAGCTGTTACAGTAACTGACTGTAACAGCGCTCAGAGTTTCAGTAAAACAAGGAAATAATATTGTTCTAACCTCTTATATATAAAAAATATTATTTAATAGGTTTACTGAAACTCTGAGCACTGTGATGAGCAGCAGTCAGTTACTGTAACAGCTTTACCTGCACATTGTGCTGAGAGGGAGTGATACTGTAACAAGCAGCGATCTCAGCCCCTGAGGAGCCACTACAATAGTAATTGTATCCACTGGTTTTTGGATAAATTTAATTAGAATTATGCTAGACATGTGCACAGCACAAAATTTCGTTTTGAACTAATGGATTAGTCCTAAAATGCAATTTATTTAGTTGCTAAAGAAATTCGTTTTCAGTTCTTTAGTATGAAAACTAATTTCATTCATCCGAAAACCAGTGGATACAATTACTATTGTAGTGGCTCCTCAGAGGGCTGAGATCGCTGCTTGTTACAGTATTTCTCACTCTCAGCACAATGTGTCAGGCAAAGCTGTTACAGTAACTGACTGCTGCTCATCACAGCGCTCAGAGTTTCAGTAAAACTAGTAAATAATATTTTTATATATAAGAGGTTATAACAATATTATTTCCTTGTTTTACTCAAACTCTGAGCGCTGTTACAGTCAGTTACTGTAACAGCTGAGCCTGATACATTGTACTGAGAGATAATATAACAAGCAGCCGATCTCCGCCCTCACAGCCACTGGATTTAAAGGGCTTAAAAAAGGCTCCTCTCTGTATAATGTATAGAATATTCTCCTGCATTAATACCCCTCTCTGTATAATGTAGATAACATCCTCCTGCATTAATTAATACCCCTCTCTGTATAATGTATACAACATTCAGCTGTATTAATTAATACCCCTCTCCATATAATGTATAGAACATCCTCCTGAATTAATCAATGTCCCTCTCTGTATAGAACACCATCCTCAATTTATACCTTGCTCTGTATAATGTATAGAATATCCTCCTGCATTAATTAATGCCCCTCTCTGTATAGAACATCCTACTGCATTGGCATGTGGAGGGTGCAGAACTTCGGAATGCAATGCTGATCCAGCACAGGAGAGGGAACTTTTACTTAAACTTTGTATCTCTGTGGGGGAGACAGACAGGAATATAAAAGCAGGGGAGACGGAAAATATTAACGTGAATCAGTCTGAAAACTCAGAGAAGAGATGACTGGTGCAAATTTATTTTTATAACAAAATAAAGCACTTTCATCTAGGTAAAACATTCAAATAAATCACACTGAAGTCTCATAATGACAGAGTAACTGTGAGAGCTGGATACTAAATGTATCAGACGTAAAAAAAAAACTTTATAACAAGCAGCACTGGGAGAGAAGAGGGACTTTATATAAAACGTGTATTATAGATGAAGAAAGGGGGATAGTGCTCCTGGATAATATAAAATGTATCAGACCTAAGCCCCTATTATGCAGAGCGGGAGGGGAGATAACACACGTTTTATAAAGTCCCTCTCTTCTCCCAGCGCTGCTTGTTATAAAGGGGGTTTTACTATCCAGCCCTCCTCTGTCATTAGCTTTCAGTGTGATTTATTTTAATGTTTTCCTTCTCCAGCTGCTTTTATCATCTTGTCTGCCACATAAACATGCAAGGGTTAAGTAAAGGTTTCCTCTCCTGTGCTTGCTGTCTGTGCTGCGAGTGAGTATTCTGGAGCTCTATCACTGTCAGATTTTCGGGTAGGGGTCGGGAAGTATTACGCATACAAACCTTTTCTGTAGCTTTGCGATGTTGCGCTCTTCATTGCTGGTCTCCTTCACTCATCAATGTAATATCACAAAAAGGACTGAAACTAAAATGTAGTGCAGTTTTTTTAGTTTCTTTCGTTTTTTGTACTGAGCAGTTTCGTATCTCTTGAGTCATACGAAAACTAAATTATCCCAAAATTCGGACTAAATCGTTTTAGTACTAAAACGAATGCACATGTCTAATATATGCTAGATATTTGCCATAAAAGGTGTATGGGGGTCCAGGTAGTGCCCTGGGGGACAGGAAACAAGGTCAACAAGTTAAAAACAAACTTTTTTAAAGGGACAGTGAGTTTTCCATGAAATAAGGGTTAAAAATAAAAATGAAAAATTCCTTCAAATATCGTGCCTAGGAGGTCCCCATAACCTGCCCGTGAAGTGGTGGATTTCTCGGATGTTAGAAACACTTAAAAACAAAAAAATGACGTTTCAAATGACGGTAAATGCTATTCCTTTAATCTATCCATAAACAACTGCTTGGGGCGGCAGTCTGTATGAAAAGAGGAGACCTTTACGTACACGCAGAAAAAGTTTACTGATTTTTTTGGCTAAATTATTGTGAAACTTATGCAGGCTTTGGATGAAAGTAACGATAGGTGGTTCAAAATTGGTCCTTTAGCATCCCCAACAGTGCCGTCACCCGTCCCCGTAACCCTCTGAGGATATGAATCTGATACAGGCGTCAGTGGCAGTGCACCCAAATATTGTGCTTTTGGTGCCAGGCCTGCAAGTACTATCATACAGTAACCCCCTCTGTGGTATTGTGGAAGACTGCAGGGGTGGACCATGTGGTCCTATATTGAAAAGTTTTTTATCTGGTAATGGTCGTCAGTGCACCCAGATAGTGTGCCTTTGGTGCCAGGCCAGCAAGTATCATCATACAGTAACCCCTCTGTGGTATTGTGGAAGAGTGCAGGGGTGGACTATGTGGTTCAATATTGAAAAGATATGATTCTGGTCAAGGCGTCAGAGCACCCAGATATTGTGCCTTTGGTGCCAGGCCAGCAAGTATCATCATACAGTAACCCCTCTGTGGTATTGTGGAAGACTGCAGGGGTGGATCATGTGGTCCTATATTGAAAAGTTTTTTATCTGGTAATGGGCATCAGTGCACCCAGATAGTGTGCCTTTGGTGCCAGGCCAGCAAGTATCATCATACAGTAACCCCTCTGTGGTATTGTGGAAGAGTGCAGGCGTGGACCATGTGGTTCTATATTGAAAAGATATGATTCTGGTCAAGGCGTCAATGCACCCAGATATTGTGCCTTTGGTGTCAGACCAGCAAGTATCATCATACAGTAACCCCTCTGTGGTATTGTGGAAGAGTGCAGGGTTGGACCCTGCTGTTCAAAAAATTAAAATGATATAAATCTGGCACAGGCATCAGTGCAGCCAAATATTGTGCCTTTCATGGCAGCAAGTGCATTCACACCGTAACCCTTTTGTTTTATTCTGGAAGAGTTCAGTACTGGAGGTTTTGTGCATGCAGAAGACATCCCCGATCTATTCTGTTACGTCAGCATCAGGGGATTGATAACTGCTGATCCAGGACTGATTCATCTTTATAAATGTCAGCCGGCCTACAGAGTCGGTGGACAGAAGCACTCTTTTGTCTGTGACAAAACCTCCAGCGGCACTGAACGTCCTTTCGGAAAGCACTCTAGATGAAGGGCAACCTAGTAGCTGCATAGCATATTGGCTAAGTTCTGGCCAGTGATACAATCTCAACACCCAGTAAGCCAGTGGATCATCTGCTGGAAAGGTATCCAGGTCTGCCCTTGCCCCTAGGTAGTCCTGCACCATATGGTGAAGACGCTGGCAATGGGTGCCTACATTTGACATCCCTGGGCGTCGAGGACTAAAAAAATTAAAAAATGTATCAGTCAAGCGGCACTGGCCTTCACCACTATTCCTTTGATCAACCACAGCCTCAGAAGCATGTGTGTCAGCACTTGGTAATCTACCAGTGCCTGGAAAGGTGTTACACAAGTGTCGCTTTAGAGCGTCCTCAAGTTTTTTCATCCTGTGCTCCCTCTGTGCGGGCAGGATGAGCTCTGCAACTTTCCCCTTGTATCGTGGATCAAGAAGGGTTGCCAACCAGTAATGATCCCTCTCCTTGATAGCACGAATCCTGGGGTCCTTTAGCAGGCTTTGCATCATTAGGGAGCCCATGCAGCGTAGGTTGGAGGTGGCATTAGCTTCCGAGTCTTCCTGGTCAATGAGGATGACCGTATCGTGCACTTCCTCCTCCCAGACACGCACTAGCCCTTGTGTTTCTGGGCACACAAATCCCTCCCTTGAGGACTCCCCACCTTCAATGCCCCCACTACTTAAATATTCTGCCTCCTCCTCCTCCTCATCCTCCTCCTGTCTGATCGGAGTAGGACCCGCTGGAATGCTGTATGCGGAAAGACTGGGGAATTGAGAGCTAGGGAAGGCCTCCTCTTCCTCCCGCTGCTCTGCCTCTAGAGCCACATCTATAATTCCCCGCAGAGTGTGCTCCAGCAGGAACACTAAAGGAATTGTGTCACTGATGCATGCACTGTCCCTGCTCACCATCCTCGTTGCCTCCTCAAATGGTGACAGTACAGTGCATGCATCCTTGATCATCAGCCACTGCGGGGGAAAAAAAACAAGTTGACCTGAACCTGTCCTTGTGCCATACTCACACAGGTACTCGTTGATGGCCCTCTGCTGCTTGTGCAGACGCTGCAGCATTGCTAATGTCGAGTTCCACCTGGTGGGCATGTCACAGATCAGACAGTTTGTGGGAAGGTGGAATTCTCTTTGAATTTCTGCCAGGCGAACGCTTGCTGGGAATGACCGTCTGAAGTGGCTGCAGACTTTTCTAGCCTGGATGAGAAGCTCTGGCAGCCCTGGGTACTTGGTTAGGAAACGCTGTACCACCAGATTTAGGATGTGTGCTAGGCATGGTACATGCGTCAATTTACCCTTGCGTAGGGCGGAGAGAAGCTTGCTGCCATTATCGCAGACGATCATTCCCAGCTCAAGCTGGCGTGGTTTTAACCATCTCTGCACCTGCCCCTGCAGAGCTGACAGAATTTCTGGGCCAGTGTGGCTCCTGTCCCCTAAACAAACCAGCTCAAGCACAGTATGGCATCTTTTTGCTTGAGCCATTGCGTAGAGCCTGTCAGGCATCGGTTTAACTGCCATTTCGCCAGAGACAGAGAAGGAGGAGGAGGAGGAAGACGGAGAGGTGGTGGAGCAGACAGACCTCATACAAGCAGCTTTCTGGAGACGTGGTGGATGAACAAGCTCCAGCACAGAGCCCCATCTTGGATCCCTCCCAGCTGCGATCAGAGTTACCCAGTGTGCCGTGAAGGAAATGTAACGACCCTGTACATGCTTGCTGGACCACGTGTCTAAAGTCACATGCACCTTGCTGCTGACTGCCTTTCCCAATGACTGGATAACATTGTCTTCCATGTGCTGGTATAGTGCTGGAATGGCCTTGCGTGAAAAGTAATGGCGTTTTGGAACCTGCCACTGTGGTACAGCACATTCAGCAAATTCATGGAAGGGAGCAGAGTCCACCAGCTGGAAAGGCAGCAGCTGCAATGCGAGTAATTTTGCTAAGCTGACATTTAGACGCTGTGCTTGGGGATGGTTGGGACTATATTTTTTCTTTCGCTGCAGCAGCTGTGGCAACGTAATTTGACTGTGTAAATCTTCAGCTGCTGGGATGATGTCACATTGTGAGGAAGGAGCTGGTACATCCATTACTGTAGCATCATCCCTGTCGGTGGAGGTTGTAGGCAATGACATGGCAGGACACACAGTGGGGGTAGAGACAGATGAGGAGGAGGAGGACCTACGCAAAGTTTTGTGCCAACGGGCTGTGTTTCAGTTGTTTATATGTCGCCTCAAGCATGTGGTACCCAAGTGTCCGGTATCTTTCCCATGCTTAAGCCTCATCTGACATAGATTACAAATAGCAATGCTGCGCTCTACTGCACATTTCTTAAAGAACTCCCAGACAACAGATTTCCTTCGTGTGTTCTTTGAAACAACAGCGCTCTGCACTGGAGCAGCTCTGACATGTGATGCCTTGGACTGGCTAGTGCTACGGTTGGTCACAGAGGATGTTGTGCCTCGTGTTTGCTGTGCCTCCTCCTCCCCCTCTTCCTCACTTAATTCCTCTGTTCGATCAGGCACCCAGGTGGAGTCAGTGACCTCATCATCATTGTTATCATCACCCCCTATCTCCTCGTCACTGGAGCCAACTTGGCAGTATGCTGCAGCTGCTGGGACAACATAAGTGCCAGTTATTTGTGAGTCATCACTGGCACCCCCTTCCTCTAGGTTGATTATACTCCCTTGCTCAACCTCAGAGATTGAATCAGAGCACTGTACTTGCTGCGCATCCTCAAGCAGCATGTCACTGTCATTGTAGTCAAACAATTCAGCTGACTCCTCCGTGTGTGATAGCTAGGCTACGGCAGGAGTAGCTGTTGACATGGAGGCTGCATTAGATGCTTTGGCAGCTGAGGTGGACTGTAAAGCACTAGAAACCTGGCTGGCAGAGGACTCGGAGGATGAGGATGGCCTGGTTAGCCAATCCACCAAATCCTCTGTATGTTGCTGCTGCTAAAGACGGCCAGCACCAGTTAGAAAGGACAAGCGTGCCCCTGCAGAGGATGCACCACATCCACCACGACCAGAGGCACAGCCTCCCGACACAGGGGCTGCTTGCCCTCTTATCTGTGTCTAGGAGCATCTGCCTGTCCATTTTGTTCTTTCAGACATGGTGAGTGATATATAGATTAATATATACAGAACTCTGATTCAACTCTGGTATAAAGATTTAAAGAACTCTGGTATAACTCAGTGAGACACACTGATAGCTGGCAGCCAGTGACAAGAGACAGATCACCTCAATTCACAAATATTTTAAAGAAATTAGTGAGCCCCAAAATAATGCGTGGTACTGGTTGTGTGACAAGACACAGATCACCTCAATTCACAAATGTTTTAAAGAAATTAGTGAGCCCCAAAAGATTTCCTGGCACAGTGACACAGACACAGAAGATCACCTCAATTCACAAATGTTTTAAAGAAAGTTGTAACCCCAAAAAAACTTGCTGGCACAGTGACAAGACACACATCACCTAAATTCCCTTATATTTGGTAGAAATGAGACCCAAAAAGACTTGCTGGCACAGTGACAAGACCCAGAAGATCACCTCAATTCACAAATGTTTTTAAGAAAATTTTAAACCCAAAAAAACTTGCTGGCACAGTGACAAGACACACATCACCTAAATTCCCTGATATTTGGTATAAATGAGACCCCCCCAGACCCCCCAGTAGTG
The DNA here is from genome assembly GCA_009667805.1 of Leptobrachium leishanense. Taxonomy (NCBI): domain Eukaryota; kingdom Metazoa; phylum Chordata; class Amphibia; order Anura; family Megophryidae; genus Leptobrachium; species Leptobrachium leishanense. The sequence continues at coordinate 22,539,269 of CM019065.1, forward strand.
TGGCAGACCGACAGTAACAACACACAACTATCTCCTTTGAAATCTCCACTGAAATTCGTGCAGAATCGGCGCGTGGAAACGTTATATAGTGTGCTGCGGGACTTAGCTCTGTGAGCCCATTATTGGGCAAAATTTGCTCAATCAGGACTCTGAGCCGTGATTGGCATAGTGTTGAACCTGTCTTGCACCAGACCTGTGGTCAGGTGCAAGGCTGACTGTAGCCAATTATGAGCTTCAGGCCAGTGGGAAAATGCATTGTGGTCCATTGTGGTCGAACATGCGGCGAACACCCGGAAATGTTCGGTGTTCGTGATCTAATCGAACAGCCTAAGTTCGGGCCGAACTCCGAACTGTCCGAACCGAACAGCTCATCCCTATTCTCCAGTATTCTCCAGTAGGGATGAGCTGTTCGGTTTGGACTGTTCGGAGATAGTTGTGTGTTGTTACTGCCAGTCTGCCACACTACTGTGGAGGTCTGGGGGGGTCTCATTTCTACCAAATATCAGGGAATTTAGGTGATGTGTGTCTTGTCACTGTGCCAGCAAGTTTTTTTGGGGTTTACAACTTTCTTTAAAACATTTGTGAATTGAGGTGATCTTCTGGGTCTTGTCACTGTGCCAGCAAGTCTTTTTGGGTCTCATTTCTACCAAATATCAGGGAATTTTGGTGATGTGTGTCTTGTCACTGTGCCAGCAAGTTTTTTTTGGGTTTACAACTTTCTTTAAAACATTTGTGAATTGAGGTGATCTGCTGTGTCTTGTCACTGTGCCAGGAAATCTTTTAGGGGCTCACTAATTTCTTTAAAACATTTGTGAATTGAGGTGATCTGTGTCTTGTCACACAACCAGTACCACGCATTATTTTGGGGCTCACTAATTTCTTTAAAACATTTGTGAATTGAGGTGATCTGTGTCTTGTCACACAACCAGTACCACGCATTATTTTGGGGCTCACTAATTTCTTTAAAACATTTGTGAATTGAGGTGATCTGTGTCTTGTCACACAACCAGTACCACGCAGTATTTTGGGTGTCACTAATTTCTTTAAAACATTTGTGAATTGAGGTGATCTGTCTCTTGTCACTGGCTGCCAGCTATCAGTGTATCTCACTGAGTTATACCAGAGTTCTTTAAATCTTTATACCAGAGTTGATTCAGAGTTCTGTATATATTAATCTATATATCACTCACTATGTCTGAAAGAACAAAAAGGAAAGGCAGACGCTCCTAGACACAGATAAGAGGGCAAGCAGCCCCTGTGTCGGGAGGCTGTGCCTCTGGTTGTGGTGGACGTGGTGCATCCTCTGCAGGGGCACGCTTGTCCTTTCTAACTGGTGCTGGCCGTCTTAAGCAGCAGCAACATACAGAGGACTTGGTGGATTGGCTAACCAGGCCATCCTCATCCTCCGAGTCCTCTGCCAGCCAGGTTTCTAGTGCTTTACAGTCCACCTAAGCTGCCAAAGCATCTAATGCAGCCTCCATGTCCACAGCTACTCCTGCCGTAGCCTCGCTATCACAGACAGAGGAGTCAGCTGAATTGTTTGACTACAATGACAGTGACATACTGCTTGAGGATGCGCAGCAAGTACAGTGCTCTGATTCAATCTCTGAGGTTGAGCAAGGGAGTATAATCAACCTAGAGGAAGGGGGTGCCAGTGATGACAAACAAATAACTGGCACTAATGTTGCCCCAGCAGCTGCAGCATACTGCCAAGTTGGCTCCAGTGACGAGGAGATAGGGGGTGATGATGACAATGATGATGAGGTCACTGACTCCACCTGGGTGCCTGATCGAACAGAGGAATTAAGTGAGGAAGAGGGGGAGGAAGAGGCACAGCAAACACGATGCACAACATCCTCTGTGACCAACCGTAGCACTAGCCAGTCCAAGGCATAAAATGTCAGAGCTGCTCCGGTGCAGAGCACTGTTGTCTCAAAGAACACACGAAGGAACTCTGTTTTCTGGGAGTTCTTTAAGAAATGTGCAGTAGAGCGCAGCGTTGCTATTTGTAATCTATGTCAGATGAGGCTTAAGCGTGGGAAAGATACCAGACACTTGGGTACCACGTGCTTGAGGCGTCATATGAACAACTGCCACACATCCCGTTGGCGCAAAACTTTGCGTAGGTCCTCCTCCTCCTCATCTGTCTCTACCCCCACTGTATGTCCTGCCATGTCATTGCCTACAACCTCCACCGACAGGGATGATGCTACAGTAATGGATGTACCAGCTCCTTCCTCACAATGTGACATCATCCCAGCAGCTGAAGATTTACGCAGTCAGATTACGTTGCCGCAGCTGCTGCAGCGAAAGAAAAAATATAGTCACAACCATCCCCAAGCACAGCGTCTAAATGCCAGCTTAGCAAAATTACTCGCATTGCAGCTGCTGCCTTTCCAGCTGGTGGACTCTGCTCCCTTCTGTGAATTTGCTAAATTTGCTGTACCACAGTAGCAGGTTCCAAATCGCCATTACTTTTCACGCAAGGCCATTCCAGCACTATACCAGCATGTGGAACACAATGTTATTCAGTCATTGGGAAAGGCAGTCAGCAGCAAGGTGCATGTGACTTTAGACACGTGGTCCAGCAAGCATGGACAGGGTCATTACATTTCCTTCACGGCACACTGGGTAATTCTGATCGCAGCTGGGAGGGATCCAAGACGGGGCTCTGTGCTGGAGCTTGTTCATCTACCACGCCTCCAGAAAGCTGCTTGAATGAGGTCTGTCTGCTCCACCACCTCTCCCTCTTCCTCTTCCTCCTCCTCCTCCTCCTCCTCCTCCTCCTTCTCTGTCTCTGGCGAAGTTTCAGTTAAACCGACGCCTGACAGGGTCTGTGCAATGGCTCAAGCAAAAAGATGCCATACTGTGCATGAGCCTGTTTGTTTAGGGGACAGGAGCCACACCAGGACAGAAATTCTGTCAGCTCTGCAGGGGCAGGTGCAGAGATGGTTAACACCATGCCAGCTTGAGCTGGGAATGATCGTCTGCGATAATGGCAGCAACCTTCTCTCCGCCCTATGCAAGGGTAAATTGACGCATGTACCATGCCTAGCACACGTCCTAAATCTGTTGGTACAGCGTTTCCTAACCAAGTACCCAGGGCGACCAGAGCTTCTCATCCAGGCCAGAAAAGTCTGCAGCCACTTCAAACGGTCATTCCCAGCAAGCGTTCGCCTGGCAGAAATTCAAAGAGATTTCCACCTTCCCACAAACTGTCTGATCTGTGACATGCCCACCAGGTGGAACTCGACATTAGCAATGCTGCAGCATCTGCACAAGCAGCAGAGGGCCATCAACGAGTACCTGTGTGAGTATGGCACAAGGACAGGTTCAGGTCAACTTGTTTTTTTTTCCCACCCCGCAGTGGCTGATGATCAAGGATGCATGCACTGTACTGTCACCATTTGAGGAGGCAACGAGGATGGTGAGCAGGGACAGTGCATGCATCAGTGACACAATTCCTTTAGTGTTCCTGCTGGAGCACACTCTGCGGGGAATTATAGATGTGGCTCTAGAGGCAGAGCAGGGGGAGGAAGAGGAGGCCTTCCCTAGCTCTCAAGGCCCCAGTCTTTCCGCAGACAGCATTCCAGCGGGTCCTACTCCGATCAGACAGGAGGAGTCGGAGGAGGAGGAGGCAGAATATTTAAGTAGTGGGGGCATTGAAGGTGGGGATTCTTCAAGGGAGGGTTTCGTGTGCCCATAAACACAAGAGCTAGTGCGTGGCTGGGAGGAGGAAGTGCACAATACGGTCATCCTCATTGACCAGGAAGACTCGGAAGCTAATGCCACCTCCAACCTACGCTGCATGGGCTCCCTAATCATGCAAAGCCTGCTAAAGGACTCCAGGATTCGTGCTATCAAGGAGAGGGATCATTACTGGTTGATAACCCTTCTTGATCCACGATACAAGGGGAAAGTTGCAGAGCTCATCCTGTCCACACAGAGGGAGCACAGGATGAAAAAACTTGAGGACGCTCTAAAGCGACACTTATGTAACACCTTTCCAGGCACTGGTAGATTACCAAGTGCTGACACACGTGCTTCTGAGGCTGCGGGTGATCAGAGGAATAGTGGTGAAGGCCAGTGCCGCTTGACTGATACATTTTTTAATTTTTTTAGTCCTCGACGCCCAGGGATGTCAAATGTAGGCACCCATTGCCAGCGTCTTCACCATATGGTGCAGGACTACCTAGGGGCAAGGGCAGACCTGGATACCTTTCCAGCAGATGATCCACTGGCTTACTGGGTGTTGAGATTGGATCACTGGCCAAGAACTTAGCCAATATGCTATGCAGCTACTACGTTGCCCTTCATCTAGCGTGCTTTCCGAAAGGACGTTCAGTGCCGCTGGAGGTTTTGTCACAGACAAGAGAGTGCGTCTGTCCACCGACTCTGTAGACCGGCTGACATTTATAAAAATGAATCAGTCCTGGATCAGCAGTTATCAATCCCCTGATGCTGACGTAACGGAATAGATAAGGGATGTCTTCTGCATGCACAAAACCTCCAGCACTGAACTCTTCCACAATACCACAAAAGGGTTACGGTGTGAATGCACTTGCTGCCATGAAAGGCACAATATTTGGCTGCACTGACGTCTGTGCCAGATTTATATAATTTTAATTTTTTTAACAGCAGGGTCCAACCCTGCACTCTTCCACAATACCACAGAGGGGTTACTGTATGATGATACTTGCTGGCCTGGCACCAAAGGCACAATATCTGGGTGCACTGACGCCTTCACCAGAATCATATCTTTTCAATATAGAACCACAAGGTCCACCCCTGCACTCTTCCACAATACCACAGAGGGGTTACTGTATGATGATACTTGCTGGCCTGGCACCAAAGGCACACTATCTGGGTGCACTGACGCCCATTACCAGATAAAAAAACTTTTCAATATAGGACCACATGGTCCACCCCTGCACTCTTCCACAATACCACAGAGGGGGTTACTGTATGATGATACTTGCTGGCCTGGCACCAAAGGCACAATATCTGGGTGCACTAACGCCTTGACCAGAATAATATCTTTTCAATATAGGACCACATGATTCCACCCCTGCACTCTTCCACAATACCACAGAGGGGTTACTGTATGATGATACTTGCTGGCCTTGCACCAAAGGCACACTATCTGGGTGCACTGACGCCCATTACCAGATAAAAAAGTTTTCAATATAGGACCGCAAGGTTCACCCCTGCATTCTTCCACAATACCACAGAGGGGTTACTGTATGATAGTACTTGCAGGTCTGACACCAAAAGCACAATATTTGGGTGCACTGCCACTGACACCTGTATCAGATTCATATCCTCAGAGGGGTTACGGTGTGACGGCACTGTTGGGGATGCTAAAGGACCAATTTTGAAGCATCTATTGTTACTTTCATCCAAAGCCTGCATAAGTTTCACAATAATTTAGCCAAAAAAATCAGTAAACTTTTTCTGTGTGTATGAAAATGTCTCCTCTTTTCATACAGACTGCCGCCCCAAGCAGTTGTTTATGGATAGATTAAAGGAAAAGCATTTACCTTCATTTGAAACGTCATGTTTTTGTTTTTAAGTGTTTCTATACATCCTAGAAATGCACCACTTCACGGGCAGGTTATGGGGACCTCCTAGGCACGATATTTGAAGGAATTTTTCTTTTTTATTTTTAACACTTATTTCATGGAAAACTCACTGTACCTTTAAAAACATTTTTTTTTTAACTTTTTGATCTTGTTTCCTGTCCCCCAGGGCACTACCCGGACCCCCATACACCTTTTATGGCAAATATCTAGCATATATGCCATCTTGGAGGGCAGTCTAAAAACCGAATTTTCAGCCTCATTGACTTGCATTGAGTTCGAGTTCGGGTTCGGGTTCGGAACCGAACATTTGGGAAGTTCGGGTTCGGGCCTGTTCCGAACTCGGGGAGTGTTCGGCTCATCTCTATTCTCCAGCTAACTGACGTCATCGCACCATGAGCAATAATGTCCGGTGACGAGGGGGACCTGGAGGTGGAGCTAGTCCTCGATCCGGTGCCGGAATGCAGCCAGTGCCTCAGGGGTTTCAGTCAGGCACCACTTAAAAAAGTGGAGACTCTACCCTTTTAAGCGGTGCCTGGCTTGTCCCGCTAGGTCCTCCCAATCGGGAGGGTGGGGGATCCGAATGGACCCCCTCTTTCCAGGCGATCTCCTGTCTTTGCCAGGGGGTGGCCTGAAAATGACATCATCGTGCACGATGCAATGAAGTCATTTCCGCCGGGAGGCCTATAAAAATGGCGTCCGACTTCACTGAAGTCAGAACGCCACGAGACGCCGCAGAGAGAAGTGAGTATCTCTCCTGGGGCTCCCGTTAGTGGATGACGCATGGGGAACGTCCACTGCATATATCGGGAGTCAATGAGAATGTTCCCTACATGTCATCTGCAGTAAAGGGGTTAAAAAATAGAGTTTCCTTTTTTTGCCCTTAAAAGATTGGTCAGATCCTGCTGACAGCTTCCGCAAATAATTTTTTTAATAAATTTTTTGGGGATTGATTTTACTCACCTTTTCTCCCACGCCGCGTGCAGCTCCTCCTCTTCGCTTCAGGGACTCTCGAACCTGAAAGCCATTAATAAGCCAGAAAAAAAAATGATTTGCCATCTAACTAACCTCTATTAGTAACCTTAACCCTGAAGATAACCCTACGCCTAACAGTAACCTTGACCCATCGTGTCCAGGACTTTCATGGCTCAGATTATTGTCAGAGTTTGGGTTATTTTTTGGGTATAAGCTTAATTTTAGGGCTAAGGTTATGTTTAAGTTTAAGGTTTCTTTTAGAGTTAAGATTATCTTTTGACTTAAGGGTCTCTTCACTAAGAAAACTCCATGAAAAAGGAGGTCATCGCCGAAGAGCACCAAAATGCTGAATTTTACTATGGGGGTGATGAAAGGGAGTGACTTTTGGTATAGTGGTAATGAAAGGGGCTCATTTTTGGTTTGAGGAGGGTGACAATGGGAAATGGGTGTTAGGAAGGTATGTATCTCTGTGTACACCTATAAAAGCTTGTGCGTGTAATACCTGTGAACGCCTTTGTGTGTGTTTGCATGCGCGTATACGTATTTGAAGGCAGCCAGTGATTTTATCTAGGAGCACTGGATCCCCTATCAGCCTCAGCCACCTCCTTGGTAGATGTAAAACAACCAGGACCCAAATAAGGTATAAAATAGGTGGTTTTATTAAATAAATAATAAAAAATATCAATACACCCATACGCGTTTCGCCTTAGATGGCTTCATCAGTTGGTGTGTCTGTAGCAGATGTGTGGGCCCTTTAAATCGCTTGTTCTGCTGTTCTTTTCACCAAGACTGGCACAGACACTAGGTTCATAGAGATACAGACACGTATATCTAAAGAGACTTAATCCTATAGCTGCTAATTGTTTTACTGTTTTATACTGATTTATACATTTTTATTGATTTTATACCAGTCCTGTCTTTTACTCGCCTGATTTGGTGCTAACAACATGCTACCTCTCGAACACCACCAGGTGGCGCCAAAGGTACAGATCATTCAGATCAGGTACAGTTTTCAAAAAAACTGTATTGCAAATCGCAATAACAACCGGCAAACTAAAAGCAAGCTACGACTTCAAAAATTATAAAAAAAAAACACAGGCTTTCATACTAAAGGGACCTTGTCCCCAAAACCTGCTATGAACCAATATACCATATTTATTTATTTGTAAAGCATTTTTACCAGGAAGGATACATTGAGATTTCTCTCGTTTTCAGTATGTCCTGGATTCAAGAACATTGAAATGTTACAGTCGTTACAGAAATACAAAGTAATAAAATGCAAGATATTAAAAACAAATATACAGATTAACAGAAAATAAATATGTAGGAAATATATTCATTATGTTACATGTTTACAGGTAGATTCTGTATATAGTCACTATGTTACATGTTTACAGGTGCATTCTGTATATAGTCACTATGTTACATGTTTACAGGTGCATTCTGTATATAGTCACTATGTTACATGTTTACATTTGCATTCTGTATATAGTCACTGTGTTACATGTTTACAGGTGCATTCTGTATATAGTCACTATGTTACATGTTTACAGGTGCAATCTGTATATAGTCAATATGTTACATGTTTACAGGTGCATTCTGTATATAGTCACTATGTTACATGTTTACAGGTGCATTCTGTATATAGTCACTATGTTACATGTTTACAGGCGCATTCTGTATATAGTCACTGTGTTAAATGTTTACAGGTGTATTCTGTATATAGTCACTATGTTACATGTTTACAGGCGCATTTTGTATATAGTCACTATGTTACATGTTTACAGGGGCATTCTGTATATAGTCACTGTGTTACATCTTTACAGGTGCATTCTGTATTAGTTACTATGTTACATGTTTACAGGTGCATTCTGTATATAGTCACTATGTTACATGTTTACAGGTGCCTTAAGTATATAGTCACTGTGTTACATTGTTTACAGGTGCATTCTGTATATAGTCACTATGGTACATGTTTACAGGTGCATTCCGTATATAGTCACTGTGTTACATGTTTACAGGTGCATTCTGTATATAGTCACTATGTTACATGTTTACAGGTGCATTCTGTATAGTCACTATGTTACATGTTTACAGGTGTATTCTGTATATAGTCACTATGTTACATGCTTACAGGTGCATTGTGTATATAGTCACTGTGTTACATTGTTTACAGGTGCATTATGTATTTAGTCACTATGTTATATGTTTACAGGTGCATTATGTATATAGTCACTATGGTACATGTTTACAGGTGCATTCTGTATATAGTCACTGTGTTACATGTTTACAGGTGCATTTTGTATATAGTCACTATGTTACATGTTTACAGGTGCATTCTGTATAGTCACTATGTTACATGTTTACAGGTGTATTCTGTATATAGTCACTATGTTACATGTTTACAGGTGCATTTTGTATATAGTCACTGTGTTACATTGTTTACAGGTGAATTATGTATTTAGTCACTATGGTATATGTTTACAGGTGCATTATGTATATAGTCACTATGTTGCATGTTTACAGGTGCATTCTGTATATAGTCACTATGTTACATGTTTACAGGTGTATTCTGTATATAGTCACTATTTACATGTTTACAGGTGCATTATGTATATAGTCACTGTGTTACATTGTTTACAGGTGCATTATGTATTTAGTCACTATGTTACATGTTTACAGGTGCATTCTGTATATAGTCACTATGTTAGATGTTTACAGGTGCATTCTGTATATAGTCACTATGTTACATGTTTACAGGTGCATTCTGTATATAGTCACTATGTTACATGTTTACAGGTGTATTCTGTATATAGTCACTATGTTACATGTTTACAGGTGCATTATGTATATAGTCACTGTGTTACATTGTTTACAGGTGCATTATGTATTTAGTCACTATGTTACATGTTTACAGGTGCATTCTGTATATAGTCACTATGTTAGATGTTTACAGGTGCATTCTGTATATAGTCACTATGTTACATGTTTACAGGTGCATTCTGTATATAGTCACTATGTTACATTGTTTACAGGTGCATTCTGTATATAGTCACTATGTTACATGTTTACAGGTGCATTATGTATATAGTCACTGTGTTACATTGTTTACAGGTGCATTATGTATTTAGTCACTATGTTACATGTTTACATGTGCATTCTGTATATAGTCACTATGTTACATGTTTACAGGTGCATTCTGTATATAGTCACTATGTTACATGTTTACAGGCGCATTCTGTATATAGTCACTATGTTACATGTTTACAGGTGCATTCTGTATATAGTCACTATGTTACATGTTTACAGGCGCATTCTGTATTTAGTCACTATGTTACATGTTTACAGGTGCATTCTGTATATAGTCACTATGTTAGATGTTTACAGGTGCATTCTGTATATAGTCAATATGTTACATGTTTACAGGTGCATTCTGTATATAGTCACTATGTTACATGTTTACAGGTGCATTCTGTATATAGTCACTATGTTAGATGTTTACAGGTGCATTCTGTATATAGTCACTATGTTACATGTTTACAGGTGCATTCTGTATATAGTCACTATGTTACATGTTTACAGGCGCATTCTGTATATAGTCACTATATTACATGTTTGTTATTTATTTATTTATAAAGGATTTTACCAGGAAGGATACACTGAGATTTCTCTCGTTTTCAAGTATGTCCTGGGTTCATTTACATTGAGTTGTTACAGAAATACAAAGTAGTAAAATGCAAGATATTAACACGAAACAAATATACAGATTAACAGAAAAATAAATATGTAGGAAATAAAGTCATTATGTTACATGTTTACAGGTGCATTCTGTATATAGTCACTGTGTTACATGTTTAAAGGTGCATTCCATATTGAGGTATGTTAATAGGGATCTCTTAAGGGACTTTAGACTGGGGGAAGATTTGATGGCGTCTGGTAGGGATGTGCGTTTCGGGTTTCGAAATTTCGGAATTTTCACGAAATTTCCCGATTCGTGTCTTCGGATTCGGACGATTTTCCGAATCGGATCGGACCTGAAAACCGACAGATCCGAAAAGTTTTCCGAGCCGAAACGAAAAATTTTCGGAGTTTTCGAATGGACTTGAAATGTGTCAAATCGAAATTTATTTTCCCTCTATTCATGATTTCGGTTCCATTCGTGTTTTCGGTTCCATTTCGGTAATTCTGGACATCGTATATTTAACTATTATCGGTTATATCGCTGATTCTGTAAATTTTGTATTTGTAAATGCGTATCACTTGTTTCTTGTTTCCAATGATCCGATAATTCTGTCGATACGATTATTCCTTCGTAATCGGGTCGGATCCGATTCTTCCGCGGGTCGCGCATGCCATGCGCGCGCGCGGATGTCGTAACTTTATTGAGCCAGTTTTGACAATTTTTTTGACAGGCCAAAAAAATGAAATTATTTATAATTTAACATGGCTGAAAGACGAGACAGAGAGTCCCATTCGGACACCTCCTCATCCTCATCTGCTTCCACCCCAGAGACACCACCCAGGAAGAAGCGGGCCAGCAACATGGCATTTGAGGAGATGTTGGAGCTGGTCCGCAAAAGAGATTATGACTGCCGTAAGGGCCCTTACGGCAGAAAGAATAATTTACGCAAGGACCTTATCCTTGACAAGCTCCGAACCACCATCCTGGAGTTGTTTGGGAAAGACCGGACGAAGGACCAGCTCCGAAAACGCTGGTCCGATCTGAAGGCACGCGAGCAGGAGCAGCTGAGGCTCATCCGTCGCGTCATAGCCAAACGTAAGTGTCATGTTATATTGTAAAGCGCTGCGCACACTGTTGGCGCTATATAAATCCTGTATAATAATAATAGTAATGTGCTTGCATGTGCTAATGTGCACAGAAATACGTTGATTTATCTAGTCCTTTTTTCATGCAATGTGATTTTGTATAGCTTTGCGTTTTCACGACTCGTCATACATGCATTTTTGCCATAGCTCTTCTTTTTTGGGATTTTTCTTATTCGTGAAAATTGTGATATTTGATGTATGTAGATGAAGTTACAATGCTGGATTTCTTTTGGCACTGTGTGTATAGTCTGTAGTGTGCTGGGGGGCGGAGGTTGTTGTGATTGAGTGATGCATACGAGATGACCCGCAGCTTGCCCAATATTGGCTCCCACCTGCGCATCAACAAAAATCTCTGCGTCTCTGCTAAGTGGTAGGATGGGACATGTAGTTCTTCTGAAAGTGCATCCAAACAGAGCCGCGTTCAATACGTCCTCAGCAGCTGCTGAATTGTTGCAGCGCAGCAATTCAGTTTGCTGCAGCAGTGTCATTATTGAACGCTTTAGGCTAGGGTCAGACAAATGCATTTTTCACGTGCGTTTAGCCGCACGAAATCACGGCCGTGCTAGCAGCAAATGACGTCCAATGCCGGGCAACATACGACGAACGGTCGCACGAAAGTTCATCCGTGCAACGCAAGTGGCCAACGAACGCATTTTTTCGAGGACGTCAAACCGCTACTACTGACGTACAGAGTGCGCTGCGGCCGCATAGCGGCGTGTTTGCGTGATTGGGAGACGTCAGATGCTGCACACGTCCGGCCAACATAACGTCCAGACGCAAAAGGGTTTTATTGATGATCCGTACAAAATCACGGACGAAAATGCGCATCGTATGACCGCTATCGCGTATTCCGTGAAAAATGCGTTTGTCTGACCCTAGCCTTAGATGCAAATTTCAAAACAAAATGGCGGATTTCTGTTGTTTCTGCAATATCCAGTTTTATTCGCAGAAGCTGAAAGTGAAACTGAGGCTGAGGCATCTATAAAATAACTAAAAGCAGTCGCACAATGCGCTTTGTACGCACACAACACAAATAATAGTTTTTATTGAATAAACGTAATGTTTACTTTTGAAAAAAATATATAATTGAACGGTAATATATGTCTATGTGCAGAGGAAATAAATAAATATTTTGTGACTTTAGAACTATGAGATGGGAGTAGTGGTGGGTCAAGCTGGTAGTGCTAGTGGGTAGTGGAGGGGTGTCGCAATACTTTCGGCAATATATTGTATAGATATACCATTTTTTCCAGGCTGCATTATTTACGTGTTATTTTTTGGATTTGGCAGAAGACAGGAAGAAGGCAAAGGCAGCACCTGCCCCGGCGGGCACCAGTGCCCCAGTGGAGGAGGAGGGGGAGCCACGGGCGACCACCAGCACTGGTATATACTGTTTTATTTTGCAACGACTTTTGGTCAAAAACAGAAACATTTTTTGTTTACTGTATTTTCATTTAATTTTTTTATATATAGCACAAGAGGAGCAGGAGGAGGAAGAGGAGGAGCAGCAGGAGGAGGAAGAGGAGGAGCAGGGCGATGGAGAGAGGGAGCCGGAGCCGCAGCAGGAGGCCGCGAGTGCAGGTTTTTTTTTTTACTGTTGTATTTTGCATCGACTTTTGTTCAAAAATAAATCAGTTTTGTTGTTTACTGTATTTTTTATTTCTTTAATTTCTTAGATATAGCACCGGAAGAGATGCTGACGGTGGAGGAGGAGGAGGAGGAGGAGGAGCCTCAGGAAGCCGCCAGCACTGGTATATACTACTGTTATATTTTTTCAAGACTTTCAGTCAAAAATAGAAACCTGCTTTACTTACTGTATTTTCCTTCTTTCATTTATTGGATTTAGAAGGAGAAGCCAGACCGGACACTGACAGGTCCAGCGTCAGGATGGCGATCGGCGAGCTACGCCTGGCTGGCGCCAACTTCGAAGCCATCCAGGAGTTGCTGCAAGAGTTCAGGCAGCATATTAACAACGCCGTTAAAATCCTGGAGCGGCAGTAGAGAGAGACCAGCCTCCTCCTCTCCTATCTTTGTGCCCCTGTTGGGCAGTTTGCCAATGCCATGTGGCATGTTGTAAATAAATGTTATATTTTTTCTATATTTTCCTGTTTGTGTGCGTTGCTTTTCCTTACTTAATAAGTTAATATGTATTACTTGGTTTCTTTTCCACACTGTTAAAATTATATGTACATAAATTTATTGACATTTCTATGGACCCTTTGTCATAAATTTGTCAACATATTTGTGGCCATGAATGTGACTGTGCACATTCTACACTGCCTGCCTGGCCAAAAAATGTCACACACTAACACAACCTTGTTGTACTGCCTTGAGATTTGATTACCGACGTGGCCTGGTTTTGTTAAGCTTAGGCGATGTCACAACAACACGGATTTTTGTCCACAGTCACATTCATTGTATAAACAAGAATTTATCAAAAAATATTGATGGCAGCACTGCGTGAAGTCTTCTCCGACACAACCCAAAGATCCTCAGTGCGGCTCAGGTCTAGTTTATTTGTCCCTGTTTGCAGCTTCACGCAACACCTCCTCCCAGCTATGAGCTCTCTCTCTCCCACCGCTGCCCGCTAAGACGCTGCCCGCCAACATGGTCACATCTTTGCAGGAAGACAACAGCGTGGGGGAACGGCAGCTGCCGACAGTCCCAAGACCTCGTCACAATGACGTCAGTTCTGGAGTTAACCCCTAACTGCGACCAATGGTGGAGATAGGGGGTTCCAATGAACCCCCTATCTACTGATCCGCGGCAGCTATCGGTTAAGGTTTGGTATCTTTGGATCGACCAGAGCATGGCCTTTCCAACAATACCAAACATGACAATGTTAAAAATTATAAAAAATTAAAATATAAAAAAATAAACAGTTTTTTTGTTTTGTTTTGTTAATGCAGCAATATTGTTCCCATTTCAATTATAATGTGAACAATGATGCTGCACTAAGGATTTTTGTATGGGGTGCGTTTGTTAAAAATTGTGTAATTTTCACCCAAAAAAATATAACAAGTCCCCATTTCAATTTTTTTTAACAAACGCAACTCATAAAATATAACCGCAAACACTCGCATGTTAAAATGTGAAAAAAACACTTTACACCTTGTAAAACAAACATTTAAAATTCTAATTTTATTGCATTTTTTGTTATAATATACAGGCAGGACATGACGCATACATATGATAATGATATATTATGAATCATCTGCCGAGTGTGCCAGAAAGAACGATATATAACATGTCTGGGTCATATTATAAAATAAGGCTTAAAAAAAACACGTTTAAACAAGAGGAGCAAAACTGTTAAAAATTAGCTCAGCAGCAGACCGCACACACACAGGCGTGAAGGGCAGCTGTGAAATGCCTCAGCAGCGAAAGGGTTAATTTTTTTTGTCTGTTTTAAATCATTTTATTTGTTGTTTTTTTTTTCGTTTCAGATCATTTTTATCAACTATTTTTCCGTTTTAAAACCTTTTGTTCTGGTTTTTAGTTTTAAAGTCAGACCATTCGGGTCAGTTTAGCGTTTTTTAAATCGTTTTGTTCATTTTTTTTTGTTCCTTGGCTTTCATACCATTTTAATATGATTAAATAAAGTTGTGAAATGTATATTTATAAGAAAAAAAGGATCTTTATTTAATAAAAAAAAAACACGATAGAATCGACAGAATTATCGTATCGACAGAATGAATTATCGGATCCGAAAAACAAACCAAAAATTTATAATAAAAAAATATATAAAGTATAAAAAAGTAAACCATAGTAGTTTACGTCAAAACGAGTAGAGTTAGACACTTTGAAACGAGGAGAACAGACGTTCCGAAAAAACCAAAATTTCCGAAATCACGAAAAGTCGATACAAAAAACGAGCAAAGTGACCCGAAAACACGAAAAATGGTCGATATTCCGAAAAAAAAATGTACACTAAAAACGAGTAGAACCGAACCGAATCGAAACAGAAATTGGTCGAAACGAGCCGAATCGAAAATTTTAAACAACCGAACGAATCGAACTGAATCGAACCGAAAAAAAAAATCGGTGCACAAGTCTAGCGTCTGGGAGGTTATTCCATAATTGTGATGCTCTGTAGGAAAATGAGGATTGAGCCACTTTCTTTTTGTATTGTGGTATTGCAAGTAAGGTGCTGGTCCTGGATAGGAAGTTATAGGGCACTGCTGGGGGAAGCAGTCTATTCAGGTAGGGTGGTAGCTTCCCAGAAAAGCTCTTTAACACCAGGTTGGAAAGTTGAAGAGTGCATCTAGATTCCAGCGACGGTCAGTTTAGCTCTTTAACATGTCACAATGGTGGGTCATGTAGTTATAGCAAAAAGCAGCACAATGAGTTTTACAATGTAGTAAGTTTATGAAGGTGCGTTTGTGGGGCGGCTGCATACAATACATCTCCGTATTCAATAGCCGGCATAAGCATTTGTTGCACAATCTATCAGGGTTATCCAAAGAGATCCGAATTGCTTGGGAAAGGTAACCGAACGCTGAAAATCAGCGTTCGTTACCTTTCCTGGCCATTCGGCTATCCAGAGAGCAGGCAATTCGCCAAATCCTGGCGAATTGCCTGAACATACGTGCCTGTTCGAGGGCAGTGAAATCCCCATGAAAATGCACTGCTTCGGCTATTCAGAGAACGAGAACGAAAACCAGCAGTGAAAGATTCCCGAAATGCCCTGCCATTCGGTGGTTTAATTCGGCAAGTTAATTCAGGAGAATCCCATAGGCTTCAATGTTAAAAATATTCCCATTTTAATTCAATATCTAATAAGCCGTTCATTATAAAATTCTGTAGTAAAGAGTCTCTTTATTTATAGATTTTTTAGGATACTTTAAGCATTTTTCTGATTTTTTATTTTTTTTTAAAAGTCCGATTTTTTTGTAAAGTTTACTTATTTTTTCTGTAACAGCCCTCTTTATTATCATTCTCTGGACCTCATATGCAAATTTCAGACATTTTCGCTCAGTAGTTTCTTTGCAAACAGCTTTTCACTTTCACATTCATACAAACTGTTTTGCTAATTTATTCACCTCCCTCTTTCTGCGGTCTCGGCTTTTTCCGGCGGCTTCGCTGCGTGTGATCGGCTCCTGCTCAAGTTTTTCCGGCGTCTTCGACGGGTTAATCCAGATGTTTTTGAGGGTTTTCGGCGTGCATTCGCCGGGTTTTGCGGTTAGTTTTTGTCGGGTTTGCGGCAGCTTTTCCCTACAATTCGGGGACCCTGTGGTGCTTGCTGAATACACCGCAGGGTCACCGAAATGGGATCGGCAACACAAACCGAATTGAAGAGAACGAAAAGTCACTGAACGTGCGGTGACTTTTCGAATCTCTTTGGATAACCCTGTATATATGTATACAGTATACTTATTCAGGTTATGGTGAAGGGCAAAAAAATGAGATTAAAAGCCTCCACACTGCAATTTATAAAGTTAATTATTGCAGAAGCTATTTACACATCACAGCAATTCAAAGAACTGCATCACAGTGCTCATGTGCTACATTCCCCATATGCAGCACAGAACTCTGGGTAAGACATGCAAATGACATCTGCAATTTCCCTTTTTTTTTGCATCCTGGGTCTGCTTTTCACACAGAACCCTTCAATCAATGCCACGCAATACTAGATGGCTTTTAAGAAAAAAAAATCATTTTATATGGACTTCATTTGCATATCCTACCCAGAGTTCCTTGCTGCATATGGGGAAAGTAGCACATGAGCTGTGTAAGCAGGTCTCTGAATTGCTGGGATGTGTAAATATCCTTTGAAGCTATAAACTTTATTATTTGCAGTGTGGAGACTTTTAATCTCACTTTTTTACCCTCCACTATAACTGAAATACTAATTTACCCTAGGGGTTAAGTATCAATAGCAGCCAGTTACACTCTATCTCCTGCTGATTAGTGATGAGCCGAACACCCCTGTGTTCGGTTCGTATCCGAACGGCCGAAATGTTCGAACACGAACTCGAACACAATGTAAACCTATGGGGGCCGAACACGTAAATGTCACGGATCCCCCTGATTACTATAGTGTTGGTCCCTATACGCAGGTCTCTCTCTAACCTTCCGATCCTTAGAGTGGTCGGCACGTCTAGACAGACTACTAGGATGGCAGTACAGAGCACATACAAAAAGAGACGTCACGAATCCCATTACTCTCTGACTAGTAGTCCCTTGAGACAGGACACTCTCTACCCTTCCGATCCTTAGAGTGGTCGGCACGTCTAGACAGATTGCTAGGATGGCAGTACAGAGCACATACAAAATACAAGGGGTGGTCTGATGTGCTTAGGGTGCCACACAGACTGACCTCCGTACCAGAATAGAGGAGTGATACAAATGCCAGGGGTCGAGACACAGAATGGTCGCTTGCGAATGCCAGGGGTCAATACACGGAATGGTTCGTTGGCCAAAGCCAGGGGTCAATACACAGAATAGTCGTTTTGCCAATGCCAGGGGTCGATACACAGAATAGTCGTTTTGCCAATGCCAGGGGTCGATACACAGAATAGTCGTTTTGCCAATGCCAGGGGTCGATACACAGAATAGTCGTTTTGCCAATGCCAGGGTTCGATACACAGAATAATTCTTAGCCAGAAACGCACAAGAGCTCTGCGGGAAGTAACTACCACGTCAGGGCACCGGCACAGTGGAGAAGCTGGGTTTCAAACCCGGCGGGTCCGCGTCATCACGCGAGGCCCCGCCCCCCGGCGTCCCACGTGTGCGGAAGCGACCGGCTATTTACTCGGCGCCTGGCCAGCGAGCAGCGAGGACGCTGCTGCCAGGCGCCGCCGGAACGGGGGTACGTGACAGAACCCCCCCTCAACGGGCGGCCACTGGACGACCCCCAGGGGCATGGGGATGAGCCAAATAGAAGGCCTTCACTAACCGAGGGGCATGGACCTCGGCAGCCGGAAGCCAGGAGCGATCCTCAGGACCGTAGCCCACCCAGTCAACCAAGTAGTACAGGCCCCCCCTAGACCTCCTGGCGTCCAGAATGGCCTGCACCTCAAACTCCTCTTCGCCCTCCACAGAGACAGGAGGCGGAGGAGCACGGACCCTGGAGTAACGATTACACAACAGTGGCTTCAACAGACTCACGTGGAAAACGTTGTGTATCCTGATATGGGAGGGCAGTGCCAAGGCATAGGAAACCGGGCTGAGTCGCCGCAGTATCTTGTAAGGGCCTATGTATTGGGGGCTAGTTTCATCGATGGTACTAAGAGCTTAACGTTCCGCGAAGAAAGCCAAACCCTGTCCCCGACTTGATACACAGGTGCTGGTCCCCTACGTCTATCGGCCTTCGTTTTCTGGACAATACTGCTCCTCTCCAGTGCCTGTTTAACCCTCCCCAGGTCTCAATCAATGACGCCAAGTGCTCATCCAGAGCAGGAATCGCGGTATCAGGAAATGCAGTGGGAAGCACGGGAGGATCAAATCCGTAAACCGTGAAGAAAGGGGAATGACCACTGGCTTCACTCACGGCACTGTTTAGGGCATACTCGGCCCAAGGTAGCAGGTCTGACCAATTATCCTGTCGTTCAGATATGAAACACCTGAGATACTTCTCAACATTTTGATTGGCCCTTTCTGCTGCTCCGTTCGTTTGGGGGTGATAGGCCGAGGAGAAGGACAGGTCTATTCCCACATTCTTGCAGAACCCCCTCCAGAATCTGGAGACAAACTGGGTCCCCCTATCAGAAACAATCCCAAGGGGGATACCGTGTATGCGGACCACATTGGCGATGAAAATGGGCACCAGCTCGGCTGCTGACGGTAGTTTCCTAAGAGGAACATAGTGACCCATTTTGGAAAAGCGATCTATAATCGTGAGTATAACAGTATTCCCTTTGGACTCGGGTAACTCTACTATAAATCCATGGCTATCTGCGACCATGGTCGTTCGGGGATAGGCAGGGGCTGGAGTAAACCAATGGGCGCTGTCTTAGGACTCTTATTTCTTGTGCATACCTCGCACACGGCTACGTAATCTTTAATATCCCGGCGCATCGTGGGCCACCATAGCAGTTTTCGGATGCTAGCCACTGTTTTGGTGATCCCCATGTGCCCAGAGGTTTTATTGTCATGGTAAATCTTAAGGACTTCTTCTCTTTCCTTCTCAGGTACAAAGAGCTTCGCGGGAGGCCTCCCCCCCGGAGCCTTATCTTGCACAGTCTGCAATCGGATCATCAGAGGGGACGAGACACTAATCGTGGTAGAGGCTATAATCCTCTCCTGAGGTACAATGGGATGTTGATCCTGAATGTTATGTTCATAGAATTCATACTGTCTAGATAACGCATCTGCTTTAATGTTTCTTGACCCAGGTCTATACGTGAGGACGAAATTAAAACTTGAAAGAAACAAAGACCATCTCGCTTGTCTGGCGTTCAATCGTTTCGCGTCTCCAATGTACGTGAGATTCTTATGATCGGTTATGATAACGATTGGGTCTGTAGATCCCTCTAATAAGTATCTCCACTCTGCCAAGGCTGCAATAACTGCTAACAACTCTCTATTACCGATATCATAGTTTCTCTCGGCCGGAGACAACTTCCGGGAATAGAAACCGCATGGATGCAAAGGTTTATCGGGTGCCCGCCTTTGGGACAAGACTGCTCCAAGACCGAGTTCGGAGGCGTCAACCTCGAGTTGGAAGGGCAGAGCTGGATCAGGATGTCGGAGAACAGGGGCAGTCGTGAATGCCTGTTTGAGGGCCTCGAAGGCTTGCCTGGCCTGGGGTGTCCACTTCTGATTTCCCACCCCTTTCTTAGTCATGGCCGTGAGAGGAGCTACCAAGGCCGAAAAGTCTTTAATGAACCTTCGATAATAGTTGGTAAAACCTAGAAACCTCTGGATGGCTTTAAGCCCTTGGGGTAGGGGCCAGTCGAGGATTGCCGACAATTTACCCGGATCCATCTGAAACCCCTCAGGGGTTATGATATACCCAAGGAAGTGCACCATCTCTATATCAAATAGGCACTTTTCTAATTTGCAGTATAACCCGGCCTTCAATAGTCTCCTTAACACTTGTTGCACATGGGCGTGATGGGTCTCCTTATCTGGAGAGTATATCAGGATGTCATCGAGATACACTATGACGAATGTTTGCAGAATATCCCTTAGGGTGTCATTTATGAGATCCTGAAACACAGCTGGCGCGTTACATAACCCAAAGGGCATTACCAGGTATTCGTAATGCCCGCTACGCGTATTAAAAGCCGTCTTCCACTCGTGCCCCTTTTTCACTTATCCTTATCAGATTGTAGGCTCCGCGTAAATCGAGCTTCGTGTATATACGGGCCCCTTTCAGTCGGTCGAACAACTCTGTTATAAGGGGTATGGGATATGCATTTCTTATGGTTATTCTGTTTAAACCTCTATAATCTATGCATGGTCGCAAGTCTCCCTCTTTCTTGGAGACGAAAAAGAAACCAGCTCCTGCTGGGGAGGAGGACCGTCTAATGAATCCACGCTCAAGATTCTCTTTTATATATTCCTCCATAATATCGTTCTCCTTTTGCGACAAGGGGTATACATGTCCTCTGGGAGGCATAGTACCGGGGAGTAACTCTATGGCACAGTCATACGGGCGATGTGGTGGTAAAACCTCAGTCCTGGCCTTCGAAAAAACCTCTTTTAATGCCTGATAACAGTCAGGGACTACTGTGGATAAAGGAGGTGCTGTGGCGATATTAAGGCTACCAATAACAGTGACCCTGCCCATACATTTCGACTGACAACTGGGACCCCAACATTTTATGTCTCTCTGGGACCCAATCAACCTCACCGGTTATGCTCAGTCAACCATGGAAACCCTAGGACGACGGGGCATGAGGGAGAGTCAATAATCTGGAATCGTATGGTTTCCCGGTGCAAAACTCCTGTTTTCATGCATACCTCTATAGTGTCGTGGGTGATATGGGGACATGACAAGGGTTTCCCGTCTATGGCCTCCACCATTAGAGGTCTTTCTTTGAGAACTAGAGGCATGAGGTTCTTGGAGGCAAACACTCTATCCATAAAGTTACCTGAGGCTCCAGAGTCTAGGAACGCCTCAGTCTCGAGGTGCACCCCCCCCCAGGTTAAGGAGATGGGCACCAGAATCCGGGTTTTTTTTTTTCGTTATCAACAAAGGAGGCATAGAGTGAACCGATTACCTGGCTAGTAGGTGTTCTCTGGCCCGGCTTGCCAGTGTCACCCCTGCCACCCCTGGGTCTTTGAGGACATTGAAGACGAAAATGCCCTGCCCCGGCACAGTAAAAACAGAGCCCCCTTTCCCTTCTGTGAGCTCTCTCAGCCTCCGAAATACCTGTTCTACCTATCTGCATGGGTTCCACGACCGATAGATCGGTTCTTTCTGGCTCTGGAGTACCTGACGTACTGGTGTGTCTGGGTACTAAGGGTAAAGGAGGCAAAACCCTTCTGGGTCTGTCTCTAGAATGCCTCCTGTCCCTAATTTGGTCGTCCATGGCAATACAGAAATCAACCAAATGGTCCAGATGTTCGGGCAACTTCAAGGGAGCCAGCTCAAACATCAAAGCCTCGTTCAGGCCTTCGGTAAACGCCAAGGTTAAAACGTCGTTAGGCCAGTGTACCTCAGAAGTCAAGGTCTTAAATTCTATGGCATAGTCAGAGACTCTCCTATTACCTTGCTTAATGTGGAATAAGGACCTGCCTGCATTGGTGGCCCTTCTAGAGGGGTCAAACGTACGTTTTAGTTCAGAGGTAAAGCCCTCATAGTCATATATGATGGGCTTTTTGTTTTCCCACAATGGTGTGGCCCACAGTAACGCTTTATCAGTTAAATGGTTAATTAGGTAGCCTACTTTGGCTTTATCGGATACACAGGACCCCGGATTGTTCTCGAATAGAATCTCCAGTTGGGTCAAAAAACCCCGACACAAGTTAGGCGTACCATCATAGCGTACGGGTGCCTTCATACTGAGCCTACACCCCTCGGGTGAGGCCGAACTGGCCCTAGGCAATACTGGTTCTGGAGGACTTGCATTACCAGCAGTGGATCGATTCAACAGGGTTTGCAGAGCAAGAGCAATCTGGTCCATCCTGTGGTCCTGCTCTTCTTGTCGGGCTGCAATTCTTGTTAACTGAGAAGAGAGGTCTGCGGGATCCATTGTCCCTGACGTAATGTCACGGATCCCCCTGATTACTATAGTGTTGGTCCCTATACGCAGGTCTCTCTCTAACCTTCCGATCCTTAGAGTGGTCGGCACGTCTAGACAGACTACTAGGATGGCAGTACAGAGCACATACAAAAAGAGACGTCACGAATCCCTCTACTCTCTGACTAGTAGTCCCTTGAGACAGGACACTCTCTACCCTTCCGATCCTTAGAGTGGTCGGCACGTCTAGACAGATTGCTAGGATGGCAGTACAGAGCACATACAAAATACAAGGGGTGGTCTGATGTGCTTAGGGTGCCACAGACTGACCTCCGTACCAGAATAGAGGAGTGATACAAATGCCAGGGGTCTAGACACAGAATGGTCGCTTGCGAATGCCAGGGGTCAATACACGGAATGGTTCGTTCGCCAAAGCCAGGGGTCAATACACAGAATAGTCGTTTTGCCAATGCCAGGGGTCGATACACAGAATAGTCGTTTTGCCAATGCCAGGGGTCGATACACAGAATAGTCGTTTTGCCAATGCCAGGGGTCGATACACAGAATAGTCGTTTTGCCAATGCCAGGGTTCGATACACAGAATAATTCTTAGCCAGAAACGCACAAGAGCTCTGCGGGAAGTAACTACCACGTCAGGGCACCGGCACAGTGGAGAAGCTGGGTTTCAAACCCGGCGGGTCCGCGTCATCACGCGAGGCCCCGCCCCCCGGCGTCCCACGTGTGCGGAAGCGACCGGCGCTATTTACTCGGCGCCTGGCCAGCGAGCAGCGAGGACGCTGCTGCCAGGCGCCGCCGGAACGGGGGTACGTGACAGTAAAATGTGTTTGCAGTTCTCCTAAATGTACCGGTGGCTGTCGGTACATTTAGGAGACCTGTGGCCGTGGCCCCCAGCTCCCTGTCCTGCAGCTGTCCCGGCCTCCTGTTCCCTGGTCGTCAGCTCCTCCGATCCCTCTGGCCGCGGCTTCTCTCTGCCCCACGTCTTCATGCTGAATGATCTGATTGGGCAACATCCTGCGCCTGACCTGGACTTTGCCCAATCAGGGCTCTAATTCAATATTGAGCCCTGATTGGGCAAAGTCCAGGTCAGGTGCAGGACTTTGCCCAATCAGAGCTCAGCATGAAGATGAGCTTTAACCAAACTCTGATTGGTTAAAGTCGGTGCAAGACTTTAACCAATCAGAGCTTGGTTAAAGCTCTGCCCCATGACTCATCTTAATGCTGAGCTCTAATTGGGCAAAGTCCTGCACCTGACCTGGACAAGCTCAAGATTACCTTTATTAAACCAAAATAGACACTCCCAGATACTGAACTTTTAAAAAACCCAAAGACAACAAGCATGGTAGGGTGTATTTTAGAATATTGGTATAATGAGGGCTATTCAACACCGGTGGCTAAGGAGTTAGCTATACAGCGCAAATTATACACTTATTGAGTTGATCTCAAAATGTAGAGGAAGTGGGCGAAATCTCCACACTAAACTGAAAGCCATTCATAATGACACGCCATTAGTAGCCCTAATACTCATTGAGCTCATGCTCATAAATTCTGTCCTGACCCTACACATACAACACGATATTGACAACTTAAAAATGAAAGTTGTGAATTTGCTCGACATATGTTTCACCGACTGCACGTCGGCTTCGTCTGGAGCAAAAAATAGTTTGGTACTGCTGTATGTTCCCTCCTCCTTTTAAACATGAAACTGATACGTATATTGACCAATCGGTTACAGCAAAGGTGACCACTCCCTCTTTGCCGGATGGTGCTAAACCATTGGACAGGCAAAATCAATGCAGACCAATCGGATGAATGGAATACCACGTGTCCCTGTATGTAGCAGATTCCGAATATGCTCTCTATTGGTAGCGATGTCACATGCCGTCATCAGCCAAAACTGTAACCTCTTTGCCACCGGCAGCAGGTTTTCATTTTTTACCTTCACCCTTCACTGCTGTCTGATCTTTGTATTGTACAATATCTGTGAAAATGGGAAATCCCTCAGGGTTATTCAGAGAGAGATGATCTGGCTCTGAAGTGTTACTGAACAGTGAATTTCCCCACAACGGTGATATATCGGGGCATCCGGCTATTCAGAGAACAGGCAGTTCACCAAATTTTAGCGAAGTACTGTGCATGTTCGACGGCAGTGAAATCCCCCATAGAGAAGCAATGGTTAATCTATTCCGAGACACCAATCAGCAGAGAATAGCCAAAGTGCCCTGCCATTCGGTGGTTTCATTCGGCAGGTTTATTCACGGCGAATCCCATAGGCTTCAATGTTAAAAATATTCCCGTTTTAATTCAATATCTAATAAACCGTATTTTCTTTTAATCTGCAGCAAAAAGTCTCTTTATTTATAGATTTTTTAGGATCTTTTAGGAATTTTTCGGGATTTTTTGGTCAAAATATTTTTACCTTTTTTTTTTTAAATCGATTTTCTTTTTTCTGTAGCAGACCTTTTTATTATCATTCGTTGGATCTTATATGTAAATTACATGCATTTTTGCTCAGTAGTTATTTTGCTTCTCTTTGAATAAACCTAACTGTAATCAGTCAGGGATGCAGCAAAGAAATGTTCCCTAATCTCCCGCAATGGGAAAGAAGTCCTAGCTTTGACTACATGCAAATAATATATATTCATTTTATATTAAATTATTCTCTCTCAAAAAAGCTTGTGGGGTGTTGGCATATCCAATAGGCAAGTCTTCACTGATTATCATGCTAAACAGATATTTAACATACAACATGCATGCTAACAGCATTGGCAGGTTTGGAGGGGCATAGGGGGTGCAAGCCCTGTGGTTTAATCCCATTGTAGGAGATACTAGTGTTTTTTGCAGCCCTGTATCTGTAGTTTCCTACAACCTACACGGTGAAGTGAAAGGACATTGGAGAGGTTAGAGTCTGCCCTGTCCAATGGGAACAAACATGACCATGAAAAATGGTCAAAAAAAAGGATTGTGTAAAATACTAGAGGAAAAATATATATATATTTTAAAAAAAAATTATAATTATCTATTTTTGCAGCAACAGTTATCCCATTTCTGATTTTTTTTAAATAAAAAAAAAAAAAAGATTATCCTGAAAAATATATGACCACAAAAGGATTGAATGAGGAAATGTGGGAAAATAAATTTACATTGTGAAAATGATAGAAATCTGAATAGAAATTTACTCATTTTTTTATATTGTGATTTACGGGATTTATATGTCGTGAGCAAAAATAGTCAGACTTAGCTCAGCACATGGAGGTGAAATGGCTGAAAAAGAAAAGAGATTCATTTCTATTTATCTAAACTCTGGAGTTGACTTGAAAGTCAAAATGCCTCAAAATCTATACACCTCTATAGTATGTATACTCTGTTCAAGCCTGCGTGCGTGTCTGTATATCTGTGTATCTGTATGTATCTGGTGTATATATATGTGTGTGTATAGGTATTATGTGTCTTTTTGTATGTATCTGGGTGTTTGTATACAGCTGTGGCTGTGTGTGTATCTGGGTGTTTGTATACAGCTGTGGCTGTGTGTGTATCTGGGTGTTTGTATACAGCTGTGGCTGTGTGTGTATCTGGGTGTTTGTATACAGCTGTGGCTATGTGTGTATCTGGGTGTTGTATACAGCTGTGGCTGTTTGTGTATCTGGGTGTTTGTATACAGCTGTGGCTGTTTGTGTATCTGGGTGTTTGTATACAGCTGTGGCTGTGTGTGTATCTGGGTGTTTGTATACAGCTGTGGCTGTGTGTGTATCTGGGTGTTTGTATACAGCTGTGGCTGTTTGTGTGTATCTGGGTATTTGTATACAGCTGTGGCTGTTTGTGTGTATCTGGGTGTTTGTATACAGCTGTGGCTGTTTGTGTGTATCTGGGTGTTTGTATACAGCTGTGGCTGTTTGTGTGTATCTGGGTGTTTGTATACAGCTGTGGCTGTGTGTGTATCTGGGTGTTTGTATACAGCTGTGGCTGTGTGTGTATCTGGGTGTTTGTATACAGCTGTGGCTGTGTGTGTATCTGGGTGTTTGTATACAGCTGTGGCTGTGTGTGTATCTGGGTGTTTGTATACAGCTGTGGCTGTGTGTGTATCTGGGTGTTTGTATACAGCTGTGGCTGTGTGTGTATCTGGGTGTTTGTATACAGCTGTGGCTGTGTGTGTATCTGGGTGTTTGTATACAGCTGTGGCTGTGTGTGTATCTGGGTGTTTGTATACAGCTGTGGCTGTGTGTGTATCTGGGTGTTTGTATACAGCTGTGGCTGTGTGTGTATCTGGGTGTTTGTATACAGCTGTGGCTGTGTGTGTATCTGGGTGTTTGTATACAGCTGTGGCTGTGTGTGTATCTGGGTATCTGGGTGTACATTTCTAAAATATCCCTATTTTGAAGGGACAGTCGCTATTTTTGGCTCAACTCGATCCACACCTCTTTTTTTCCTAATGTCCCGCATTATAGGAGCTCCTCAATATTTGGGGGGAGGGGGGTGAGTGTATAACAGAGCTGCAAAAAAAGAATACTCAATGCATTGTGTCTGTAAAATATAATAAATGTTGCTAGAAATTGCTCTGTGTAAATAAGATTCTCTGCTTTTGTCTTATATTACATTTTCGTTGATTTAGGTTGTAATGTTACTTAAAAAGTCTGGGAATAGCCTAATGTCTGTATTTGTATCTATCACGTTTCCACCTTCAAGCCAAGCCCCCTGGTGGTGAGAGCGATCCAGGCAAGCTGTTTCCAATCTGGGCTTAGCCATTCTGCCCTGTGCCACTCCTGGATTCCCCTGTGACTGTTCTGGCCTGGGATCACATGTCCTGTTATCTCAGTCCTGTTTCCTATATAAATGCAAGCAGCACACAGACTTTTTATTCCTGCATGGTTTCTGTTTCCTGAGAGTCTGATTCCTGAGTCATTGCTTCCTGTAATTGTGTCTTGGTTTTCCTGTGTATGATCTCTGCCTTCCTGACTATCCGCTCTGTGTATGATCTTGTCTTGGTATTGAAGTTTCTTCTTGTCTTCTCCCTGTGCTCTGTATAGTAATATTCTGGATCCTGATTCCTCGATGTTCTGATGTCCCTCTCTGGTATCTGATCTTGGCTTGTCTGACATACCCTCCTGGGTCTTGATCCTTTGGCTCTGGTTCTAACAATTTTATTATATGTTCCTTGTGTCCTGTATTGTGTATTTACCGAGCAACATTATATATCCATAGTATAGAGGCCATTGCAAGGACCTCATCCCAGTTCAGGGTTCCTTGTGTTGCTGCTGGGTGTGTGTATATTGTCTTGTTGTATCCTGTTTTTTCGCTCGCCCTTTCTGTTTTTCTGTCTATATGTATTTCTTGTGAGGTTCCCTTCCCTAGTATAGAGGCCTTTGCAAGGACCTTTATCCCAGAGTTAGGGTTCCCATTAGTTCTGCTCTCCTGCCATTTCCTGTTGTTCCAATGCTGTCATTTCTCTTGTCTTGTATCTGTGTGCTCTGTGCTGTGGTCTGTGTCTATGCAGCCAGCAGCTAACCTGCCTCAAGGGCTACGCATTCAGTATAAAGGGCCCACCTTGGCTCATGCCGGGTGCCCCGTGACAGTATGTCTACCTGTGTTACTTGGCTATGCTTGGGTATGAGTGGGTGTCTGGACCTGTGTGGTGCTTGATTCTCAGCTACAAGCAGAGCATCACCTGAGCAGCAGGATTACAGATGCTGTGAGGCAATGTTCAGGAGACAGTGAGTGCGATGAGCACAGTCTGTGATTTGGTGCTTGCTGTGCCTGTCACTGTTACTGCAAACCAAATACCAGCTCTTAACCAAACCTGGTAGAGTGCTTAATTGTGCTAGAGACCTCCCAATACCCCAAGGGAAAAGGGTGAATTACACTCATTGCTGCAAGGTCAGAGTAACTGGACCCAAAGTCACGTGAGTGGTCAAAGATAATAGGGATATCTACTGGAAATTTTGACTGGTAAGTGGAAGAAAATGTTCCAAAAACCTATGGTGCATATGAGTTTCTGTGAAGCCTCTTGCTGTGAACCATTGCAAACAAGCTTTGTAAAAGCAATTGAAGGCAGGAGCTGGGACAAGGAGCCGGTGATTTAAAAGGTCATCTGAAAGCCTTCTAGAAATGGCCATCTTAATGCAAATCACCAGATATTTTAATGAAACACAGACACTGGCCCGATCGTCATAGGATTGTATAATTCATTTACTTGTTATAAATGTTTGACATTGGTAGAGACACTTCTCTCCTTGCCCATGAGATGCTCCTTGGAGTTCATGTGAGGTCTAAATAAGATGATAAAACATTTTGGTACAAACATACAGATCACCAAAGCCCAGCTTGAAGAAAGGATGGCAAACACTTCCATGGCCACCGTGTACATGCCACGAGCACTAAGAGTAGCCGGTATATAGGACACCCAGACACTGAGGAAGGCCAGCATGCTGAAGGTGATGAACTTGGCCTCATTGAAGCTGTCAGGAAGTCTCCTAGCAAAGAAGGCTACAATGAAACTGATAGTGGCCAGGAGACCGAGATATCCCAACATAACCCAGAAGGCTACAGGAGACCCTTCATTACACTCGATGACAATCGTTCCAATTTTTGTATTGATGTTGTTTTCTGGAAATGGAGCTGAGAGCAATACCCAAAGGATGCAGAGGAAAGTCTGAATAATCACACAACAGATGACAATGCAGTAAGACACCAAAGGCTTTGTCCACTTTTTTAGGCTGCTCCCTGGCATGGTAGCCTTGAAGGCCAAAACCACCATAATGGTTTTGGCCAAGATACAGGAAACACAAAGAGCAAAAACAATGCCAAATGTCACCTGTCTCAGAAAGCACTTTAAAGGTTCAGGTTTTCCAATGAATATCAGGGAGCAAAGAAAGCACATGGACAACGATATCAAGAGGAGACAACTTAAAGAGTAGTTATTGGCTCGAACAATGGGAGTGTCTTTATAATGAATGAAAAGTATGTAAATGGCAACTGGAAATAATGAGGATGAGATGCCTGTTGCAGCGAGAGTTGCACCCAACGGATCTTCATAGGAGAGGAATTCTCTTGATTTTGAGGTACAAATGTTACGTTGTAAATTTGGCCACGTGTCCCATGGACATTTGAAGCAATCCAGAGAGTCTGAAACATAAGAATAAAATTTAAATTAGCTTTATAATCATGTCTTCCATATGGTTTCCTATTGTTAGGTTGCCTACCTTTTGTAAAAGCGACAGATTGAGAAACAGCCTATTTTACGTTGAGTACATAAAGTAGGCGAGAATAGCTTCAAACAATGACACAACTACAGTTGCTCATGCTTTAAAAAACTGCTGTACCATTTGTGAAGCAAAGTTCAACGTAGTTTATTCAAGCAACAGTGATACCTTTGCGTGACTAGATGTTTGCTGTATTCATAATAAGATGAGCAATTATATTACCATAGCTTAAAAATATAGTGCAAATTGGGTTAGGGTTACAGCAAAGGTTAGGGTTAGAGTTAGATTTATGGGTTAGGGTTAAAGTTAGGATTAGGGTTAGAGTGAAGGTTAGGGATAGGATCAAGGGTTTCAGTTAAGGTTAGGTATTGCATTTTGGAATACCGCTAGAGATAGGGTTAGGTCTAGTGACAGGCGTTATAGAGTTAAACATAGAGTCTGGAGTTAGAAAAAGGCTTCAGTGATAGGGGATAGGATCAGGGGTTAGGGTTACATCACATTTTGGATCAGCGGATAGTGTTAGGGTAAGGGGTTAGGGTTAGAGTTAGGCTTATGGTTAGAGTTATGGTCACTGGTTTGAGTTTGGACATGGGTCAGGTCTTAGGGTTAGGATCATGTGTTTGTGTTAATTAGACATGTGCACAGCACAAAATTTCGTTTTGAACTAATGCATTAGTACTAAAATGCAATTTATTTAGTTGCTAAAGAAATTCGTTTTCAGTTCTTTAGTATGAAAACTAATTTCATTCATCTGAAAACCAGTGGATACAATTACTATTGTAGTGGCTCCTCAGAGGGCTGAGATCGCTTCTTGTTAAGCATCTCTCACTCTCAGCACAATGTGGGCCATATTATATAGCTGGTGCTAACTTAACCAGAGCTGTTGTAAACTTCCCAGAGCTACTATGGAGGTTTTCAGTTACAACAGCTCTGGTTAAGTTAGCACCAACATTGTAATACTGCCCCGTGTCAGGCAAAGCTGTTACAGTAACTGACTGCTGCTCATCACAGCGCTCAGAGTTTCAGTAAAACTAGTAAATAATATTTTTATATGTAAGAGGTTAAAACAATATTATTTC